>CM037878.1:187040617-187640617 GCA_021292165.1 Shinisaurus crocodilurus
TGCAGACCTACACCACAACCACTGACTCCTCCTTGCTGCTATCTACCAGCTTATCTACATAGCCCATGGGCAACCACAACCTTGCATCAGGCAGGCAAGGGAGCCATATACAAGCACACCCAACATAAGTCCATCTCTGTCACAATAAAATCTCCCTCTGTCAGAGCCCCTTATCCCATCCTCCAAGGTACATACCTAGCCTGAGAGGTATGTACCCCGGAGGGGTATTTAACATCATGCTCTCCTCTACCTTAACTTCTGATATCAATTGCACAGCCTGTTCTTGGCTTCCAGAAGAAGGGCCCTTCCTTTGTGCCAGAACTACCATCACAGCCTGTTGGGGACTGTGTTCAGGAGTGTACCCTCTGGTATTGGGCCTACTTAGCTGATGTAGAGTGCTGCTGTCACAATTGGGGGACATTCTCTCTCCCCCACCCCATGTTGCAAGGATGGGAGTGAAGGGAGGTGTGTGGTGGGCTGCCACCACCCAATGTATGCCTGACTTGTGTCTTTTTGGTGGTATTTACTGCAACTTGCTTATGGGAAAGCAGCATAGAAATATTAAATTGAACCAACATCCGTTCATTGCTGGGTTCCCCCATAACTGATCATTCCTTTTCCTCCGTATGATATCTGCTTGGACAAACTGCTTCTGCTCAATTTTCAGTGATTTCCCCCTCCCCCCATGCCCCCATGCCACATCTCAGGCCTTTTTAGAAGGCCCCCTGACCCTCCAGAGAGGCTTTTCGGGGTGGGGGTGGGGCAAGATGAAGCAGGAAATCTCCATTTCATAAGCAGACTCCTATTTGCATGATGTTGGATGCAACCCTACATTTTTTATTACAGTTGTGAGGCTAGGTAAGACTTCTTTTCACGCTTACTGTACTGGAGGAAAGGAATTTTACTGCCTTAGTCATCTCACCCTGTTGCTGAACTTGTACAGCTTCTTAACTTGCTTGGCTCCTTGTCATTTTCCTCTACACTTTGTCACTGGGGTTTTCTCCTGCTTGCAGCAAGCCAGAGTGGTTTTATCTCTTGTCTGTCTCTCCACCTCTATAAAACCATTTGTTGTTTCTCTTCTTCAGATGTGACTGATCTGTAAATGTTGCATAAGATGCTGCTTCCATTTCCAGTAGAACCATTATTTTCTATCTTTTGATGACTGCCTAATTAGAGGGATTTACTATTTTTATCTTCTGTGCTGTATAAATCTGAAAAATGCTTCTAACTCTGACATTTTGGATTACACTTTGGTTTGGACTCTCTGTTGGATGGATATGTAGTTACGTAGTGTTTTTTTTAACTGTTTTCAGATGAAACGTTAAAATTGTTAAAGGAGCTAACAAGCAGAAAAGCTCTTCAAGTGCCAAATATATATTACCACTTGCCTCATTTGTTGAAAAATGAAGGAAGCCTTCGACCTTCTGTGCAGGTTGGCCTTGGACGAACAGGAGGTAAACTGGCAAAATTTATATGGGTACACTTAAAGATCAAAGGAATCTTAGGTCTCTCTTGGAATTCAGATTGAAATCCAAGATTAAATAACTTTTGTCTTCAACCTTCTCTCTTACTGGCTGCGTTTGCACGACACACTAAGATGATTGGGCTTACTGTGGCTTGTTCTCCCCTTCCTTTCCCCTCAGTCATCCAGTCGGTATCCCAGTGTCCTTCGCAGCAGAACCCATCTTGTCTACACCTCCCCACTCCGATCGCTACCCTTTTTCATTCACTGCCTCTTTGTGGGGGGGGAGTGTCTCAAAAGAGCGCAATTGGGGTTCTTGTTTTTTAATATTTTCAGCCCCAGAAAATTGCACAATTGTGTTCATTTATTTTTTTTAGTCGTTGGTCTTTCACAAGCGCACAGGAGTGCATTTACAGCTGTCCTATATGAGAAGTTTTGCCTGGTCAATTTCCTCATCTGTTTCAGCTGTCAAAGGGAGAGGGGAAGTGCAGTAGGAAACAGATTGACAAGGCGAGACTGCATATACTGTAGGCAAATTTGCGCACACCTGCCAGGGACCCATTCCCTAACAGTCAATTGGAAAGCAAAGCACCGGTGAAGGGGGGAAAGTAGCAAAGGAAGGTGCACCCAAAGGATGGGGGTGGGGACAAGATCTCCCCCTTGTCAATGTGATCCTCTCAGTTTTAAGTGTTGAACTGACACTTCTCAGTGCCTTCCACCTTTTCAACACTTCACTGAGTTTCCAGCTACTCCAGAAAGGGGAGCTATTAACTCCCCCACATTTTCAGGGCTCCTTTTTGGAGCACTTACTGCTGCAGTTACTGCGGTTCACTGACAGTTCTAAAAAAAAAAAACCCCACAGAAATATATGCAAATTTAATGGCTGGGAAGTAAAGGGAGGGGAATTTTGCATGCATTTAAGAGCTGGGTAGTAAATGGAAGGGAAATTTCCGCCCTTGCAGTAACAGTGCAGTTAATGGAGGTGGATAAATTTCCCCTCCATCTGTATTTCCCAGCCCTTAAATTTATGCAAAATTCCCTTCGATTTACCTCCCAGCCACTATATTTACATATTTTTCCCAGTCCAGAAAAATGTGCAAATACATAATGCAGGCCACATGCTGAAGCTAAGCAAGTATGAGCCAGGTCAGTGCTTGGATGGGTGACTGCATGGGCTGCCCACATCTGTTCTCCTGCACTGAGCAGGGGGTTGGACTCAATGGCCTTATAGGCCCCTTCCAACTCTACTATTCTATGATTCTATTATTCTATTCCTGGCAGGTTTTTTTAAAAAAATAAAAAATAAAAGAACCCTTAGAGATGGCAGAACAGGATGGAGCAAATGAGGGGCTAGCACCACCGGTACTTACATCCCCCCCCCCATGGGGCCCCATTTACTCTGTCCCATTCAGCTGCCTTCCCAGGATTTTTGTAAGAACTGTCAGGGGATTGCAGTAACATCAGCAGTAAGTGCTCCAAAAAGGAGCCCCCAAAAGGTGTGTGTGGGAGTTAATATCTCCAGTACAAAAAGAAAGTACAAATATTATTGATGGTTTAAAAACAAAAATAAAATCCTTTACAGGGTGGCAGAACAGGACAGAGCAAATGGGGTGCCAGCACCAGCATTACTTGTCTCATGCAGATCCCACACTTTTCATATTAAGGTATAATGAAAGCCACTAATGTAAAACAGCATGTGTTTTCTTAAACTAAGTTTGGGGTTGTTGGGTTTTTTTTTTAAATAACAATGCATGGAATTTTCACAAGATCATAAATTAGTAGATTATGGTTTCCATGCTGTCTAGGTTTCACAGAATGTGAAATGCAACTGTTTAAACTGTACCCGTAGTTCAGATAAAATACCATATTCATCTTGATCCAGTGAGCCCGTTCCTATGCAGCTGTAGACTTTTTTGGGCTTGCACAGTCTGGGCTATTATATTTATTTTCCTCAATACCAGCTTCCCCACAGCTGATCCAAAAGTGGCTTGTGACACTCCTGAGTACAGTCATGCCTTGGATTGAGAGCATAATTCGTTCCGGAAACGTGCTTGTAATCCAAAAAACTCTTATATCAAAACGAAATTCCCCCAAAAAAATTTGTACAGAGATTTTAAATTTAAGCCGTACTGCAGTACTTGTATTGCAAGACGTCGCTTGTATATCAAGTCAATTTTTTTAAATAAATATTTAAAAATTTGCTTGTCTTGCAAAACGCTCTCAAACCAAGTTACTTGCAATCCAAGGTATTACTGTATTATATTTCGTACAAGTGATACAAAAAACTTGTAGAGTATTTCAGACATTATGGTAAATGTGTGTTTCCTGCTATATCCTGAAAAATGTAGTGTATGATGTAGAAGTAGCATTTTATGCAGCTCAGGGGAGCTGCTGTTGAGAGAAGTGGGGGGGGGGCATTGTGTGTGTAGTTCTTAGGCCCCAGTCAAGGTAAGTGTGCCATGCATTCTCTGTTTTGCATTTGGTTTTTATTCTTTCATGCATATCATGATGCTACTGAATTCCAGCTCTGCAAAATAGATAAATAGGACCCAGTTAGGAATACACTTCCAGAAAAATGCTTATTAGAATACTAGATGTCTGTGAAGCATTATTTCCACATCTATTCTGCTTGTTACTGAGTCTGATGCTTTCATAATCCACCTCCTGTTGGCTTGCTTAGTTTTTATAGAGTAATTCATTATACTGAGATGTTGCATTTGTTCTGCTTTGATTTGTTCTGCTCTGATTTTACAAGATGCCTGGGTTGTACTGCATGTCAGGTATGAAAGGCACATAATTAAGCATTATGCTTTATATGTAGGTGTGTGCTTTTCTTAAGAAAAGTGGTTCAGCATGCAAAAAAAACCAACAAAACGTGTGCTTTACATATACTTGTTGGCAAAAAAAATCATTTTAAAACCTGTCCTCACTAGATTATTGTGAGATAGGTTAGGTGCAATATGGGGACATGCCTGGTACCACCCTACTGACATTTATAGCTGAGTTGAAATTTGGGCCTGCATGTTTCATATTGAAACGCCACAGTATGCACTGCAGCTTGTATTTTATGGATTTTGGGGTTTGGAGGTATATTTGTAAATGCAAGTATGCTTTCTAGGAAGAAAGGTGTAGAAAGAATTTGATTACTACAGGCGTTGTACATGGGGATACCTTTAAAAATGGCTCAGAAACTTTCCAGAATAGATTTGCCAGGTTACCAACTGGACCTGGCTGACATGATCATGTGACACCAGTGCTTCATCAGCTTCCAGTCCATTTCTAGGCCCAGTTCAAAGTGTTGATATTGACCTTTAAAGCCCTAAATTCTTTGGGTCTAGAGTATTTAAAGGCACATCTCCTCCCATATGTAATTGCCCAAACCCTTAAGTCATGTTATGAGGCCTTCCACTGGGTATGTGGCTCATGCTGGCTCAGCTTGTCTGTGTGGGAAGCTAAGCAGGGTCAGGCCTGGTTATTACTTGGATGGGAGACCCCTCCTATAGTTTCCTGCACTGAGCAGGGGGTTGGACTCGATAGCCTTGTAGGCTCCTTCCAACTCAATCTATGAAATCTACTCCTGCTGATGGAAGCTAGATGGATGGCTTTACAATGTATTTTTTTCCTGTGCTGTTTGTTGTTGTTTGTTTTTGTTTGTGTTTAGTCTTTTAGCTTTGTAATCCACCCTGATGATGATGATGATGATGATAATAATAATAATAATAATAATAATTATTATTATTATTATTATTATTATTATTTAATAATAGTAGAAAAAAGCAGTTGTTGTTGTTGTTATTATTATTATTATTATTATTATTATTTAATAATAGTAGGAAAAAGCAGTTATTGGGCAGCTTCAGGCAACCAGCTTTTTCCATTCTGAGGCAATGTTTTGCAGTTGTTTGCACATAGACCATGGACAATACAGATCCACATGGATTTCACTATGCATTGACAGGTGGGAAAGCTGTTTGTCTTGAATGAGGAGCTGTGTGGGGGCAGGAAGAAGTTGGTTTTCAATTAGAGGTACTGAGGAAGAAAAAGGGAATTGGTTATCATGGACAATGGGTTGAGTAAATAGAAAAACATTAAGAATACAAAGAGCTTTTGTGGGGAAAGATTTAATCAGCTAACATTTCAGCTTGGGGGGGGGGGGTCCTGACCAAAGAAAGGACTAAAACACTAGGAGATGAAATCCCTCTTCCTTAGTGTAAGTGAAACTTTCATCTGATTTGATACGTTTTTCCAATGCATAAGATTATCATTTCTCAGCTCTTTCATTATGTTTGGAATGGATCTAACAGTGTCCCTCCACCTGCAGAACAGAACTCACTGGCAGAATGGGACTTCCACATCCTCCCTACACCCTGCAGCCCCCCACCCCACCCCATATATTCTCTCCTGGAGCAGATCTGAGGGATGGGGGGCTGAAGAGGGGAGGATGGAGAAATCCTGTTTTGCCAGTTGTTTCCTTTCTGCTGGTGGAAGGATACCATTGGATCCAAGCCTTTGTATATATTCTATTCATTATTATTTTTATTTGTTACATTTATACCCCACCTTTTTTCCTGCAAGGAACCCAAGGCGGCTTACATAATCATCCTCCTCCTCTCCATTTTATCCTCACAACAACCCTGTGAGGTAGGTTAGGCTGAGAGTCAGTGACTGGCCCAAAGTCATCTTGTTTTCATTATACCTGTAGTTTCAAAATTGCTTTGGGTTACAATGTTAAGTGACAGAAAATTTCCCCAAAGTTGTTTTGAGTATGTCTAAATGTTGTATAACAAGCCTTATGCTTTCCTGTTCAAGCAATCCAAGTGAATTTCTCTTTGTCTGTTTTCAGTTTCTATAGTAATGGGAATTCCTACCGTAAAGAGAAAAGTAAAATCTTACCTAACAGAAACTCTTCACTCACTGATTGATAAGCTGTCTCCAGAAGAGAAACTAGACTGTGTTATGATCGTCTTCATAGGAGAGGTAATCAGATGATATATTTTCAGGTTGTTCCCAATGTAGCTTTTCTAGTAGTTAACACACACACACACACACACACACACTTCTTGTACGTATCACTCTTAATCTCTTCCTGATATATTGGGATAGTTTAAATAATTACTCTGGTTTCTCAGCACACAAAGAGGCTCACTGCAGCTCTTCACAGGATTAAATCTTCTTTCAGTCTCCTATACCAAGTGGGCTTAATTTCAGGAGGGAGAATAAAACATATCTTGAAATACTCTACATTTTAATATTTTGCTTATGTCCATCTGTGAGATTCAAGGATATTTGGGTGTATTCTGCTTTTCTGATAGAGGGCTGGGTGGTTCTCTGGCCAATGGGTTGAGCCCAGCTATGTGTGAAAGTCTGTCATTCCCCCTAGTAAGGTATAATATTGGAGCCTGGTGTTAATCACTTGCTGTAGGTATTTACAGAGGAAACAGAGGCTTATGTGGTATAAGAGCTTTTGCGGTATATCCAGTGTACAGGAAACAGACTGGGGCTTGCTTGTAATTGTGATGCAATGGGAAACCCATTTCATGCAACAGCATTCAGCATCCAAGGCCATTCTATCAGCCTTTGAGGTGCAAGGGCCACCAGAATTCCTTCCCTCCATTTCTAAAGCCACTTGAGTACAGAAGAACCACACATTTGTGCTTTTTCCCAACACAAGAGCAGTTATTACTCCCCCATACAGAAAAGTTGGGTTGGATTTTAGCCCTGGAGAAAGAGAAAGATTTGGTTCCACTTAAACTAGCAGTGGATCCCTGAGCCCAGTCCCATGTTTTGTAATGGGGCAGCAAAAGTTTTGGATTAGGCTTTATGATGATTTTAATAATAATAGAATCATATTCATGGTGCTTTTTATTGAGTAGGTCTAGTGAAAAAGACAGGCTTTTACTCTGAAGACATTGCAATCTAAACTTTAACAAAGAGAGAGAACAAAGGGAACAGAGGAGAGAATAATGGGGATGGACATGAGCAAATGCAGTTACGTATTCGTAGGCTCTGTTGATCTGGATTTCAGTGCTGCACAGGTTTTCCAGTGTGACTGTAGGCAACACACCTGTTAAATCTGTGCTATTGAGTGCAGCTGTTTCAACAACCAGCTTGTGTTTTAGCTGAAGTGGCTAGGACCTGTTGCTTTCTCTCTCCTTGTTTTTTTTTAATCAATAGAGAATACTCATGCACATTAACACATGGCTGTTGAATTGCCTAATTAATACTAGTCAATAGCTTATAAGACACATAATAATGGATTTGCATCACTGAACAAATCAAGGTTGATTGTGGGCTCCCAGGGAGCTTGCTTATTTCTGGAGAACAATCCATCAGAATGCAAAACAGGGTTCCCTCTTATTCTTATATACTCTGGTTCTACAGTTGTATCAAAGATGTTAAGTGAAACTCCAAAAGTGCCTGCAGTTATTCCAGAGATACTGTATTTAGTTCAAATTGACTTGCATGTAAATCTAGTGGCAGAACTCTACTCTCAACCTTTTGTAGGCACATCTTTTTATTTCTTAAAATAAAACCTGTTAAGTGTACTGAGGCTTTATCTTGCTGCTCTTTCTAATTGGAAGGATTTTCTTACACTGACAGACATTCAAACACACTTAATGAATACTATATATTATCATCATCATCATCATCATCATCAGGCGATCACTCGTGACCGAGTAAGATTGTCTTCCGGGATAAAAGGAGGAAATTCTAAAGAAGATTGTGTAGACTCTAGCGATGGGTCCGTAAGTGACTGTGGAGGCCAATTCTAGATCCACACAGCTTCCCACAGTGAGGACACAGGTTTCCAGATAGAAGATGGTCCTGTAAAGGATTCATTTGACGTGCTTTTCGCTTAGCACGTTTCTCCCTTTCACCTTGCACTGGGCTTCTTCAAAGTCCATGGAACCTTTGTGAAAGGCCAACCTCCATTTAGATCGTTCATGGGCCAGAGCTTCCCAGTTTTCGATGTTTATATTGCATTTTTTTAGATTAGCCTTATGAACATCTTTAAACCTCTTATATTGACCACCGATATTCCGCTTTCCATCCTTGAGTTGGGAGTAAAGTAACTGCTTTGGGAGACGGCAGTCAGGCATTCGAACAACATGACCGGTCCACTGAAGTTGGCGTTGAAGGATCATTTTCTCAATGCTAGTAGTCTTTGCTTCTTCCAGTACACTGACATTTGTTCGCCTATCTTCCCAAGTAATTTGCAGGATTTTCCGGAGGCAACGTTGATGAAACCTTTCAAGGAGGTGGAAGTGACGTTTATAGATAGTCCATGTTTCGCAGGCATACAATAAAGTTGGTAATACAATGGCTTCATAAACCAGTGTTTTGGTCTTCTTACAAATATCCCGATCCTCGAACACTCTATGTTTCATTCGAGAAAATGCGGCACTTGCGGAGCTCAGACGATGCTGGATTTCACTGTCGATGTTAGCTGTAACAGAAAGATAGTCTGTTCTCGTTTGGTAGTTTAGCTTTGGAATATATTTTATGTATGGATTGAAGGCTGAACAGTAAGCAGTGAAACAGCTAGATCAAGCTACACAAAGTACAGTCCAGAGAAAGTAAGATGCCCAATCTATGAATCTTTACTCAGAAGTAAGTCCCGCTTAGTTCAGTGAGTCGTATTCCCAGGTAAGTGTGTCTAGGATTGTATCCTAAGAACAATCTATTTCTGGATAGTGTCCAATCTAGCACATTTGGCAGTGACATTTTTTTTAGTTGCATATTGCAGGTTAAAATAAAAAGGGGATATGGTAGAGGGCAGGAGAATAGCAGCAAGCCTGTTATGTTGTGCTGTTGACTCTGGAACAGGATTTGTGGAAAGGCTAAAATGTGTTTGGGCATCCATTGACAGATCATGCAGAAAGGCCTTTAATGGCAGCCAGATGAATTTTAGACGAACTCTGAAAACCTGCCAGTTCTCTGTGCAGAATGACTTTTTAGGCCCCTATAAATTCATAACTGTGTGGCTTGAAAGAGATTGCTTAAGCAAACTTCATTAAAAGTATAAATGTGCTCCTTTGTGAGATGGCTTGAACTGCACAAAATGAGTATTGTGGAGTGTTTTTACCATTTGGGGAAAATGTACTCTGTTTGCTTACCAAGGCAGCCAGCTCTGCAAATATAAGGTTAGACTGTTGTAGTATGTCTACATATTGCTTGTTTAATAACGGAAGCAACTACTGGCATTGAGCTGGAACAGCAACTGAGTTAGCATGGGGGTTATGCAAACCTGTATTTGATTCTGTCTACTTCTGAATAGCATGTAAAGGAGAGTTTTTGTGAGATTATAAATATCAGTCCTCCCACATAAGATACAGTCCCTCTGTGCTAGAATATTAGAGTATTTCCAATTAATCTGTGTTCATTTCTAATTTTGAGCATGTCTTTCTTCAAAGTTGCACTTTTTTGTAGAGATATCATAGTTGGCGCTTTTAAAATATTCAGACCAATATATTTGTTATCTGGGAGAAATGTGTGATACATCATGCAGATATTGCATTTTTTTGCTATTACAATTGATGTGTAGTTTTGCACCTATCACATGTCCATTTTGGCTGTTGCTTGTGACATGGATGGATACGCCAGTGTGGCGTAGCGGTGAGAGTTCTGGACTGGGACTTGGGAGATCCGGGTTCTAGTCCCCGTTGAAACTCACTGGGTGACTTTGGGCCAGTCACTGACTCTCAGCCTAACCTACAACCTAACAACCTTGTGAGGATAAAACAGAGAGGAGGGGGAGGAGGAAGAGGAGGAGGAGGAGGATTATGTAAGCCGCCTTGGGTTCCTTGCAGGAAAAAAGGCAGGGCATAAATATAATAAATAAATAAATAAATAAATAAATATAAACTAGTTTTGGAAGGAAGCACGATTGATATTGTTGCCATCTTGAATCTGACTGTTTGAGGAACAGCAGCGTGGAAAGGACTTCTCTTTTCCTTTTGAGATCTTGTGCAGCTGAGGTCTCAAGACAACAGTTTCCTCCCATCTTTCTTTCTCTCCCTCAACTCCCCATATGAGCCTCCTGCATGAATGGCTGTATTAGGTTCAGTTATGTATTGCTGAGTGATAGATGCAGTAGCACCAGCAGTTCTCTTCACAGCCCCTCTGTCATTCAGAACTGTGCCCACTGCCCGGGCAAGCAGTCTACCTGAGCCAGTTGTTGGCTGCGGGATAGTAGCCCTGCTATTGTTTTGCTCCTTTTAAAAATTAAACTGGCTATGGGCAGGGCTTGCAGGAGCACAGCTCTTCCAAAGAATTCAGTTCAAAAAGGGGAGGGATCACAGGCTAGCCCAGGGGCTCTGTACAGTGGTGGAAAAACACAGGTGTGGAAGATGTAGGGTTGAATCCAGATTTAGCCAGAGTAGTCCCATTGAAATCAATGTGACTCAAGTTAGTGATGACTAACTTTGGTCCCATTGATGTCAATTGGTCTACTCTGACTAAATCAGGATCCAACCCACAGTCAGTAGGAGGAGAGCTTCTGGAGTCAGCCTCATATTGCATTCCTTTAGCTCCATCCTTTGGAGATGAAATAGGGCAGGGGTCCCCAACCTTTTAGAACCCATGGGCACATTTGGGAAATTGAGAAACTGCCGTGGGCACCACCATAAAATGCCTAATCAGTGGATTGCTGCTTTGGTGTCCACCTGTCATGTCTATAGATCTTGGGCTGCATCTTATTCATCAAAAACTTTTTTATCTATTGGACACCACAGCATCTCTTTAATAAGGGATTGTTTAATTTAGCTCATTGCTGGTGATGCAATACAGCTGATGCTTCTTTTAAACATATGTTTTGGCAATTCCAAAAGTTGCCTCTTTTTGCAGGGCTGGGGAGGTGGTTATACAGATAAGTTTTGTACTGGAACAGCCTTTAATATTCACTGATGTGCACACTCTTTTACATTATTTACCCGCATCATGGAAATCAACAAATGGTCAGTGTAAATGGATTAATTGCACTCTTTTGACATTACAATGATATTACAACATTGGAAGTGTAAACATTCACCTCCTATAATGCAATGAATTGAGGACTTTACAACACTTTCAATATTTGAACAGGTGGCATATAAATACCACCTTCAAATGGATCCTTATTTGGATATTTGGTCTGCTTTTGTTGAAGCCTGTGTATAAGTGCTAGAAACTTGTACACATTTCATACAAATCCATGGAGCCAATGAAACTGGGGTGTTGAGAGTACACTGTTACACTCCATACTCCTTTTCATCCCTCCATGAGAATACATTACCAGCAGGTGCGTATTGTCCACAAGTGAGGAATATTTCATATTCAAATGTTTACAGCAATCTGCCTGTGTTGGTAAGAAAGCAACTTTCTATAGTTCTGCATTTCAAACAGCATATGATTGATTAAGGGAAAAGCTCCGGCTGGTATCTATTGGACTACATTTCTGTTTCTAAGCCTTTTTCCAATGTTCATGGAGCATAGAAGAGAATGCATGCAAATATGCTAAGGATACAGAATATTCTCTGTTCTTCTGATATTTGTTGCCTCTCTTACATTGTCCTCTGAGGTAGATACTAATACAGGATGGTGTGTTGGAGCCATAAAATGGGACATGCAGAGTAAGTAACAATTATACCTTTTTATTAGACACTATTAGATATTGACTGCAGGCTTTCAGCCTTCACTGTACAAATATTTTAATCCATACTGCTTTTAAATCACAAAATAGAATCTAAAGTAACAACTTTGGGTGGGGAGTACCCCCCCACAAACACACACACACTACGTTGATATCAGATTACATTTAGGGCAGTTGAATCAATATTCTCCTTGGAATATATTACAGCAGCAAAAGTCTATGGTGGCTTAAGCAGTGAAGTTTTGCTACACAATAAAAGTTGAACAATTTGAGCTACATGATTTTCTGAAGGAATTTATAAGGGCATTTTCTGATCCCTTGGGGCGAGTTCAAGTTTGAGAGAGATATAAAGAACATTTCATTCCCAAAATGAGCTCAGAAACAAATTTCATTTTGTACTAAGACATAATAATAAACAAATGTGCATATCCATTGTTTCAGGGAGGATGGGGAACAACTTGGGAGAGGTAAAAAGGAGGATGGGAGAGAGACTTGGATTCAAGCAAGTTTTTTTGCAGACTGCAGCCATATTCTGGTGTTCAGCTTATTTGCATGTCTTGCACCCCTTCCTTCTGATGTCCGCATGTACAGTGCAAATATCTGTAGAGAGGGGGCCTCTGTGTGTACAGTTGTACAGGGTTCCCACTTGCACAGAGGACTTCACATGTACAGCTGTACAAGTAGAGGCCCCCTTTCTGCAATATTTGTGCTGTCTGTATGGCCATCAGGGCAGGGGGGCTACATTTTTATTTTTATTTTTTATTAGTTTTTTAAATGTGAATTACACCAAAACAAAACAAAAACCATAACAAAGAAGGGGAAAAATGAACAGCAACAACAAAAATACAATTTTCTTACAGTATTTTAAATGGATCATTTACAGTAAATATGTATGAAATATATATCCATAACTATTAAAAAGTATGTAGTAATACAATTATCCATAAAGATAGTTATGCATACACTTCAGAAAAAGCAGACCAAATATCCATGTATGTATCCACCCGCAGGTGGCGTCTAAATGCCACCCACTCAAATGTTGAAAGTGTTATTAGGTCCTCAATCCATTGTGTTAGAGGAAGTGAGCGTTTATCTTTCTAGTGTTGTAATATCAGTCTTTTGGCTGTCAAGAGGGTGTGGAAAATCCACAGTGGGGGCTACATGATGTGAGCAACATCGGGGGAGGGGGAACTCTTTGGTGCAGCCCAGCTCACGTTGAATGCAAGTTTGACATTACAGTTTTGTTGCTGGAGTGTTCCAGCTTTCCTTTCTGTCATAACAAAGTGAGACCACACAAGTGAGAGGCAAACTGAAACATTTGCTGTTTACCAGTTGCTTAGAACACATATTTTAATTCCAGGTTATGCAGCCTTCAAAGCTCATTCTTTTTAGGCCATTCTCTTTAGAAATTGAATTGGGTTTGATTTAATTTGTTGGCAATATTTTAGCCATACAGATTTATTAGTAATCAATGGCATATGTCTCACTTGTTTGGCAAAGCTATTTTACAAATTACATCACAATGAATTATGGGGTTCATCTTCAAAACACCTATCCCTGTATGAGCAATACATTATCAATGTTGACAGGCAGGATCAAATATCCTTTTGGAGGACACCTGAGTGCTTATTCAGTTGATCAAAGTCTGTCCCAACTACAATATAAATTTTGAAAGTCCTGATATGAAGGATAGTACTATTACTAGGAATGGTTCAAAATAAGAACAATAATTTCAAAACCATTCACCTTGCATCAAAACGGTTTGCTTTCATTCATAAATTTTTGGGGAAATAAATAATGTATTTCAAAAGCCTAAAGATAGTTTACTCGAAAGCAGACCCAAAGGTTAAAAAGGTGTCCCATGCTGAATTTTTGGGTGGGTGGGGAATTGAGATTACCAGCATATCTAATCAGAAGTAAGCCAACTGAGTTACCCAAAACAGTGGGTAACAATGCAATCCTGTACATGTCTAATAGAAGTAAACCCCAAAATTAGAGGATGGGACACCTTTTAAACCTTTGGGTCTTTGAAGTCAATGGGGCTTACTCCCAAGTAAATGTTCTGCAGGATCAGTGATATGATTCTGTGAACCACCATTGTTGGAGGGGTCATTTCACAAAACTTTTTCTCCTTGAGTTACTTGGTCAATTTTGCAAATTTTGGGTTGAATTTTGCTAGCTCTCTGCTATACAGTCTACATATAATTGACTGAGGAGGGAGATAACTGTGCCGCAGAAGGTAGCCATTTACTACTGTGTGCTAGTTTGGGAGAAGAAAATCGGGGCAGATGTGCTTCTTTTATGCTAGAGAGAGGGGAATGCACAGCCTGGGGTGTTGCCATGCAGGGAAGGAACTGCCTTGCTAGTATCTGCCGCTTTTTAAATGGCTGGATGAGTGTACTTGTACTGGACTGGTATAGTGGGGGGAGGGGAGGGGAGGACTGGGCTCAAAACTTTTTTTAAAAAATAAGGTCACAGAATAGTGAATCCCCAGCACAAACTAGGTATATATCAGTGTGTGTCCTGCTGTGCCACATTATCCTGTCTTTTACAAGAATGTTCTGCCACTGCTGCTTCTGTAGCGAAAGTCAAAGCAGCAGTGTAGAAAACAGCCTTTGCGCACACAGCCTTAATTCCTGCAGAAAGAAAGCTGTTGCTCATCTCTTTTAATTTTTAAAAAGTGGACAAAGGTTTTATAGGTCACACATAACGAAGGCCCTCTTCATACGATACCTTATAGTATTCATTTACAGATACCCAAAGTATATGCACCTTTTGTCAGTCATGAATGGTTGACGTGTGTTTACTTTGCTGCTTTTCTCAACAGCACATATGGAAGCAGAGAACTGCACCTTTCCCCATCTTTTCTGCTTGTTTTTTTTGTCAGGAAAAGCAGTGCTTTAAACATACATACGTATATCATTCACAATGGATGCAAAGCATGGCTATTATGTCACCATATTTGGCTCTGTTAGTGCTGACTTGCTTTGGCTCTGTTAGTGCTGACTTGCTTAACAATGACAGTTGCTTAACAAAGTAAATATAATACAGGCAGTCCCCAAGTTAAGAACGTCCAACTTACAGACAACCCATACTTAAGAACGGACTTCTGGGTTTCCCAGCACTACGTCATTTACGTAGAGTACATAGATTTACACAATTTGTGTAAATGCTGATTTCAACGTATAGAACGCTATGCTGTTCCGACTTACATACAAATTCGACTTAAAGACATTCTTAAGAACAGAACTCGTTTGTAACCTGGGGACTGCCTGTATATTAATAAAGGCAATTTGCAGAATTGAAAATTGGGCTGCCTAGCTTCTGTGAGTGCAATTTAATCTTTCTGTATGCTGTGTTTTAATGAACATGTTTTGTGTGCTTAACATCATGCTGACCTTTTGCTTGAAAAGTAGTGGTGTTTCTTCTGTTACTTGAATACAAAAAGGGGCTGTAAAAATTAAGCAGTCACCTATTGGCCATGCTAGATTTTAAAGTGTTGTTTAAAAATGGATTTCTTTTTTTCTAGACAGATCTTGACTATGTAAATGGAGTTGTAGCAAGCCTAGAAAAAGAGTAAGTGCTGAAATATACATACTACATTGTTGTTGAAATATTTTGGTTACCTGCTATTTCTTGTAGCTGTTAGAGTTCAAAGGTAATAACTTGGACAGATGCATGGGCTGTATATTATGGTCAATTGCATGGAGCAATTAAATAGGTTCACTAGTAAAACAGCAAATGGGATTAAAAGATTCAGATGGACCTAAACGGATTATGCTGGAATGAAATAAATGGATTGTATAGCACCTACACTAAAGCTACTATGTCAGTGCTAAAGTATAGAAGAGACTGCCCAAGTACTTAAGAAGTTAATGCATATGGTAGCTGCTTTATATAATAGATTATGACTAGGGAATTATAGCCAGGTCTAAAACATGTGTAAAGTATTTCTGTTTGTTTAGAGCACTTGGCTGATATTTGCTGTTGGTTGTAGTCAGTCATGCATTGTTGATCCTGTACCAATGACCCTCAGGGGTGGATTTTCAAGGGACATGGGGAACTATTGTGGGAGGGGGAGATCTAAGGCCTGGTGTGCACACAGAAGCCACCTCTCAGGTTTTTTTAATCCCAGGCTATATTTATAGGGCAGTGTCCAATGCTGTCACAGCGCTAGTGCTAATGATGTTGTGCTGGCATAAGCCAACACTAGTGCAACGTCATTAGCACTTGCTAGGCAAAGGGAAAAAGTGATTTGGTGGCAAACCACACTGCTGAAAGTTGGCAGCAAATCACTGCCTTTTCCCCTTTGCCTAGCAAGTGTTAATGACGTTGCACTAGCATTGGTTTATGATAGCACAGTGTTACTGACCCTAGCACTGTGACAGTATTAGATACTGCCCACAGCTTGAAATATGTGTCCACATCAGCAGTTAAATACAGTAATACCTTGGATTGCAAGTAACTTGGTTTGAGAGCGTTTTGCAAGACAAGCACATTTTTAAATATTTATTTAATTTTTTTTTACTTGATATACAAGCGATGTCTTGCAATACAAGTACTGTAGTACGGCTTAAATTAAAAATCTCTGTACAAATTTTTTTGGGGGGGATTTTGTTTTGATATAAGAGTGTTTTGGATTACAAGCACGTTTCCGGAACGAATTATGCTCTCAGTCCAAGGCATGACTGTATATTAAATTTGCCCAGTACCACCCAGTGATGGCTGAATGGAAATTTGAATCCAGATCCAACATTCAATCTATTTCATCACATTGCGTGCCTGGAATATAGTGTTCCCTGGAACAAGATAACTAAGTTGACCTTTCCAATTATAGGTTTTCTGCAGAAATCAGTTCTGGCTTAGTGGAAGTCATAGCTCCACCTGCATCCTACTATCCTGACTTGACAAACCTAAAAGAAACATTTGGAGACTCAAAAGAAAGAGTCAGGTAAGAATTTTCTGGGGGTGGGTGGGTGTGACCATCATAGTAGGTTGCAATAGAAATATCCTGTGAGCTAGTAACTTGCATATCATATGTTTGAATATGGTATATGCCAAAGTAGGGAGAGAGTTAATTTTAATTGGGAAAATTATATAGAGGGGAAAGGATTTAAACCCTCCTGCCCCAAATGCCACAATACTGGGGGGCATTATTAACATTTTTTAAATCACAAGAGCACCTGTTTGTGGATTTCCCATATCACATCTATTTTGGACCTCTACCAATGTTAGAGGGCCAACACGGTTGGAATGATCCTTGCTTCTCCTCAAAATGCCCTTGGCAAGAATTGCACATCTGCACTCCTCATGCTGTTGGAGAATATTCCTGGCCACAGAGGGCATCACACACAGTAACTACTGAAATGCTCAGTCTAGAAAACTATCTAATTGTATTTAATTTCAGATGGCGGACAAAGCAAAATCTGGATTATTGTTTTCTTATGATGTATGCACAGAAAAAGGGTGTTTACTACATTCAGGTAAATTGTCTTTACATTTTGAATTGTAAAACCTAATAACCAAAACATGCCTAAGAACTCGTGATAATAAGCATGACATAAGTACAGTTATTTCATTCAAGTGCAGTTTAGGTATAATATATGGGAACAGGTCATATACACTGGTGAATATAAATAGGCTAAACAAAAAAATCAAGCCAACTGACAGTGATGTATCTATACATTTTTAAAACCAGGTTCAGGCCTGGTTTTGGTCACCTTGATGGATGATTTATGCTGGGTCCTGTTGGTTCTGCTGGACCTTAATGACATGGATACCATTGACCATAGTATCCTTATGGGACCTTGGGTTAGTATGAGACTTATTGGGTACCATTTTGCAGTGGTTCCAGTCCTATCTGACTGACCATTCATCGTAGGTGCTTGACCTTTTGGCCATTGGCTTATGCCAGGGGTGTCAAACCTTTTTTGGCCTGGGGGCCAAATTCCAATTTGGGAAGTGTCTTGGGGGCTGCATTCCAGTAGTGAGCAGAGCTAAGGGCAGAGGGTGGGGCCAAGGAAAGAGAAAGCAAAATGGGTAGAGGCAGATGCAATTCCTACTAATATGGACATTTCCCCACAAAGCATATAAAACACACTGAGAGCCAGTGTGGCGTAGTGGTGAGAGTGTTGGGCTGGGACTCGGGAGATCCGAGTTCTAGTCCCCGTTTGGCCATGAAACTCACTGGGTGACTTTGGGCCAGTCACTGTCTCTCAGCCTAACCTACCTCACAGGGTTGTTGTGAGGATAAAATGGAGAGGAGGATTATGTAAGCTGCCTTTTAAAACTATGATTAAATTGAGGTGTATTTGACCCTAGATGCTGATTAGTAATGTGCTTTTTACAAGGGTAGGAATGCTAAGCCTCCCTCGTAAAACTCGGTAGTAATAACAGATGTTCCAGCTGATGGACTATGTACTTTTTTTGATCATCAAAATACATAGTATCAAGAAGCTAAGGGAAAGATATAATGGTATCCGTGCACTAGTGCTATTGATGCTGGGCTAGCATAAACCAACGTTTCTGCAGTGTCAATAGTGCTTGCTTGTGCAATGGGTTTCCTAAAAACCTGTTGCACTGGCAAATGCTATTGATGTTGTGCAAGCGTACAGACATCATTGGATCCTTCCCCAAGACAGCTATTTGATGTATCCAGTTTGTGTTTTTCTTTTCCATTCATTTTCTGGATTAACAGCATCATCCTATGCAATTCTACTCAGAAGTAAGTCTCATTGATTTTGCAAGGAATTGTGCACCAGGCAAATGTGACAGGTAGGTTTAAATGTGTGTGTGAGTTTGAAATATTTGTCTATCATTCCCTCAATTTCATTTCTTTTTTGTTTTGCTGTTCTTGCTATTTGGTTCCCTTAGCTCGAGGATGACATCGTTGTCAAACAGAATTACTTCAGCACAATAAAAAATTTTGCACTTCAGTTGTCATCTGAAGACTGGATGATTCTAGAATTTTCTCAGCTGGGATTCATTGGTAAGAAAAAATCCCCTTTAGCAGATTTGAAATAGGGTTGGGGGGAGGAAAACATTTTGATTTACAGTAAGTTCTGATAATCCAGAAAAATATCTCAATATACTTTTTAGAATAATGGAAATGCAATACTTATTACTGTAACATTTCTAGTATAATTGCACATGTCAGGTTATACATAGCTTGTTGTGATGGAATGCAGCTGCTGAAAAATAGAATAATGTTATAGTCATGGCTGCCATATTGAAATGTGACAAATTTCTAAAATTCAACCACATGACTTGGATGGGCTTCAGTCATTAAACTATTTCACGTGGATGTAAAGCTAAGTTAAAAGTGATGCCCTGTCTTAATAATAATAATAATAATAATAATAATAATAATTGTTGTTGTTATTTCTTACCCGCCTCTCCACTTGGATCGAGGCGGGGAACCACAATAAATATAAAGTACATAAACTGGTTAAAACATAGTAAATATTATTAAAACATTCTTAAAAACTTTTTTTTTAAATCCTAAAATTCCTAAGATTCCACTGGGTAGGCCTGCCGGAAGAGATCAGTCTTTATGGCCTTTTTAAAAGCCAAAAGACTATTCAGTTGACGAGTCTCCTCTGGCAGGTTATTCTATGGTCTGGGAGCAGCAGAAGAGAAGGTCCTCTGGGTAGTACTCGCCAGCCTAGTCTTGGCTGACTGGAGTAAATTCCTTCCAGAGGACCTAAGTGCACAGGGCGGATTGTATGGGAGAAGGCGATCCTGCAGGTAACCTGGACCCAAACCATGTAGGGCTTTTAATATCTCTTTCTTGCATCTATCAAAACCAGTGGTTTAGAACTTCCTCCTGTAAAACCTTTCCGTTAGTATCTTTGAGGATAGAGGCAGTTTTCACTTACATAGAATCATAGAAAAGTAGAGTTGGAAGGGGCCTACAAGGCCATCGAGTCCAACCCCCTGCTCAATGCAGGAATCCAGGTCAAAGCATCCCTGACAGATGGCTGTCCAGCTGCACCTTGAATGCCTCCAGATTGGAAGAGTCCACCACCTCCCTAGGTAGTTGGTTCCATTGTCTTATTGCTCTGACAGTCAGGAAATTTTTCCTGATGTTTAGGTGGAATCTAGGTTCCTGTAACTTGAGGATGTTAGCGCACATGTTAGCGTTGTGCTTATAAAAGTGGAAGGAAGCTGGGAAAGACCCCGAGCCTTTCCAGAGTGCAGTGTTACTTTCTTCATACTTTATTAGTGGCATTATTATCGGGCATCTTGAGTGTGGCGTAGTGGTGAGAGTGTTGGACTGGGACTCGGGAGATCCAGGTTCTAGTCCCCGCTTGGCCATGAAACTCACTGGGTGACTTTGGGCCAGTCACTGACTCTCAGCCTAACCTACCTCACAGAGTTGTTGTGAGGATAAGATGGAGAGGGGGATTATTTAAGCCTCCTTAGGTTCCTTGCAGGAAAAAAGGCGGGGTATAAATAAAATAAATAAATAAAAAATAAGTGTGGAGCTGCCTGCCCCGATTACTTGACTGAAGGGGGACAGATCCGTGAGCTCATCCCTCTGCTTTCATGGAGTTGTGCCACAAAAGCATTGAAAATGACCTTAAATGCTGGTTATGGGAGCCAAATTTTGAGAAACGATATTTTAAAAAAGGTTTGAAGCATTCTTGAAGATATGGAGGTGAGGGGAATGACACATTGTCAGTGGCTGTTATTAAATGTTGAAAAGCCAAAGAAGGGTCTGAGCAGCACTTTTCCTTGACTTCATTCACAGTCCCCTGTTCCTCTGCCTCAACAACCCTATCCCCTCCACCCCAACCCCACAAGTTCTTTGAGTGCCAATTTTTCTTTATCTGTTTGTGGCGTGATTATATAAAAAGAACACCCCTAAAATCTTCTTAATGGGGAATTTAAGTACCACACACACACACACACACACACAGTATAGCCTGCTTTTTCAGGAATTTCTGTTAATACCATTTTATTCATGCTAACTGAATTCATACTTAATAGTGGCAGGCTGGATTTACAGTTCTAAAGCGCTGGACAATTGTTGATATAACTTCATATTATTTACAGGTAAAATGTTCCAGTCTCCAGATATTACACTCATTGTAGAGTTCATATTTATGTTTTATAAAGAGAAACCTATTGACTGGCTCCTGGATCACATTCTTTGGGTGAAGGTTTGCAACCCTGAGAAAGATGCAGTAAGTTTTGTTTGAGTATTTAATATCTCTGACAAATGCTGTCTGTGTTATGTGAATGTAAGTAATCACACTAGGAGGAAAGGTAGAGGTGTATCCTCCCTCTCTAGAAAAAGCAAGCAGAGGAGTTTCCTAGCTGGGTTATGAACTGACCAGAAAAAGTCAGGATTTACAGCCCCAACATAACCATATTTATTTGAAGGTAAAGGTGCAAACCACTTGTCCTTGTGCTGTAGACACTTTCTTAAAAAATAAAATTAAAAAATTAAGCGCACACACATAAAACAGGGTGCTAAAATGTTGCTGAGGGGCACCTTCTTCAAAATGGCAGGAGAAGGGGTGTGTGGTGACCATGAGGGGGTGGGAAAGGGGGCAGGTCAGAACTGCTTGCTTGGCTATACCACCCCCATTATGTAGATGGAACATAGTGAGAAGCACACACTAAAAGAGGGCTACACCCCCTGAAGTGTGGACAATCAATGGGATTCTGCTTTTAGTGCACTGCTTTTCAGTGGAAGAGTGCAGTGATTGGCAACATTAGGAGCCCTCCATTTGGAAGCACCCTGAATGAAAGGCAGAGCACCATGTCTGCCAAATAAAACTGCCAGGCTGTGGAAAACTGGGATCAGGAATGCAGTAAATGGTTTGGCTGTGTCATGCATAATGATGGTGCTTAGTGACTGAATGTTCTACGCTACTAAAAGTTATTTCCCCATTTTTTTTTCCTTTTAAGAAACATTGTGATCGACAGAAATCAAATCTTAGAATACGCTTCAGGCCTTCGCTTTTCCAGCATGTGGGCCTGCACTCTTCTCTAGCAGGAAAAATTCAAAAACTCACTGTAAGTACTGAGAATTTTTTTTCCCTTTCCGCACAAGACCATGTTTTAATCATTTATATATCAGTCAACATTGATGTAATGAAAGTGTTTTAAACCACAGTGCAGTTGCCTCTAAGCCTTAGAAGAATACAATACACTCTCAGCTTTGTCAAACTGCTCCGACGTGGTGAAGTAGATTTCCCTATGCAGAGATGAAATGACTCTGCATTGCTGAACACTGTTCTGGCTCCTTTTCTGCTTTTTTCATCACCTTTCCTACAAACATCCTGGCCGCTTCAGATTCTATGGAGAACTGAGCAGTTCTTATGTATATTTCTTCATAGGGTATGTTCAGTTGCTTTAATACTGAGCTGTGTGGTATTTTCAGGGAGCTGTGGAGGGGGTGCTCTGGAAAGGAGGCGGCAGGGAAGTCCACTTCCATCAGTGCAGTCAATCCAGTGTAAATCTGTATCCAACCCATTATATTTAGTGTGTACTGCTGCTATGTGATGAGAGAAACCAGCCAATTATACCACTAGGCAGTATCTCTGCTTACGACGACAGTAATAGTGTTTATTGTTTCTAGAATACATACTAGCTTTCAGATTAATGTCCACAAAGCTACAGCGTCAGCCTTCCCCAGCCTGCTGCCCTCCTGATATTTGTTCTCATTTATTTGTACGTTTATATCCCACCTTTTTGCCTCTTTGCAAGGAACACAAGGCGGTTTACACAGTCCTCCTCCTCTCCATTTTATCCTCACAACAACCCGGTGAGATAGGTTAGGCTGAGAGTCAGTGACTGGCCCAAAGTCACCCAGTGAGCTTTGTGGCTGAGTGGGGACTAGAACCCAGATCTCGAGAGCCCCAGTCCGACACTCTAACCACTACACTGCACTGGCTTTTGGACTTCTCTCTCTCCTAATACTAGGAACCTGCTTTTATACTGAGTTGGATCCTTGGTCCATCTAGCCCAGTATTGTTGACACTAACTGGCAGCAATGGCTCTCCAGGGTTTTAGGCAGGAATTTTTACAGCCCTGTCTGGAGATGCCAGGGATTGAAGCTGGGACCTTCTGCATGCAAAGCAGGTGCTCTATTCCTGAGCTATGGGCAGGGATGTTGAAGAGTCCTTGGTCTCGAGTCATGAGTCGAGTCACGAGTCTTTGGACCCGAGTCTCGAGTCCGAGTCCTTGGTCCAAAATGGTGACTCAGGAGTCACGAGTCCCTCCCAAAGCTGACTCCACGAGTTCCTATTAAAATCAATGCATTTTTTCCCCAACAAAATAAGGCTACTTCAGATGTGTGGCTTAAATAAATTCTAGGCACAAGTGTGCCTTTTTATTTCAAAACTCTGCAACTGATTTTGGCAAGAACAGACCAGGCAGACAAACCCAAAATGTCTGAAAGGTTGCATTTTAGGAAAATGATTTTAAAAAATAAACTTGCTGTACTTCCTAAAACCTATCCATGTTGCATTTGAGGAACACGATTTTGGAACACGAGTCCTTGGTCTCGAGTCCCGAGTCGAGTCTCGAGTCCCATTGAAAATATTGGGACTGAAGTCCGAGTCGAGTCAGAGGGGGGACTCAGTCCGACTCACGAGTCGAGTCCTCGAGTCCGAGTCCCCATCCCTGGCTATGGGCCGCGCCATCAGCCCCAGCCAGACTTGCCAGTGGTCAGAAATGCTGGGAGGGGAGGGCACCAGGTTGGCAAAGGCTGCATCAGCATCTCCAGTTAAAAGGTTCTCAAGTAGCAGGAAGTGGGAAGGACTACCGCTGAGGCCCAGGGGAGCCACTGCCAATCAGAGCAAATGATGCTGGTGTTCTGGACCAATGGTATAAAACAGCCTCCCATGTCAAGGGTTTTAATGACACAATCCAAGTATAAACTCTCATCAGCAAACCACCCTAATAAAATAAAGGCTAATAAAATTATTTACCACATAGCAGGGGGCGTGTCTTGTTCTTCCCATCTCTTATAAAAACTGTTTTATGTTGTAAAAAAATAAAAATTAAACTATTTAAAAATTGCAGGTTTGTAACTGGTTTAATCAAAACAACACTTGCTATAGCATGTGGAGGAAATGGATGATGTATCGTGGCCCTGAATTTTCATTTAACCTAAAGTAAAGCAAAAGAAACCAGTAGCACGGAAAGAATAAATCAGTGTCTGTGGTCAGCTTATCAACAGAAATAGAGAGGACCAATAACAGCTGTAGGAAAATCCAAGAACAAAAAAAGGGGTGGGCAGCTGCACAATAGACTTGGTTCCCAACATGTTTTGAGAGAATGTTAAATGCTTCTTGATTAAAATCTGCCTAGGACAACTTTTCATTACAGCAAACTTCCACAAAGTCTATAGTGAAAAGTTCTCCCATGAAGTTTTTATCAAGAAGCATTTAACATTTTCTCAAAACATGTTGCAGCTGCCCTTCTGGTTTGTTTGGCTTTGTTTCCAGTTTAACACCATATCTCATCTTCCTTTAGGATAAAGACTTCCTGAAACCATTATTGCATAAAATTCATGTGAATCCACCTGCAGAGGTTTCTACAACTTTAAAGGTCTATCAAGGTCATGCTCTTGAAAAAGCCTACATGGGTGAAGACTTTTTTTGGGCTGTTACGCCAATTGCTGGGGATTATATCCTCTTTAAATTTGATAAGCCTGTCCATATAGAAAGGTAAGTGTTTTGTCTTCACATCAAAATAGAACTGCTGAACTGTGTCTTCAAATAAAATTGGGAGAGCAGTAAATCTAACAACTTTAAAAATAGTTGCTCATGGTATCCAATAGAATGAGTAGTTTGCTTCTTTAACATTTTTCTCTAAACTCATTGAGTGCAATGGGACTGGCAGAAGTAGGCTTCCCCATGCCCTGCAGCCCCCTGAAAATGCTGCACAGAAGGTTGAGGGACCCTGCTGAACCGGGTAGGCTGCGGTGTGAGGGAAATCCCTGAAAATTAGGTAAAGGCATCTTCCATGAGCAAAGCTTTGCTCGCTGTAGCTGCCTCTGTCTAATGTAGAAAAATGGGCCACCAGAGGAATTCTGTCACTTTCTCAACAAAATTGGCAGCAGAATCATACATTCTGCTATTGACAGTTTATATATTACACACACACACACACACACTATTTTATGGAGCTGCAGTGTGGGCTATAAGTACATAATGTGATTTCCCCCCCGTAAAAGCTGTTATCTGTTCCTGCTAAACTCCCTGCAGTGGCTATGCTGTGTCAAAAGGCTAGCTTACCAGTTCCGACGAACATCCAAACTATGGTTTAAATGAGTTTAGTGTGGATTTCTATTGGCATATATTTTTGGCCATCTGTCTGGTAAATATTACTTCACAAATGCTTTGAATGTGAATTGAAGTGAAATAGTTGCTAGTTTATATTTTATGTGGATGAAAAGTATTGTAACTTGGATCTGTGGAACAGAGTATTTCTTCAAAGCAGAAAATACTTATATCAGTTGAATGAAACAGAATAATTAATCTGTGTAGAAATGTTTCTTGGTAAGACACCAACAGAGCAATCCTACGCGTATTTACTTGGAGTGCTTCCAGTTCAGACAGGCAGCTCTTAATGCTTTGAAATCATTGCTCTTCATTTATACGGTGGAAGCAAAATAGCGATTCATTTTTCATAGTGGAAGGAGCATGACACTTTTTATGTGTTTACATCCTGATATGTTCCGTTCACACTCATGGGCAGGACATAAGCCACGTGGGTGCGGGCGGAACAGTTCATCCTCTCTCTCCTACCATTCTTTTCCAATGAAGTTGCAAAAAATGTATAAGGTTTTCTGTATACATGGTGTTCTCATTTACAGATTTCAAATACAAAAACAAAGTGAACGATTTATATTTAGGGGGTGTCTATCAGGTATTCTTCTGATACAGTTGAAATCTGGCAAAACACTTGAGCCTTTTGAATGAGCTATCCAGAATACCGTAATTGCTCTACAGTTGCTTGTTGGGCTCTTCAAGAGGCATCTACCTCGTCCTCCCTTTACAGGGCTTAACACTTTCCCTCTAGACAAGATGTCTAGTTTTCTTTTAGGACAGGGCAGGGGAACCTCTTTTGGTCCGGGGACTGCATTGCCCCCCCACAGACCAATCCAGCAGGCAAGATGACATCAAGGAGGCTTACTCCCACCCCCAAAGCCCCTCCTCTGACATCATCCACCATCCCACCCCCATTTTTCCTTTTTCCATGCAGAGAGAGGCACGGAGCTCCCTAAAAAACTTGGGGCAAGTAGCTCCTTCTCTTTTTGGAAAGAAAGTACGGTAGTTAAAACAATGATTTGTTTATCTGTGGCTTTTGTGGAATAATAAGATGAACTGACAGTAGAAAAAAAGATAAGATGATAAATTTGTGACAATAGAAAAAAGAGAGCTTTTCTTTTTTGATTATCGAGTAGAAAAATTATTTGTTACTTATATTTGCTGTACAAAAATTCAGAAGTCCATTTTAGTTTTGTTAATTGTTAATTATTGTTATATGTTTTGTGTTGCTTGTTTTTTGTTTTTTATTGGTAGATGTAGAGCTTCTCAGATAATTAGTGCAATCATCTGTAAATGCACTCCTGGTTTAATTAGGACTTGGGATGAAACTACACATTGCCGAAAATATGTTTCATCTTCTAAAATTGGTGGTGCTCCTTCTCAAGTTCCTTGCCATGATATGCAGTAATATAACACATGATATGACATCATATTGTGTGTTTCCCAACCCTGTGTCTCATAGTTGCAGTCAGTGATGTGGAGCAAGGGTTGAGAAACGCACAATGTGTTGATAAATCATTCCTTTCATTACTGTGTGTTACAGGGATGAGGAGGGGGAATGGGAAATGGTTTGGTGGCAGACCCATGTTTTTGTGTAACATCTAGTTTTGCCCCTGGCAGCTTTTCAAAATATGGGACCTTTGTTGAAAGAGTTGTTTGTGCTGATATTTGGGTATTGGTGTTGTATAAAGCTAGATCAGTCATGAAAGCAAATATACTCTAGAAGGCCTTAAATTAGGGGGGGGGGATTTGTGATTCTCCAGATGTTGTTGGACTGCAACTCCCATCAACCCTAGCCAGCATAGCCAAAGATGAGGGATGATGGGATGTGTGGTACAACAATATCTGGAGGTTGCCAACCCTTGCCCTAAATACTACTTCTGGACAGGTTTGCCTGGCAAAACCACTTTAATCAAAGTTGGCTGTGAGACATGTAGCAGTTTGACTGGATTCTGAGAATATAGAGGGAAATTATTTAGGTGCACACAGATAGTCAGACTGACTTGGTCCTAACTGTTCACAGCCATCCTAATTAACCTAAATGGTTTACAGCAGGGGTGGGCAACTTGGGAGTTCTAGGGGTCATTTTCTCCCCACTGGACCTTCCCAAGGGCCACAGTCCTACACCACCCCGTGAAATTCTGTGGGATGCTGGCAGCAGTGACAACAAAACCCACCAATTTGCCACCGATTTTTGTGTGTGTGGCAAACTGCTACGTAACACTTACAATAGCCAAATTTCACTTGAAAACAAGTTAAATGTGGCCAGTGTAGCATGCTGTAGTAGTTTGCTGCGTGGCAAATTGGTGATTTATTTATTTTTTGCTACCTCAAATTTTACTTGACAATACTTTACTGTATTCCTAATGGGAAAAGAGTTTACAAATCGGGGTTCCTTGGCACAGAATATATCAAATTCTGAATGAAGCTGAGGCTTTATCTGTTTTCTGTCATCTAGGATTCAGAAGATTGCGATGTTTGGCATTTAAGTTCATATCCTAGAGAATTTTGTGTTCCTATCACAGCCTGGAAATACAAATTTGATGTTTGAAAAATTATGATTGCACAATTGGGTGGTAATACGTTTCCCTTATCTAGATTAATGACACCTATTTAATCAGCTTTCTGTACAGATTGACTCCTTTGCTTTGTAATTTATTTATTTATTGTAATTTAGAATGAATTTTAAAAGTGAGATAAATATTTTCTATGTTAGATCTGGGGGGAGAATATTATAATAGGCCTCATGGAGCCACTTTTTGGCCTTGTTGCATCTTTTGCTACCTTCTATTTAGTTAAACCACTTGGCTGCTATTAGAGTCAACCACTTCCTCTTCCCCACCAGCCCACTGTAGCCACTCCTCCTGGCCCCAGAACAGTACTGCATGTTTAGCATACACTGATATATATACCAGGGGGAAACTGCAACGTATAAAAAAGTCACGATATAACTGGTCTGAAGAAATCCAGGATATAATGAAAAAAAATAGTGGGAGGAGGATGTTTTGGGGTGAGTGTCATGTGACATGCCAGTGAGTCAGGCATTACAATGCCAGTAAAAATGCCTAGTGTAGATCCACCCCAAGATTCTGGGACCAGACAGATAAAAACATCACTATGTTAACTTTGGAGTTCTAATGATAAGGTCAAAATGTCACCACGGATGATGGGGATGGGGCCCAAAAGTGTCCTGCGTTATGGAGGTATGACCTATCTTAGGGGTAGAAAACGTCCTCAGACTTTGGCAGAGTTATTTCCACTCCTTATGTCAGATAGCTCTTTACACTGATCCATTTTAAAATTCTAGTTGAAGTGGGTTAATGCTTTCTGGATCTATTTTTCTTTCTCTATGCATTTAGTTTTTCCAAGAACTGAGTTAATAAAATCTAGAATTCTCTTTTAAGCAAGAAACCCAGGTGGCTGCACAGAGTAGCTCTGTAGATGTTAATCTGAAAGCTAGTCTGTATTCTAGAAACTATAAAATGTGTTAATACTGTACTTTCATAAGCAGAGATACCACCTAGTGGTATAATTGACTGGTTTCTCTCATCGCATAGCAGCAGTACACACTAAATATAGTGTGTATTGGTGTGTGGAAGTTATAGGCTTTCTTTCTTTTTTTCTTTCTTTTTTTACTTTAAGCATCCCGTATAGAGCAGCATAAATGCATTCATTCACACAGCCTCCAACTATGAATGTATTGATTCACAAGCATGGTCTCAAAGTAGAAAAATACATTTAAAAAATCATAAAAATGGCAACAACACAAGCTATAGCAGGGGCCGGGAGACATCAGGCTTGCAGAATCTACTTTATTGTTTTTTTACTAGAACCAGATGCAAAATAATGGCTCAGGTGGGCAGATAATGCCAAAAATTAAGGAGCAGGGTGCCTTTGAGCATGTGCTCCATCCAGGAATTTGGCATCAGTACCCGAATCAAGCTCCAAAGTCCTTCCACACAGAAAAATCACTCCTGGTTTCTCCACAAGTATTCTTTCTCAGCAACCTAATTATGGGGGGAAACTTCTTAGTTGCTGCTGTTAGACAGTTGGGAGTCAGAAACCCTGGCCTGTTGACTGTAAACCACCCCGAGATCTACCAGTGGATTACGATTTACCTTCTGCCCACCCCTGAGCTACAGGAACAGGTATTTGTCATGCAGTAATACCTTGGATTGCAAGTAACTTGGTTTGAGAGCGTTTTGCAAGACAAGCAAATTTTTGAATATTTATTTAATTTTTTTTTACTTGATATACAAGCGACGTCTTGCAATACAAGTACTGTAGTACGGCTTAAATTAAAAATCTCTGTACACATTTTTTTTGGGGGATTTCGTTTTGATACAAGAGTGTTTTGGATTGCAAGCACGTTTCCAGAACGAATTATGCTCTCAATCCAAGGCATGACTGTATATAAATACAACTAGGACATACTGGATGTACAAGTAGCACACTGTGACAGGTTGGAAGACAGGGCTAAAACTAACAAGACTTAATTCAACAGAATTTAAGAGGCAGGAGACCTGGCTTGGCAGAAGTACATGTGTAAAAGATCAAGGAGTTTTAGTGCAGGCATGGGCAGTGTGTGAGTTGCATGTGTCCTAATCCTTTTTTGCAGCCCCTGCCACCCACAAATCGCTGCCACTATGCCACCAAATTTCTGCTGAATTTTGGTGGTATGCAGTGGTGATGAGAAAAAAGGCACATTTTCCCTTTAAAACAAGGGGCAAATGGAGCATGCAACTTGTTTTAATGCAAAATTGTGCTCTCTCAGAACTTCCTGGAGCGAATTTTGCATTAAAACAAGTTGCGTGCTTCCTGCATGCCTTGTTTTACATGAAAATGCTTTTCTCTCTCCGCTGAATTGCTGCCGAAATCACCTGGCAAAAGTCACATGCTTTTACAAAAAGTACTGGCAATTGCAGTGATGTTTATCTTATAGTTCAGAACAAATTTTCGATGTTTTGTTCTAAAAACTGCCCAGATACAATGGAAGAATGACATTCCTGCCTCAGTACCTGACAATATAAACTGCTAGAGGTACTTGTAAGTACTCAGTTGTTGTGTCTAGTAATATAGACTACTAGAATAGAAAGTGACACAGTCAGTACTCTCAAAATGAAATGCTCTCAGAAAATACCTCAACTCCAAACACTCCTAAGTGTGACTATGACCTGGTTAACTGATTGGAAATGAGCGATTACACAGAGATATTTGGATTCATACACTCCTCCCTCCCCTCACAAAAGGAGGAGAGTAAAATTTTCTGGTTCCACTTTAGGGGAAAAAACACGTTTCCATGTTACACATAAACTTGGGGAACTCTGGTTTCTGCTAGTCAGTTAGTTATAACAAACAAGACTCAAACTATGGTTTGATAACTAACTAGAATTAGAATGAAGTATAGTTCCTCAAGTTCATACATAATAGGCAATTACGTGTCAGTCAAAACTGGAAGCTTTCACTCTCCGCCTTTCAGGCATGAAGGAGAAAAAAGGGGAGAGGGAACTCAAAAGCCCAAGACTTGCAGTTTGTTCACAGTAATCTAATCATGGTTTAGCTGATCATCTGAACCAGGTCAATGATAAGTGTATATCCAGAAGGCTTCTTTGTATAAGCAAATTTGTTTCACTTGTTCTTGTGGTGCACCATTTGTTCATTTAAAATCCTTCTCTGAATGGTGCTGGTCCATAAAATGTTAGACAAATGGAGCATCAGTGGTCTTGTTTCTTTTAATTCTGCTTCTGTGTTTTGGTCCCATGTTATCTTCCCACGATGTAAACTTATCTTCCCAAAGTGCAAGGTAAGTCTCATTTATTTGAGTCCATTATGAGTCTTTTGACTTATGCAAGCACAAAGCCATTTTTCATGTTTTGTTGTTAAATCTTTGGGTGTCTTTGGCACAATTCTTTGCACCCTCCCCCCCCCATTGTAAGTAAGCCCCAATGAATATGGTGAGACTTACTTCCAAGTAAACATGTTTAGGATTGTACTGTATGAATATCTTCTAGGTGTGCGGTCGGTAGACCGTAAATAAAATATTCATTCATTCGTCTAGGTGACTTCTGTGTTCTTCCTTACTTATTAACCATGACTGATCCTTTCCCCCCATTCTCTTCTTTTGTATAGATATCTGTTCCATAGTGGCAACCCAGAACATCCAGGAGATATATTAGTCAATGCAACTGTGGAAGTGTTGCCTTTTAAGGTATGCATACAGAGAAGCCTGTTTCTTCCTCTCTTGCACGTCCATAAGAGTAAAAGTGAATGTTTTTCGGTCATGACACTTCTATTGATGTAAGAGGGTGTCATTTTCTTTTTTCTGAAATGATAAGAAATTGTGCTTCGATCCACCTCACAAAGCCAACTACATTTGTCTTGCTGAACACTGCCCTACCCCCTTACATCTGCACAATTTTTTAAAAAAACTCTTGCTATAAATAACATCTCCTGTGGGAAAAGGCAGACTCATTTGTGGACATCTCATTAAGTACAGAATGAAGGAACCCACTTTCTGCTGTATCTTACTACATTGTTATATATAATAGTGCTTACATTTTACATCTCATTTTTCAGAGTGAAGAGTTGGTTTTAGGCAAAGAAACCAAAGAGAAACGATTAGAAGATGGGTATTTCAGAATAGGTAATTATGTAAAAAAAGAATATGTTAAATTTTACAGTTTTGAACAGAGAATTTTACAGTATTAGAACAGCATTTTTTCCAGTAAAATAAAATTATTAATCTGTTTTCAGTTGTAATGAGATAATCTGTAAGTCTCTGTTGAAAAATAATAATTGCCCCTTGTCCTGAATTCCATCAAGATCTGTGATTTGGTCTCAGTAGAACTTCTAGACAAGGGGTAATTTTTTTTTAATGAAGGTGCTTAAATGATTCTTTAGTTACAAATATATCTGGAATAATAATAACTTTTGAAAATAATGACCTGGTTTGCACAGAAATCTAACCCATGGTTTCTTTAACTGATGGTTAACACATGGTTTGTTGCCCTACCCAGGGTTTGTATGGCAGACAAACCAACCATGGTTTGTTTTCTCAATCCCTTGGTGTATTGTCTTCCCTCCTCCACCCACACCCGCCCTGTATCCCAAATGCCTTTGTGGATCTGTAGTACTGGCATGTAGAGCAGCTGGGTGTTTTTTTTTTTTTACAGCTCTTGCCTGCCACCTCTGTAGCCTGGAGAAGCAACCCATGAACAACTTGTATTTCTGGATTTGCATATAATGGCAACCCATGGTTTAAACAACCCAGAATTCACAACCCAACAACAACCCACGGGTTCTCTTTCTGGGTTGTTTGTAGTTAACAAACCATGGTTTGTTAGCATGGCTGGGTTCGCACATCATGGCAACCCAGAACTCAATAACCCATGGGTTAAATAAACCATGGATTTGCGTTATGTGTGAACCAGGTCATTTTGTTTAGGGTGGTTATTTTTACTGTGACTTATTGGCCTTTGAAGTATTGTTTGTTCATCTCTACATTCTCCTAGATCCAATTGTGTGGGGCTGCTGCAGGTGTGAACCCAGTCCTAAATTGAGTAGATTTGCATGTGAGGTGTCCATAAGAGTCATGGTTTGGATTTGTTTAGCATGCTCCTGTTTAGAATGTATTTTGCTTTTTGAAGGCAAATTTGAAAACAGTATAGCGGAAGGAACAGTTGATCCCAGTCTAAATCCAATTGCAGCTGTCCGGCTTCTGGTAATTCAGAATTCATCTGTCTGGGCAATTCTAAATGAGGTAAGAATTATTTATTTATTTACTCGGGAGATCCGGCTTCTAGTCCCCACTCGGCCATGAAGCTCACTGGGTGACTATGGGCCAGTCACTGACTCTTAGCCTAACCTACCTCACAGGGTTGTTGTGAGGATAAAATGGAGAGGAGGAGGATTATGTAAGCCGCCTTGGGTTCCTTTCAGGAAAAAAGGCGGGGTATACCGTAAATATAATACATAAATAAGAATTAAACAAAAATGCCTTGTATAACTAGAGCACTGTCCCTCCAAACATTTCAGCTCTAAGCCTCACTTGTCATTTTGTGACATCCTTAGCCTGTGGGCCTCTTATAATGAACCCCTCTGTGCTGGCCTGTGTGCATGCACATAGTAATTCTGTGTGGCTTCCAGCCACAGATGCTGTGCACGGAGGTCATGTGAATGCTGATATCATATACAGGACTCATCAGATTTTTGCATGCTTCTTTGAGAGCACTTATGTATTTTTCCCTTGCTGGATCATACCTGCCATACAATGTGGCTTCTTAGTGCTGTGTTAAATATTTCAGGATATTGGGTTGGATCCAGAGTTGCCCTTCTATCCATAGAAGAGCCTTTCATCCAGCAGAAGTGCCCACTAATGAAAGCAGGGAGGCGATTTTCACTGATTCCCCCCTTCTATTGTTCCTCAATCCTTGGGGGCTGATTTGGAGGGGGCTGCAGGGGAAATCAGCAAAAATCACTTCCTTCCCCACTTCTGTTAGCAGGCACTGGGAGCATCCCTTCTGTGAGCTGAGTTCTGCTCGTGGGACAGTATCCAATGGGGCTGCTGTGCTGCTGCTGCTGATTGTATTGCACCAGTGAGACTGATTGCTAGCACAATGAGGAGTTAGCAGTTCTGAAAGCAACCCTGGAAACAAGCAGAAATGGAGCTTCCTTCTGCAAGTTCCGCTGACCTGCCCTGTTCCAGAAACAAGTGTTTCCACTTGCTTCAGGTTGCTTTTAGAATCACTAATTCCCTATTGCGCTCGCACTCAATCCCGCTGACACGCGAGCGCAATAGGATACTGCCCATGGAATCATTGAATCCAATTCACTGCCACCTGCAGTTCGGAAAACACTTTAGAGTAATTGAACATCTGTTTTGCAACTGTATCAATCTGTATGAAAACCAACAGTTTAGATTAACTGGGAAGTTGTGGTTAAGAACTTACTAGAGCAAATTCATGCTTTACAATAAAAGAGGGGCTCCCAGTGATTCTACAATTATTTTCCTTTCTAATATTTAAAGGACATTTTTGTGTCAAAATAAACAATACAGTATGTGTACATCCAGAAGCTGTGTTTGGTCAGTGCTGCCAAGTACCTGTTAAATCTTGCAGAAAATATGGTTAAACCACACTGAAAAAACATAAGAAACTATTGTTTTGCTGTGAGGTTTGGCCCTTTTAATAAACAGATGCATATTTTAGCCACTTTTCAATTCTTCATTGCAGATTCATATTAAAAAGCTCCCCAACTGATCAGTTAAGAGGAAGAAAAAAAAGATCTTCGTCTTCTGAACACTTTTCTATGAAATCCTCCACAAACTACAGTGAAGACACTGAGCATGCACCTTATTTCCAACTCTTATTTCTCACTGAAACTCTACCTCCTGTGAAATCTACTGTAGATGAGACTGACCCAAGAAGAAGGGTTTATTACAATCCAGAAACTGATACTCCGCTGGTATTATTTATCTAGATCAACAATTTCCTCCATTTGAACATGACTTTGCTGCATAAGGATCAAGTAATCTCTTTAACCTATCCAGCTGATAGGATATCCTAGGTAAAAGTTGTACATATTGTTACATTCCTTGAAGATGAAAAAAATATAGTTGTTAAATACATTTTATGAAGGGGGTACTTTTTGGAGGTCAATTTATTTTGCTAATGCAAACCCTCTTTTATAGATTATCAGGGATATATATTCAAAAGCATTAGGGATATTTAATTTATTAAATGATTTGAAAAGTACATATTTTTATGCAGGTAATAACTTGATGCAGTTTTTTTTAATGAATTACCTTACTTCTTGAGTTAAGTCTTCATTTTGCATTGATAATGAAGTAACCATATTTTGTAATATACTGCCATGGTTAGGGGAGTTAAACTGGGTTTGCAAATGAAGCACTTTTGTACCATACCAAGGACACAATCCACTGAAAAGTTCTCCTGTGCAAACCCATTGAATGGGGCCACACAGAAGGATGTTCCCATGGCTTGTGTCCTGTCTAGGATATGTTGTTCAAAGGCATAATACGCATAACATGCAAGGACTTTGAAGAACATCGCCCATAATGCTCACAGTCCACAACATGTCATCTTAGCAAGTTGAGGAATTTTGTACTTCAGTATGGTGTGTGAAATCTGCAGTGATTTAAGGTTCAATTCAGCTCCCATTAAAGGGGAATTTTGATAACAGGTTATTATTCCTTTTTAACCTTTGTAAAGTCTTCTGAAACACGGCCAGGTTATTTATTTGAATAGAAAAGTACGGTATTCTAAGATTTCTGCCTTTTTTTTTTTATTTTGCTTTGCATCCCCTTTTGTACGAACTCCACTGAGTCCTTTGGAATGACTTCATTGACCTTGCTGTTAGGAATAATAGAAGTAGATACACAATAACCTCAGCCAAGCTTTTTTAAATGTGACTGTGTCAGTCTTTAAATGCTGAAGTGATTTTTTTTTTCCTCCTTAAGAGGGCCCAGCTCCCGCTAAAAGCATTGCACTCCCAACTGACTGAAGCGAAAGAGCTCATGTGATCCAAATGCTTGTTGTCTTTTGTACTTCAAGGAGAAGAATGAGAGTTGCTTGCTTGGTCAGTAGCCTTGAAGAGAGGCAATTCAAGCACTTTGTGCTTTGCAGCACAGTAAACATGCAATAGTAAACTAATAATAGTAACAAAATTATTTTTTTTGTAACTAACCCCAGCGAAGAACTGAGAAGCTAAGCTTTTTACCTCACCTGCACATCTGTGACTCACGCAGGTAAACAAAGTTTACTTAAATGGTGGTAGCTTGTGTCATGAGCTAATTCTTAGATACTTCTGTGTCTTGGATGTAAGCTTTCGCCAAAAATTATTGTTCTGTCTTGCCTTCTCTCAAGGGTCAAAATATTTTGTACTATATTGCTGCGATTAGGTGTTGGCTTACTTTGCTTTCTCTTTGAGTCTATGGTGAGCCTGACTGTTTCTAAAGAAATAGTAACCATAATATAACAAAGTTTAATTAAAGTTTCAAATTGTTCAAGATATTTCCACAATAGATTTGAGATTTTTCTGCTTTTTAGTTAGGTCTAGCCCATATTTATGGAACTGTTTGGCTGGGAACACACACATATGCCTTTAAGAGCTATGTAACACAGTGGCTAAAGGCCTGAGCTAGAACATGACCTCTTTCATGAAATCTCCAGGTGGAGTTTAGACAAGCCACCTTCTCTGACTTAGCCCATCTGAAATATGTGGATAATAAATACAGGGTTGCTGTAAGGATTTACAGGCAGTCTTTGACATCTAGTGTGCTACATATATGTTAAGTATTATAATTGTCATTGGAAAACCTGTTAAGCTGCCTACAATACCAAACATGCATTGAAATGAATGTGAGTTTAGTATTAATATACCAGCTAAGGAGTTGGATAGTCACACATTTAGGATCAATTCTTCATGACGACTGGGAATGACACTTACTTACTCAAAGTTAGTTAGATAGGAAAAATTTTGAGACTTGGTTGGAAAACTTTCAAAACAACCACTTTGCAGGGCCGGATTAAGAGCATTATGGGCCTGGTGCTGAGGATTTTGGTGGGCCTTTTTATGGAAATAAATAAAATGAAGACGCAATTTTATATTAAAACAAATTAAATATTTTAATTACCATTAAAGTGCCAAAACTCAAAAACTCCTGCAGCTCATCAGTAAGGGTCTCCCCAATTTCCCCCAAATTTATTTATTAAAAAAGAAAAAGCAGCCACAACAAAAAGCCAGGAAGCTTTGCTTGACCAAGAATAATTGTGTTGTTCTTGTTGCTTTGTTTCGTTTTCGTTTTTGTTTTTTTGTTAAACTAGCATTTGAACAATTGAGCTGCGAATCAGAAAGATCTTTTGCTCGAGGCTGGAGAGAGAGGTCCCTTCTAAATCTGAATATTACAGACCCTAGCAAGCCCCCATGTGCTTCAAAGAAATGTAGTAACAGTGATTGAAATGCAAAAACCTACCGAAATGCTAATTTGAGAACAACAGTTCTTGCTAGGTCTTGCCTCAAGCCTGTAATGCAGATGTGCTTAGAACACCTTTCTAATCTTGAAAAAATCATTAATTATGCTGAATGATAACGATCAGAGCTAACTCAAATCGTGCCGCGTGTCCCTATATTGTGGGCCTATTGTCTGTTATGGGCCTGGAGCGGCCGCTCCAATCGCCCCTATGTTAATCCGGCCCTGCCACTTTGTATGTGTGCTTCATATGGAAAAATGGACTAATTATTCAAACAATGTGTGTGAGAGTGAACGTATCTTTATTTTGCTCTGAACAAGCTGTACAACTACACAATCAATTGCCCTGGCTCTCCAGCTAATGCAGCAAATCACTAGGCTGAGTTCTTGACTGTAAGCTTGACATTCCTGTTCCCAACCCCTTATTCCAATAAGGTTTATGGAAATTAATCAACATTTGGTGCTATGAATTAAAGGCTGGGCTAACCTTTGGCAACAAAGTATTACTGAGTTCAACTGGCTGCTCTCGTACCAAGTTTCAGAGACCAATAAATCAGCCCCTTTTTTGAGTTCATACCCTTTGGGGAAACTGGCCTCTTTACTATTGCACCTGGTTTTGTTTGCCAATTAATCAAATGGTTACCCAGAAATCAAAGCTGGTCTCTTCCAATGCAATCCTAGGCATGCTTACTCAGACATTCCACTGTATTTAGTGTGTTTATTCCCTAGTTAGTGTATCTAGGATTTCAACATTAATGTCTCATTGCATTGAGTCCTAGCATACATTTTTGGCAACTCTCCCCATCCCCAACAAAAGGAAAACGGTCCAGCTTATAACCTAGTCCATGTCACAAATGATCACACAGATAAGGGGATACAATGCGGATACAGTGGGCAAAACTACCACCAAAGGGGGTGGATCCAGTTTTAGGCACAACTGGCCTGGCAGAAGTGGACTTCTCTGCCCCCTCCTTCTCCCCATGGCAGCCCCATGAAAATGCTACACAGAGGCTTGGGAGACCCTGTTGAATGTGGTGAGCCATGAGGGGAAGGGGAATCCTCAAAAAATCAGGTGGCGGCACCTTCCATAAGTAGATCCATTCTGTCCATAGAAGGCAGATTCTGCGTCCAACTCAAAAAGTATTTTTATACTGCTAATTGGAAGCAGGGAAAATGTCCTGAAACAACGGAATAGCTAGCAATTGTTTATATTGCCTTTTTTTTTTTTAAGGGGAGGGCAACCTGCCCCAGCAACAGTAGATCAAACCCTTGGGCAGTCTTAGTTCATGTACCAACCTCCAACCCCAAATGCTCCTATCGGATGGTTGTGTAAGGACAGCTGGATGTACCTATCAGCAGAGCAACATAACATTTAAATCTTACACTATACTTCCGTCTTGGTTGTTGCCCCAATAAAGAAACGAGCCTGTGCACAATCCCTTGCTGCTTGTTGTTGCAGCAGAATTGTGGTTTTGGAGAAGTAGAGTTTATGCTAGAAATTATTAGGGGCAACTTATTCCAAATGTTGAATTTTATGTTGTAATAGGTCAGGAAAGGCCTTGGCTTTATGAAAAGGGTACGATAAACAGTTTTACTTAAATATAAGTAAAACATGTTTCACAAGTTGAAGCGAAGAATGGCTGAATAAAATTACTGCTCTTCAGCACATTAGTATAGGAAACCTTCACAAATAAAGTGAGCAGAACTTGAACACAACTATACTGATTGGATTGTGGCCATTGGGACTACTAGAAAAGGCTCATCTTCATGGTATAAAACAATTTAAATAAAAAACCAAAAAATATCTCTTCTAATTATGGTAAGTTAGCAAAGTTATGTGTTAAAAGTGTACCCTCACAGCTAAGTGTTTTGAATGGTTAGCTCCATCTTAGTGTACATGCAGCTGAACCATAAGCTCAATCATTGATGCTACTGAGCATCAATCTTAAAACTGCAGATCTAAGTTTTTCTGGAAGTGATTAAACAAAGCTGCTTCAAATGTTTGCTAATGAAGGAGTAGATAATTTTTGGTGCTAAAAGGTCTCTCTCTCACACACACACACACACACACACACACACACACACACAGTAGGGGGCTCCTAAACCACCTGCTTTTCTTCTTCCCTCCTACCCTGCAAAAGAGCAACTGTTACTTTATGTACTTATAGAGAAGGGATGGGCCTGGCCTATCTCTTCTCTACAACACAACCATCCTCACAAATTGTGTCTCCCTCTTCCTGACAGATCAAATTTGTGCTTTACTTGAATTACATTTGCCAAGGTTTGAACGTGCCATTTTGAATGTTATAAGCCTTAACAATGGCTAATAGAGTAAGAATAGCTAGCAGGTTTGTTTTCTTCTTGCTTACTTTTCCTAAGATGATAAATTTTAGTAATTGAATATTTTGATCATTATTAAATGGTTTAACTTAGAAAGATGCCCTATCACCTTCAGTCTGTCTGCTTTAGAGTTGTTTCTGTTCTTGCTCTTGTAAAAACTGCAACTTTGGTCCTACAAACAGTCTTTTTCTTGGACACTCCCATCTTTCCATTTACAATACTTGCTGTAAAAATTTATTTTAGAGCTAGATTTTGACTTGGTTAATCTTGCTGCTATATTTGAAAACCTAATTGGGTCATGTTAACTGTGCCTTTCATCAATGTTCTATGTGCCACAGCTGCCCATGTAATATTTGAAATAAATCATTTTAAAAAACTACACTCTGGATTCATTAAGCTAGCAAAAATATGTACATAAGGACAGGGATCAACTCTTCCTTTGTCAGTGAAATAAGGTCTTTGAACCGGCAGCAATAGCATTGCTACTGATAGAACTGCCCATAGGACATTAAACCTTGCTAATTCAGGCTCCCCCAAGCCTTTTGAAGGCTGGGCATCCGATCTACAAGGGTGAAGAGATTGCTTACAACTCAGAGGCTTACAGAAACACACACACCCTGCCAATCACTGTTATGCCAGCGCAGGAGAGAAAGATATTTAGTATCTTTCTACATCCATCTTGAGTCCCCATGTATTTAGAAGATGACAAGCTACTACTTTGAATCTTCTACTGTAGCCAATGCCTCAGCAAGAGACAGAGGAAGTCTATAGACGCACACAAGTTGTTCACAGGTAGAATGGCAGCATCCTCAGAACTGAAGCTGGTCCAATTATCTTGAAAAGTAAACACTTCTTGTGAATGGCTTCATTAACTAATAATGCTGCTTCAAGTAGCTGAGCATAGCTATGCTATTCAAAGCCCAACACACTTGGTTAAAAAAAGTCTTTATTACAGAGATGTACAACTTTCCATGAGGAAGGGACTGCAGAAGAATACAGAATTACTATGCCTGCAATTGTAAATACATCTTTTTAAAAACCAAATACTTTGTACACACTGATCTACAGTGAAGAGTGAGTTATGTACAGGAATTTACAAGAGTATATTTCCCACCTATGCTGACATTTGTACAAGAGGCCAGATCAACACTTGTTGATAAAGAGTCCAGTTTATTTCACTCGGTATGAGTAGAAATTACAAAGCGCTTCTGTGAAATTCCATCCCATCGCTAATGAAATGACATAGAGCAGGATGAGAAGTGCAAATGGGTATAGAAGGGTAACTGTGTTCTTCAGGAACGGCAATGCTGAAAGAGGTATGAAAGCATCAATAAATACAATGCAAGGTAGCATATACAGTCATGTGAAAAAGAAAGTACACCCTTCGAGTTCCATGTATCAGGACAGAAGAAAAATCATCGGGCCCATAGCAGGATTCAAAATTAGGTAAAGACGACCTCAGATGAACAACACCACATGACAGAGTACACCGTGGCATTATTTATTGCACAGAAATACAGCCAAAATGGAGAAGCCATGTGGGAAAAACTAAGTACACCCTTATTGCTGCCATAGGTATGAAGAGGCTAAGGAGCAGCCAGGTGCTGCTAAGCAAATGCCCTTGATGAATTGATCATCAGCAAGTGTGACCACCTCTATAAAAGCTGAAGTGTCAGGAGTTTGCTGGTCTCCAGCAGTCAGGTGTGTGTTACCACAATGCCAAGGAGAGAAGACATCAGCAATGATCTTAGGGAAGCAATTGTTGCTGCCCATCAATCCGGGAAGGGTTATAAGGCCATTTCCAAACAATTTAAAGTCCATCATTCTACAGTGAGGAAGATTATTCACAAATGGAAAACATTCAAGACAGTTGCCAATCATCCCAGGAGTGGACGTCCCAGCAAATTCACCCCAAGGGCAGACCGTGTAATGCTCAGAGAAACTGCAAAATATCCAAGTGTTACATCTCAGGCGCTACAGGCCGCAGTCAGCAGGTGCAACGTTAAAGTTCATGACAGTACAATTAGAAAAAGACTGAACAAGTATGGTTTGTATGGAAGGGTTGCCAGGAGAAAGCCTCTTCTCTCTAAAAAGAACATGGCAGCACGGCTTGGGTTTGCAAAGTTGCATCTGAACAAATCACAAGCCTTCTGGAACAATGTCCTTTGGACGGACGAGACCAAAGTGGAGCTGTTTGGCCATAATGCACAGCACCACGTTTGGCAAAAACCAAACACGGCATATCAGCACAAACATTTCTGACCAACTGTCAAGCACGGTGGTGGAGGGGTGATGATTTGGGCTTGTTTTGCAGCCAGAGGACCTGGGCACCTTGCAGTCATTTGAGTCGACCATGACCTCCTCTGTATACCAAGGCATTCTAGAGTCGAATGTGAGGCCATTTGTCCGGCAGCTAAAACTTGGCCAAAATTGGGTCATGCAACAGGACAATGATCCCAAGCACACCAGCAAATCTACAACAGAACGGCTGACAAAGAAAAGAATCAAGGTGCTGCAACGGCCCAGTCAAAGTCCAGACCTCAACCCGATTAAAATGCTGTGGTGGGACCTTAAGAGAGCTGTGCATAAACAGATGCCCGCAAACTGTAATGAACTGAAGCAATGTTGTAAAGAAGAGCGGGCCAAAATTCCTCCACAACGATGTGAGAGACTGATCACGTCATACCGAAAATGATTACTTCAAGTTATTGCTGCTAAAGGTGGTTCGACCAGCTATTGAATCATAAGGTGTACTTAGTTTTTCCCACATGGCTTCTCCATTTTGGCTGTATTTCTGTACAATAAATAATGCCACAGTGTACTCTTGTCATGTGTTGTTGTTCATCTGCGGTTGTCTTTACCTAATTTTGAGACCTGCTACGGGCCCAATGATTTTTCTTCTGTCCTGATACGTGGAACCATGGAACTCGAGAAGGGTGTACTTTCTTTTTCACATGACTGTACTTCCACTGATGTCAACAGCAGGGATGGGAAACTCCCATTTCTTAATATCTACTACCCCTAAAAAAGCTGAAGGCTAGTGAGCCTTCAACAAAAAGCACACTCCCAGAGCAATTGCTATCTCTAGTAAATGCATACCCTCTTTACACAAAAAGAAGCCTTAAATGAATATATCAAGCTCCAAAGAGATTGGGTTCAAGAGTTAAGGCCAATTAAGTGAAACAGCAGTGGTTGTGAAACAGCAGGATAGCATAACTGGTTCTGAGTACAGAACAGCAGATTGCCCACTCTCTATACAATCTGCTGCTTTGAAGTACAAAAGCGAACTATATGGGCCTAATCCATACTTTACTGTCGATTTGATATTCTAATAGCAAATTCATTCTAAGAGTGTGGATTTGTATGTAGTCAAAATGGCACCATCCACACAAGACAGGTAAGTTCAAGGCTTGGGGGAACCCTAAAGTCTGCAGAAGGACAAAAAAAATCTTTAGATAAAAGAATACTAATTTGGAATGCCAAAATAATCCCATGCTCAATGGCCAAGGAATGCTGACGGGGAGATGGAATACAGCAGTGGTGGGGTAGGTGTAGCCGTCCAGATACTGGTGAACTGCAACTCTCACCAGCCCCAGGCAGCATTGCCAATGGTAAGGGGAGTTGGCAGTCCCAACAACATGTGGAGGGCCACACATTTCCCATCCCTGGAATAGAGTATCCTGGAAAAAGGGCATGACTGGCTGGCACCCTGAACAGGAGCATTCTACACTGCAACATCGTGTTTCAGGTCTCACTTGTTCATGTGCAGTGTACACACACAAAGCATTATAGTTTTAGATCAAAATATCCATTGCCTGTTAGCTCCGTTTCAGCTATAGCAAGCACAGTGCTTTCAGAAAGGGTGGTAATCACAGAATGTGAGCTAAAACCACACCATACCATTTATAGAGTGCATTTCAAGTGATGAGGCCTTGCACAGTTACAATTAAGACTCTCCCCCGAACCCTACATCCTTTCCACTCAAAAGTCTCCTTATCATACAATACAGTTTACATAGCATTGAAAACGCTGTATAAGGAATCGCAGAAAGGCGTTTTGAGGCAAGGCATTCCTGTAGTTGCTGACTAGGTGGTAAAGACGTTTATCTTTACTTACCATTGTACCCTAGAAATGTCACATAGACGTAATAACTAATTGCAATCAGCCAGAAGGTATTCCCAATGAAATAGCCAATAAATGAATCCAATGAAATTACATCTGCAAGAGATAATTATAGTGTCAGTATACAACATGAAAACAAAAATGCTTCAAGTAAGAGAAGGGAAGGTTTACTTACAATGAATGAAGAACAGCTGTATGAAATGCAAGATGACAAGAAGTGGATAGAAAGCATTCAAATGAACATCAAAGGCATATCCCCACTCCACATCAAAGTCTCTGCTCTGGTGCTTTATCAAGTACTTATTGGAGACGAACCTTTTTGGGGAGGGAAAATTCAAAACCAATTCATTAAAAAAAAAAGCCAAGCATAACAGTTTCAGTATAAGATTGCAACTACAGACAGGAAAAATAGATCTTTACTATTTGCCATATTTTGTGGTACCCACAAAGCCAAATATTTTTGCCCAGAGATCCACAATAAAAAGGCCAGACAGGACTGTGGAAAAATGACTGAAAAAGCATATTGAAGAGTTTTGATTTGCTAGAAGCTGCCTAATAGAAATACAATTGTACTCCAGTAGGAAAATTGCTTGCCTCCAGCCTCCACTCCAGAGAGGAAAGGTTTCTTTCTTTCCCATCATATCGAGTACAATATGGCCTACTATAGGCCAAAGAACCCGGCACACATTTTTCTAGTCATCCTTTAGTCCAGCCTTCCCCAACCTGATACCCTCCAGATGTTTTGGACCAACTCCCATCAGCCCCAGCCAGCACGGCCAATGGTCAGTCTTAGTCCAAAATGCTGGGAGTAGGAATGTGCGAGGATTTCGTTCGGGGGGGGGGGTAGAAATCCGGCGGACTAGCTGGGCTCAAGCCCCTGAACTCCATCTCACTTACCTCTTCCCTTGCTCGACTCGCATTCTCCCGAGTCAAGCCAGGGAAGCGATTTGTGGGTTCCTGGCAGGCCACTATGTAGAAAATGCCTTAAGATATGCCCAAAGCAGCTGCAATTAGCGTAACTTGTGCAAATTGCATCCGCTTTTGACATATCTTAAGGCATTTTCTACATAAACAGCAGCTTGCCGGGAACCTGGAAGTTCAGAGAGCGGTGTGGAGTGCGTCCGCTTTCGGCCTGGCTTGCCCACCAAGCCAGAGAAGGGTTGGACCTCAGCAGATTGCCCACCCCTTGCTGGGAGTCTTAGTCCAAAACATCTGGAGGGCACCAGGTTGGAGAACGCTGCTGTAGTCCTAGGCACTTGCATGTTGTCTCTAAAGAACAAATGTATATTTTAGAATCTAAAATATAGATTAAAATGCTAACTAATAAGACAGCAAACGGACTATTCCTGTTAGAATTAGTTTTTCATCTTTGCGGCTACCCTCAGAAGCTAATTGGTAGCTGTGATAACAACAACACCTAGCATTTATATAGTACATTTTGTGTACTGTAGTTTTAGCCAAATCTTAACTGATGCCTTTTGCCAGACCAGCACTAGATATCTAGCCCTCAAGATTATAAGTATGTCTACTTTAAAATAAACCCCACTGACTTCAGTGAGGCTCACTTCCAAGTATGCATGCATAGGGCTGAAGTCTTCTCTAATAATCATCATACTGTATACTGCAAGATTCAAATGTTAAAAAAACACACACACTTCCATCTTTACTCAGATTAAAGGGACTTACCACATTAAAGTTGCAATTAGGAGGCCAACTCCTACACAGTCTATGAACACGACCCAAAGCAGCAGCTTAATCATTTCAACAAAAGTAAAGCCCAACACAAAGCCAAATCCTATGGTAGATACTGAAGGAGGAAGACAAACAGCAGACACACGATTAATTCTCGGCATGCAAAATGTTCAACCTTCAAGTAATACCCATGTGCCACCAACACTTCCTTTCACTTAGATCAGACTTTCCCAACTGAGTGCCCTCCAGATGTGGACTACAGCTTCCACTGTCCCCAGCCAGCCTGGCACCAGGTTGGAGAAGGCTGACTGGGGACCAGGTTGGAGTAGTGTTCAGAAGAGGCTTCATCAAACATTAGTCATGGTCTACAATAATGTTTCCATCCCCTATAAAATTCTTCTAAGAGAGGCCCATCTTTTCAGCCAAATGTTTCTTATTCATTTGCCATCAATACCACTGACAGGTTGAAAATTATAGCTCTTATACTTGGAGCACCAGGAGCATCTTCCTAGCTAAACATTTATAAACTTGCAAAATTCTTCTTTAGAGATGCACTTATTAACCTGTGGGTTTTGGGCTTTTAAAAAAAAAAACTTCACCAGCTAGTCCAGCCCTGTAAATAAGCCCAGTTGCTATCCTGCAAAAAAAGAATATTACTAGCCTGCTGTAAGCTGGCAGAAGAAAGATGGAGCTTCCTTCCTCTAGCAGTTCACTTCGTTTCTATGCTGGGTGCAGAGGAGGAACAGAGTGCCCCATCCCTTCTCAGCCAGCCCACTGGCCAGCATGGAATTCTTGCCTGCATATAGCTACCAAACTAGTGCTAAATGCAAGGCTGAGCTAGTCTACATAATAGTCAGGGACCGAATATGTGAATACATGTGTATCGTCGTGCAGCGCAATCCCAATGAGGCCGCTTGTAACCCTCTGAACTCGGAGGATTGCAGACATCCTATCCAGGGCGGGAGAAGTGCAGAGGATAGGATATCCTCAGTGCTCCCCTCACCCTGGAAAACATCTAGACAGCTGATTTCAGTCGCCTAAATGTTTCCCACTCCTCCCAAGGAGAGAAGTTGAGGTGCCACCTGGATTCTTCATAATCCGGTGGTGCCTCGCCCCTCCACTCCCCAAGGGAGAACTGGGCACAGTCTTCTGTGCTTGGCTCCCTTCCACCTCAGAAGAAACTGCAGCAGGTATGTGGTGGGAAGCGGGCGCTCCGCAGCACTGCGCCCTCCTAAGGGATTTATGAGGGTGCAGCACCATGGAAGGGAATTCCTATGCCCCTCCAGACGAAGTTGGAGGGACACAGGATTGCGTCCTTACTGAACTTACAGGAAGGGTACTTGCAACTTCAACTTTATTTATTATATTTATACCCCACCTTTTTTCCTGCAAGGAACCCAAGGCGGCTTACATAATCCTCCTCCTCTCCATTTTATCCTCACAACAACCCTGTGAGGTAGGTTAGGCTCAGAGTCAGTGACTGGCCCAAAGTCACCCAGTCAGTTTCATGACTGAGCGGGGACTAGAACCCGGATCTCCCGACTCCCAGTCCAACACTTTCACAGTGTAAAATATATTGCTGAGGACTGACTATAATCGGTAGGAGCTCAAAATCTCTAGTCATGCATGGCTCGGGTTAACTGGATCACATTCACTAAATACATAAATAAAGCAAGAAATGGGCAATTGTGTGGCCCTTGGTGAATTTTTGTGTAGGATGTGGGTGATTGTAAAAAAAGTAGTAGTCAAACTTTCATTTTTTTAAAGTACCACTCACTGTTGCAAAGTGCAAAAGTAAAAAAATCCATAATATAAGTTCTCAAATCATAGGATTTCTGTTTCATAATTTTGCAAAGATACTTGGTTTTTTAGCACTTGAGTCTGTAATTCTTTGCAGCTTCCCAGAGATCATATACTGAAAGCTAAATGTTATGGTATAAAGAAATGGCAGCCAGAATCTGAAAGAATGGGGCAGTTCACATGACACAACAGCCCATTGTGGGCTAATTTACCCTTGAGGAGCCGTGGTGCATGCCAGCTGTGATTATGAATATGCAGCCCGACTAGGGGTTGCCGTGGCTTGTCATGTTGTGCAAAACCGGCCGGGGAGGAGGGGGTGTTATTTGAGGGTTAAATAACCTTCACATAACCGTAAAACAGACCATGGGTTATGTACAGGTTGTTTATCCATCAAATAACCCCTGCCATCCAGGTTTGCACGACACAACAAGCCACGGCAACCCCCTGGTTGGGAGTTGCATATTCATAATGGAGGCTGGCATGTGCCACGGCTCCTGGAGGATAAATTAACCCACAATGGGCTGTCGTGTTGCGCAAACCAGGTCTATGTTCCTCAGTGTGAAAATGGCAACCACTGAAATCTATAGTTTACTCACAGATCATGGTTTTGACAAACAAGGTGCAAGAGGGAACATGTACTACGTTTATAATTTCATTACACAGGGAACATAGACATGAGTTTTAGCTAAAAGCGACTCAGAACTATTGCCTAATCTTTTTCTGCTGTAATCCCAGCTCCGATGATAACTGTTGCCCTTGCACTGTTGGCATCTAAGGTATTCAAAAACATTCTCAGGCACTCACCACACAGCCAGATACTCAGCAACACAAGGAAGGCAGGGTCATCTCTTGCCCACTGGTCTTTTGTTTGTTTCCTGTACTGAAAATTTCTGTATACCTTCTGTGGTGAGGTAAATAGATACAGCATCTGCCATACAGCAAATTCAAAGTCCATGTGCTGAAAGTGGAAGAGCCTCCTCAAGTATTTATACCGCTTTGCTCCAGCTGTGTGCCTTGCCGCCTCCCTAGAGTTTAAAGACCCATTGCCCTGATCTCGGGAATGAACTGATGTTGTCGGCAACATCTTGCTAAAGGAAAAGAAAACAGGATGATTTTTAAAAATATATTTTTTATTTTAAAAAATAAAGTTGAGTCACAGCTTTGAGACAGCCAGTGCAAGTAACCACATGTCACCTGAACACTTAGTAGGGAGTAAGTCCCAAGAAACACAGCGGGTCTTAGGAGTAAACATAAATAGGATCCTGCTGTTAAGCATGTAATAGCTTATTAGGTGAATCTTTGTATTACTATCTATGCAACAAAACCAGTCAGGAGAGAGTTCAAGCAGAGGTCTTACAGCCTAATCTTAAGACATGTTTACTTGGAATCTAATAGAGCCTACTTCCGAGTATGCTTAGAATTGCACACCCTTATCACCTGACCACTTTTTAAAATCCTACCTGAAAACAATGAAGGTAACTTGCATGTTACATTGACTCAACACTGGACTGAAAACCCAGACTTTGTAATTCAAATTCATGATTTGTTACCAACCCCCACACATTTGGAAGGGGTCACTTCCAACTTTTCATAGGATCACTATTGAGCATCTTCGTGACACTTAGCATCTGCGCTCTCCCTTGCTTTTTAAATTTATTTTTATTTTAAAAGCCTATATCCCACCTATTTCCTTAAAAGGCACTCAAGTTGATGAACAGACAAAGTCAGCAATATTTAAAACAATCTTAAAGCCTTAAAACCTCTTTCAAAGCTGAGCCATGTATATCTCCATGCTTCTCTAGTCTCAGAGGGCTCCATGAGCACATTACTCAGCACTCAGTGATTGTAATGTACACAAGGCTTAGGTCCACTCTTTTCTAGCCACAATTGGCCCACAGCCCTTTGAGGGAAGGGGAGATAGAAGCTAGCTACGTCTTGTGGTATGGGAAAGATGTTTTGGCCTTGATCCACCATTAAACTTCAAAAGAAGAAAAGAGGAAAGATGGCAAGGGGAGCAGCAGCAAGCAGAAGCAGAGACAATTGGAGCAGGTGAGTAGAGCAGGGATGGGCAATTGTCCCCAAGCTATTTGTAAAACTGCCTCAGAACTTACTTTCAAGTAAGACTCCAATAATAAGATTACCTCAAAGAACCACTATTAGTATCAACTGGATATCTGAGCAGATGTGTTTAAAACTGGGGTGTCAGCATGCCCAGGATTCCAGGCTGTGTTTCCTTAAATTCACTTTGTCCTGTTACCATTGTCAAGAGCTTGTAGCGACAGCAACCCTGTGCCAAGTTATATGCATCATGCACCAGTGGTGCAGCCAATATTTGTCTTTCATCTTACCTGAGATAATGCATGGCTTGTTTTGTATATTTTGATTACTTTGTTCAATTTTAAACCCCAAAGCTGTACAGAGCTAAAAGTGCTGTCTTCATATACAGTGAGAGCTATGTGGAATGGAAACTGGCTCCATTCTAGCTCTTCTGTTAAAAGTATTTATTTATTCATTCAATTATACCTCACCTTTCCTCCAAGAAAATGGCGCTCAGTCGAAACAATCATAAAAACTTTTCTAAAGAAACTTGTTAAAAAAACAATAATAAAACAAATACATTAAAAGCATCCCAAGTAGGGGTCAATGTATCTCCTCGGCTTCAGTGATTTGGTCACAAACAAGTCTCCTGAAGACTAGACTGCAGATTACTAATATGTATATTTATACGTTTTAAGAACATGTGCTTCCAATTATTTCAAAATATGTGCAAAATTTTTCATCTTAACTTTCAGCAATCTATGGAGATTTTAATACTTTGTAGTTCAGCCTTACTCCAATTTGGGATGCATGGGGTTATCCATTTTATACTCTCAACAATTCAGTGAGGTAGGGTTAAATTGAGATATAAGTATAACTAGTTGCCCAGTGAGCTTCATGACTTTGATAATTTGAATCCGGTTATCCTAGGCCAGAGTCTAACACTCTATCCACTAAACTACACTGCTTCACGCCATAAAACTTAGTTAAATATCATTCGAGGTTTACATCATTACTGTACACAGAACTCCTGAGTGCTCCCCTCACTTTTAGGGGGGGGAAACTGTTTTTTGGCTTGTACAAAGGACTGGGTCTCAGAGGTGGTTAAACCTATATCTAGATTAAAGCACCTCAGACCTGGTAGATGGGGGCTCTCTTTATCGAAATGCTCCTCCATACAAACTAGCTAGGCCCAGTTCAGCTGTCAAAACTGACAGCTAGGCCCAGTTCAGCTGGAACGAACTACAACTTATTGTTACATGCATGGGCCTTGGGCTCGTGTGCTCCCCCCCATCAAACATATAGGATTTATGCTTCCAGTACAGTCCAGGTAAGGGTTTACATTCTCACTGAGAATTAGGACCAGATCCTGCATCATTTACATCATGAAGCACCTCTAAAAGATCCCAAGCTTCATCAGAGAGGCTTCAGAGTTTTAAAAAGCAGAAAAACCAAACGATAAACTGTTAAAGAACAGCCCCATGTATGTCTCCCTCAAATACCTTTTCTGAGGCCTCTCAGGAGAGAAGTCCAAGCCTTACAGTATAGGATGCTGTAGAATCACACAGGTTGCAGTGGATGACAGTACCGCGTAGAAAGTTCCAATAAGGCTGGCAGGTTGCCGGCCAGACGGGCGATTAATAAATGTAAATAATAAATAAATAATAGTATATTGACAACAAAAAACCAGAGAAGAAACAATAATACATATTATTATGTATTAATATTATTGTAATTATATTGTTTTTAAATTGTATTTTAAATGTGATTTTAATATTTATATGGAAACTGCTTAAGGACTTTTCTTAATATTTAGCAAAATAGAAATAGTATACAGGCCTGTGGCTCACGCTGGCTCAGCTTGTCTGAGCATGGAAAGCTAAGCCGGGTCAAGCCTGGTTATTACTTGGATTGGGGTGTTGGCGTGTGAGCAGAGTTGGGAGATTTATAATCCTATCTGTGTGCTAACAGACGCCTGAAATTCCACACTCAGATCTTCCAGATCTCACCTCCCTACGCAGCGTGCAGCATGTTGTGTTGGTGCCAATTTTGACCAGCCCAGTCTGCCCCTGTAATCAGACTTGCTTCCAGCTTCCCCGTTGCAGATTAATCCATGGAGTCAGGAAACACTCTGTAACACCACAGGTCTATTTCTACCTGTTTATTTACTTAGCAAGTAAAGTTCTACAGAGTATACATTTCCTAGTTACAGTCCATGTGCAGAGTATAAATGCATAGCAAGCATTACATCCAGTGGAGTAAGTTGAGCTTAACTCCACCTCAGCAAAGACGTTACATTGTTGCAGTAACAAAGTCTAGCAAGAAGAACCAGAAGAAGAGAGAAAGCAGTCCACCTTCTCTCTAAGATGGCTTCAGACAGAAAACAAGTTAGCACGTCATCAGAACATACAAACCATGTGACCAGCTCATGTTGTTCTCACAGTCCAGAATCAAGGATTCTAGTAAGACATAACAAAACCTGTTTACAGCCATTCTGTCCCTTCCATGTGTAAACAATGTGCTGCAGCTGGTAAAGTGATACATATCACAACAGGGGGACCCCTCCTCTAGTTTCCTGCATTGCACAGGGGATTGGACTCGATAGCCTTGTAGGCTCCTTCCAACTCTATCTATGAATCTAGTATAAATAAATAAACAAACAAACTGAGCTCCTATTTTCCCCACTGATTTCCAAAGCAAGATTCTCAAATGACCAGTGAGGGTTGGGAAAACACATAGCAGACATGAATAAGAGCAAAAGGAAATAGGAACAGTCAACTAAGAAAACTCGAAAGGTAAAGCACAGAGACTAAATGAACATTTGCAAAGGCAGTTTCCTATTGTTCAAGATGTACAATAGAAATGAGAGAAAGAAACACAACTGCCCATGTTTTGCGAGAATGCTACACAGCCAGCCAAGTGGATGTGGGAGGGAGGGAAGCAAAAACAAAACAGCTCATTCACAAAGAAAGAATTATCAAGCTCTACAGGTGCATTTTTAACAAGGCCAGAACAAACAGGCCCATCCCCAGCACTTCATTCAGCTGTCGGTTCCACTGTGTGCCTAGAATTGCAGCCAGAGTCAGAAAACAAGCCCCAAGCAAGCTACAAGCCCCGAAGTCAGCCTTTCCCAACCTGATGTCCTTGATGCTTTGGACTTCAACTCCCATTAGCACCAGCCAGCATGGCCAATGGTCAGGAATGCTAGGAGCTGTAGTCCAAAACACCTAGAGGGCACCAGAATTATTTCAACAAGACATCATATGTCCCCTTGGGAATTAACGAGGAAAAAGCGGGGAGGGGTAAGAATCGTTCGCACGCGCCTGTTCAGAGTTGCAGCGGGGGGGGGGGGCTCGCTCCACCCGAGATCTCCGCGCTCTAGAACCCGCACAACGAACTCACAAAACGTTCCACCCGCTTTTGCGTCACTGCGGCTCCCAGCCCCGCCCGTCTTCCTCGCTGCGCCGGGTGGAGGGAGATAGATAAGCGTCCCCGCCACCCCCCACTCAGAGGAGCTCTTTCTATAGCCTCAGACACCACTGCTGCCAACTCACATCAGCTGAGCTGCTGTTTGCCCCTGTAACTTCCGGCAAGAAAGCGGCAAGGCGCAGGCGTGTTGATCGACTGCGCGAGCGCCTTGGCAAGCCGCGGTGCATGGCGGGTAGCCTCCAAGCGTGCGATGGTGACGTTAGGTGTTTGGTTAAGCGTACAGAGCTTTTAAAAGTTTAGAGGGGACCGCAGCTTGAATTTTGGGTTCCACTCTTTAATTCCCCCCCCTCTCCTGGGGTGGAAGTTAAAGCTACCCACAGAAATCAATCCAAGATTTTAATGTACCTGTGATTGGGCAGCCAGTTTCCTTCCCTTCCCTACCCCAACAAAAAGCAGCACAGCAAAGATCGGAGTTCCTGCTCTTTCTAACTCGGTTCTTCGTGTGTGTGTGGGAAATATTTTGAATTTGTGAAATCTGCACGCAGCTCAGTATAGAGCATTAGGCTCCTGAATGCAACTGAGTGCTCGATTTGGCATGGGGACAGGGCTGAGGAGGCAATTTAAGCTGATTGACTTTTGCTGTAATCTGAGGGGCGCTTTGTGTAGGGGGAGTTTTAGCCTAAAATCTATGCTATATTGCTCTAATAAGCAACTCTCAGCACAGCCCCGCTCACCCTGTAATAGGGATACATCACAATAGACTACAATGCAGGATTGTTGAATGCTGTTATCTCAGCCTAGCCCCAAACCTGCAGCACTGGACAACGCTACAAGTCTGTTGCATGCTACTTTCCCAGCCTCAGCCCAACCTACAATATTTATTTATTTCAAACATTTATATACCACTTCTTTATTAAAGTATCCAAAGGACCCTGCGCGGGGGGTATAACTACTGGACTACGTTGCAGGGTCTCAGCCTGACTCCCAACTTCAAATATTCGGAGTCAACTACCCTACAGGAGGCTGTTATAAACCACTCCGTCGCAGACACAGCCCCTTCCAAATTGCAATAGGGGCATGCCGAATTTGCGGCAGCAGTGGCTATTTTTTTTTAAGTGTCGAAAGTCGGGGGGGAGGAAATAACACTCCGTTTTCACACAACATAAGAAATAGATAAAGTTAGAAAGAACAGGAAATCCTCTCTTTGCTACCCCCTTTTGTTTGCGTGGTGGGTACGCTGCTACCAAATAACAACCACGTTAAAATCTTGAGATTTCTATAGGCAGCTATCACTTCCGGGGGCCCCCCCGGGGGGGGCTTTAAAAATGGCTTCTCGACGGGGACCCAGGAAATGACATATCCAGACAGTGCGAGGGCTCTCTCTACCCTTTTTCTAACTCTGTGAGTAGGTGAGGGGTTGACCAAGACGGTGGCCGCCTAGGCTGCTTTGAGGCCAGAAAGGCTGTTGCCGCCGCCGCCGCCGCCGAGCTGATTAATCGTGGGGTAGCGAAAGGAGCTGGTAGCCGCGATGCCCAAATACTACGAAGAGAAAGAGAAGGATGGGCGCGCGTGTGCAGGGGTGCGCGAGGACTTGATAAGCTGCCTGGTGGAGAATGATTGTGTCATCCAGGTAGTGAAGGCAGCAGGAAGGTGGAACTCGAGGCGGCGCTTAGGAGGTGCCCGTGGGTGGGGGATTTGTTTCTGAAGAGGGCGGCCGGATCCTGACCGTCACCGGCTCCCTGTCCTTGTAAGGCTGCGGTATTATTTACAGTTATGGGAGCGCGTCCCCAGAGCAGCTGGGTGGGTGCACTTGTTCCTTATTTAAGTATTAAAATGTAAGTGTTCCTTTTCAGGCGATCTGCTCAATAAAGGTAAAATATCCCATGTCCTGAATAACAGTACTGAAGTACTGTTAATATTCTGGCACATGTAACCATTTCAATTTCTTATGGTCTCACAGTGTGTTCCCTGTTTTGGAGTTCTTTGGGTGGCAACTCCTATCAGAGTGGAACTGATTTCTGAGAACCATGCATAGGGTTGGGCTGCAGTCCTAAACGTAGCTATTTTGAAATAGACCCCATTGACATCAATGAGGCATATGTCCAAGAAGAGCCTTATGAGCAGTTAATGAAGGTGCAGTAGTCACCTCAGTTTCATATGTTTACTGTACACATCACATATACTAGACATTACATTCTGTATACATTGCATATACTGGAGCCGTTTCTTATTTGGGTTTGGCAAGGCCACAAATGTCTTTCATGTATTCCGAGAAGGAACAACAGGATTTGTATTCAGATGGTTTCTCACCCATTGTTTAATTTGCAATATGCTATTATTTCAAATGGAGAACTGTAATTAACACTTTTGAGATAGCTTGGAAAAATAAAAATTTCTGTGTGGACAGTTGGCCTGGAATTTAGGAATGCACAATTAGACTATGCAAGAAAGTAGAGATTACAGTAAAAATTATGCACCAATCTTGTTCATGAAGAATGTGCTTATAAAACTACATGAGAATATGGTTATGAGAATGTGTACTATAGTAGTTTCCCATTACCACCACCAAATTGGTGAATTAGGGCACAGCATTTTCACATTAGTAGTTCTTCTTATAACACCATACTCAGTGCTTTTTTTCTGGAGAAAAAGGTAACTCTTGGATTACATTTCCTCGGGAGTAGATGGCGATTAAATTGTAATGCAATTAATAGAAGAAAAGGTGCTGGAACTCAGTTCCGGTGAGTTCCACCAGAAAAAAAGCCCTGACCATACTTCATTCTGCTGGATTTCATGCAGAATTGCAAGAATGTGCCCATATGATCCCACCCATGCCCTAAGATTGGCTTCAGGAAACCCTGCTCCCTAGCCCCTCATTAGTTAAGATCAGACCGAAGGGTACCAGAGGCCAGGATGTTATGGTTGTGGCTCCATGGTTGTGGAACTCCCTACCCCAGGAAATCTCTTCCTATCTTTAGATGTTCTGCAAGGTTTTCTATGAGCAAGTCTTACTGTCTCTATGCTGACTCTAAGATACATTTTTAAAATGTTTGCTGCTTTTTTCTCTTACGTTCCTTTTAATTGTTTAATATTGTTTTTACTCATTACAAACTGCCTTAGAAGATTTCATTTTGAAAGGCAGGGTTTAAATGATTATCGTAAATTTTCTGTGCTGAGTGTGCCTGTTGGGTGCTTACTCTGTTATCTTTTGCAACAGGAAGGAAAAAGCCCCAAACAGTGCTTGAAGGAAGGACATTGTAGAGGTTTACTAGTTTCGTTTTTTGAATGCAAAAGATCAATGGTGAGTTGGTAGATTCTACTGCAAATTATTCTCACTTTTTTTCTTAAGTACCATATTTATCAAACACCACTGAAACATTTGATGTGGGTGCATTACAAATACGTTAGCTCTTGCAATTGCTTTATTTTATATACACATTTCACTATTGTTCCAGAGGGTACTGAAAGATACAGCTTTATATAAGCAGGGGAAAGTTTGCTGTGACAGCTTAAGTAAACAGACAGGCCTGTGGCTCACGCTGGCTCAGCTTGTCTGAGTGTGGAAAGCTAAGCAGGGTCAGGCCTGGTTATTACTTGGATGGGAGACCCCTCCTCTAGTTTCCTGCACTGAGCAGGGGATTGGACTTGATGGCCTTGTAGGCCCCTCCAACTCTATGATCCTATGATATATATATATATAAACATATTGTTAAAATATATGGCGATTTGTTGAGGAAAAGTTCACCGTATTGTAAAATGAATAGAAGGTACATATATGTGTTAGGTTTTGCATAGGCAGAACGAGATTACCACCTAACATCGGGATTATCACCTGACCTGGTGAGTGTTACTTGAGTTCAAGTACAGAAGGTCTTTGGTCAGGAGACATAGTCTCGAGGTGATGTGACTCAGCAGCCTTGAACAGATTTGGGGTAAACATGTTGATGAGTAGGTTGTGCAACTGGGTGAGTAATATCCTATTCATAAGTGCAGGGTCTGGGGTATATAAGCTGGCACACTTGCTGATAGCTTCACTCTTCCCTTCCGTCATTCCTCTTCATCTCTCTCTGCTGCTTGTTCGTCTCGACATGTATTGTCTTGGACTTCACTTCATCTAGCCTTACCACTGGGGTAGTGGGTTTGAGTCTGCAATGATGTAGTGAGTAGAAATGCATTGATTGCCTTAATCCCATGTAATTGGGTCTTACAAATAAACTCTTTAATCTTTATTAACTGCTGTTATCTCCTCCTTCCGCTTGCGTGACTGGGACTGAGGGTCATTGGCTAGGGGAGCTTTTGAACCCGAGTCAGTCCAGCTCTCACATTGGTTATGGGCCCAGATAAGGATCAGATAACGATCTGATGGTTATCTGATGGGCAGATAAGCCACAGAACGCAGTTTGGAAAAATTCAGCAGTTATAGAGTTAAAGGAATTTGTTTACTATTTGTAAGAACGGTTTGTAAATAAACCGGGGAAGGCGAAGGATTGTTGCTAAAGCTGGTGCTGATAACAGCGGCTTGGAATGCAGCACAACAAAAATGCTGAAACAGAGAGACAGAGGATTTTTCGTTTTGAAAGCAGCTGAAACGGAGGTGCCAGGCTTGGCAAAATCCAAGGCTACAGACTGTGAACGTGGGTGCCGGTTCGGGCAGCTACCAGCCTGAACAGTCAACAATGCTGGACACAAGGATTTCGTATTCCACAGCTTGCTGGAGTGATTGTCAAGAAGCTGTATCGGGCAAAGAAATAATCTTCAGGAGGCTCTGTGTGTCAACTCATTTGAGTCAAGGCTACAGGCAGGAGGATCATATTTCATTTACAGTTTGCTTTCTTCACACAGCAGCGGATCAGCTATCTTTTGCATTATATCAACAAGTGGCTTGGATTACAAATGCGTGGATTACGTCTGACGTGGGTAAAGCGTCTGGAGCGTCATGTCGCAGCAAAGTCATGTGTGACAGGAACGTATCATGGGAAACTTGATACTACACGGAGGCTGTATCAAACCAGCGGAGGCGTGGTTTTACAGCAGGAGAAAAGCAGCGCGGCAGTTTTGAACAGAGAAAGCTGTGCTTAAAATGAGAAGCTGTTCTTCATTTTCTTCATGTGGGATCACAGAAGAAGGAGCTTGAAATCAGCAGGGGTGCTGCTGAAGGAAAAACTTTATGTTTTAACCCAGGACATAACAAAATGCACATTATTTTGTTGTGAGCAGAAAACAGTGGATTGTTTAAACGAAGCTTTCTGTGTTGGACATGAATAAACAGGAAGAGGACTATGCAAATGGTCAGGGTTTAACAGTCATGTTTTTTGAAACTGTATTTCTTGAAAAGTTGGATAACTTGGACTCAAGAAAGTGTAATATATGCTCTCTTTTGAAATGTCAGGAAATGTACTGAATGTATATATGACTTGAGTATATTGTGAATTTTCTGTAGCAAAATGTAAAATGCTGAATAATTAGTAGGTATGTTTATATGGCAAAGCTAAGAGATGGATTATTTCTTTTATACTGTAATGGTGTAAATAAAGAAATGGAAAGTTGTACTGATGCAACTATAAAAAGTTAAATGCTTATATGTATGACATGTACATGCATGCATATCACATGATTGTTTGATCATTTAGATTCACAGGCCTGTGAAAGAAAATGCAAACTGTTGGTGGGGAAAGCATTGGAAAATGTAATTTTCACATGAAAGGTAATTTTGTGCACATATACAAGGGATGCTAGCTTCAACAGGTAAACTGGAAGGCAAGCTGAAAACCAGTTCATTTCATTTAAATTTGTTCTTAGTGATCTTGTGGATACTCTGATGATTTTTAGAGGAAAGGCACGTTATTTCATGATGTCAATTGATCAATACACGAGGTACAGGTTGTGTACATGTTAGATAGAAAGCTGGAGTTTTGAACAGAGTCAAGGTGTTTTGTGCTTGGATGGGAAACAAGCATATTACCCATGTTACCTATTTCTTTTGAGATATGGGGAAGTTCAATTCAGTGCATGCTTTGATGACTTTCTAACAGGATGTGATATTGAACACATGGATTGTGTGGAAGAGTAAACAAACACTCAGAAGAGGTGATACTAATTTGGATAATGAGGTTTGGGTAGAAGCTCTTAAATGTTTTGATTATGTACATGATAGAAGTTTTAGTTCTGTGTGATGAACTGTACACCTTATAGAAAGTAGTGTAGAAGGAGGAATCTTCTGGAGAAACATTTCAGGATCTTGGATCTGATATGTAGGTACATACACCTCAAAGTTAGAAGAAATATGTAAGGGAGCTTACATGAGATTTTTCTAGAAATGAGAATATTGTGTTTTACATGAATAACACTTGGATAGTGAGATTATCTAGAAGTGTTTAGTATAATGCTAAATGAAAAGGTGAGATCATTTTTCAAAATTAATTCTGTTAATGCAGGGGATGCATCAAGCTCAGAGTCAGAATAGAAAAGCATTTGCTGAAAGACAGTCAGGTAAATTTGACAAACTTTGATACACATTTGGTTTAGTGGAGACTAGACAAATGATTGTTCATCATTGGTGCAAATTTATTGGAACAGGAACCTGATAACTGATAAGGTAAGGAACAGGTGAGTCAAACAACCTGTGAGATATCAGGATGAATTTGCAGGAAAAGCCATTTGAAACTTCAAAATTTCAAAGAGGTGAAAAAATTGTCTGTTAAGGAAGCTGAACCATAGCTTCAGGCTATGCAAGCTGAGTTGAATTCTTTGGATAAAGAACAAAAATGGAAGCTGGTGAAACAAACAGCAGTCCATGGAACTCATTGTTACCAGATAGATTTTTAAAATGAAAACTAACCAGATGAAAAAAGGTTATATGACAAATAGCAAGATTGGTTGCTTGTGATTTTTTTGCTCAAGTTAAAAAGGAGCTGGATAATCATGAGTGAGTGCAACAACAATTTGCTTTGGAAACAGTTAGACTGATGTTTAAGAATGTGGAGAAAGATGTATGAATATTTCACAATTGAAATATTGGAACATAAGCATTTTAAATGAGAGGAAGTCTTTGGAAAACTGTCTGAGAATATTTTTCTTTAAGAAAAGCTAGAAATCAGCTGGAGGCTGGAATTCTGTTTTGAACTCAAACATTGTTGAAGTGAGATTTGCACAGAGAGGCAGATCAATGTTTGTTTGTTAAACAGGAGGAACAGGGACATAGACTGTATGTACTTTGTTTAGATGGGTGATCTATTGTTTTTTCTGGACAGATAAAAGCAATATAATATAATTGATCCAGGGTTTGGAATTTCATTGAATTGAAACTGCTTGGTGGTGGATCAACTGTTTATTTGTAAATGGAAGTTGAAGGAGAACCAAGAGGGCAGTATCTTACTGCAACAAACCAGAGAAAAATCATGGATGTGATTGAGAATTTGGAGATAGTTAACTCAGTGAGAGACTCCAAATAATTGAGGATTTTCAAGCACATGCTGATGGAAAAGCAGTTTGAATGCTACACAGAAGCATTGGGCTGTTGAGCTTTACTATACAAGCAACAAGGCCAGGTATTGCTGTCAGTGTAATGGGCAGACTGTTAGACCAACAGGACATGCTTGGAGAGCTCTGAAAAAGAGTTGAGTGTTATCTGGAAGGAACATCACACTTCAGACTAAGAGTTACAAGTCAGAGCACAGGTGGCTTACAGATTCACAGAAATGCCAGTTGTGGTTGTGATAGTAAGAACAACAAGAACACACCTGAAGTTTTGTTATTTTTATAATCATACTTTGTTTGATTGATTTTGTAGAAACAATCATCTAAAAGTTGGAGTTCAACTGAAACTGAACTGAATGCATTGTATTATGTATTGTGCTATTACGCTATTGTAAAGCTTGAATAGTGAATGCATTTGTTTAAATAGTTTAAATTGTAAAAAAATGTTTAAATGATGCTGAGATTGATGTGAAAAACCTATTACAGTTTTTTCAGGAAACCAAGGCAGGATTGCTATGCTGCAGGCAGATAGCAATACACAACATTTTGGGTTTGCAAATAAAACTGTGTCATAAGGAGGGATACATCAGAAGTGATTTGATGGTGGTTCAAATTTCTGACAGGTAAAGTAATTCCTGCAAAAGTTTTTTTATCAAAGTCCATAGATGAAAGAACAGCATCAGATGTCAACAAGGCTGTTGCTGTTGTATGAGGTAAATAACCACGTTCTGCGCAAATGCAAAAGCAGGGGGATGTTAGGTTTTGCATAGGCAGAACGAGATTACCACCTAACATCGGGATTATCACCTGACCTGGTGAGTGTTACTTGAGTTCAAGTACAGAAGGTCTTTGGTCAGGAGACATAGTCTCGAGGTGATGTGACTCAGCAGCCTTGAACAGATTTGGGGTAAACATGTTGATGAGTAGGTTGTGCAACTGGGTGAGTAATATCCTATTCATAAGTGCAGGGTCTGGGGTATATAAGCTGGCACACTTGCTGATAGCTTCACTCTTCCCTTCCGTCATTCCTCTTCATCTCTCTCTGCTGCTTGTTCGTCTCGACATGTATTGTCTTGGACTTCACTTCATCTAGCCTTACCACTGGGGTAGTGGGTTTGAGTCTGCAATGATGTAGTGAGTAGAAATGCATTGATTGCCTTAATCCCATGTAATTGGGTCTTACAAATAAACTCTTTAATCTTTATTAACTGCTGTTATCTCCTCCTTCCGCTTGCGTGACTGGGACTGAGGGTCATTGGCTAGGGGAGCTTTTGAACCCGAGTCAGTCCAGCTCTCACAATATGATGATAAAATGTCATCAACTTTTATCTGTGTTTTGAGTTAATATTTGTGAAGGATCACTAGCAGGATCCTTTGCGTGAGTTCGGCGCTTAGCGGGTTAACCGGCACTGAGTTACAGCCCGTACGAGCGCTGGCGACCACCTGAGAGGCTTTCGCGCACAAGAGGAAACCGAAGCCCTTTAAATGACCAAATAAGGCTTTTATTTATTTGCACAAAACACAGAGCGGAACTAACAGCTTTCCAGGAATACTACAATGTCAACACAACCTTAGTTGACCCCTGCGTTACTCAATGAACAGGCTCCTAGGCTAGCGGATTGAATCTGGTCAATTACCTCAGATCAGAGACTTTACGCTAGTCAGTTTCAGCCTGGCTCCGGGTCGGCTGATCCGGGGATGAGAATGGCTTACTCGGGCTGCCGCTTGAAGGACGAATCTGGCCCCGAAGTACCCTGGGTTCCCAACAACCCTCTACCGGAAGGGAGAGGGGTTTTCTACCCCTGAGTTCCCGCTCTCCCCACCCTCCAGGTCAGGTGGGGGCTTATGCCTGCCCCTTCGTATCAGGTGGGCTTATTCCTGCCCGGGAAGAAGGTGACGTACTGGTACTTCACAGCTCTTTGAGACTGCCCTGATAGTTTGATGGTTCTTGATGGTCCTTCCTGGGTTTTGTGGATCTCCACCGAGACTCTTCTTTGTTGGGGATGACGGCCTGTCTGGCTGCTTCTCCTGTGACTTCATCCCCCCTTCCTCGCCCCCTCCCTTGGGTGAAGACTGTGCAGACTTGTGTTGGGCTTTCTCCACAATATTAAACCAAGAATCTTGAGACAGGAAACACTGTGGTATTTAATTTGTACAGTATAATCTTCTGAACTCTGGAAATTAAGTGGCTTTATATGGGAGAAAGTAAGGGAGTGCACTTTGCCCCTACCCCAATGGTGTCCTTAAGCCGGCACTTTCCCATGATCACCCAGTGCCTGAGTTGGAAGCAGGTGCCAAGATTTTGCTGCAGGACTGGGGGTGAGGAGCCTGTTTACTTTGTTCCATATAAATCATTGACGTCCAGTTGTGGAATCCAATGTGGAATGCATTTCCTGGGAGAAGGCAAAACAGGTCTACCACCCCAGACACAGGCAATCCCAGTTCACCAGTGAAAAGGATTTTCCCTACCTCAACTGAGGTCCAGATTGCAGCCAGCTTTCTCTGTTCCATAGAATCCAGTGGGAGCCGTTAGGCACTGAGCCCACCTCTTTCTGCCTCTGGGTAAATTGGTTTGTGTACTACATAGTAGACTGTGAGAAAGAGATAGAACTCCCAGATGATTTATAATTTTAATGAACTATTAAGATCTTCTCAAGAGGCCTTGATCGGACAGGATTGCACATGGGGGAGAAATCCTGAAGGTGCTCAGAGCATGGCTGCTTCTGTGGCAGCTCTGACATTGCTATAGGAAACTGATGTGAAAGAAGGAAACTGCTGAGAGATGAGTTGGGTATTGTCAATATGTTGATGACACCTTGCTCTATATTTCTTTATCTGAGTATCCTGGAGTTGTAGTCTTGGCCCTAAACCAGTGTCTGAAAACTGTGGGCAAGTGGATGAGATTAAACAAACTGAAGTTGAATCCAGGAACGAACGATAAAGGTGATGCTGGGGAGTAATCCCAGTGCTCTTGGGAGAACTATTCCTATGCCTGCTTTGTGTGGAGCAGTACACTCTTCACTGGAGCATATTCATGGCCTTAGAGTTCTCCTGGGAAAATCAGGAAGCGGCAGTGACCAGGTGTACCTTTTTATCAGCTGCATCTGTTGTACAATATCTGAACCTTTTTGGAGCAGAGGGATCTCGCCATGCTTATTTGTACTTTCATAACCTTGAAGATTGACTAGTGTGATTGCTTCATCAACAAGGATTTCTAACTCCAAATAGCAGCAACAAAATGACTCCCGCCCACCCCCTGCCCCAAATTATGCTGTTGAAATGAAAAAAGCTTGGGGTAACCAGGACTAAATTTTTGTGCGCACGGAGTGGGAGTGGCATTCAGTTACAGTATTCAAAACAAATTCCTGCTCTAAGAATTATTTAATTCAAGGTATATGTCATATCCTCCAGTCACTTGGTGCAACTTGGGGCTCTAAAAAACAAAGTAGATCCCACAAGCCTCAAGTCTACCCACCCCTGTTATATGGGACTTCCAGAACTGTAGCAGAATGCCGCAATTGCTCTTGTTGATTTGTGAGCTTCCAGCATCAATTTAAGGTGCTTACTTTTAAAGACGTACCAGCCTGGGCCAATATACTTTTTTTTTTTAGTCTGGGCCAATATACTTTAGACCAGTGTTCTCCAACCTTGGGTTCCCAGATGTTTTTGGCCTACAACTCCCAGCATACCCCAGCCAGCTACACTGGCTGGGGCATGCTGGGAGTTGTAGGCCAAAAACATCTGGGGACCCAAGGTTGAAGAACACTGCTTTAGACATTACCTCTCCCTATCTGAACCTCCATGCTGGTTAAGATCTTTTGATCAGCCCCTGCCCCTTTTATGTGAGGTAAAATAATCAAGAGCTAGGAGAAGGGCCTTTTACTGTGATTTCCCCAATTGCAATTACTTCCCTGTGGATGTCGAGACTGTGAAGGAAGGCTGATCTTACGCCAACCCTGCAGGGCAGGCCACAGTCCCAAAGTTCCCTGGACTGGCACACACCTCCCAAGGTCCCATACACCAAACTGGTGTAGCAGCCCCAACCTTTCAAAAAGGAACACACACCAAGATTAAGTTGGAGACTTTATTAAAAGTAAAAATAACAAATTAGTCAGTGTAGGGTCTCCAAGTGTCCAATATAAGTAAAATAATCCCTTATAATAAAGGGCTAAAAGAAGGTAAAGGGGAAAAGGGAGTGAGGTAGTTGTTGTGAGGAAAAGGGAATGGGAATAAAAAGGGACTCTAAAAGAACATAAAAACAAACCCCAAGAGTCTGTAGGAACAAAGCAAGTCAAACCAGGCCTAGCTTTTCCTAGCTACCCTGTCAGAATGGCATACCTGCCCAGATGGAACTTCCCAGCATCCACGCCCAATGGAAGAACACTGAAGCCTTTTCCCCTAGCTCCTTTATTGTCACCAGGGTCCAGTTTCCCGCCCAGCGTTCACCAATCCTGTCTCCCTAACTGTCGAAGGAGGGGCCCCCGCCCTTTCTCAGCTGTAGACACTTTCTCATGACTTCATCCCAATTAACGCCTGACCTTGCTTCTCAGCTCTGCAGCTCACCCTTATCTCCCAGGTGCTCCCAAACAGCCTCCCAGTACATTCCAAAGACTACAGTAAAAATCCGTTAGCTAAACAACAATGGGGGGGGAGGAAGGGACGTCTAACAGGGTTTCTTCTAAAGTCTCAGCTACTACAAGTCCCATCTTCACAGAGACTAGTTCCTACTTTATAGCCTTCCAAAAGAGCTACAGGATCTGCTGAATTTGGGTGGCTTGTATAAGACACCAATAACCGAGAAACTGATGGTTGTAGTATTGAAATGTTATAATTCTAATTTAAATGTGTTTCTTCTTAAAAGGTGGATTGCAGAGCAAGATTCAGAGGAAGAAAGGGATACTGACGCTCCCGATTAAGAAGCAGAAAGCATGGGGAATCCTGCTTGAGTTGGTATCTCAAGAACAAAGGACTGGGATAAAGGGATTACATTCTGTGTTTTCCTACACTCTTTTTCATTCCTGTGGGTGAAAACTATTTGTGTTTAAGCACTGAATGTTGCCGACTACCAGAAGTACAAAAATGAATATCCGGTCTGGCAATTTGTGGTGGTGATATTTTTTCAGTAAAATATATCTTCATAAACACTGGAGGGAATGATCCTATGGTCCCTAGACATCGTTGGATGGGCCATAGGATAGTTTGGATTCTCAGCTCTAAGGTCAGAGACAGCGCTCCAACCCCCCTCCCCCTTGCAGCCGGTGCGGAAAGAACTGCACCTGCTGCTCTCTGAGGTCAGGAAAGCAACCTTGGAGAGGCGTTAAAGAGGGCGTTTTGGGGGGGGAGGGAGGGGAGGAGACTGGAGTGGCCAGGAGAGGAGGTATCCTGAAGCTGGTCCAGCTTCCTTCCCTCCTGTTTTGAGGCGCCATCGCTAGATGGCCAAAAACAGCTGTCTAGCGAAAATGCAGAGCGTGAGGAGCGGGGAGGTGAAAATTGCCTTTGTTGCTCCTGCTGTTCTGCATTGGATGAGCATGAGCCTCCCATGTTCAGAGGCTCATGCTCATCCCCATAGGATTGTGCCTTTAGTGTCCTCCACCTGAACTGCTTCATCTTTGGAGTTACTTCCTCTAGGAATTGAAGGACTGAATAGGTCTGATCTCTCTCAAGTCACACAGTACTGGACTATCTAAGTTGCTTACAAGTATTCTGCAGTGATACAGAAGTAGTTAGACAGCTTGTTCTCGTGAGAGATGGGTGCTCCAGCCCAGGGAGGGATGTCCAAGTGTGGAGTCAGCACAGTTACAATGTTCATCTAGGCCCTGTTGAACTAGCTGTGTATGTGCTTGATGCAGAACAGGATGTATACCCCCATCCAGACCCACTAATTGCTGTGTGCAGTTAGAGCTGGATCAGGATCATTTTCTGCAAACACAGTGGTCTCAATAAGCTCAATAATAAATTTGTGAAAAGTCTTTCATGTATTTTATGGCATTCTTTACCTATCTTACTTACTTTATTAATCATTTTACATAATCATTTAAATAAATATAATAGCTTATATTTTTCAAATTCATCCTTTGAGGTACCGGTAAGTCACTAAGAGAGCAATCCTATGGTCCTGGGAGAGTGTCCCAGGGACCATAGAATTCTTTGGAGTCCCCTCTCCGAGACCATAGACACTGCTACGACCTTGGGAGGGGGACTCCAGAATCCAAGCCTTCCCCCCCGCCCCGTTCCCTTGCAGCTGTCACGGAAAGAACCACGCTGGCTGTTTTCCAAGGTTGCAAATGTGGCCTTGGAGAGATCTTAAGGGGGTGTTCTGGTGGGCGGGGAGGAGAGGAACATAGGAAGCTGCCTTATACTGAATCAGACCATTGGTCCATCTAGCCCAGTATTGTCAACACTGGATTTGACAGGATTTCTTTCCCAGCCCTACGTGGAGATGCTGGGGATTGAGCCTGGGACCTTCTGCATGCAAAGCATGTGCTCTTACCATTGAGCCAAGGCCCTTCTGTAATCTGGTGGAGAGCCCATATTACGAAAAATCCTATGGACTCTCTAGCCCTAGCCCTTGCTGACGTCACGTGCCTCCTTTAGACAAACTCAGAGACCCATCTAGAGGAAAAATGAAACAGCGGGAGTATGGAGAGGCAAAAATCACCTCCATCATTCCTCCTGCCCTGGTGGCAGCATCCTGGCAGATCATTGGATGCACGGAAGCCTCTGAGTTCAGAGGCTTCCCTCTAATGAGGGTGCAACCCATAGGATTGTGTCCTAAATGGAGGCCGAGAGGCAGTGCCTTACCTAAGATCATACAATGACAAAATGAGAGTTTTGAACCCTGATTTACCAGGTCTACATACAATTTATTACAGGACCAAGAGGCTATGACTTTCTTTCCTGGGCCTATGTTTCTGTCTATTTTTTTACATTTTATTTGCTTAATTGTCTTGATCATTTGTGGTTGAAATTTAAAATTTTGATTAGGGTCAAGTGAAGCAAAGATTTATTCTGTAATGGGTTGGATCCAGATTTAGTCATACATGGAGTAGACCCTTTGAAATCAATGAGACCAAAGTTAGTTGTCATTAACTTAAGACCCATTGATCCCAATGGTTCTGTTCTAAGTATGACTCTGGATTCAACCCATTGTCCCCTCACTGATCAGCACACCCAAGAGTTATGCTGTAATTCTGGCTAGAACTAATATCACTGGAGAAACCCTGCCAATATTTGGGTGTTGACTTTCTTGTGACTGTATAATCTAACTTGATTTCTGCTTCATGCAGCATATAACCGCACTGGCTGCTTTTACATTGCTGGCAACAGCTGGTGGTATTCTAGTGGCAATAACTTTGAAACTAGGGGATTTTGAAGTCGCTTTTAAAATTTTCCCGTTTCAGTCAAGCTTACTTCCATACATATTGGAACTGAAGGTCACAATATTTCTCAAACTTTAATTATTGCTCAATATAAATTCTACTTTATAGTGATATGGATGTTATAGTAATGTTCTAGTGGGGGGGGGGGTTCCATATCAACTTTCCTTGAATTCTTATGCATCATTTCACTATTTGTACATAAAGTTGTAATCAATTTTATTAACAAGCGCATATAATAGGAAAGCAGGGCTTTTTCCAGTAGCGTATAGAATATTCCTTTTTGCAGCAGCTGTTCAAAAGTATGCACGGCTTTTATCCAAGCCTCATTGGACATCTCACTATCCTGTATGACATTTGGAGAAATACTTATTGCAACTAGCTATGGCAACTTAGACAACTGAAGAGGTGGATCTCCCCAACAATTTTCAGCACTGGGAATCTTTAAAGCCTGAAGACTGTTTGTGGCAAGTGATGGTGTTGTCCATGAAAAATTGGCAAGCATGCAAAGTAACTTACAGGTTCCACTATAACCCAAAGGTGTTCCAACATGTTGCCATATTATACAATCTTCTACATGTTCACTCTTTTCCAACCTGTGTATTAGATGCCAACAGGTTATCATAAGTTAAAGTATGAAACTAAAGAAAACCTTAAGAAAGAAATGTGGTTGCTACAGTTCAGATTAGGGACGGCCATTTGGTACCTAAGAAGAAAAGAAGACGCCTCCCCACATGTTAGGAAGAAGAGCCTGGTTTTCAAAAGGTAAGTTGGGGTGTATGTATTTCATACAGAATTTTCTGTATTACTTTTTCATGTGTTGCAGAATGGCAAAGGACTATCTGCGTATTTTCGGTAGTATAGTTGTTTCTCTATCCCCCTCCTCACCTGAAGCCTTCATAGTGTCTCAGCACATGTGCTCCACAACTGTGAAGCTCTTCGTGCTGGCTGGTGCTGCACCATCTGCGAGGGGGGGTCAAATTGTTACGACAAAATATGTCTCTGACTCTGGGATCACTGCCTGGAGAATACAGTAGATTCCAAGAATACAGAAGTTGGGCATCCTTACTCTAAACCTGTTTCTTTGCTGATCACCCTTTTAAGCTCAGTACCAGATTTATTTCTTCAATTAAATTATGTAAATGTTCTTAGAGTCTGAATATTACTCATGATAGCTTCATTAAGCCCACTGAAAATCACTTCACAGGTCAGAGAGAACTAACCCCCCCCCCCAAACACATTAGTACAGGAATAGACAACGTGGTGTCCATGGGCACCAGTGTGCCCCTGGATATTTTACATTGCGCCCGCCAAGGTGCCCTACCCCTTCCACTTCAATTAAAAAAAAAAAAAAAAGAATTTTCAAGTAAGGGCCTCCAGCTGCTGTCATCTTCATTTTGTATGAATGCCTCTAGGCCACACACCCGTGTGGCTCAGGCTGTTCTTAGGAAATAAAGATGACCTGTGCCCAGGGCCGGTGCTACCATTAGGCCAACTAGGCAGCTGCCTAGGGCGCAGGGCTAAAGGGGGTGCCAGAAACGCCTTGAAAAAAAATACAGCGCTCTCAAGTGGGAAGTGGGGGCGCTAAATATCTGATCTTGCCTAGGGCACCAAACTTCCTTGCACCGGTCCTGCCTGTGCCTGCAGGCCAGTGCTTTCCTCCTCACTGTGCCCAGCCACCAAGAAAAAGAAGGGGGGAAAGAAAAAAGGTCTGTTCTCACTGCTGTCTGGTGGGGGGGGGGTCTAAAGAGAGCAGTGGGTAGGCAAGCTGCCTGGGGGTTCAGGGAAGCCCGCAAGAAACCAGCAGGGGTGGGAGGGAGTGGGGGGGGGAAAGAATGCCTTCTGTGAAATAGGTTTCTGTTGGCACTGAAAACTGGATTCAAAGGAGTTGTTTAGTGTGTTGGGGCTCAGACCCCACCTCTGCCTTGTACTCAGCCTTTGGGGCAGGTTACTTAGTCCTCTGTGACTAGCCAGGCTTTGCTTGGCAGCCATTTTGTGTTGGTGCTCCGGACAGTGGCTCAAATTGCCTTGTGCGCCGATTGGCCTAAAAAGGTTGCCTGCCCTTGCACTAGTATAAAGAGACTGATATAAAAAGATGGAAGGGAGGAGCTGGTATCCCAACAGGAATCCTTGCTGCTTTTTCTGTGCTTCATAAATGAAAGCCGGTGATTTGAGGTTACCCTCATTTCTACTTGAGTTACTTTTTAAGGATAGAGATAGTTGTCTTATTATAGCCTGTATGCTCCTGAGCTATTCATTAGCATATCCTTCCAATTGCTAAGTACCCATTTACTCCAGAGAGATCCCTTTCTAATTTGATGTCATAGCTTTCTGTTTAAAATATATTCCTAACTGCATATTTATCCAAGATACAGTTCCATGGAGTACTATGGCCTAATATATTACTGCACTAGGAGAGTTCCGATGTCTTTTCCAGTTGTGCAAGTGCTAGTGGACCGCTTTGTCAACCTAAGATGTGCAAGCAGTTGTGCAACCAGAAGTTTTACTGGATTCTCCCCTTGTGCATAGTTTGGAACTTGGTTTAAGTGCAATGTCATTTGTGCTAGTGGAATAACACCACTGCATACAACTCTAGAGTCCCAGTTTGCATTTAAACTCATATGCCGCCGGATCCAATGCATGTTTATTCAGAAGTAAGTCCCACTAGTAAGACTTACTTCCAAGTTAGTGTACCTAGAATTGTAGCCAGAGTCTCAAGGCAAGCCCCAAATAAACTACAAGCCACCAAATATTGTCTGTCAATGTTGTTAGTAGCAGATCACCAACAGCAGTTACATACTGTAATATGTAAGTTATTACATTGAATATATAATATATGCATTGTGGTCTCGATGGGACCAGCTGAGTTTCGAAAATTCCTATATTACATATGAGGCAATAATGTTTTGTCTCTTGCATGAAGGAAATAAAGTTTTTCAAGTCTTTTACTTGCAGTAGAAACTGCAGGATGTTAATGGGCAGTGTACTTATTCTGCACTAGCACCAACATACATTATGTTGCACTAACATAAGCTACCTCTAACGCAATGCCAATAGCATTTGCTAGCATGACAGGTTTCCCTGGGAAACCCATTATGCCAGCAAACGCTATTGCTGTTGCACTAGAGGTAGCTTACACATAGCATAACATAATTTATGTTGGCACTAGTGCTGAATAGGATACTGTTTGTTTGTTTTTAAATTTGCTGATCTTTTTTTTAAATGAAAGAATAGCTACATAGAATAGTGCTTAGATAATAATAATAATAATAATAATAATAATGATAATAATAATAATGATAATAATAATAATAATAGACAAAGCAGTAACAATAACTGTAATCATATATTTCATGCCTCAATGTTGTAACATAGTTGTTTTTTTAACCCAAACAAGGCTTCTCAGTTGACAGCACAGCTCTACTGGTGAGTAGAACATTGCCAGACCAGACTGCCTGCCTGCCTGCACTTAGCATGAAGTGACTAACATCCTAAGTAAATATTCTACCGCAAGGCTAGGTTAATGGTATTCCATGTTAGATGAAGGGCTCTTGTTTTGAAATTGATTTCTACTTCTTAATCCATACAAAGAACTTCATGGCCTTTGGGATATGACGGTGTGCAGGGCCGGATTAAGAGCATTATGGGCCTGGTGCTGAGGATTTTGGTGGGCCTTTTTATGGAAATAAATAAAATGAAGACGCAATTTTATATTAAAACAAATTAAATATTTTAATTACCATTAAAGTGCCAAAACAGAAACTTATTGAAAATATTTCTTTTTTTGTAAACAATAAGCTTGTTAACTCAATAAAACCGTTCATCACATATCGTTGATGATAAGTACCTCCACGTTTTTTAACCTCTAGGGCAGTCTTCCCCAACCGGGGCCCTTCCAAATGTTTGGGGCCTCAGCTCCCATCTTCCCCAGCCACTGGCCATGCTGCCTGAGGCAAATGAGAACTGTAGTCCAAAATATCCAAGAGGGATATTTGGTGAACTCTGTTCTCTGGGGTTTTTCAAAATAAAACTTAAAATGCCACACAATTCCCCATGAAAGCGCACGTGCACACACACACACACACACACACACACAGTATTAGCCAAGCACACACACACACACACACACGTGCACACGCACACACACACACACAGAGAACTCTGTTCTCTGGGGTTTTTCAAAATAAAACTTAAAATGCCACACAATTCCCCATGAAAGCGCACGTGCGCGCGCACACACACACACACACACACACACACACAGTATTAGCCAAGCAGGTGACATTTTGCAGGCGGCAGGAGGATCAACACCCCCAAAAGGCAGACACATTCACATAAATAGAACATTCACAACAACCATTTTTAAATAAACATAAACCATCTTCCCCAGCCACTGGCCATGCTGCCTGAGGCAAATGAGAACTGTAGTCCAAAATATCCAAGAGGGATATTTGGTGAACTCTGTTCTCTGGGGTTTTTCAAAATAAAACTTAAAATGCCACACAATTCCCCATGAAAGCGCACGTGCACACACACACACACACACACACACAGTATTAGCCAAGCAGGTGACATTTTGCAGGCGGCAGGAGGATCAACACCCCCAAAAGGCAGACACCCACACCCACAAACACACAGCCCTTATGTTCAGTTTGGCTCACAAAAGAGGGAAAGCCCTTTTACAGAAAAAAAGGAGGAGAAGGAGAACTTGCAGATCAAAAGAGTCAAACTTTTGAACCTTACCTGTGCAGAGGAGGGCCATCAGGACCAGCGGCAGGTAAAGACCATCCCAGAGGTTTGTCCCATAGCAAGCAGAAGTCATGGTGGAGATTTTGGAGGCGGGTGGGCAGAGAGGGGTCGCTTGACGGAGCAAAAACTCAAAAACTCCTGCAGCTCATCAGTAAGGGTCTTCCCAATTTCCCCCAAATTATTTATTAAAAAAAAAAAAGCAGCCACAACAAAAAGCCAGGAAGCTTTGCTTGACCAAGAATAATTGTGTTGTTCTTGTTGCTTTGTTTTTTTTTTTTTTTGTTAAACTAGCATTTGAACAATTGAGCTGCGAATCAGAAAGATCTTTTGCTCGAGGCTGGAGAGAGAGGTCCCTTCTAAATCTGAATATTACAGACCCTAGCAAGCCCCCCATGTGCTAGAAGTTCTCACAAAGAAATGTAGTAACAGTGATTGAAATGCAAAGATACTGAAATGCTAATTTGAGAACAACAGTTCTTGCTAGGTCTTGCCTCAAGCCTGTAATGCAGATGTGCTTAGAACACCTTTCTAATCTTGAAAAAATCATTAATTATGCTGAATGATAACGATCAGAGCTAACTCCGAAGGCGTGTCCCTATAATTGCGGGCCGATTGTCTGTTAAGGGCCTGGAGCTGCTGCTCCAACAGCCCCTAGCTTAATCCGGCCCTGACGGTGTGTGTTCACCCATTTTTAAACATGGTTTGAATTAAAAGAACTATATTCCTATCAGGAAATACTGTCCAGACCAGCACGTTTCATCACGTTTCTTCTCAGTTTTTGCCCTTTCCTCTTGCTAAAAAATCTTCACCTGTTTCTTGTACATGTACAATTTCTCCTTCCACAGTTGACAGCTCAGGTATTAAATATCTTGTGCAATTAATCCAAGTGGAAAAAAACAGAACTGTATGTGTAAAAGAGAGTGATTGAGAAAGAAAGAGGCACTCTTGAGATAGGGACTATGGAATAACCATTTTGTGGGACTGCAAAATAGCCAGGTTTAGCTTCTACCAACATAAGTTAGCATAGGAAAATAGCAAGGTTTCTCTCATTTATCCATCTACGGTATTTATTTTAAAGGCTCTTTTTAATACTGCTCTATTGTCTGAGAAGATAGTGGCTCACAAAATATAAAAGTCTAATATAAGAACAACAAACAAAAATAGATGAAAACCAGACAATGGTGCTGAGCAGTTAAAAACGCTTGAATAAAGGCCTACAGAAATAAATCCATCTTTATGGCCTGCCTAAAGATGGGAGCCAGGCAGTCCCGCCTTTGGGAGAGTGCTCCAAACATGGCTCCTGAACATAAAAGGTCCTGCTCCTTGTGTTATCCACCACATGTCCAGTGGCAGAGGAACAAAGAGCAAGGCCTCTGGTGTTCAGGCAGGTTCCTATTGGAAATGTTCAGGAGTCTGAAGGTCAGCACCAGTGCTTTGAACTGAGTCTGGAAACAAACTCATAGCAATGAAGATGGTTTAGTACAGGAGAGAGAGGGATGGGCCTGTGGCTTATGCTGGCTCAGCTTGTCTGAGTGTGGAAAGCTAAGCAGGGTCAGGCCTGGTTATTACTTGGATGGGAGACCCCTCCTCTAGTTTCCTGCATTGAGCAGGGGGTTGGACTCGATAGCCTTGTAGGCTCCTTCCAACTCTATGATCTATGAAATCTAACCTGCTAGCTGTAGGAAATAATCTCATGCCTCAGTGTGAACCAGTTGGACATTTCTGAAGTGTCTTCAGAGGCAGTAGTCCAGAGTAGATGTGACTAGGCCAGGGCATGAATGACTGAGGCTAGGTCACTACAAAGGAGTGCATGCAACATTGCAAGTTAAATGTGAGAAAAGGAGGGGAAAGTTATAATGAATGAGGCATACTTTAATTTTCACCAAGAGGGACTCTTGTGGGACTTTGACAAGATACAAGGTTTTGTGTGAAAACAAACTGTAGTGCAAACAGTGATGGGTCATGTTACATAGTGCTGCAGACTGTGCCACATACAATTGTGTGTGTGTGTTTTTAAAAGTGGGTCATATAAAAAATGTCTGGACTGGACACATGTGGATATCCTGGTCCTAACTATGCTTGTTCAGAAGTAGGTCATCTTAAGATCGCAGCCTTGTGACTCAAGTACATTCTGAATAAACTTGTAGTAGTCACTCTACTAGAGCGTGAGGCCTTTGTTCATAATACAGAAGCTGCAGCTCAAGGCATTTGGAGGGTAGAGCAATGATGGGGTAAGAGGACAGGGTTATGTACGGTATTTCCAGAACTTGTATTTGAACTTCAGAACAATAACCTGTTTAAAAATCCTTGTTAGTAAAGGGAAAAAAAAATAGGCATACTTCAGTTCTGCTTCTCTTATATAATGTTCTCATCCACTGTTCTCATTTTCTTTTCTCCTCTCCCCAGCAGTTATTCAGATTATATTCTACTACAGAGAAAAAAATGATGTTCGGGCATGTACACTCTTCTAGGAACAGTTCAGTAACCAGTGAATTTGATAATGGACACATTTCTGTATTTCAAACAAATGGTAGTGAGGGTTTGTATGAATTAGGTACACACATACTGCATTCGACCTGCTGGAGCAGTTTGATTGTAGGAGTTTATATACTAAAACGGGAAGTGGATGCATTGCTTCACTTGTAACATGTAGCGAGGGAAGGTTCTTCTTGTGAATTAGGTACAACTCATCAATTGAAAAAACAGCTCCTGTTCTGATAGGAGAACAGAGAGCTCGACCACGGGTTGTGTCCAAAGTTAGTCTAACTTAAGTCATATTCATTTCAATGGGTCTACTCTAAGTAGGGCTAACATTGGATACAAACCCAATAGAAGATGTCGCTCTTGAGTTGGATGGATTGCTTGCGCTCTCCCTTGGTGAGGATTCCAAAGAATGCGATTGGCTGTGGCGGCGTCCAGCAGACAACTCAATTCTCTGAGACATGATGTTTACTTAGGAGTAAGTCTTAGTACCAAGGAAGCTTCTTTCGAAGTAAACGTGCTGCACAGGGATGCACAGAAGCCTTATATGCCAGCCGCCGAATTTGCCCGGGAGGGCTGCACTACCCGCAGCGATCCTGTAGGGGGCGGAGTTCCTGAGAGCCGGAGCCCAGTCGGAGGAGGAGCCTGGCTGGTTTGTGGCGTCATAGCCGGCTGGGTGTGTGCGCGTTCGGGTGCCGGGGTTGCTGCAGCAGCAGAGGCTGCCCTGGGGTGTGGGGAGCCGCCGCCGGAGGGAGGGAGGGGCTGCAGTCACTCCCCGGACCAAAGCGAGTACAGCCCTGCCCAGCATGTTGCGCGGGACTCGGTGAAAAAAGCAGGGGCTCGCTCTGAGCCCAAAGCAGCTGCGAGGTAAGAGGGGCATGCTTGCTTGCACACGGTCTCTCCCTCCGCCACTGGCTGCTTCCCGGCCTCCTGCCTGCCTGCCTACAAGCAAATTGTTTGGACCGGGGGGGGGGGGTTTGAATCTCTGCAGCAGGCAGACAGGCAGCCAAAACAAGACGGAGTCGTGGGGAGGAAAGGTGAACAAGAAGTCCATCCCATCCTTAGCTCGGGCGGCCTCTTGTTTTGCAAGGAGCTGTCAAGAGAGCAAGCGAGCGAGGGAGGATACGTGATCTACTCCTGTTTTAGCGTGGCTTCATTTTATTCATTTTTATTTTGTTATGAAGACTTTGGAAAATGCGAGCATGCCGTGCTTTGCTTTAAACGCGGATGCTGTGTTGGGGACGTCTATTAGTGACAACTGACGTATAGCTTCAGCGGCAGGATGGAGGTTGATGTATTTTTTCTCTCTCTTCCTATTTGTGGTGGTGTCTGGGCGCTGGCTTTGTGTGATGCAAAAACTTGAGGGCATCCGTTGGCAGGAAAAGGCAGAAACCTCGAATTGCAATGAGATCGCTGATCCGTAGGTGTTTGCGTTCTCGCTAGGGAATTTGGGATTTGTTTTTAGGAATAGGCGCACAGGCCTTCTTCGCCCAGATTGGGGGGGGGGGGGTTGCTTTGCTTCTGTGATCTTCCTTAACCTAAAAATAAACCGTCTGTATGTGCTGTATTATACCTAGACTAGATTATATATGTGCTACTTGTTCCTTAATCCTGTAAATTAAGATAGTGAGATGCTTGTAGGGGACATCCATTTTGGAAAGGCCTTGATACTTCGCAAAGGCATCCTAAGGGTTTTATGACAGCAAAATAGATCTGTCAAAGCTGTTTGAAGATCATGTACCGTATGTTTTCTGTAGAGGAGCCTTCCCCAACCTGATACCTTCCAGATGTTTGGACTTCAGCTCCCATTAGCCCCAAGCTTCATGGCCAATGGTCAGGGATCCTGGAAGTTGTAGTCCAAAACATCTGGAGGGTACCAGGCTGGGGAGAGTTGCTCTAGAGCAGTGTTTCTCAACCTTGGGTCCCCAGATGTTTTTGGCCTACAAGTTGCCCAGCCCTGCTCTAGAGCAGTGTTTCTCAACCTTGGGTCCCCAGATGTTTTTGGCCTACAACTCCCAGCATGCCCCAGCCAGCGTAGCTGGGGCATGCTGGGAGTTGTAGGCCAAAAACATCTGGGGACCCAAGGTTGAGAAACACTGCTCTAGAGCAGGGCTGGGCAACTTGTGGCCTTCCAGAGGTTTTTTGCCTGGAACTTCCATCAGCCCTAGCCAGCATAGCCTAGGCTGAGGGGTGAGGGAAACTGTTGGCCAAAACATCTGGAGGGCCACAAGTTACAACCCCTGCTCTAGAATGCTACTGGAACGAGTACTTGAAACTTTACTAGAAACATTGTTCTTAAAGAGAGCACTTATTTTTGCTGGGGAAATGCATATAAATATTTTGCTCATTGATAAAACTATAAAGCTAAACTTTAAAAAGTATGTAAAGAACCCTTGGATGGAAGCATCCTGCAACAGCCAAATTAACTTTCTTGATTTTAATTTTGGACTTCTTTGTTCATAATTTCCATTCAATTTGTACACAAAGTACTCTATAATTCTTTATTCTCACAGTAGCTGTAGGCTGCCAGCATCATGGTGGTTGAAGATTTGAATCTTTCACTCCAATTCTAAGTATATTTACTTGGGAATACCTAAGTCTGTTGAAATCAATTATGTTCATGATTGCAATCATGGTCTCTGTACCTGCTGTTCATGTCCCTCAATCTTGATTTGTTGTAGAGCTTCTTCATGCATTACATTAAAAACAACACTATGTTAGAATGTCATGTACCTGCATACAAACCATGTATTTACAAACCATGTATATCTGCAAGAGAGTGTTTGCTTGGAATGAATAGTGGCTCTATAGCCCCTTGCTACTGTGAGTATACCTGTATTGCATGATGAGATATACTGTAATAATACAGATTATTAGGAGCTCTCTGAGGAATACATAGATGAAAATGTATCTGCCTCTTTCATTATAGTGCTAAGAACTCTCACATGTTCTGTTGAACTGATGCAGTGCTTTGAACTTTGTCCTTCATCCAACCATTTTGAGAACAATAGGATTGGAAAGTTTCAAAAAGGGGATGCCAAGAACCCATTCTCTCCCCCCCCCCCGCCGCCACCGCCCCTATCCTAGTGTGTCTATTTCCCATTGGTGGAGAATGGTCCTCTTGCCCTTCTAGATAAAAATCTTTTTTGATTTTTGATGCTTCTTCATGCATATCAAGGGGGATATGCCCCCTTGAGCTCCTTGAAGGAAAAGCAGAATATAAAATGCACCCTCACAATAAGCCATGTGGGTATTAGTGCACTGACTGAGGGTCCCAGTGGTCAAGAGAGAGACTTTGTGAGTGCTGACTGCTGGTGCAAATCTTTCTGTCTCAATTCTCAGCTTAAGGTGTGAATTGTCTCTATTGAAAAGCCTTTATTTGAAGTGTTTGATCTATTTGAACAAAGAACTTTGCTGGATCAGACCAAGGGACATGCTGGGAGTTGTAGGCCAAAAACATCTGGGGACCCAAGGTTGGAGAACACTGCTCTAGAGCACAGAGAACATTCCCCTGGGGCTGCATATTGCAGTAGAAGATTGTAGTGATGAGCAAGCTGACTTTCAGGGAAGCTTGTCTGCCATTAACCATGTTCTTGTGTAACACCTGGTAAGCTTTTGAGGAACCCTAAGGTTCCCTATAATATATTTTGAAAGCTACTGGCATAGTTAAGGGCTTCTTGATTTCTTTACAGAGCAGATCTTTCATGATATGATGCAGTGTCTTTCTTTTCAACCAGTACAAATGCTTCCTTTTCCAATGTCTGAGAACAAGCTGTTGAAGATTGCTGTATGCTGAAAGCCATATGTGAGAATGTGAAATCCTGGTTCTCTGAATGGTTCCAGAGATGCTGACTTCTGCTTGCAGTATTGCCTAATTTCTCTAATCAATGTTGACTGCAAAATGATGGCAGAGATCCTAGTTTAGCAGGGAACCTTCTATGAATCACTAACACTGATAGCCTGGAAATGTTCCTAATAGATGAAGACAGAGAGAAGGGTATTTAATCTCTTGCAGATGAGGAGGGGGATCTGTTAAACAGCTTCCTGATTATTTTGAAAGATTGTTTTCTGGTTGAGAAATGAGGCTGTTGTCTTTTGAAAATGCTGTTCGACCTCAAGACGTTAAATTTTAATTCATCTTGTGATGGCCTTTTCAGGTGAATTGAGGAGTGGTGAATAACACAAAACTTGTTACAGCCATCTTATCGTTTTCCTGAATTTTGGTGTCATGTCCATTAGCAGGACCATGTTGCTGTTGCAATAATTTGTGGCAGTTAGCACATTTTTGTAGATGCTTTAGAAGCAGGGGTCTGCCATATTTGGCTGGCCTTTACTAGCCAAGCCCAAAATTGCAATTGCCAGATTCCTTCACCCTCCCTTTGCCCACAGTCTTTCCAGCAGGAAATAAGCCAGTGGGAGCCTTACTGGCTTGGACGTGGCAAGGCACACCACCTCTGTGTGTGCAAGGAAGCCCCCGGAAAGCCTCTTCCGCAGCAGAAACTGGCATGACTGGGGGGGAGGTGAATTAATGCATAGAGTGAATTAATTTTGTGCAATTTTTGCCTGTTCAATCATGCCATCTGCCTTCAACACTGGAAATGAACTCCGAACTTTTATCCCCTTTTAAAAATAAACTATGGGTTAAATACTTTTATTGACTACAGCAGATGTAATAAGTGGTGTATGATTCAGATGTTTCTGTTTTTGGATAAACCAAGTAAAACTTGTTTAATGTCCATTTTAACTGGAAAGTGCTGCAGTCTCGAAAGAAATGTTTCCTTGGTTTCTCTCACAGAGAGAGTCTGAAACTTTCCAAAACTTTTTTGTTGTGCACACGCTTCCAGGATTCCAAATTTAATACAAAAACAGTAAAGGTGGTTGAAGCAAAATCATTTCAAGGCATAATGCAAGGCAAATAATGTCTGGATGAACTTTTGGTTTTTTAATGTTGGTTTACATTTGTATAAGTGCTATAATGTTTATTAAATTCCGTCATGCCTGAGTTTGCTGTGGATGTAAGAGTTGAAGAATAAAAGCTGCCTTGCTGGATCTAGCCAGGCTCCACTTAGTCATCCTACATTATGATCTGCTTCGTACAATCATGGTGGTTGCGGCCATTGTGGTTGCGGCAACTGCATGTGCCAGGTTGCCAGTCCAAGCTCCCGCCGCCACGGCTTCTTTTTACATGCGAACCCGGCGGGGGTGGGTTGTTGGGGTAGTTGAGAAGCCACCCAGAACCCATTGACTGTTTTAGGGTTGCGGATGGCTTGACAATCACTCCATCAACCCACCCTTGCTGGGTTAGCATGTAACGAGACACTACGGTGCCCCCCCCCCCCATGGCTGCTGCTGTTGCAGTGAGAAGCCCCACGGGGAATTTCACCCCCACGGTGGCTTCTTGTTACATGTGAACTGGGCCTCTGTTTCCAACAGTGGCCAATTTAGGAGGGTGCTGTTGCACTCATGCCCTGCTTGTGGGTTTCCTGTGGGCAGCTGGTTGGCCACTGTGAACAGAATGCTGGATTAGATGGACCCTTGGTCTGATCCAGCAGGGCTCTTATGTTCTTATTTGCCTCTAAGCCGAGTGTGAAGGTAACAGTCCTCACCTGTTAATTATTCCCCCAGATCTGGTACACAAAGGCAGAGGTTTATTCTCCTATCTGTACTGTATTGTGCTTGGGGTAACAAAACCAATGATACTGATTGGCTGAGCTTTTGACCTGGTTCGCATGACATGACATCCCATGGAGGGCTTGTCACCCTTATAGTTTTCAGGGTGGCTTGTCTTGACATCCAAACCTGGTGTGGTTTCCTCATCACGGTTTGTTAACCCTGCATAACTCACCCTGGGCCTGAGAACCTATGACTTCTTGTTGGGTTGTTCAGGGTGGCTTGTTTCTGAATCAGGCAGAGTGGCTTGTGCATGTTTTGTGGCTGCTCCTTGCAGTGCTCTCCGCCCCTCCTCCTTCAGCTCAGCGCGTCATTTGGCAGCAACTGGCTTTATCCCCTTACAAAGTTGTCTTAGCAGTGTGTATGTATGTGATTGTCTTACTTCTGGGTAAGCGCATGCATCCCCAATTTGAGACCATGGCAATCTGGGAGGGGGGAATTTAAGCTTTTCCCCTCCTGTTTTCATTCTGAAATTCATGGGTTAAATAAAGAAAATAATCTTATTTTTTTCCTTTATTTTTAACCATTCCGGGGGGGGGATTTCAGCATGAAAACAGGAGGGAGTAAGCTTAAATCCCTCCCAAATTGCCATGGCCCCAAATTGGGGGGGGCGCTAACCCAGAGGCAAGTCAGTCGCACATACACGCATAGCCGTGCTAGAAAGAGGAATGGGCTGCAAGGAGCAGCCAAGGGGTCTTGTTCTTAAAGCATTAAAGAACGAAAATAAATAAAGCCCTCAGCCATCTTGTCCTAAAAAAGTAGGGAAAGCCCTCGCTCCCGGAAATATGGCATATATATGTCAATGCAGGTGTTTCGTAAGGCAAGAAAGTGGGGTGTGGGGGAAGAATCTCATCAGGACAGGAGTATACAGTAGTTGTGCTGCAAAGGCCCCTGGGATACGTGCTGGGAGCGGGCGGGAGGATGAAGGGGGAAACAAACCATGGCAAGCCGGTGAGGAGTGTCTGATTGTCTACCGGCAGCAGTGTGGCTCAGCGAGCGATTAACCAACCCCCCATTGAACTGACCCATTGTGATGGTAGGGTACATCACACGAACATTGCAGTTGCTCAGTAAATGAAGCTATTGGGATATCTGCAGTCCATCTTCTTCTGTAAAGGGAAAGTTGTCAATTTGTCTGGGATTAAAATTTCTTATGGAAGAGCTTTATGTGCCAGCTTGAGGGAGGAGGACTTGGTTGCAAGTCATTACCTATAACGACCTATACAACTTGGGACCATGCTTTTTGAAAGATCACATTATCCCATTAAAGGCTGTCTGGGTTTTAAGATTTTTGGGGAGGCACGTATCTGGGTCCCACCAACATCAGAGGCACGTTTGGTGAGGACATGAGAGAGCAAGCCTTCTCAGTGGCTGCTCCCAGATTCTAGAGCTCCCTGTCAAGGGAAGCTAGGTTGGCTCCCTGTCTGTCGTCCCTCCACCAACAGGGAAATATATTTTTATTCAGGCAGACTCTTGGCTTCTAAGGTAGTCTGCTGCTAAAGGGTTGTGGTTTGTTTTTTTTAAAAAGTGGTTGAATGTTGTCCCTTTTATTGTGTTTTAGGGCGCAATCCTATCGATTGCACCCTTGATGTTTAGAAGCCTCTGAACTTGGAGGCTTCTGATCATCCAATGCAGGGCAGAAGGAGCTGCGGAGGTGATCTTTGCCTCCCTGTCCTCCTGCGCTGCATTTTTTGCTAGATGAGCTTTTTTGCCTGTCTAGCTGGGGCACTTCCCTCTGGGAGAGGGCTGGAAGAAGCTCCAGCCCCCTCCCCTGTAACGCCCGCTTTCTCCCCTCTCCGAGGTTGCTTTTCCAACCTTGGAGGGTAGCTGGCCTTGAGTGCCATTTTTGGCAGAAAGGTGGGATATCAATTTAATTAATAAAAATATGACTAATAGCGGTTGAGAAGCCTGTCTTCCACGAGTTCATTTAATCCTTTTAAAAAAGCCGTCTAAACTGCTTGCCATCTCTGCAAGATACAGTGACGAGTGCCATAAATTAACTATGTGCTGTGTGATGATATACTACTTCCTTTAGTCACTGCTGTGTCTTGACAACCAGTTTCACTGAATGACTCAAACAGCATGGTTTGCAAAGAGGTCCTGTTTCACAAAGCTTTTGAAGTTCTCGAAGTGTCAACACTTCCAAAAGCTTCTAACGGAATCCTTCACCAGCGAGCAAACATAGCAATGATGGAATAAGAATGTAGGTCCTTTTGTGGATTAGTTAGTAACTGGCAAAACAACATGAAGCAAAAGGGAAGAGTAAATGAACAGCTCTCGTAATGGAGGGATGTAAGTGGGGTCCTGTAAGGATCTGCATTAGATAGTGGGGTACTATTTAAGTTACCCATTCATTACTTGGAATTGGGGGTGAGGTATCCAAATTTGTGGATGACGCAAAAATATCCGGGATGGTTAAAAACTCAAGCAGTCTACAGGGATCTCAAAAATAATCTCCCCAAACTGGTTAAACGGGCAGTGGAATGTCAAACATAGTTCATTGTAGGTGTAAAGTGATGGACATTGAAGCAAGATCTCCTAACTTTCCATTTAAACGATAGAGTCTGAATTGATGCTGGCTAATTGGGTATTAAATCTTGGGATTGTGGTGGATAGCTCACTGAAAACATCATCACATGGTGACTGGGGGGGGGGGACGACGACACAGATTCTGTGCTGGGGATTATTAGAAAAGGGATTGAAAATAAGAGCCAGCAATCATAATACCTTATATACCTTTTTGTATATCTACGATACAGCCACACTTGGAGTACTGTGTATGGTTCTTGTTGCCTCTTTTCTAAAAAGATATTGCAGGGTTGGAAAAAATGCAACCAAAATGACAAAGGGGTTTTTAGCCTTTCTTCATAGGGAAGGTGCTCCAACAATTGAGGCTTCGTGGTTTAGAAAAAAGATGACTAAGCATGTTGGCTGGGGAATGCTGGGTGTTGTAGGACTTTTTTCTGTCTAAATGTGCCTAGGATTGCGCCCCAAGGGAAGGCATGATAGAGGTTTGTAAAATTAAACAAGAAAGGGAATTTTCTCTCTCATACTGGGACTCGGGTTCATCCTATGAAATTGACTGTCATGAGAGGCAAAAGAAAAGTACATCACCACACATAATTGACTTGGGGAATTGGGTGCCACGAGGTGAGGTGAGTCATGACAGATATGTGGCTATCGATGGCTATTAGCCATGATGGTAAACCCAGTATGCTGAATATCGTTGGTGGGATAATGCAGCAGGCAAGGGCTTGCCTTGATGCTGTCCTGGTGTGGGAGTTATAGTCTAAAACATCTGGAGGGCATCAGGCTGGTGAAGGCAGTTCCATGGTGTAAGCTGCTCATGTGCTTAACACACCCACCTAGTTGTCCATATTCTACATTTATATGAAACCCCCCCCCCCACGCACACCCTAGGAAAATGAGCGAATAGAAGTAACTGAAGCGTGTGACCAGTCACTGACTCATCTAGTGAAAAGGGATAAAAAGCAAAACTTCTCTTACTCATTCGGTTCTGAGAATGAGAGGTCCGTACAGTCAAATTGATGGCTTCTTCCGGAAAAATTTCCGGAGATGATTTAGCTTTGTTTTTGTTTTTGTTTTTTTAAGTGCTTCCTTCCAGCCAGAGACTTCTTGCATGAGACAGGTTTTGCTGCGCAAACGTATCTGACACCTGCAGTTCTCATGGAGGCTGACAATCTGTATGTGATTGCTGCTGCTGTAAAGGCGCTATCCTATATAGTGTGTTTAGACAGGAAAAAAAATCCTACAACTCCCAGCATTCCCCGCCAACTACGCTGGCTGGGCAATGCTGGGAGTTTTAGGACATTTTTCTGTCTAAACTTGCATAGGATTGCACCCTAAATAGACTAGCAGGATTGGTAAAAGTGGCACAGCAACTGTGGCATCAGAACAGCTGCGGTAACACCAAACCCCTCTGCACTGGCTTATCCAGTACCTCTTGAATGAGGTACTTTCCCCCTTCCTTTTTTCTATGGCACTGGCACTGCTCAGGGAAACTCCTCTCTCTCTCTCTCTCTCTCTCTCTCTCTGGAAGAAGCCTTACTTGACTAGAACCGTGTACTCTGTTTTAGCCTCGATTTATGTGCCTCCTGAATCACTTCAGTGTCGTTATTTACAGGAACTGTTCATATGTTTAACATCAATAGGAAACTATTTCCCACTCATTACGTTCCGTCGAGACAGTGGCTCTTAATTCTTTTTTTGTGTCTGTAGAACACGGTGGGTAACTTGTAGCCCTCTAGACTTTTTTGTCCTACAACTCCCATCATCCCTCACCATTGGCTGAGCTGGCTAGGGCTGATGGGACTAGTAGGCCAAAGCATCTGGAAGGCCACAAGTTACCCACCTTGGCATGTAGAAGGAGGTGCATGATCTGTAATTACTTAAGGTGTTCAAGGTGTACTTGGGCAAGTCCAGGGGTAGACAAATAATGGCTGCATTCAGATGTCACCATAATCCAGGGGTTTAACCATGGGTTCTGACTCTGGGTTGTTTCTCCCCCACATTCCAGAATTCCCAGTATGGATGTCACACTAAGCCACCCAGGGATGGAGCATCTCTGTTTGGGTTTTTTTTTTTAGCTCCTTCTGCTTGCAGCCGGTGCAGTCGGGTGGCGGGAGCCAGCATGCTTGCACACGCTTTGTTCACAGCTACCCAGGATTTTTCTTAACACCCTGTGTGGTTGTGACATACAGATGCAGCCAATGGCTCACCAGATGCACCTGTCTCGTGGTGTTTTCCATGAAAAATGTTTCCTCAGGGTAGTTGGCTTGTGGATGAATTGCAGCACAGCGGCAGGCAAATCATAGGGCCATGCAGGAAGTAGTATTTACCTGGGCGACTGCTTCTGCCTACGTAGTTGGGATTATTCATGCTCATTCACCGGTGGTGTGGGGGTCGCACCACGGGGGGAAGTGACTCTCATGCTGCCACTGTGTGCGCGCTGGCATGTATGAGTGAGAGAAGGGGACCCAAGTTGGTGCTGAATGTGGGTGGGGAAAGGGTTTTTTGTGACTCTGTGTACAGTAATACCTTGGATTACAAGCATAATTCGTTCCGGAACCGTGCTTGTAATCCAAAACACTCTTATATCAAAGCGAGTCTCTGGCGGGCGTGAGTGGGGCCGATTTTGGCCCGCTACGCCCGCTCGAGGCGAGCGGTTACATCCCTACGTATTGCAAGACGTCGCTTGTTTATCAAGTCAAAAATTATTTTTAAAAAATTGCTTGTCTTGCAAAACACTCTCAGACCAAGTTACTTGCAATCCAAGGTATTACTGTATATGCATGTCTGTGTACTGATGCCTAGATCAGTTCGAAGCACAGCACATGAATGGCTTTGCGGTCTGTTGTCCAATTTGGAGTTGCTCATGTGAGCTCCTGACCCTGAATGGGGATCATTTCAAGTGGCCGCATGAGCATCTGAGTACAGAGGGATTGGGAGGACATGGACATTTTAATATAAGGGTGAAGCAGGGGCTGCATAACCTCAGGCCTGGGGGCTAAATCCGGTCCTCTGGGGTTCCCCAAAGGCCACCCCCCCTTTCTCCCAACCACCGATTGTTTGGTGGTTTCCCACTGCCCAGCTGTTGTGCAGTTTCCCCCCATTCTAAAAGGTTGACATGCCTCCTGAGGCCGAGTTACTGACAGGAAGAGCATTAAGCTAAAATATGCTGGTATTTTTGGATTTTTTGAGCCCTGGCCCTTCTGCCTTCAGCCCCACCTACCACTGGAATGTGGCCCCCAACAGCTTCTCTGAAATTGAATTTGGCCCTTCGGCTGAAAGATGTTCTGCACCCCAGTGGTAAAGGGAGGCCCCTCTCCTGTCTGACCTGCCTTCTGTGGCACTGATTCACTCTAAAGCTCTAACAGTGGCCACATTGGATCACTTCCTCTTTGGCTGTGAGAGGAAGATACTGGTTAGGCTGCTGTCCTGCAAGGAACACTCAAAACGAATAACATTTTTGTAGAAATTTCGGAAATAACTGGTTTAAATTTGGAGGTCTGTCCCAAATTAGCATTGTTATCAGTAGCGGAGAAACTGGTTTGTACCCAAGATACAAAGGAACTTATTGTAAACTTGTTAACAGCTGGGAGATTAATGATAGCAAGGAATTGGAAAGTCCAACATGTTTTTTCAGTTGTTGATTGGTACAAGGAGGTATGGGACATTGCTGTAAAGTTAACTTGCTGTATTAAATGCAAAAAGGGACAATTAAAGATAAATTATTTTAAGGAAATTTGGGGGCTGTTTTTAGATTTTGTGCTAGTCAAGGGAAAGGGAGCATGCCTTGTCAAGATATGATGGTTTTTTTGGAATATTGAGTAATAGGGGAATATAGAGGATGAATATTCTTTGGTCCAGTATGGTGAAGGGGACACTGTAGTTGTTATTTGTATGTTGGAATGGTTTTTGTTGTATATTATTTGAAACTCTAAATAAATAAAAATTATTAAAAAAAAGAAAAAGAAAAAAGAAACACTCAAAACCACTGGACTGGATGGGGCTTTTGATATCACTGTGCCCTATATGGTCCAGTGTCTGAGGCAGTATTCTTCTAAATGCCAGTTGCTGGCATACATGAGTGGGAGAGTGCACTTAAGTCTTATTTATTTATTTATTAAACATTTTAATCGCCCATCTGGCCCGTTACCCAGCCACCCTGGGCGATGTACATTTCAACAACAAAACAGACATACATAATTAAAACAGTATAAAAAATTTTTTAAACCCTAACCCACCCCATATTCCCGCCTGAAATACCATGTTTTTAGTGCGCGGCGGAAGCTCATCATGGAGGGGGCATGGCGAAGGTCACTAGGGAGGGAGTTCCATAACTTGGGGGCCGCCACAGAGAAGGCCCTCTTCCCAGTCCCAACGAGCCTGGCTGCTCTGGCTGATGGGACAAGGAGAAGGCCATCCGTGGCAGATCTTGTTGAGCAGCCTACTTGATGTTGCTGGAGGTGCTCCTTGAGATGAACTGGACCGAAGCCGTGTAGGGTTTTAAAGGTCAAAACCAACACCTTGAATTCGGCCCGGCAAGCAACTGGTAAGTTAACTTGCTGTATTAAATGCAAATTACCGGTACTTGTGGTTTTCCCAAAGGCAGCTGCTTGGCCACTGTGTGAACAGAATGCTGGACCAGATAGGCTTCTGGTCTGATCCAGGCCAGCAGGACTCTTCTTATGTAGATCTGTGTCTTTGGGTTTTCCCTCTCAAGGCAACCGATGATGATGTTGCTGTGCCTTGGGTTGAAGTAAAAGGGGTCCTTGGGGTGGGAAATGATTTACAATAAAACCACACTTGTATGTGAAGGTACAAGTGGAAGGTGGATGCATATGCTCGACAGTCATCCTTTGCTTAGAAGGTTGTTCTTTTTCAACCCAGCCAAGTTATTTGTAGACTGTGGAAAAATAAGCTCTTCTTGTCGTCATGCACCTTGTTCTGATGTATTTGGTTAGAACTTGTTTTTGTCTGGCTGTGACTTATAAATAGAACAAAATATAATTTTCGGAAATTATACTGACCTTAGGCAATCGAGGATTGCAAAGCACCTATTATTTGGCCAGGAGATTTCAGAGGAAGAAATTGACAGGAACCTTTCGGGAATTGCATGGGAATGCATACCTTTTGAGTTGAAGTTTGCTGACTGCATGGTTCATGGTTTATTAAAAGAATTACTGAACATTTGAATTTTGTATTTCAGGACTATCATAAATATTGCCCACAATTTTTTGTGTTCTCACATATATGCCTAGGTCAGCCCCTCTGCTTCCACGGGAACTCTGCCTTTCCCCTTCCTGCCAACTGCATATCATACCTTCATGTCCCCTGGTGGTTTTCCTGGAGGAAAAAAACCCTCTGATCTTCTGCTTCCCATGAAGCAACTGGGCTGAATGTCAGAATTCTGTAACTGACCCTCAGCTGTTACAATGTTGGTCAGAATTCTCTTACCATGGCAGCTCAGCTGATGTACCAGAAGATAATGTGGGGACCAGTGTTCTGGATTTCTTGCAGGAGGATTAGTTATGTAGCTGTTGAGAAAACTTTACATCCCACCCTTCCACTATATACAGCATTCAGGGCAGTTTACAACAACTTTAAAGCAATATAATCTTAACACAAACTAGTAATATAAAACTGTGGAGGAAGGGGGGCTGGCTGGCTGGCTGCCAACCCACCCTTTCCTACCCAAAAGACCCCCAGAGATCTCAAGGTGCCAGACTGCCAGCCTCAGCTCTGCAGTCCTTTGTCTTGAATCTCTGGTAGGGACTTGCCTTTGTCTATACCCTGGATTTAGAGCTGAACCAACAGAGCAACCACAAACGCCATGTGGGGTAAAAACCAGGAAGGTTTATTCAGGTAAACAGATTACAATAAAAGGGTGGGAAATGAGGGAAGGAGACAAGGTAGAGAGACACTTTGATACAAACAATAGAGCTACAAAACAATAAAAGCTGATTCCTTATATCTCCCAGGCACTCACCAGTTACCTGGGGGTCCGTCTGCTTCAGGGCTTACCTCAGCCTGGCCCTGTCACACGAGAAGACCACCACACCCGCCGTAAGGTCTGGGGTGGGTGGCCCTCTTCAGGGTTTGCCTTAGCCACAACCCTACGACAAGAGGAGACCACCGCACCCACCCTAAGGTCCAGGGTGGGTGGCCCTCTTCAGGGCTTGCCTTAGCCACAGCCCTCATTCAGCTTTGTTCACTGGGAGCCCCCCAGGGTTGGTGGCTGAGGCCTGACCGGAGTCATGAACCTGCTTGCAGCTTGCTGCCTAACGACCAACAACACCCAGCAGCCACAGCTTGGCAATATAGCTTTTCCCCCCTCCCCTCCTCCTTTCTGAAGCTCCGCTGCCTCTAGCCAATCAGGATGAACCTCACCTGGCCCAGGCAGAGGGGAGGGGTGACTCATGACTAGTGGGCTTTTGCATCTTGCATATGAAAGCCGGGTCACTGTAGACCAGACCAGCCTTTCAGGACTTTCAGGCGCCATGCTTTATCAGATACTTATGCACATTTCGCCTCCTCCCAGCCGGGATTATCTGGTTTACACATGAGGAGGTGTGTGTGTGTGTGTGTAGGAACCCTCAAAGGCTCTTTTCTTCACAAAAACCAACAACTATAACCAAAGAGGAGACAGGTGCATGGGTTTGGCCTCTAAAAGAAAATCAACCTAGCAGGTCAAATGCCTGCCAGAATTTTTTAAAAGCCTTGGCTAGGTGGCAGTAGGCAAAGAGAGAGGGGACCAAACAGGAACGTCCACAGTTAGCTGCAGCCCCCCCAAAAACCCTGTCCTGTATCCCAGCTGGCTTGCACCATTGGGACACAACAAAGAGCCTCCACAGCATATTTTGGGAACATAGATGGCCCCTTAGGAATCCTGGAGCCTTTCCATTTAGGATCTTAAAGGTGATCCACCAGCACTTGGAATTGTGCCTGGAGGTGAATCGGCAACTGGTGCAGCTTTTTTAGAATGCCAGTGTGACGTAGTGGTGAGAGTGTTGGACTGGGACTCGGGAGATCCGGGTTCTAGTCCCCGCTCAGCCATGAAACTCACTGGGTGACTTTGGGCCAGTCACTGACTCTCAGCCTAACCTACCTCACAGGGTTGTTGTGAGGATAAGATGGAGAGGAGGAGGAGGAGGAGGAGGAGGAGGAGGAGGAGGAGGAGGATTATGTAAGCTGCCTTGGGTTCCTTGCAGGAAGAAAGGCGGGGTATAAATATAATAAAATAAATAAATAAATAAATGGGTGTGATAACCTCCCATGAATGAGCACCAGTCTTCTAGTGGAGCCAGGACTTGCAGGATCTCAGAGACTTTTTGATTAGTATGGATAATGATATCTCTCCCCCCCCACCCATTTTCCTGTTCCTTCTGAATTTTTGCTCCTGGTGAAGGTTAAAATTGCTGGAATTGGTTTGTTGATATGGATCGATATAACAGGCCTGTGGCTTACGCTGGCTCAGCTTGTCTGAGCGTGGAAAGCTAAGCAGGGTCAGGCCTGGTTATTACTTGGATGGGAGACCCCTCCTCTAGTTTCCTGCACTGAGCAGGGGGTTGGACTCGATGGCCTTGTAGGCTCCTTCCAACTCTATGATCTATGACAAGACTTCTATGACAGCTGCCTGCATCTTTGGGCTCTCCTTGAGGCTATGATGAGCGCCTGCACCACAAAATTTGCCACTACACCGCTAATGAGCACCCATTAACACCCTTGCTGCTGTATTCTGGAAGTTTCTGGAGACTCTTCAAAGGCAGCCCCATGTAGAGTGCACTGCAGTAATCCAGTCTGGATATAACTTAATCATGTGTCACCATGTCCAGCTCAGATGCCTAGCTTCAGGTCTGTGTAGTAAACCACATCCAGAAATGCAAACAACAAATAGAAAATAGAGCAAGGAGGTGGTGGGCAACTTGTGGCCCTCCAGATGTTTTGGCCTACAACTCCCATGATCCCTCACCATTGGCTATGGTGGCTCGGCCTAATGGGAGCTGTCGGCCAAAACATCTGGAGAGGTAGAATTTGCCCACCCCTGTTCTAACCCAGGGGGGAAATAGGCTTGCTTGGTAGTGACTGAATGGACAAATTGTTTGTCAGATTGAATGGACAAGAGGATGGGAGGAGGTAAGAAGGGTACAAGGGGGGGAAAGCCTGCTTGTCCTATGCTTGGCAACTGTGATCTCATCCTGTATATATTTTTGTACCTTGGTTAAGCATGCCAAGGAAAACTTGCCTAGCTTGTGGTGCACTCATCATGCAAGTGCAATTTCTGGAGTAGTGGTATTTGCATTGATTCTGGCTGTTTTTGATATAGCTTGCTTTAGTCCACAAGGAGTAAGAAAAATGAACAAATGGGGTTAAGTTCTAAGCATAATTACTTGATTGCTTCTGTTCATTTTAGCACATTTTTCTATCTTTTTAAGCTTCCTCTATTTCTGGATATATTACTACACTGTTTATGGATGACAGCCGTTAACACTGAGAGCAGAATGCCTAATTTGTCTTCTCCATCACTGCAAGATTGTACTTCTGTGACATAATAACAAATATGAATTTGCTGACACCCTCATCACAGTAGTTTCTTTAATTTGTCCTTTCCGGTTTTCATGATCTGACTTCTGGTTACTTACAGAATTTATTACCAGTCTGTTTTAGTTTACACATAGTTGATTTTCTTTATTGGAAGACTTTTGATTGCCTCTACTTCTAAAAAATTGTGTTTGTATTGTGTATTGTATGCATGGATTTTCAGGTAGATAATTTTATTTGCAGAAGTTTAAGGACAAATGTTCTTTTTTAAAAAAATCACCCAAAGGTGATGGAGGAGGCGGAGTAAAGTTTCAAAGTATTAAGAGATCTCAAAATGAATTTACCGGTAGTGGGGAAAGTAGTGCGTGAATGGCAGCAACCATATGCAGGCCGTTTTAAATTGTTCCACATGGCAGATGTTACTGCATGGTAAACTGTTTTATGTCCAAAAAAGGGTCTCTGAATGGTGTGGAGAAGATAACCCTACATACACCAAGGGCCAAAACAGGCAAGAGTTTAAATCTGTGCCCAGCAGCTATGCCTCTTTTCATTTTTACTCTAGAGTAGGCACCGGGTCCTTGATCCGGGTTGGGAACCTAGCTTGGGGGCATAGCGTACCCCTGCACCTACTCTAGAGTAAAAATGAAGAAAAGGTGTAGCTGCTAGACACAGATTTAAAGTAATATCTGTTTTGGCCCACAGCCTTCATACACAGTGAGCCATTGCACATGGACATCTCTCTACATGGTAAATAGCTACCACATGGAAGCTTCACATGAGGACTGTAATGTAGACATTGGGTCCCAGGGGGCAAGCTACACATGTTAAAATTTACAGCTGTATGAATCTTAAAAAACATTAAATAGCAATTGCAGGGACTTCTGATCAGGATCTGGAAAATAGTACACAGAGGTACACAGAGAAGGGCTAACCCTTTCCTCATATGCTGCAGTCTGTGCACACCCCAGGGTGCTATTTGGTATGAGAGGGAAGCTGGAGCAGAGAATCCTGACATGTCTGAATATTTTGCAAAGTGTGGAGAGAGCCTGAACACACACACCCAGTGACACGAACCCTGACACAGTTTCCCCCCTTGGTAACCACACATAGTTTTCCCCTGGCAACCCCTGTCTGCATAATCCCCAGGGGGGGGGGACACAGGAGATGCAAGACTGGCCAGACAGGTAACATGCATATCTGTCCGAATCTACAAGAAGAAACATGGACCATCAGGAAGTGCAGGGCAGTCTCAAAGAGCTGCTGAGTATTCTCAGAGGGCATGATAAGCCCAAAGGCGCCACCTGTTCCCGGGCAGGAATAAGCCCACCTGATCGTAAAGGGGCAGGAATAAGCCCATCTGATCACCCAGGGGCGGGGAGGGGGTGTGCAGGGTAGAAAACCCCTCTGCCAGCCCCACTCTGGTTGTTGGGAACACGGGTGAGCTGACATCTTCCAAGTCCAGCCCCGGCTGGGTCAAGCAGTTCTCTTCCCCGAGCACCGCGGTCTCGGAGTCAGGCTAGAAGCTGGAAGGCGTAGAATCTTTGGTCTAAGGTAACTCATTGCTGCAATACGCTAGCCTGGGAACCAAGTCATTCAGTTATTTGAGGTCACAACCTAGTTTTGTGTATGTTGTAGTATTCCTAGAAGTCTATTAGTTCCGCTCCATTAACCTATCGTAAATAAAGTGTCTATTCTTTGTTGTGAATGGACTTGTGTGCTTTTTAAGCCGCGGTTGAGTTTTAATCGCGTAATATCCCCTTGACGGGCTATATCTCAGTGCCGGCTAAACTGTTAAGTGCCGAACTCACGCAGAAGACCCGGTTGCTGGTCTTTCACATAAAGAAAGTGAGTATTTTGAAAGTGTTCTAAACTGTTACACCATCACCATTTACAAATTAACAATAGGACCTGGCTGTTGATGATAATCAAGCCAGAACAGGAAGAGGAGCAAGAATTTTGTCAGTTGGTTTTGTGCCTCTTAGAAGGCTGGCAACATTCTGCTGGTGAGTTTAACTTTAGAACTTTGTTGCTCAAAATCAGTTCTTTTTTTTAACCCACTGTCATTATGGTAGGAGGACATTAATTCATCCAGGCTTCTGCAGCAAAAATGCTGCTATAAGCACAGGGAGTACAATGCAATTTTAGTTACCTTCTCGAACTCGCTTTCTTTTCCTCCTTTGGAATGTTAATCACAGGAAAGCCACCACAAACTTTTGTTTAATTTTATATAACTAATGTGCTCCATTACTGCATATTTACAAAGTGTGTTTAATATTTTATGCTAGGTTATGGAGAAGTTTCCATATTTTCCTCATGAATGATGAGAGTTAGAAATTGGCTCCTTCTTTTCCTTCTTTTGTTTTTTTAAGCAAGCTGAAATTCTCAAGACTTTGGGTTGGATCCATGCTAGGTTATACTTAGAAAATATATCTGTTGAAATGAATGGGCTACAGTACAACTGGAACAGTTGTGCTGAGAGAAATGTTTATATATGCACTGATATTGCTTGTCTGTTGACTTCTAAAACTGGAGCATGTCTAGAGAAGGGGCCCAGGATGGTGAGGGGTCTGGAGGCCAAGTTCTATGAGGAATGGTTGAAAGAGTTAGGTTTGTTTAGCCTGGAGCAGAGAAGGTTAAGGGAAGACATGACAGCAGTCTTCGAAGACTTGAAAGGTTGCCATGCAGAAGATGGAACAGAGTAGTTCTCTATGCTGGCTGGGGCATGCTGGGAGTTGTAGGCCAAAAACATCTGGGGACCCAAGGTTGGAGAACACTGCTCCAGAGGGAAGGACTAGAACGAATGGGTGGACATTGGAGGGGAGCCGAATTCTGCGAAGCGTCAGAGGGAACATCCTAACAGTGAGGGCTGTTCAGCAGTGGAAGATACTGCCTTGGGAGGTGGTGGGTTCTCCTTTACTTGGAGGTATTTAAGCAGAGGCTGGATGGCCATCTGTCAGGGACGCTGTAGCTGTGCTCTGCATTGCAGAGCACTGCATTGATTAGGGGTTTGGATTAGATAATGTCCCAGGTCCCTTCCAGCTCTATACCAGTTTCAGATGACACACTGTGGCTCGTCATGGGTTATTTAACCCACGGCTCCTGCTTGGAGGATGTCATACAAACCCAGTGAGGATGTCCTCACTGCTTGGAGGATGTCATACGAACCCTAAAACAGACCATGGGTTACACAATGCTTATTTAGCTTGTCTGAGCGTGGAAAGCTAAGCAGGGTCAGGCCTGGTTATTACTTGGATGGGAGACCCCTCCTCTAGTTTCCTGCATTGAGCAGGGGGTTGGACTAGATGGCCTTGTAGGCCCCTTCCAACTCTGTGATCTATGAATCCCTTCACGTAACCCATGCTCGCTGTGTTTGCATGACACAACAAACCTCGAGCGGGTGTTGCATATTCAAAATGTTGCCCACACTTGCTGTCGCCTCACCATGGGTAGCCTACAGTGGGCTGTCGTGTCATGCAAAGAGCCGCTGTCATTCTATATCGGGCAAATGGTTCAGAACCAGCCATTGGTTGGGGTTCAGCTGGTTGCATGTTGCTGGCTTTCTGCCTTGTTTCCACTTGGTAAGCCAGGTTAAGAGAAGCTAAGAATAAACTAAAAACTTTCCAGTGGTTAAGTTTTTCCAAAATAAGCAGGGCTGAGTAGGTAGGAACCATGTGGGTGTTAAGGGGAAAAGATGAATAAAGAAACGGGCCAAAGAACATGTTCCTGGCATGCCCTGTCGCTCTAGCTAGGATTACCCACCTCTTAAATAGAAAAAAACAGCTGCAAATGTTAGTTCGTTGTGTGTGTGTTTTTAGTTCAGCCTTAATGCAAGTTAATGCAGTCATTTTCACATTGTGTTACAAACACCACAAAACCTCTCCGTCCACCTAAGAAAGGAAGAAGCCCATAACCCCTGCATTCAGCTCACTTGCACTGTGCACCTTCGTTGGAAACATGCATTGCAATCCTGTACATCGCCCATCACCAACCCGGTGCCCTCCAGATGGGAATGATGGGGTTTGCAATCCAACACGTCTGGAGGGCACCAGGTTGTGGAAGGTTGCTAGTCGGAAGTCCCACTGTGTTCAAAGTGTACCTACTCCCAAGTAAGTGTGCATAGGATTGCAAGCTTTAGGTTTTCGCCTTTACTTATTCACAACTTTTAAGCACAGTACAAATTAATTAATGTCTCACTCTTCCTTCTGCCAAAGAGTTCATAGAGGCTTATGTGTGGTTCCCCAGCAGTCTTCCATCCAGACGGTGCTTGGATGATCGCTTGGGGTCCCCCAGCTTCCTGTTTTTGTGATTGTAAGAAGAAATGTCAAAAATGGTAAAACTGGTTGGACAGGTTTAGCCTAGCAGATTCCTTTAGGTTATGGAGATTATCTGATGGCTGTCTTTATCAGTAGTCAGCAAAGGTCTGAATAGATATTCAGATATTTTCCCCCTCCCAACTAAAGAATGTGTTAATCAGGGTCTCTGTGTAAGCAGGAAACAAAAGATCAGGTTGCCAGCTTTTGGGGGGGGGAGATGTCTAAAAGAGACAAAGGGCTGAGTTGCTCTTTACTGCTAGGATCAGAAGGTACTGGCACCTCCACCCCACCCCCAAAATCTGATGGAGAGGGGCAGTGAACTTTAGAGTGTTAAGCTGTGAACCTCCACCTTTGCTCAACCTGTATACAGTAATACCTTGGATTGCAAGTAACTTGGTTTGAGAGCGTTTTGCAAGACAAGCAAATTTTTGAATATTTATTTAATTTTTTTTTACTTGATATACAAGCGACGTCTTGCAGTACAAGTACTGTAGTACGGCTTAAATTAAAAATCTCTGTACAAATTTTTTTTGGGGGGATTTCGCTTTATATAAGAGTGTTTTGGATTACAAGCACGTTTCCGGAACGAATTATGCTCTCAATCCAAGGCATGACTGTATTTGTAAATAAAATACAAATACTATATAGAACACCATATGCCTCCTGTGACCTCCGTCCAAAGGAACCCCTGGAATCTCTCATTGTTCTTGAGAATTGTGGTGCGCCTAACATTATTCTATCCTTGCTCATATGTACGGTAATTGATTAAAGCTCAGGTAGCCTTGATGAGAAGTGGATAATCTGTTTTCCACTTTAAAAAACCCCAAACCACCCATAGGAGTTGTATGTTCTAGCACTGGAGAGCCAGATTTCAAAAAAATTATCCCTTGTGTTCCATGAATTATAGCCTGGTTGCAACTGCTCTGCAACCTCCTTAATGGTACATACCTGCCAGTGCTGAAGAGATGTGTCGCCTTTAAAGAAAATAATAATATATTTTTTAAAGGATTCAATCAATGGTGGGGTACTGCTGTGAGAGAGAAAAAAGCCAGCTGGTGTTTGTCACAACACTCCCTCCTCCCTTTTTAAAGAGCGTTCTCTCACATTGAATGATACAGTGACCTGGTTTGCACGATCAAAATAAGCCATAAGCCATGGCACGGTGCTGTGCACAATTTCCATACTCACCGCCCAGGTGCAGCTTGGGTGGCATGGCTTGTTGGAGGGGGAAACAACCCTCCAAAAACCCTGCAATCATCATCATCAGGCGATCACTCGTGACCGAGTAAGATTGTCTTCCGGGATAAAAGGAGGAGATTCTAAAGAAGATTGTGTAGACTCTAGCGATGGGTCCGTAAGTGACTGTGGAGGCCAATTCTAGATCCACACAGCTTCCCACAGTGAGGACACAGGTTACCAGATAGAAGATGGTCCTGTAAAGGATTCATTTGACGTGCTTTTCGCTTAGCACGTTTCTCCCTTTCACCTTGCACTCGGGCTTCTTCAAAGTCCATGGAACCTTTGTGAAAGGCCAACCTCCATTTAGATCGTTCATGGGCCAGAGCTTCCCAGTTTTCGATGTTTATATTGCATTTTTTTAGATTAGCCTTATGAACATCTTTAAACCTCTTATATTGACCACCGATATTCCGCTTTCCATCCTTGAGTTGGGAGTAAAGTAACTGCTTTGGGAGACAGCAGTCAGGCATTCGAACAACATGACCGGTCCACTGAAGTTGGCGTTGAAGGATCATTTTTTCAATGCTAGTAGTCTTTGCTTCTTCCAGTACACTGACATTTGTTCGCCTATCTTCCCAAGTAATTTGCAGGATTTTCCGGAGGCAACGTTGATGAAACCTTTCAAGGAGGTGGAAGTGACGTTTATAGATAGTCCATGTTTCGCAGGCATACAATAAAGTTGGTAATACAATGGCTTCATAAACCAGTGTTTTGGTCTTCTTACAAATATCCCGATCCTCGAACACTCTATGTTTCATTCGAGAAAATGCGGCACTTGCGGAGCTCAGACGATGCTGGATTTCACTGTCGATGTTAGCTGTAACAGAAAGATAGCTGCCAAGATAGAGAAAATGATCAACATTTTCCAGTATTGTCCCGCCAAGCTGGATAGATGGCATCACCAAAGGATTGGCTTGCACTTGCTGATGAAGCACTTTGGGTTTTTTGATGTTAAGTGAGAGACCAAGTTTTTCGTATGCTTCTGCAAAAGCATTTAGGATAGTTTGGAGATCATCCTCTGAATGTGCAGAGACCACATTATCAGCATACTGAAGTTCCACAACGGAGGTTGTAATTACTTTACCTTTTGCTTTCAGCCTGCTGAGATTAAAAAGCTTTCCATCTGTTCGATATATAATTCCCACACCGGTGGGAAGTTTCCCCTTGACAAGATGTAAAACCATGGCGATGAAAATGGCAAATAATGTTGGGGCGATAACACATCCCTGTTTAACACCTGATCCCACTTTAAATGGCCCATCGGTTATTGGATGGTTATTTTCTCCTCCAAAAAGCCATGCTGCCCAGGTGCGGATGACATGACAAGCTGTGCCCGGGCAGTGATTATAGAAATTGCACCCGGCACAGTTATTTTGATCATGCAAACCGGTTTATTTTGATCATACGAACTGGCCCACTGGGGGATGTACAAGGGTTTTTAATGAAGAAATAAAATAATAATGGCTCAGGTCCACAGAACTGCATATGGTGTTCTGTGTTGACAGCAAGTATTTCCTCTTCCCCTCAATTTCCACTGCAGTTTCTCTTCTCTTCCCTTCCAAAGCTGCTCCTGAGGTTTGGGGGACCCTTCAGAGGCAGAGCAGCCTTCCCCAACCTGGTGCCCTTGTTAGACTGCAACTCCCATAATTCTCATCCAGCATGGTCATGTTGGCTGGGAATTATGGGATTTGCAGTCCAACACATCTGGAGGACATCATGTTGGGAAAGGCTGTTTCAGAGCGACAAGCAACAACAGAGGCTATGTCTGTGCTCCGCTGGGAGAGGAATTTTCAGAAATTGATGGCATCCCACCCACATCCACCCCGTTGCAGGAGCAGAAGTGCCTTCTACTGGTGCAGAGGGCACTTTGGATCTAAGCCAATAATTCAGAGGTGAGCAACTTGTGGCCCTCCAGATGTTTTTGGCCCGCAATTCCTAACATCCCTCACCATTGGCTATGCTGGCTAGGGCTGATGGCAGTTATTATAATTATTATATTATTATATTATATTCATATCCCACCTTTTTTCCCTTTGCAAGGAACCCAAGGCGGCCTACATGGTCCTCCTCTCCATTTTATCCTCACAACAACCCTGTGACTGGCCCAAAGTCACCCAGTGAGTTTCATGGCCAAGTGGGGACTAGAACCCGGATCTCCTGAGTCCCAGTCCAACACTCTCACCACTACGCCACACTGGCAGGCCTAAACATCTGGAGGGCCACAAGTTGTCCACCCCTGCAATGACTTATTATTGTATATAGTTCTTTTTAACAAAAGACAAACAAAAAACCCCTCCCAAAAACAAATGGTTTAGCATGGTGTGTGTTTTTTAAAGGACAACTGAGCCTACTGGCTCAAAAACAAAAGAGTAATCAGGGAAGGGGAATAAGGCTCAAAAGAGGAAGCAGATAGAGGAGGAAACTCTTGAGAAAAGGGGTGGGTCTTCAAGTGCTATTTAAATATATAGGCACAGATGGAGCTGGCCATATGTTGGCAGCAGGGCATGTCACAGGAACAGAGCATGCAGAAGGGTAGAGAGAAGAAGGTGAAATTAGGGTTGGTGAGTAGAATAAAATCCAACTTTTAAATTATCACTAATAGTCCCTTTGTGTGCTACCCATTGTTGCCCCCCAAAAGTCCTTCCCTGTATCTGCAGTCCATATGGTGTGGAGTAATGTTTAAATACCCCATGCCATGGTGCGCCAGTCCAAATGCACGCATCGTTTGCAGGCCTGCCTCAGCTCCCCTCAGGACTGTATGGCACATGATGCCAAAAATGGAATAAATACGTGAGACTCTTTTTGAAAGTGCAGTTAGAGTTTGGCAGGGATGGGGACTCGGACTCGACTCGTGAGTCGGACTGAGTCCCCCCTCTGACTCGACTCGGACTCGAGTCCCAATATTTTTAATGGGACTCGAGACTCGACTCGGGACTCGAGACCAAGGACTCGTCAACATCCCTGCTTGATGCCACCTGCAGGTGCTGCCTGGACCCAGTTGCAGTAACAATCCAAGTTTATTTTTAAAAATCATTTTCCTAATGGAACCTTTCAGACATTTTGGGTTTGGCTGCCTCTGCCTGCCTGTTTGGGGTCCCCAACCTCCTCTGCCTGCCTGGTCTCTTCTTAACCAGTTCCACAGTTTGAATTGTCCAAGACAAAGGCCTCTGCCTGCCTGTTTTGGGGTTCCCTGCCTCCTCTGCCTGCCTGGTTATTTTAGGTTTGTCTGCCTGGTCTGTTCTTGTCAAAATCAGTGGCAGAGTTTTGAGATAAAAAGGCACACTTGTGCCTAGAATTTATTTAAGCCACACATCTGAAGTAGCCTTATTTTGTTGGGGGGAAACCCCATTGATTTTAATAGGGACTCGTGGAGTCAGCTTTGGGAGTGACTTGGGACTCGGGACTCGGGAGTCACCATTTTGGACCAAGGACTCAGACTCGGACTCGAGACTCGGGTCCAAAGACTCGTGACTCGACTCGTGACTCGAGACCAAGGACTCTTCAACATCCCTGGAGTTTGGGCCTGTTATCCTCTTCTGGACATCACTGTGAAGCTGCCTTGGTAGTTTCCTTCCTTTTTATAACTGTTACACGCAGTCTCTTTCTCTCTCTGACCCCTGATAACATTCCTGACTTCTAAATCTTCACCTCTTCTGGTGCTGATTGGACCAGCTTTTACTCCTGGACCATGAAATGTGGTGGCCTGTACTAATCTGTAGGGATTGCCTGGTATTGGGAAAGTGGGACTTCATAATGCAAGGGTGGGATTATGGTATTTAGGAAATTACAGATGATTCTGGAGAATTCTAGCGAGCACGTTTTCTAATGTGTGGTGACTTCTACAAAGTTCAGTTGTTGCTTTTAAACCCAATAGAACAGCCTTCCCTAGCCTGGTGCCCTTCAGATGTTTTGGACTATAACTCCCATATTCCTTGAACATTAACCATGCCAGCTAGGGCTGTTGGAGGTTGTAGTCCAGAAACATCTGGAGGGCTCCAGGTTGGGGAAGGCTGCAGTAGAATATGTACTCCTCAATTAGGCTGATAAGAAATTGTTTCGAGATTGCATTGGTTTCCTTTTTAATCTAACCACAGTGGTTTGTGCTTATTTTTGCAAATAAGTCCTCCTCCTCGGGCATCTTTCTGACGAGTCCCTGACGAGCATCTTGAAAACCAAACCGTTTTCTAAAAATTGGTTTCTAAAGTAGTGTTTGTGTGGTTGATAGAAAAGTCTGATTCCGATGGGGTTTGTTTCTCCCCCCCCCCCCGTCTTTTTCTCTGCATGGTTTCCAAAGTAAATCATGTAGCCTATTTTGGGTGAAACCTAGAAGATTAGTTTTTGCTGGGTTGGTAATAAAAATAGAGTTGGAGTCCCTAGAGGTATGAGTGAGAAACCTACATTGAAATGTTTGTTTTTGTGTTACAAGCCTAACTGGGGCTACATCTGCTCATGTGAGTGGATTTCTGCTCTTTCAATGGGACTTTCCCTTGCTCCCCTCCCACCACGCACACCCATGTGCATGGGCGGCTGTATGGGGGAGGGGAAATTCACGAGGTCCATATATATAACAGACTGCTGTAGGGGATAAAAGTGCATTTCTGCATGTTAAGTGCGCAAACATACAGTGTACCTTTCTATAGGATCCCTGTCAGTGACCAAGAAGTGTTAAGAAGAATGAAATAGCAGGCTTTGTCCCTACGTGCAGTACTTTACTTCTCTCCATAGGAATGAATGGCAACCATTCATTTATGTGGGAGGAAGTGAGGAGGTCAGCTGGGAGTTGTAGGCCAATGCCAGTTGGTAAATGCCAATCTCCCCCCCCCCCTAGAATGCTATGGTGTCCCGACTTACATACAAATTCAACTTAAGGACATTCTTAGGAATGGAACTCGTTTGCAACATGGGGACAGCCTGTATAAGTGAGAGTCAGTGTGGTGGCGTAGTGGTGAGAGTGTTGGACTGGGACTCGAGAGATCCGGGTTCTAGTCCCCGCTCAGCCATGAAACTCACTGGGTGACTTTGGGCCAGTCACTGACTCTCAGCCTAACCTACCTCACAGGGTTGTTGTGAGGATAAAATGGAGAGGAGGAGGAGGAGGAGGATTATGTAAGCCGCCTTGGGTTCCTTGCAGGAAAAAAGGCGGGGTATAAATATAATAAACAAACAAATAAATAAATAAAATATTTGCCTCTTGAAGTTGGCAATTGAAATGGGAAGTTTATGCACAGTTTGTCTAGAGTGAACATTGCTGTCTGGGCACAATCTTGGTTCAAGGAGCGTCTCCAGCAACACCAAGTAGGCCGCTCAACAAGATCTGCCACAGACAGCCTTCTCCTTGTCCCTTCAGCCAGAGCAGCTAGACTGGTCGGGAAGAGGAAGAGGGCCTTTTCTGTGGCGGCCCCCGTACTGTGGAACTCTCTCCCGAGTGACCTCCGCCATGCCCCCTCTCTGCTGAGCTTCCACCGCTCACTAAAAACCTGGCTGTTCAGGCGGGAATATGGGGTGGGCTAAGATTCTAAAATTTTATACTGTTTTAATGTATTTTATCCTGTTTTTATCTTATGTACATCGGCCAGGGTGGCCGGTTTGCCAGCCAGATGGGTGATAAATAAATGCAAATAATAAATAAATAATAAATCATTCAGTGTGCTGCATTTTTTCAAAATACTGACAGCACACAGTTGCCCCCATTGAGCAAATGGGCAACGGATCTCCACCACTGCACACTCAGTCCATGTGGCTTTAGGGTGTCTTTCTGAATGATATAAAGTGTGGTCTACACATTGCAGCAGAATGAAGGTGTGCAATTTTAAGGTGACAGAGTGGACAGCAAAAGTCAGGGCTGATGTCAGGGGGGTCAGTGTGGTTGGGCCCCTGACAAGAGCTCCCTTGTTCTGCTGCTGCTCCTCTTCATTGCCACCAACGTGCTTGCCCGCACTTTCCTTCTGGCTGGTGGTGTGTGTGTGTGTCTGTGTGTGTGAGAGAGAGAGAGAGAGAGAGAGTGAACGGTGGTAGTAGTGTGGAGAAGCAGCAGCACCTACCACCACCTATTTCCTTGCCAGTTCTCTGTGAGTGAGCAAGTGGTATAGCAACAGTGAGAAGTAGCATTAGTTGGCGACAGTGGCAGTGAAGAGGAGGAGGTAGACCCACTGAGGGACTGGGTTCCACAAAGTGGGTATGGGGACACACACACACTGAGTGTGTTTTACCCAAAATGCCCCCCCCACAAAAAAAAAAACCCTTGGAGCCATTGTGTTACCACTTCAGAGTTGTGTGTGTGTCACATTTTAAATTTCCCCCCTATGTTAAAAAATATACCCTGCTAAGTAGAAAATATAGCAGGAAAGGGAGAGGTTCTGCCCCAGCCTGATTCCTGCTGTGCTAGTTTCTACTAGCAGGGCGTGTTCAGTTTTTGGTTTTACATGAGAAACATTCAAAAATGTGATCCTCACCTGCAATCCGAAATGGTTATGGTACAATCCATTCTACCATGTCAGGATTTTACCATCTCATCCTTCTGTGTGTCTAGACCAGGCCTGATATACCAGTCCAGTGATACTGAAAGAAAGATTGACGTATCATTGACATATGTTCAGTGGAATGCTACCAAAGCAATCCAAATATGTGACTGACTATGTTATCTTCATGGTTGGGTAATGCAGTCGTCATGCCAAGCTAATGTCACCTAGCTTTAAAACTAGTCTTACAATGTTCAGACCCAAGCTAGGATAGATTTATTACAAGGCATTTGAAGACAAGGCAACACAGGGGGGTGTTTACGAATGATGAATGCTTTTTTCCCTGCATTTGTCTTCATCTCCAGCTATGTAAATATGTGGCTTGTCTACTTTCAGAACATTGTACAGTATGCAGTTCTGGTCACCCTTTAGAGCCGATGGTACAGTAAAAGACAGATAAGAGCAGGGGATTAATTCATCTTCATTTTGAAGAAAGTCTTAAGAATGTAGAGGTGAAGGGAGGAGGGTGATCCTTTTCTCCTGGAAAAAGGAGACGGGGGGGGGGGGGATATAATAGACTTTTTGTTAAGTAGGATGTTCTCGCTTTTAAAATGCTAGATTTGGGGTCATCTGGTGGAATTGATTGGCTGGAGGTTCAAGACACACAAAAAGGGAAAAAATCTTAATGCAAGGCATTAACTGATTGAATTTATTATAGCAAGGTGCACTGATGGCCTGTAACACAGATGGTTAACAAAGAATTAGGAAAAACCATGAAGGACTGATCAGGCTGTCAGCTGGTAGCCATGAAAACTAGGGAAAGAACCTCCATGTTCAATGGCAGTACTCATTGGATATACTGTACCTGGGAACAGGGAATGGCTATTACTATTTTTATTCATTTAAATTTCCATCCCACTTTTCTACACTAAGTGCACACAGTGGCTGGGTTCACACAACACTTTAAACCCACAGAGGTTCTGAAACCTCTGTGGACTTAAATTTGCCTGGAGCCCCGAGAAATGCTCGGGCACAGCAAGATTCCCTGGCTATCTCCGCCACCCTCTTCCTTCATTGGTTCTCCTGCAGGTATCCCAGGGTACACCACAAGAGCACCAAGGTGTCCCGTCCCCCCCAAAGCTGTCATTTGCACTAACCACCACCACCGAAGGTTCCCGCTGGTTTTGCTACTTCCCAAGGTATCGACTTGGGGTAAATGACAAACGCAAGGGGACAGTTGGGGCTTCCCAGTGCCCCCAGAAAACCCATGGGATCCTGCATGGAAGGGGGAATTGAGGGGGTATCCCCCAAACCACCCTTTTTTCATGATCTTGGGTTTTAGGGGTGGGCCCTTGTGCCTCTGGGTTATCCATACTTGGGAAAGTGAGGGCAGCCCAGTGGGACATGATCCCCCCAAACCCGAATATTCTGCTGCAAAGGGTGCTTTCCACTCCCCCCCCCAACCTCTTCTTTTTTTTTAATGTAAAAGAAATAGGTAGCAGTAGGCTACAAAGTTCCAATTTGGCATGGACACTGTCCATGCAGGCAAGTGTCCATGCCAAGTTGGAACATTGTAGCCCATTGCTAACTATTTCTTTTACATTAAAAAAAAAGTTTGGGGGAGTAGAAAGCACCCTTTGCTAGCCCCTTGGCAAGAGTGGCAGCCCTTTTTTGCTGCTCTTGCGAAGGGGCTCTGTGACTTTTTGGCTTCTAAGTGCCTTAGCCTGTCATCTGGTTTCAAACAGCATGTTAAACCGAGTAGGGTTTTCTTAACCCTACTGCAAATCATGGCTTAGCAGGGTGGTTTATCAGCCACAGCAGGTTGGCTTATAAACCACCACGCAGAGTTCAGACAACACGCTAAACCACTCTGCCTCTTAACCTACTGAGGTTTAGCATGTTGTAAGAACCCAGTCGGTAGCTGTCTCCATCATGCCCTGATTGAGAACTTCTCAGGAGCATCTGGCCTAGATGCACCTTGGGTTTGATCCCCTAAATGTAGTTTCTATGACAGGAAGTTCCTGCACCTTTTTGTCCAAACTGTCATTTTTTGCTTTGTGTAGAGCAATAGCTATAAAACTTTCTTAAAAGATGGTTGAAATGATTAAGTCAAGGACGATTTTTTAAAAAATGCATATTTCTGCAGTGGCTTCATCTTAAAAACTTGTTCTTTGGTTTTATTTAACTGCTGCACAATTCGACCTGGCGTAAGTTTATCTGTGATTCAGCTGAACAGCTGAATTCTGCTGCATAGTTGCATTTACTGAAGAATCACTGAAATCAATAGGATTTCGGCACATGGAATTGTGTAGACTGCAGAGGATCAGATAATAGCATTTCTTGAAACTGTGTTGTGGCTTCTCAGCTTTTCTTCTTTTGACCTGACCTAGTTTTTGAATAATCTCCCAAATGATCTAAAGTCAATTTAAGTTTTGACTGTCAAACTTTTTTCATATATATATATATATATATATATATATTTAATGAAGCTTATGTGGGCCAACATATTTTCCTTTTTGAGCAAGTTGTAGAACACCCTATGGCTCTTGAAAACGAGGACGTGCACACAATCCTGTTGAAGGCATTGGGATTGTCACCCTGGTAGATGTTTTTATGGCTGGTGTTCTCATCTGTATGTAGCTGATTCATATGACTAAGGAATGTAGGGAAATTCTGACCCATTTGTAACCATCAAACCTGCTACTTTTTGTAAATTAAATCATGAGTTCCTGAGTGTCTGCAAAAGAAAAGAAAAAAGAAAGTAAAGAAACTCTTTTTATTTATATGTGGGGTGGGTGGGTTGTTTTTTGTTTTACTAAGGATGATTCAGTTTTCTGGGGAAATAATAAATTCTAGCCTGCCAGTTGCATATGAATGAAAATCCAGCTAGTTTTGAAAGCTGCACATGCTCAATGTAATCAGCACATGCAGCTCCACCCTTTACGTGGAGGGTCTTGTGCTCTTTCTGATTGCAGCACATTATATTATATTTATACCCCGCCTTTTTTCCTTCAAGGAACCCAAGGCGGCTTACATAATCCTCTCCATTTTTATCCTCACAACAACCCTGTGAGGTAGGTTAGGCTGAGAGTTAGTGACTGGCCCAAAGTCACCCAGTGAGTTTCATGGCCGAGCGGGGACTAGAACCCGGATCTCCCAAGTCCCAGCCCAACACTCTCACCACTACGCCATGCTGGCTCTGGGGTAGCATGACAGTAGCATTGGGAGGAAGTGCTGCAGACCAATAAAAGGGAGGAATAGTAACAGGGTGAGGAGGAATTCCACATTACTAGTTGTGGGAAATAAATAATAAGGATGAGAAGCGCAAAGTGCCTATCTTTCAAGGCTCAAACAAATCTAGTAACTGCTTGTGGAGATTGTTTTCTGTGAGAACTTGATGTACAAAGCTTGCTTCACACTTGGGGCATAGCTGGTAGCTACTGTTGAGGTAAGGAAGATAAAGAGTGTGGGATTTTCTTCCACTTGAATTACTCAGTTGAGCCACCTGGGCTGTGTTAGTGACTTAATTGATTTATAAACTGAATTACAATACCCTGGCATTCTATTGAACTTTTTGTTTATTGAAGTACGCTTCAGTTTAGTTTGCTAAGTAATTAGTTATGAATGTAAAAAACTAGTTTTATTCAAGTTTTAAAATCCATCAACACTGCTGTTAAATTTGTAAAACTCTGCTATAAAAATAATCCAAGTAAATGTATATGTACCAATATAGAAATGAATAAAAGATTTTCAATATTTTATGCATATTATTTGGAATGCAACTTTTGAGTCAGACGATTCTGGAAAGGGGGGGAATGGCATTCTGACATATGGTGGAAAGAGTGCATGGGGCAAAAAAGGTTGAGAACCACTGATTTAGGGTGCTTCCAGACAAGGCTTTTATTGCACCATCGCCCTGCTTTAATCATGGAGTTTTACAGGGGTGGGGGCAGATGTCGTTCTTGTCTTCCACTCTTAACTCTCCTGTGTTCCCCCACCACTTCTTCCATCTTTTTTTCTTACCTCAGAAAATCCTTTAAGGAGAAAGACAGAAGAGCTGTACAATGCTTTCTAATTGGTAGTGCAAGGAGCCCTCGGTCTCAAACTTTTGCAATCTCTGACGCAGTTTGCAAGCAGTGAACCCACGGTGTGGTGGTTTGGGAGTGCACGAGCTGACTCCCGACAGATCGCCTGCTTCTGCTGTGCTAAACAACACAGGAACATCCCATGGCTTCAAACTCTGGGTTGTTTTTCCTTCAACAACCCAGAGTTCCGGGTTTGCACGTCACGGAGAACAACCCAGGGACAGCCCTGGGTTGTTCAGTGCAGTGGAAGCGACTGAGTAGTTGGGAGCCAGATCGCTCACTCCCACATACTCCCAAACAACCCATGGTTTGTTAACCGTGAGTTGTTCATTGTATTCAAATGCTTGTGTGTAAGGCATTTCATTCAGTCCAATTTTCTGCTTGTGGCATGTTTGTATTTGGAATGGTGTGATATGTCCTTACCTGTGACGAAGCATGTCCTTCTTTTCAGCTGTCAAATGTTGAAGCATGTATGTGAAAACACAGACAAAATGCCATCTTAAAAAATAAATACAGTATTTTTCCATGTATAAGACTATACTTTTTCCTAAAATTGTTAGACTAAAAATTGAGGTTCGTCTTATACACGGAAGTAAGCCAAGGAGAGAACTGTGCGGCTGCGAAACTGCCCAGTGGGGGTCGTCTTATACATGGGGGCGTCTTATAGACGGAAAAATACGGTAAATTTGTGTTGTGTTAAAGCATTGCAGCAAGTCTTGATGTAGACAATGGAAGATACACACATTATATTTCTAATATTAAGATTGATCTACGTATTTTGCAAAATGCCACTTAAAAGGAAGAATCAGTAAGTCTATCACTACAGGTTTGCCACAACATTGCATTTGTTGGATGCAGGATAGCCAAGTTTAACAGGGAGCAGTGTAGTAAAGCATTGAATGAACAGAACTGAGGGCATTGAACAACTGCAATATTGTTCTACAGTATATAGAATTGTAATTGTTTGAAGTAGACAATAGCATGTGACATCAGCATGTCATTGACTTAGAATTAATTTTCTCCTAGGCTTATCTTTCACTTTTGTTTAGGCTTACAAAGGCCTGGTTTACAGGTCGCAGCCAAACCAATTTCACAACTGCGGTACTAAAAACTAAAAATTAATGAGCAATTGTTCTGGCTACAAAGAGGAAACCAGTAAGAAAGCCCCCCTCCCCCATGTTCCCACCGCCTTAAGGAATAGGGTCAATTCAAGTATATGTGGTACAAGGAAGAAGCTACTAATTCAAGGAGGAGTTCCAAGAAGAAACTGATGGCAGAGCAAAGTAGCAGCCAGCAGAGTTTTCTCAACACAAACACGCACACACAGGACTTGTTTCTAAGTACGTAGATGCTTTTAAAGTAAATAAGAATAACATGAGATTTCTTAAGTACTATAAGCTTAATCGATTTTGTAAGTGAAGTTTCTTATATGTTACACATCCTGTGATGTAAGGAAAACACACAGGTCCAGAAAGCATCAGTTAAGTCAGTAAACTGTAGGACTATTTTCTAACTTTTTGCTAGGCAATGTCCAGCATTCCCTCCCCTGATTCAATCAAGCGGTTTGCTCCACTGAACCCTGTCCCCCAGCTTCTCAGAGAAGCTTGGTTTCTGCCTTTGCCCTTTAACTAGACTGTAACAGCCTATCTTAACCCTTTGCTAGACAGAGTGTTGAACTGGGACTCGGGAGATCCGGGTTCTAGTCCCTGCTCGACCATGAAACTCACTGGGTGACTTTGAGCCAGTCACTGACTCTCAGCCTAACCTACCTCAAAGGGCTGTTGTGAGGATAAAATAAAGAGGAGGAGGAGGAGGATTATGTAAGCCGCCTTGGGTTACCTTTCAGGAAAAAGGTGGGGTATAAATATAATAAAATAAATAAATAACCCTCCCTGCAGAGTTGAAATCTTCTCATCGCATATTTCAACAGAAACAGCATCTTTTGACCAGAAGCTCCTTCTGCCTAAACATATAGGATCTTGCCAATGAAGAGTTGCCATTGCTGGATTTTAATGGACAAAAATAAAGGTATATTACGTGCCGAGTGGCACCACCAGTTTAATTCTGCTTCCAGCTGATTGCACAAAGCAATGCCCTCCGTAATGCTGAAGGACCTAGTGCAGAAGCAAGCTATGATGGAAGCGATTTTCCCAATACAGGAAGTAGATGTGCAGGTAGCATTTCCAGAAAAAAAGATGAAGATCAGTTCTGTAACAGTCAAGGAGCAACTGACTTTAAAACAGATGGTTTCATGTTTCGAAACAGTAGCAAATAGACCTGCTTGACAGTTTATACATCTGTAGGATGCATCATAGCAAATTTGTTCATATATTAATTTGATCTGTTTTAATATACTTAGTTGTTCGCTGCTGTGTCTCTTTTGAGTTGTTTGAAAATACATAGAGATTCACATATAGCAGCACTGTTGTTATAGAGATCAATTTCTAGAGATGGCATTCTCCCCTTTTTACGCAGCATATCCTGCAGTGGAAATAGCACCAACATTTTTAACACCAGGGTGGTAAACATATTACAGATATTTAAGTGTCAGCATCTGTAACAAACCAAACCATCCCCCTCCTCTGTTTCTGAAAAGGCAGCTGATCAAAGACCATGGCCAGACTGTGATAGATCCCAGAACGTACATCTCTACGACATTTTTTCATGACTCAAAAGTTGAGTCAGAGCACTGTAGACTAGAGATCACGTGCAGGTTGCATGACCAGGTCCTCCCAGGCTATTGATTGGTCAGTTTGAATTTCCCCTCTCCAGGAGCTGCCCAGCCCCCACAGAAATACAGGCAGTCCCCAGGTTACCAACGAGTTCCGTTCTTAAGAATGTCTTTAAGTTGAATTTGTATGTAAGTCGGAACAGCATAGCGTTCTATATGTTAAAATCGGCATTTACGCAAATTGCGCAATATACTATGCTATGTACTCTACATAAATGATGTAGCGCTGGGGAACCCAGAAGTCCGTTCTTAAGTATGGGTTGTCTGTAAGTCGGACGTTCTTAACTCGGGGACTGCCTGTACCTGCATTGTGGAATCCTTCCTTTGTCTTTCAGGGAGTGCATAAAGAGTCAAGGCAGAAGTCTTCGACACACTCTAAGCTGCTTTGTTGTATTACTCTTCAGATCTTGATAACTAAGGTTTAGTGAGCTAGGTTGATGTTTCATTTTATTTTTAAAAGCAGCTTACTATTTCTCAGTTTCTCTCTGCTTGGTTCTTTAATACATTTTTTGGATCGGAAACTGGAGTTGGTTTGACTTTCTTGTGTAGCCTTGAGTTGGTCTTACTTGTGTGCTGGACTGCTTGGTACACACACTAACCAGGTTGTTAAGGAGTTTAAAGGAAGCTCTGAAAAAGGTACCTATCTTCTCCATATATAAAAGCCAAAAGTATGTCTTCTCCTGTGGGCAGGGTACTAAAAAGACATGAGAGTGGAATACAGGCCAAAGGGTGTCTTTCACCTTGTCCTACCTAGAAGGGTGGATGTACAGATATACCAGTTTGTCACAGCATCATATTTAAAAGTGCCAACTATGCCATGCTGATTTCTTCTTCTTTTTTTTATGCACTAGTTTTGTAGGTGCCTGGGATCTTTCCAGCCCATTGCAATAGGAAAAATAGCAGTCCATATATTATGGGGCTGATCTAAGAAATGGGAAGCAACCATGGAAGAAGCAATATTCCTTGAGAGTGAGCTGAGCTCACAGAAGTCTAGCATGGAGTTGAATGTAGAAAGCGGTTATTTTCCTGTCGCTTTTCTACAATGCCTAATCCAATTAAGTAAAATCCATAATAGAAGTATTTTTCTCCTGTGCAGAAAAATATCGGGGGTAGGAGGAGATTGGTTTTTCAAGAAGGGAATGCCAAGCATATTTTGGTATGTTTTCAGTTTGTGCTATGTCAGGTGAGTTCAGGTGCTTGAAATTCCTCCGCACTCTGTAGCTCACTGGATGCAGCCATGTGTTGGAATGTTTGGGGGCACAAAAAATCTGCATGGTTGCCTGTGTGAGTAGCTTGCTTGCATTAGCTGTGTGACGTCGAAGGAGCTGCTCATAGATCACAGTATTTATGGGGCAGGGACCATAGCTCAGCAGTGGAGCACACGCTTTGCATGCAGAGGTTCCTCGAGTTCATTCCCCAGTTAAATGGCCAGCTGGGAAAGACCACTGCCTAAGACCCTGGAGAGTCACTACACATACTCAAGGGTTGAGCATGGGTTGAGTGTGGGTTGTTGTTGAAATGTGGGTTATCTTGTTGTCTGAACCCAGCTTTAACCATGAACAACCTATGAAGAGAACCCATGGTTTGTTGTTGGGTTGCAAACTGTGGGTTGTTCATGGTTAACAAACTATGGTTTGTTAGTGCGGCTGGGTTAAGACAACATGACCCGCGGTTCAGCAACAGCCCACGGTTCAACGACAACCCATATTCAACCCTTGAGTGTGGGTTATCATGTTGTCTGGACCCCGTCAATACTAGGCCAGATAGACCAATGGTCTGGCTCTGTATAAGATAGTTATAAGTGGGATATTTTTAATAGAAGTAGCTGCTGTGAACTTCTCAGTACACTGCTCACATAAGTAAACCATTTGTGCAAGCAGTTACACAGATAAAGCCCTGAAAAAAAGGCCTGCACTAGCTTTGCCTGGTGCATTCATGGTTATGAGCGCTGCTCTCTGTCTGTGTTTTATGTGTGTGCAGAAGCACATTTTTCTGTTGTAGCACTCAGGCATGCTACTCCTGGGAAGTAGCATCCCTGGCATGGATGTGCAGGTCAGATGTCGCTTCCTCCATGGCATGGCATCACCCCTTTTTACATTTGTAAAAGAACAAAACAAAACAATTCCAAGCAGGCAAATATTTTTCTCCTATGTTATCTATTGAGTCTTGTGAAGCAAAGGTTCCCTTCTCAAATAATGAATGTTATTGTATTGATGCTGTGTTTGGGACAGAGCAGAGCAGAGCATGCTTATTATAACTAATCCTGAAAAGACAATAGGGCGGAATCCAATTCCAATAGGGCTAGTATCTAGGCCAGTGGAAGGAGAGACATTTTTAAACTGGAGACCTGTGTGGCATAACTGACAGCCAGGATTTAATTTTGTAATAAGAGAGGTGCTTGGGTTCCAAGGTTTTCTGCTGCCTTTTTCCTGACTCTGTACCTTGAACAGCTTTGTGGCTTGCAGCTTTCTTCAGCGTAGGAATGTGGAGATGGGAAAGATGCACCTGTAGAATTTCTTTCTGGCCACTTTGCGTCAGATGTTCCACATTGCCTTGCACTCAAAACAGGTTCTAGATCTAAGCCCTGATATGCTCTGCCTCCAGTGAACTGGGACACATAGAACCTCTTGCACCTTCATGTCGTATTTCCCAGTAGCCAGTCTATATCCATTGACTCTGTGAGTATTACTTTCTGGGCCTGAGATCTTATACATACAAAACATGTATTCTATGATGGAGCTATTTTTGCTTTAAAACTGTCGCAAGGGCTTTATTATGTATAACTACTGAATTTTGCTTATTAGGAAACTTCCCTTAACTGCTCAGAGTGGAATGCAAACTATAGCAATATCGACAGCTGTAAAATGTAAATAGCACAAGGTTGATTGTGTGCTTTTAGTGGTTGGTTTCCCTGGAAGAAACTGATACGGTTACAGCTAAAGTACCCTAATATGGACCACATTACAGATTTGAATAGATTGAAGTTATTTTGCTTCTAATTGTGTTTGGGTTCAAAAGATATGAGGGCTTCAGTTGTTACTAAATGCGGGAGAAGGGGAAGACATCTTTTGCTTTTTTAATATAATATTTGCTGGGGGGGGGAACACTGAAGGAAAAATCTACAAAGTTTATTTAAACGGGTTGAAATGCATGCCTGCACATATTATCAGTGCTGTTCTTTTGGCTGGCCACCTTAAAGGACAGTCCCAGCAAGACTGGTTTGGATGACCCTGTTCTGCTCACTGCATAATGTGCCAAGATGTCTTTTTTCCTAGAGGGAAAATGTGCATTCACACACCTTTACCATTAAGGAAGAGCAGTGCTGTGTCAGTTCCAGAAGCCTATATGCGTACAGAATCTTTGAAATGCGAAGACTATATATTAAGATTAGTGGGAATTTTTCTATTGACTTTAGCAGGATGTGTGTTGTGCAGTGTGTCCTTTGAAATGTTGGTGTGATGAACCAAGCCTCTCCCACCCCATTTTTATGGAAATATCCTTGGACCAGAACAGGTCAAGCTGCCTGGCAAAGCTGCAGTAGACACCTAAATTTGCATCTCTGTACATTACAGGCTGACTTTCCAGCTTCACCTTCACTTCAGCCTTCCCCAACCTGGTGCCCTCCAGATGTGCTGGACTACAACTCCTAGAGTCCTCTGGCCAGCATTTCTGAGAATTCAGGGAAATGTAGTCCAGTGGAGGGTGCCAGGTTGGGGAAGGCTGACCTGGAGGATGTGTGACCAGGTCCTCCCAAGCTATGGATGGATCAGTTTCCCTCCCTCGGAACTCTGCAGCCTCATAGAAATACTTGGGCTCTTTGAGATGTTCTGTGTCTTCATGTGGAGAGCAAAGAGGAAACATCAGGCTAGCTATGCCAAGAAGTCCTGGGCGTGTCCCCCCACACCTGTAAGCTGCTTTGGTGGGTTAGGATCTTGACGTTGAGCTAGTTTGATATTTCGTTTTATTTTTAAAAGTAACAAACTGTTTCTCAGCTTGGTTTTTAATGGTCTTGTCTAGCCTAGAGTTTGTTTGTTTGTTTGTTTATACCCCGCCTTTTTTCCTGCAAGGAACCCAAGACGGTTTACATAATCCTCCTCATCCTCCTCTCTATTTTATCCTCACAACAACCCTGTGAGGTAGGCAGGGCCGGTGCTACCATTAGGCCAACTAGGCAGCTGCCTAGGGCGCTGGGCTAAAGGGGGCACCAGAAATGCCTTGGGGAAAAAAAGCTCAATGACTTTTATTTCATAATGGGCATAGGGGTGGAGGGAGGGAGGGCATAGGGGTGGAGGGAGGGAGGGCTCAAGTGGGAAGGGGGGGCACTAAATATCTGATCTTGCCTAGGGCACCAAACTGCCTTGCACCGGCCCTGGAGGTAGGTTAGGCTGAGAGTCAGTGACTGGCCCAAAGTCACCCAGTGAGTTTCATGGCCGAGCGGGGAATAGAACCCGGATCTCCTGAGTCCCAGTCCAACACTCTTACCACTACGCCACATGTGCCAGACTGCTTGCCAAACACGCTAACCAGGATGTTAAGGAGTTTAAAGGGAAGCTCTGAAAAAGGCGCCTATCCTTCTCCATATATAAAAGCCAAAAACATGTTTTCACCTGTGGGCAGGATATTAAAAAGACATGGGAGTGGTGACAGCAATATCTCTGAGGAATATAGGCAAAATGGTGTCTTGCTCCCTTGTCCTAACTCTAAGGGTGGAGGTTTGTCACAGCTGGACAAACCCGGCATAATTGTATGTTACTTAGGGGAGGGGAGGTTTATTGTGACTGCTAAAGGTGTGAAAAGGTTATATAAGGGGGCTCTTGACTGCTGTGGAACTGAGGTCAGCTGCAGTACCCTCACTGAATGGGAGTGGGGTGGGCAGCTTGTTCAATGCACAGCCTTAGTTAATGCATATTTTAGCATAAGTTGCATTTCATTTTTGTAAAATTTTTTAGTATGAAGCTCCCTTTTGTAGAATATTAGCAATATGTTTTGCAGTGATTTCTTCGGAAGCAGTGCCTTCCGTTGTGCAGGCAACAATTTGAGCAACTCTCTATGAACACACGGGATAGACTTCCAAATCAAGAGAGTTGTCACAATGTATTGAATTTGGGCCTTTTTTCACTTGCATCTTTGTTACCATTTTTGGGTGTAGTAGGAAATGCATCGCATTTCAAGCAGCCCTGAGTGGTAGCAGGTGCTCATGTTAGCTGGATTTTGGACGGAACAGCGCAGGCAGCAGCAAGAGAATGCTAAATACTAAATTACGGTACTTACTGCAGCAAATGGGTCTACCGGGGTATGTTAAAATTGCTGGTTGGACTGCAATTGCAGAGGTCCTACTGAGCAGGATCAGCCTCCTGCTTGTAATTAGAAGTCACACGGGAAGGATGCCTGTTAGGTCCAAATAAGGGAATAGGTTAGTAAAGAGCAGATTTCATTGCTTTTCATTCTGCTAAGCAGCCTCATCGCTGCTTGGAATGGCTAACAGAGTATTTCATGGCTAACAGGCAGTCCGTGCCCTAGGAGACTAAACGGGAATACTCATTCATGGCTCCCTGTGTTACATAATGCTTGACAGCCATGTTGGGGGTAGTGGAGGATGATTGCTTATTGCTAAGGGTTGTTCTTGCACATGGTATTAATTCAGCCCTTTGGGAGGCACTGTCGTTCCGGAGTCCCAAGAGTCAAACCCATGAGTTTGGGGTTGTTGTTTTTTTAGCTTTTGCAGTTCTTTGATAATGCATTGTTCACCATAAGATATAGAATTTAAAATTGTTTGTTTGCTTTTAGCAAGTCCCCATCTACATTCTGCAGTAAGTGATCTGTATATAACAATGTACTGCATTGTAGTTTAGGAAAGCTGAACTGTGGAGTAATCCAAGCAATTATTCGTTTTTGGAAAAGCAGTTGCCCTTCCCTATCACTTCTTGTGCCCAAACAGCACTAGAATAATTGGCTTAGAATATTTCTAAAGCACAAGATTCAGTCTGAATTACTGCTTGAGCTGATAATAATAATTAATTTGCCTTGAGGTAGAGAGGTGTTTGTAAAATCATATAACGTGAGTTTGTGTTCTTTAAAAAGTAACTTACTTAGAAGGGGAGCTCTAACTCTTATTGAATGGGTTCAGACAACACAATAACTGACACTCAAGGGTTGAGTGTGGGTTGTTGTTGAAACATGGGTTGTTGTTGAAACGTGGGTTATCGTGTTGTCTGAACCCAGCTGAGATAACAAACCATAGTGAACAACCCACAGTTCACAACCCAACAAACAAACCATGGGTTCTCTTCATGGGTTGTTTGTGGTTAACAAGCCATGGCTTGTTAGCATAGCTGGGTTCAGACAATACAATAACTCATGTTTCAGCAACAACCCACAGTTCAATGACCACCCACACTCAACCCATACTCAACCCTTGAGTATGAGTTAACATGTTGTCTGAACCCAGCCACTGAGTGGTTTCTGGGAAGTGACAACAGGAGAGGGCTATTGCCCTCATGTCTTGCTTGTGAGCTTCCTGCAGGCGCCTGGTTGGCAACCGCAGGAAACAGGATGGTGGACTACTTAGATATTCGGTGTGATCCAGCTAGGCAGCTCTTACATTCTTAACGCAGTTTGTGCTATTAATGTTAGGGAGCCAGTGTGACGTAGTGGTGAGAGTGTTGGACTGGGACTTGGGAGATCCGGGTTCTAGTCCCCACTCAGCCATGAAGCTCACTGGGTGACTTTGGGCCAGTCACTGACTCTCAACCTCACCTACCTCACAGGGTTGTTGTGAGGATAAAATGGAGAGGAGGAGGATTATGTAAACTGCCTTGGGTTCCTTCTAGGAAAAAAGGCGGGATATAAATGTAATAAATCAATCACTCTACATTTGGAACCCTACTTTAACTTAACCTGTATTTAAATGCTTTGTATTCAAACGTATTATTTACTGAGCGGAGTGCTGGAACATTTCAGTGCTTTCCATCTTCTCTCTAGAAATGGTTTGAGCCAGGGTTTAACTGTGGAACCTGTTTTCAATACCATTCAGATTTATGCTGATTCTGCACTGCTGTCTGGAGACCAGCTCAGTTCCACTTGAATAGCAGCCACATGGTTATGGAGTTTCCAGTGCTTTGAGACATGATAAAAATTGATCAAGGGTCACTCCATGTCTCATGAAGGAGTGTCAAACCTAGGCTGACTTTCTCAGGGTGCTTGCAGGTGAGGCTTTTATTGTACAGTTGCCCTCCCTCATTTGCAGAATTTTATGAGAGGGTCCATATGAAAGCATCTTCCGTTTGTAGCCTCCCTGTGTTTTTCCACTACCGCTTCCCTCATTTTTTTTAACCAGAAAAACATCTGTTAAGGACGAAAAGATGGAATAATGCCATTTGATTGTTAGCACTAGGAACTCTCCACGTGGAAGTATACTCTGTGTGATACGTAACTTGTTTTGCTTCCATGCTGTGGAACATTATGGAAGATATATATATATATATATATATATATATATATTTGGTCAGATACGTTCAGTGGTGCTACATTCCCAATTAAAGCAATGGTAGCCTGTGTTGACCGTAATTCCCAAATGCATGTTGCTGTAATACCTTTATTAGGCCAACTGAAAGATCGCAAAAAGATTTGCAAGCTTTTTGTTCATTTTATTTACCCTCCCCAAAAAGAGAGTTTATGATGGGTCTCCCTGGCATCTGAATTAACTGGAATTCCTAAGGGCACAGTCCTATGGATGTTTAGACAGAAAAAAGTCCTACAACTCTCAGCATCCCCCACCTGGCTAGGGAATGCTGGGAGTTGTAGGACCTTTTTCTGTCTAAACATGCATAGGATTGCGCCCTATGTCCCTTTTGTGCACCTCTGGCATGAACGGTAGGCCGGCACAGCTCTTGATAGTAAGCTGTTCCCATTGCGCACACAAGACTTCCTAAAAATTCCCTATCAAGGAGCGTGGCTTTTAGGAAGTCTAATCATTCATGTGTTAGCTTCCATTCTTTCAGGAGGGAAGTTGTAATCATCGAGTAATGGAATGGAACAATGATGGTTTACAGCAATTCACCTTAAACTCACAGAGGAAACAAATTGCTATGAAAGTCCCCAAAAGTATCTTGATATGGTAAAAGTTTATATTGTATATTTATTATGTGTATCTAGATGGAAAAAAGAAGTCTGATATTTTTAAGTGGCAAATAAAAGCAGTATTTTTCACTCTAGGGAGCACAGTTACAGCAATGGTCAGAACTGACCACAGTACATATTGAAACAAAATATAGTAGACTGAAGATTGTGTCACTGGCTTTTTGACTTGCTAGTTTTTCCGTTACATGGCTGTGTGTGGGGTTGCTGATAGGATCTTGTAGACTTGGCATACTGTTGGTATTTAAGCTCCTGGGGGGGGGGAGATGCCCCTTTAGCTCTGGAACCACTTCTATAGGTTGACCTGTACTCCTGTCTGCAGCCCTAGCCATATGTACTACGTTAGTCATGTATTGTGGAAAAGGAGGTATAGGATGAATCTCCTTGTTTTGGAAGTGTTAAATGAACTATAAAAGAAGAGGGTTTATCAAGCATCTGGCAAAGAACAAACCTGGATGGCATGTCAGGGGCCCAGGGGTTACAAATTTGGGCAGACTGGTTCTGAACTATTTCAGGTAACTGTCCTAATCTTTATTACCGGTAGTTTAGGCAGGCATTTGCGGCCCAAGCTGATCTTGATGCTGCTACTTGTGTAAACTGGTCTTAGTTCATTTATTTCATATGTCAGGAGTTTTTATTATGTTTCAGTTTTGTGTTTTAGCTTTTGGTAACCAAAAAAGCAAGAGGAGAGGGCTCCAGAAAATATAGATCACGAAAAATGCACAAAGCACAGGAACCCCAAAATACTTTGTGCATTTTTTGTGAACAGCTTTTGGTAAGCCACCTTGGGAATCCCAATTTTTTTGCTCTAAGGCAGGATATGCATTTTAATATAAACTTAAATGTAACCTATTTATATTCTGTTTAATCTTGTATATTGTGCCTACCATATTTTATGTTTAACAGTGTTCTAGTTGATGTGCCCTAGAAGGAAGAAGCTTCAATTTTATATTTGTTTTGCTTTTAATATTGCTAGAGGTATAATTGAGGAAGTTACCCTTCAGAGACATGACCCCGAGTGAGACATTTCACAAAATTGAGCTGCTACTTTCAAAAGCATAAACCCTACTTTTCATGTTATTGCTTTGTCCATGGGCATAAGTTAGCTGTCTTCTGTATAGTTTGGATTGGATTCTGGATGTGCCGGAGGGCTACTATTCTCTATTTGGCTGCTCCCACCCTGTGTCTTAATGGTTTCTTCAAGCTATACCTTGGTTGCTACCTTGGGCACCCCAGCAGCCAGTCTTGAGCAGAGCAATTCTACTGATGGAGGAGAGATCTGAAGGCAATCCCATCAGAGAGAGAGAGAGAGAGTGAAACCAAAGGCAGAGGGAACCACCTTATCTAAAGCTCTGCCTGGCTCATGCTGGCAGGGTGGGAAGGAGGAGGAGCATTTCCCCTCCACTGATTTTCCACAATTCTGGATCATGTGGAGAGCCTCCATGGATACAACATCAATATACAGTAATCCTTAACATCTCCCTTGATACAGGGGAAAAAGAAGAAAGGCAAACAAACAAAAAGAACACAAGGGGGGGAAGGATTTAATACTTCCATTTCAAATATATACATGTACGTTAATATAAGCAGTCCATGTATCTAAATAAGCATCCTTTCCTCACATGCTTACCCTACTCAGTTTTATAACATTTGAACAAGGCTTCTAACTCCACCCATCATTCCATTTTGGTCCCTGCTGCCAATCATTCCTCTACTCATTCTCCTGTTACAATAATATATTAATTGTAATATACTGGAGAGAGCCAGTGTGGCGTAGTGGTTAGGGTGTTGGGCTGGGGCTCGGGAGATCCGGGTTCTAGTCCCCGCTCGGCCACGAAACTCACTGGGTGACTTTGGGCCAGTCACTGACTCTCAGCCTAACCTACCTCACAGGGTTGTTGTGAGGATAAAATGGGGAGGAGAAGGAGGATAATGTAAGCCGCCTTGGGTTCCTTGCAGGAAAAAAGGCGGGGTATAAATATAATAAATAAATAAATAAATAAATAAATTTGGCATGGTATTAAGATGCAGAAAACAAAATGTGCCACTTTATATTTAATCACTACACAGAAATATAACTCTTTTCGATTTGTTTCCTCAGCACATTTTTTGTCTCACCTACAGTACATTGCCTCTTTAATTCAGGGGATAATTAACATTTCCACTTTGGTTGTTTTTTCTCCTGGTTTCCGGACATGATTGATATTAATGGCCATTTTTCTTTGCTCAGACTCTAACAAAGAGCTGATGCAGAGTACTGTCTGTGAGCCAGGAAGTTCTAGTTCAAAGCTCACCTCATCCATAAACTCACCAGGTGGCTTTAGGCTCACCACTATTTCTTCCCATTTGCAATACGGGGATAAGAATACTGGCTTGCTTTAGCAGGAAGGTGTAAGAATTATTGAGATAATGTATGTAAAGCTGGTTGAATACCTGAAGTGGAATGCTTAGTTTTAAAAAATATGATAAAACCATAGGATTAATAAGTGAGTTACGTTAGATCTTTAGTATTGATAGAGTAGAGTTAGCAGCAGAGGTAATTCTGAAAGCTGGGAAATAACGCAGAAGCCTGGTGTAAGATTTTCCTGCTGTTCGTGGTCAGTCACGGTCCCCGCATGCAATTCTGTGGCTTCAAGCACTGGGTCATCTGAATGCCACAGCCCTGCTGTCACCTCTTATTAATGAGGCTACGGCTCATGTTTCTGAAAGAGTTAATGGGTTAGAGTGGGATGCCAGGAGGCAAGAAGTTGGACTTACTAACCTAGGCATCCATTATGTCAGGCAGATATTCCTGCATGGAGACTTCCTGTGCTTGTGCAGTATTTCTTTCTCCTCCCCACAAATGGAGAGACCAAATATGCTAGGCAGTGACCTCTGTGGTACTATCGGAGTTAGGGCTGCTGCTCAGGTTCTAGATCGTTTATAGGTGTTCCATCTTAGCAGCTCCTTTCTGCTTTCCCTGTAAGAATGGTCAGTGCAGAAACTGATGCATGGCTCGGCTTGTCTGAGTGTGGAAAGCTAAGCAGGGTCAAGCCTGGTTATTACTTGGATGGGAGACCCCTCCTCTAGTTTCCTGCATTGAGCAGGGGGTTGGATTCGTCATAGCCTTGTAAGCCCCTTCTAACTCTATGATCTATGAAATCTACTCAGGGCCGCTCAGTGTACAGGGATGCAAACAAGCTACATCTCCGTACTGTCTTTTAAGGAAAATGTCTTTAACAAAGTTGAGATCTGATCACAGTTGAGATCTGATTATTGTAAGCAAGTCGTTTAGGAATGAATATTCCTCCATGCACTCTGTTCTAGTGTGTGGCACTTAATTTTGTTTGCTGGTAAGCAGTTTAATTGCAATAAATTTAGTCCTCTTTCATTCTGACTGCTCTGAGATATATAGAACACAAATCTAGGATTAGCTTAGTTTTTCTTTTAGCTCTTGCTTTCCCTTTGAAAGCAGGGGCACTACTCTAGTATTTGGTGTGTGAAGCTCCGAAGGACAGAATTGGTATTGGTTATGCCGTGCAACATCATTCTCACTTGAGGGGAAAGTGGCCTGTATCCAATGTTAGAGTAGACCCATTAAAATGAATGGGACTTAAGTTAGACTCCATCATCATCATCATCATCATCATCATCATCATCATAATAATAATCATCATCATCATCAGGCGATCACTCGTGACCCAGTAAGACTGTCTTCCAGGATAAAAATTTACAAAAAGGAAATTTTAAAAGGAGGAAATTCTAAAGAAAAATTGTGTAGACTCTAGCGATGGGTCCGTAAGTGACTGTGGAGGCCAATTCTAGATCCACACAGTTTCCCACAGTGAGGACACAGGTTACCAGATGGAAGATGGTCCTGTAAAGGATTCGTTTGACGTGCTTTTCGCTTAGCACATTTCTCCCTTTCACCTTGCACTCGGGCTTCTTCAAAGTCCATAGAACCTTTGTGAAATGCCAACCTCCAGTTAGATCGTTCATGGGCCAGAGCTTCCCAGTTCTCGATGTTTATATTGCATTTTTTTAGATTAGCCTTAAGAACATCTTTAAACCTCTTATATTGACCACCGATATTCCGCTTTCCATCCTTGAGTTGGGAATAAAGTAACTGCTTTGGGAGACGGCAGTCAGACATTCGAACAACATGACCGGTCCACTGAAGTTGGCGTTGAAGGATCATTTTTTCAACGCTAGTAGTCTTTGCTTCTTCCAGTATACTGACATTTGTTCGCCTATCTTCCCAAGTAATTTGCAGGATTTTCCGGAGGTAACGTTGATGAAATCTTTCAAGGAGGTGGAAGTGACGTTTATAGATAGTCCATGTTTCGCAGGCATACAATAAAGTTGGCAATACAATGGCTTCATAAACCAGTGTTTTGGTCTTCTTACAAATATCCCAATCCTCGAACACTCTATGTTTCATTCGAGAAAACGTGGCACTTGCGGAGCTCAAATGATGCTGGATTTCACTGTCGATGTTAGCTGTAACAGAAAGATAGCTGCCAAGATAGAGAAAATGATCAACATTTTCCAGTATTGTCCCGCCAAGCTGGATAGATGGCATCATCAAAGGATTGGCTTGCACTTGCTGATGAAGCACTTTGGGTTTTTTGATGTTAAGTGAGAGACCAAGTTTTTCGTATGCTTCTGCAAAAGCATTTAGGATAGTTTGGAGATCATCCTCTGAATGTGCAGAGACCACATTATCAGCATACTGAAGTTCCACAACGGAGGTTGTAATTACGTTACTTTTTGCTTTCAGCCTGCTGAGATTAAAAAGCTTTCCATCTGTTCAATATATAATTCCCACACCAGTGGGAAGTTTCCCCTCGACAAGATGTAAAATCATGGCGATGAAAATAGCAAATAATGTTGGGGCGATAACACATCCCTGTTTAACACCTGATCCCACTTTAAATGGAGCACCATGAGAGCCGTTGTTGTCCAAAACCGTTGCTGTCATGTTGTCATGGAGAAGTCGGAAGATATTCACAAATTTATTGGGGCATCCAATTTTCATAAGGATAGTCCAGAGAGCTGTTCGGTCTACAGTATCAAAGGCCTTAGCCAGATCAATAAATGCCATATAAAGGGGTTGGTTTTGCTCCTGGCATTTTTCTTGGAGCTGACGTGCAGACTAACATTGAGTTTAATGATGGGTTTTAATATCTCACCGTTCATTGTACACCTGATGCAACGTGGCAGAGCAAACGTAAACAACCTAGTCTAGATCAGAAAACAACCTTATCTCAGCATGGGCTGGGGGGTGGTTGGGAGATCTGGAATATGTTGTAGGCTTGCGTGCACTCCCCTCTCCCACACAAATTCCCATCTCCCTTCATGGTTCACTTACAGCTGTAGCGTAGTCTCTTATCTGCTTCAGCACTAACCAGGATGTTTATCAAGCATCTGGCAAATGCCAATACAGTACTTGGCTATTTCTTGGAAAAATTCATGAGTATCCTAGCATTTTAGTTTTGTATTGAGTTTTCTACTCTGAAGAATCTTTAGGAAGATTGGGTTGAGGTGCAGGATATGCTGCTGCATTACTAATGAAAAACACACTTGCAACATGTTGAAATCCCGGGAGCAAGTGTACTTTTAATTGGGTCTTCTATTTTTGATCTACGCCTTGCAGTTTCATTTGTGCAATACATAAACTGCGCAAGCGATTGGGGACCGAGCCTCCAAGGTGCTGCCAATTTGGGAGTCTGATGAAAAGTGATGTTGTGGGGGAATATAACTTGAGCCTTAGGCTGCAGATATCATGTGCGCTTACTGGAGAGTAAGCTCCCTTGAACTCAGTAGGACTTGCTTTCGAGTAAACATGAATAGGATTGGGACTGTCTTGACTTTGGAACCCTGTTTGTATTTTTCTGCACTGGCACAGCTTCAGCAGTGAAAGCTGTCATAGAGACAGGATATGCATTTTTTTTGCCACCACATTGTTTTATAGTAGAAAGCACATTACCTTAAATGGTGCTTTTGGTTTGTGAATAGCAACTTTTACCCCTTGTAGCAACAATACACTGGGGCAGTACCTTGAATGTGATTGCTAAGCTAATCAGGAGGTCTGCAAATAGGCTTGCCAACTTGCCCCATCCTCTTGATGCTCTGGGGAAAGGCTGGGGGCTCTCCCTGACTTTGCATTGAACCTCGGAGTTGCTCAGAAGGCATCTTTCCAAATATCTTCAAGCCTACTTAGTGCAACAGAGATGAGTCCCTCCCCCAGCTCAGAGCTGGGGTGGGGGGAGAGAAGGACCTGCCCCCTCCAGTTGTGTTGATCAGATGCTTCAAGCACTTCCAAAAGGGCAAGCTCCTTGACTCTGTAGTTGTGCAGGACTTCTGAGGTGTTCCAGAGCTCAGACCCCTCTTCTTTTCAGGGAAGGGACAGGGTCTCTAGCAAGCTCTTTTTTTCCTAGCTTCCAAGACCAGCCAAAATTTATGGGCCCCAGTAGTTTCACAAGATTATCTATATATTTCACATGGGTCACGGTTGCCTGTAATGTAAGCTTCATAGGTACAGCTTTTAAAAACCAGATTTCAGAGCAGCCCTTTCCTGCAAAAGTCCTCTGATGTGATTGCTAATTTATGCAGGTATGTTCATTCTCCTTCCACAAACTTATTTCAGTTTGCCCTGTTGTACCATTCATATCACAATGGGCAGCAATTTGGGAGGTAAATGGATCAGGATGTCTCTTAGAGAGATAATGGTTGTAATTTGGGTTCTGCTCTATAGTGACACCTAGTGATACACTGCAAGCATTGCACAGTACTAGAACACCCACCCCTCTCTCTAGTAATAACCATGTTCCTGTACAAAAGAGGAGAAAATACATTTCAGAAACAAAATCCACGCAGTGTCTCCCAAATGTGTGAAACTAAGGTGAAACCTTTCTCTGGTACAATTTTTTTCCTCTCCACTTCTTATAAGGTGCCATGTTTAAAAAAGTAATTAACAATAGCATCTACTTTTAAGCAAATCTGCACTGCAGATATATTCAGCGTTTGTCTTTGGCAGAGTGGAGGAAGCATTTGTATTTATTGATCAGGGCACTGAAGATTTACAAAGTGCATTTTGGCATTTAACATATCCAGGAAGAGTTGGAGGTGATTACTTTGTAAAATCTTAAACTCCTCCGAATAAGAGACTTAGAAAAAATTATTGTCTTAAAGAGACCTTGGAAAAGGCAAGGGATAGTACAGCATGAGAGCATATTGCAAGTAGACTCGCCTCCCCTCTGCGATACGGGGATGATAATGCTGCCCTACTTTAGAGGGCTGTTGCGCTGAGTGTGCCGACCCCTTTGGATGCTTGCAGCATATACGTACATGCTAGGTAAGCATTCAGTAGTAAGAAGAACTGACACATTTTGCTTCCGCTCAGTATATCAAAACATAATGGAAACTCACTTGAATATATCCTGTTTGAAACCATGTTAATATTGGCGACATGACTGTTGTCGTTTTTACTTGATAACCAAATACAGAAGTCCCACCTGTTCAACATTGATAGACAGCTGTCTGTTGGGTTTACAATCAAATCATGAGATAGGCACAGGGAAGTTTCTGTCCCTTGGTTACAGCAGTACTTTCAATTGTTAGTCATGATGCTTTCCTTTTATCAAGAGGATCTGTAAATTATCATCATCATCATCATCATCATCATAAACATTTATTTATAACGCCCCTTATACCAAAGGGCGGGACAAATAACATATACAGTAGACATAACAATACAATAAAATAACCAACACCAACCACTTACTATGCAGTATCAAATCCCAGCAACCACCACATTAGCCCAACCACTCATTCTGGCTGACTAAAAAGATAAGTCTTTAATCCCGTTCGAAAGCGGGAAAGATCCTCCTCCAATCGGAGGTCCATGGGAAGCTTGTTCCACAAAAGTGGAACCAGGTCCTGAAAGGTTCGCAGCCTTGACAAGGCAGAGCGTGTCGGTGGGACCGCTAATAATCCCTGGCCCACTGATCTTAAATTCCTACCAGGAACATACCAGGAAAGCCTAGATGATAAGTAATGAGGGACATTAGAGCGCAAAGCCTTGAAGGCAAGAACCAATAATTTAAATTGGGCCCTAGTCCGAATGGGTAGCCAATGAAGATTCCTACGGGCCATAGTAATATGGGAGTATCGGGGCAAGTTCAGAACAACACGAACAGCGCTGTTCTGAACCAGAACCAGTGGAAGAAGTACAGAAGAGGGCAAGCCAGCTATTAAGCTATTACAATAGTCCAAGCGGGATACCACCAAAGCCTGAACAAGCAGATGGGCTGTTTCAGGAGACAAAAACTTGCGAATCCTGCGAATGTTCAAAAGGTGAAAATTACATGCCTTAGCAGTCCTATTAATAAAAGGACTCAAGGTCAAACGATCATCCAGCAAAACACCAAGGCTCTTGGCAGCTGAAACCGGGGCCACCACTGAACCCTGGATATGCAAAGAAGGACATAATAAGGGAGCTGACACACGATCAGGTTGAAATACCAGAATTTCAGTCTTATCCATGTTCAATTTCAGATGATGTGCGGTTATCCATGAGGAAATGCCTGACAGGCATTCCGTCACGGACTGCCACACTGCAGTATCAATGGATGCAAAGCTTCGATATATCTGTGTATCATCTGCATAGGTGTGATACTGAAAACCCCGATCAGAAACCAAACGTCCAAGAGGACAAGTATACAATGAAAAAAGAAGAGGACCCAAGACTGAACCCTGTGGAACTCCCACTAATAACGGGAAAACATCTGAAACTGAACCCTGAAACAAAACAGAACAAGAGCGATTAGAAAGGAAGGAACCAAACCAAGATAAAGCATTGCCCTTGATTCCCAGTGATGCCAACCTTGAAAGCAGAATATGGTGGTCGAGTGTGTCAAAAGCTGCCGTAAGATCCAGCAGAATCAACACAGATGTTTGATGCTGAGCTTTCGCCACTAAGATATCATTCATCACATAAGTTAAGGCTGTTTCTGTGGAGTGGCCTGAACGAAACCCTGATTGAAAAGAATCTAGGAGATTAAATCTAATTAAATAAGTCATCAATTGGGAGAGAACTACTCTTTCTAAAATCTTAGAAAGAAAAGGAAGAAGTGAAATAGGGCGGCAATTAACACAAGCTGAAGGGTCTAAATTAGGCTTTTTTAACAAGGGGCGTACAGAAGCATGCCTGAAACATTCCGGAAAAATACCCAGTGAAAGTGAAGAATTCACCAGGTAAGTTATATGAGGCAAAAACAAAGGTAAAAGCGTCAAATAAAGAAAGGACGGGAAAGGATCATCATCATCATCATCATCATCATCATCATCATCATCATCATCATCATCTGTGTGCTTCAGTATGGCACCCTTCTTGTAATTTTATGTAAATCTGACATTTATGTTTCTTGCTTTTTCTTTCACTGGACTGCTTTATAAGGTGCCTGGCTGCAACACCATACCCACTGACGAACTATCATTACAACATGGAGTAAGACCATGTGTCATTGAGTAATACTTACTCCTTTCTTGCAGTAGAATGGATTCTTGTGTCATGTACAAATTTCATCTTACACACTGTCATCCTGATATTTTTATAGCTGGACTGTGCCATTTCCAGCCATAGAGGGGAGACTGCATGTTGGATGTTCTCTCATGTAAACAAAACATACATTCCCTATTAACACTGAAAAAGTGCATTGCTGAGCAAAAGTAGTCCTGAAACCTCTCCTAGATATGCTAGTTTTGTATGTGTAGGGATTTTATTTTTATTGGGGAGGGAAGTGGTGAATCATTCAGTGACCTCTTTGCAACCTGAAGTGGTACAATCTAGCAACAGATTCATCATTTGGGGTTGCTGAGTGGGTAAAGGAGTCCTAGCATAATCACTGTATATGCTGGTTTTAAGTGCAACAGGGGAAGCAAATTCATGACAAGAAATAATTGTTTTTCTTAATAAGATGCTTGACTTGGTTGTATGTGATCTAAGTAGTTCCTTCAGATTTGCAATGTCAATTTTATATTCTATAATTCAGAAAGGCTCCAAGTTACCTAGTGATGTAAGAGCAGAAATACATTTTGTAACCTCCACTGAAATCTCATAGAGTAGATTTTTTTATGCTCATCTTTTTAATTGGTACATGTGGCATAGCATGATGCGACTACAGTCCTGAGAGGTTTCACTTCCTTTCCAAAGCAACCCAGCTGGAGAGGGCTATGAAAGCTCTTGCCACAATATATTTGCCCAAGTTTGAGGCTGGCACAGGAAGCCTCTTGTTGTTTGCTGCTACAGACTTCCAGAAGTGACTCTTCCGGGGCTGGAGAGGGCTCTGACTTTAATCACAACGTTAGATTCCTTGTCAAACTGGGGAATGGCTTGGCGGCTTAAAATGTACTTTTTGTTTCTGCGTAAATTCATTAATTGGTTCAAATGTTTATCAACCCATGGGATCGCTTCCCAGAAACAACAATGAACTGTTGAAATTACATGCTTTTGACCTTTATGGACCAGGCCAGCTTGCAAGTGAAATTCTGGAGAGTTGATCTTTTTCGGTGTTATTCACAACCATCATCCGTTATCGCTTACCAGAGGATCCCTTTTTTTATTTTTTTTTAGGTTTTATGTATAAGAGACACTTAAGTCTGGGAGCCAGAGCGGCGTGGCTCCATGCAGAATGAATTAAGGCAACATGGCCAGGGCTGCATGTATTTCCTGATTCCGCAATTACATAACAGGTGCAAAATTTGGGACTAGTTATCTTGCCATTTTCAACTTTTCATTGAAAACCAGAAAGGTAAGCTTCTAGTTGTTAAGGCTGTGACAATAAACTAGGGGAACGGGCAATTTCTGGTAAAACCTCTGGGGTGGGGTGGGGTGTTGGAAAGGGTTTTCAGTGGTCAGAAGGTGGGACTCCAGTGCAGCTTTGCAAATGTCCACAGAAATGGCTAGCCGTGCTCCCCCTCCCATAACTAGCAGAAGCAAAAATAGGGTGTATTGATTTTAATTTGCTTTGAAATCTTTCCTTGCTGCCGAATGTGGGTGACATTGCTGCTTGTTTTTGTTAAAGCACAGAATATGGCCTTTGGTTTTAATCATAGCTATTGTAACATGACATTTTAGGGATCCAGAAACCTTTACAGATGCATTCTAGACAAGCTACTGGATAGCCAATGGGCACTTTCTTATCATGAGTGGCCGTTATCAAAACTTTGTTCTGGTATTGTTTACTGCAGCGGTTTTCAAACTGTATTCTGGGGGATCCCTGAAATTCCTTGGAAGTTTATCAAGTGTTCCTGAATGAGAAGATCCATAATGGCAGATACGTTTTCCTGAAAGAGACTGCAGTGATAGTGGACATTTTGCAGCCACAAGGGAGTGTTGGGTGTGTTCTAGTGCTCACTCCAAGTACACATGGGGTGTTAGTGGCCCTCAGGAACTGAATGTGTCCGCTAGAACATGCCCCACAATCCTTTGTAATGCATTGCATTCCATAACACCAATCAGCAGGTGTTGCTTGGAAAAGGTTTTCTGTCCACAGAAAGTTTGAAAATCACCTGTGTGCTATTTTAATTAGCCTTCTACAGCTTTGCCCTTTCCATCTTGTTCCTCTTGTGGCTGAAGCTAAGCAGATATTGGGGATCGATGGTGCTTGGAAAGATGAGCGCACAAACTGTTGTGGGATAAAGTAAAATAAGTCCTCTTGAAGTACACATTAGCCCTGTTCAGATGCTCGTTTTGAGAATTCATAAGCCCCGGTGAAGCCAGGAATGAGTGCTGGGGCTGAGTCCTCCTCCCTTCACCCTTCCTCCCCCCACCCCCACTACATTGTGCACTGGCTTTGGTGCAAAGAACCTGGTTTGTATTAAGCCAGAACTTTTCATTACATCCAAACCGCTCTGGGACTCCGGGTTAATGTCAGTTAACAAACCTGGAAGATATGCTGGGATGTGCTCCCGTGCTGGAAAGGGAAACGCACATTGCCCAGCTGTAGCCATTGGGAGCTCTGGCCCATGTTGTGTCAGCAGAGCGGAAGAATCGAGGCAGCAGGTGGAGTGAAGCATTTTGAGGCAGACTTTGACCCAGCTTCTGGTTCATCCTTCTTTTCTCTGTAACCGGCTTCATGACCATCATCTCCTTATGTGAAGAAAACTTAGAAGGGATTTGTGCAAGAGCTATGTCTTCCCCACCCACTCACTACTGACCAGAGTCTTTCCTGAGCTTCCCCTTCCCTCCTTCCCACAAACCTTTTAGTATAAACAGCCAGGCTTGTGGGTGGGTGGGCGGAACTCCTCTGAGTTGTGAGGTCACTTGCCAAAACAGGTCTAGGATGAGGTCTATGAAAATGGGGGCAACGTATTCGCTTGGCCTTAATAGGAGGAGTTGATAGATTCCAAAGATGAAAAGGTGCAAATCTTTTCCTGTCTCTCCTGAGGGAAACACCTCTGCCTCTGCTAGACATAGCACCTTCTGAGCAGCTCTCCTGGAGCCCGCTTATCAGCATATATGCTTTATACCTGACAGGTAAGGGGTGGCTTCTTAGGGTGCCTGAAAAGTAACAAAGAAGTCAGAATGGAGTTAATGTAGAAGAGATTCTGGTATCTAAACATGGGGCGTTTCTCCACATGGGTCTTTTTTCATACTTGCACACTAGGGGGACTCGCACGCCCACCCCCTACATTGAAAGAGCACGCGGGTGGATTGACCGGCCATAAGGGCTAGTCCCGTTCCCGATGTGTGCAGCTGCCACATACCCTGTCATCTGCACATACAGTGCTTAGAGCCCCTTCACACATTGGCTGAGCATGCGGACGGGGACATGGAGGAAGTAGCACACCATGGGGCAGGGCTGCAGCGTGTGGAGCAAGAATGAGATTAGCCTACATGGCCCCACAGCCCCTCATGCATTCTTTCAACGTGTGGTGGGGGATTCTGTGAACCCCCTTTATTTGAGCAGGGAAAGGGATGCAAAGGGGTATTTTTGCTAAAAGGGCAGTAGCTGTACTGCAGGAGGCTTGTCTTCCCCTGTTTAAAAATGGATATATGCACTACAGAACACACTGCCTAGAGCTACATTTTAAAACGGGGGTGTTCAAAGAATGGCAGGGAAGTATTACAGGAGAAGAGGATTTTGTTAGAGGTATTCAGCAAGAGTTTTAAAGAACCTTTTAAACAAAGCTGAGCACTCATGTTGAATTGGTATGGTGGAGATTACTCTTAAGGAGTCATAAAGAGGGACACTTAAACTTATTTTAAAATAAGTTTTCAAAATAGCATAAACTTGGTGGATATGGAGTGTGTCAGTATTTATCACTGATGACATGGGCACTAGCCAGTAGATGCCTGTGACAGTTTCAAACCATATCCCACACTTAACATACTACCATAAACACTACTCTAGTTAGGTGAAGAAGACCCAAACTAGGCTCCTCAGTGAGAGAGAGTGGTATAGATAGTAAAGGGAGGTTTAGAGCAGCCTTCCTGAACTTGGTGCTCTCCAGATGTTTTGAACTTCAACTCGTATTGGCTTCTGCCATCATGTCCGATGGTCAGGAATGCTGGGAATTGCAGAAGGGTGTCATGGGGCTGTACAGGCCGAGAACTGTAAACCAAGAACAAACTGTGTAAGAGGCACAACCAAGACAGGAGTCCCGGTTCAGATGGCACATTAAGTTTTAGCCACTCCCACTGGTGGGAGGAGCCAAGTGGGAAAGAACAGGCTGCATGTACCAGCATGCAGCTCATGAATGAGAAGCCAGGATTCTTCAAATTCTGTTTCATTGTTCTGTGTGAACAAGACCAGTATGTTCTATTTAGATCCTGGGTCTTGAAATCTAAATATCTTTTTACCAGAGGAACCATCCTCCCAAAGTCTAAAAATATCTTGATTGTTTGTTTGAAAAGCCATAGCTCAGATAACATGTCCTGAGTCCTAGAAGGAATGAAGGGGGGGGAACCCCATAGTCATGAAACTTTGAACTCCTGCAGTGTTCTATTTATAACTGGAATTAACTGAGTTTGAGGGGACGTTTGTTCTATAAATATGGATGCAAAGGCACATTGCACTTCTTGGATAGCATTGACTTATGAAACTGAGTAGGAGATTACTACAGTCTAAACAAAAGTAACTTACAAAAAATTTAGAGCAGGGCTAAACTGATGCCGTGGTTGGCACCTTAATTCTGATTACATCATCATCATCATCATCATCATCATCATCATCATTATTATTATTATTATTATTTACATTTATTGATCGCCCATCTGGCCGGCAACCGGCCACCCTGGGCGATGTACATAGGCTAAAAACAAGATAAAATACAATTAAAACATTATAAATTTATTTTTAAAAATCTTAACCCACCCAGGGCCGGTGCTACCATTAGGCCAACTAGGCAGCTGCCTAGGGCGCAGGGCTAAAGGGGGCGCCAGAAACGCCTTGAAAAAAAAAGACAGCGCTCTCAAGTGGGAAGGGGGGCGCTAAATATCTGATCTTGCCTAGGGCACCAAGCTGCCTTGCACCGGTCCTGAACCCACCCCATATTCCCGCCTGAACAGCCAGGTTTTTAATGAACGGTGGAAGCTCAGCAGAGAGGGGGCATGGCGGAGGTCACTTGGGAGAGAGTTCCACAGTACGGGGGCTGCCACAGAAAAGGCCCTCTTCCTCGTCCCCACCAGTCTAGCTGCTCTGGCTGAAGGGACAAGGAGAAGGCCGTCTGTGGCAGATCTTGTTGAGCGGCTCACTTGGTGTTGCTGGAGACGCTCCTTGAGATAGACTGGACCGGAGCCGTATAGGGCAGTGATGGCGAACCTATGGCACGCGTGCCACAGGTGGCACGTGTGGACCACTCTGCTGACACGCGAGCCATAGGCCATCATGAGAGTCACCGCCTGGCACCAACACTCACCAGCGGCGGCGTGAGGCAGCGTCATGCTGCGCGCCAGGGCTCAGGCTGTGACGCAGCGGGCGGGGCCGACAGACCTACCTGCTGCCTCTGCGCTGGCCGTGCTGGCTGCGCTGGACCCGCTGCCGCCCGTCGCGTCATGTCCTGCGCGCCGGATCCACTGCCCGTCGCATCATGTCCTGCGTGCTGGATCCCCGCGCTCTGTTTTTGGCGGCGGCGGCGGCGGCGGCGGCGGGGGGGGACGGACCAGGGCAACAGGGCTGTTTAAGCCCTGTTGCCCTGGTTCCCCCCCCGCCAAAAAACAGAGCGCGGGGATCCAGCACGCAGGACATGATGCGACGGGTCTAGCGGCGGCAGCGGCGGCGGCTTCAGCGGCGCGGAGAACGCTCCGCGCCGCTCAGAAGAGCGATGGGTGGCGGTGGCGGCGGCAGCAGCAGCTTGAGCGGCGTGGAGAACGCTCCGTGCCGCTCAGAAGAGCGAGATCGGGCCGCCGTCGCCGCAGGAATGATCGGAGGAGAACATCGAGCCCAGGTAAGGCTCGTATTATATCCCTGCCGCACGTTCCCATCCAGCTGCCTCATTCTTGCCCCCCCAGCCGCCTCATTCCCTCCTAGCCAGCACCTTCTTCTCCTTTCCCCACATTCTCCCAGGCTTCTTCACAATCCCCCCCTCTTTCCCCCAAATGCTTGAGGTCTCCTTTCCCCACATTCTCCCTGGCTTCTTCACAATCCCCCCCTTTCCCCCAAACGCTTGAGGTCTCCTTTCCCCACATTCTCCCTGGCTTCATCACAATCCCCCCTCTCTTTTCCCCAAACACTTGAAGTCTTCTCCTCTCCCCTCCAGATTCCTTCCCTTCCTCCCCCGTTTATTTACATTTATTTATACATGAATTATAAACCACTAATCATTTTTAGCATAAATAAGAACTATAAACTTTCTACAGCCTGAAAAATTGCATGCCCAATGCAAACTTTTACCTAATGCAATGTTTGCAGTCCAAGAATAAAGGTTGTTTAGAATGTGTTAAGCACGTTTAGTTTTCTTGTTTATCTTACTCATCCTAGTACGGGTTGACTTTTACTTTTACTAATCCAACACCTGTAGAAGCAGGGAAAGGACCCAGAGTAAAGCTTGCCCCATACAATTTCAGTCTGGCATATAATCATATTACAAGTTGAGAATCCCTTATCCAAAAATACATGCGCCTAATTATTTAAAAAGTGTATCTAAATTAGCTTCAGGCTATGTGTACAATGTAGTACTATTTAAAAAATTTGAGTTGATGTTTTTTTCAATAAAAAACTGTTTGTATCATTGAAAGCCCTGTTATTGTGTTTTTCTTTTAAGACAAAAGACGTTAATTAGTTCAGACAACTGTATGAGTTGTTTTTACAAAACTAAAACCCCAGTATTCAGGTTTAATTGCAGTGTTGGCACTTTGAAATAAATAAGTTGGTTTTGTGTTGCAGTTTGGGCACTCGGGCTCAAAAAGGTTTGCCATCACTGGTATAGGGTTTTAAAGGTCAAAACCAACACCTTGAATTCGGCTCGGCAAGCAACTGGTAGCCAGTGCAGCTCCTTGAGCACTGGCGTGATGTGGTCCTACCAGCGGATGCCTTTAACCAGGCGAGCCGCTGCGTTCTGTACCAGCTGTAGCTTCCGAACCGTCTTCAAGGGTAACCCCACATAGAGCGCATTACAGTAGTCTAGACGAGAGGAGACCAAGGCATGAACCACTGATGGGAGCAGATGATTAGGAAGGTAGGGGCACAGCTGCCGTATCAGATGGAGTTGATACAGTGCTGCCCGGCTCACAGCTGACACCTGAGCCTCCATGGACAGCTGGGAGTCTAGAATGACCCCCAAGCTGCGGACCTGGTCCTTCAGGGATACATGTACCAGGTCAACATCCCCTAGCCTCCCCTTGTCCCCCACCAGAAGTACCTCGGTCTTGTCGGGGTTCAGTTTCATTACATCCTTGGGAAATGACACTAGCCTTATCAGTATCAATCAATTCTTTATTGCAGTCAATAGACCATTCACACAATATAATACATACATACAATACAACTAGTTAATTGAACACATGAGAGTGAGAAATCAAATATAATCTAGTGGAGATAGCCTGGTTCAGAAATTTGGCCACTTGTTCAGTGACCAACTTATCAGAGCTGCTAAGTAATAAAGTTATTAAAAATTCCGTAGGGTGCCCAGGGAAAGACCGTAAATTGGGATAAATCAGATCATTCCTGGCCCTGTGGTAAAAGCTACAAAACAATAAGACATGCTGTATAGATTCCACCTCAGAGTCGTTACATGGGCAGCATCTTTCAGAAAGTGGGATTCTGCTATATCTACCATCCAGCAGTTTAGAAGGGAGAGCATTAAATCTAGCTAATGAAAATGCTCTCCTAAATTTAGGGATCGTCAACCATCGAAGATAAGGCAGCCCCTCCTTGCTAAAAACAGCTGGTAGACCCAAGGATAGAGGAGAACAGGGGCCCCTGGCGGCTCCCTGTAATTCTTGTAAGTCAATGTCCAACAGCCTCTGTTTTACCATTGATTTAGTGCTAACTAATCCTCTAGATAGTAACATATCTGGGGAAAGCCCTACCGAGATGATTTTGTTCATCACGGCCTTTGACCAGGGAGAATCGAAAGAGTCCGACCAGATTGTATAAACCAGGGAGTCTGTCGGGAGAGCCAGTCTGCAGCGAAGCCAAAAGTGAATGACTTGGGTCCAGGCTAGGCAATTTATCGAATGCAGTCCAGCTTCTAATTTTATTGCAGCTCCAGATACACATCAGGGGACACCAAATAATACCCTAAGGAAAAGCAATTGAATGCTCTCAAGTGGACATTTAGAGCCCGGGAACCCCCCCCCCCACACACACACACTTTCTTTAAATCTCCATCCATCTGGCAAGAATAAATTCATATTCCGGATTTATGGTAATGTGAAAAATTCTCATCTGCCAAGCAGGCAGTTAGTTCCACTTGGTTATAGTGGGAAACACTTTTATTCTGGGGGCATAGATGATGATGATGATGATGATGATGATGATGATGATGATATGATTAGAGAGCAGCCACTCTCAGACTGTATGCCAGAGTACATTCAGATGCGAGGAGAGAACAGCCCATGAGTTGCAAGCACTAAAGAAACTTACAATATGAAAAGCTCCTGTGAGCTTACAGCACCCACACCCAGGGAAGGCTGCCCCCTGCTTCTCTGTATGAGTCACCACTTCAGTCTTGCCTCCTTCCAGTCAGCCACCTTTCTTCAGCCGGAAGCTTCCATATTAGCACGAACCCATTTAAACCCAGCCCAGCGCATCAGCAACCAAACTGGAAAAGGATTCACAAGTTTCCGGAAGGATAAAAAGGGATACGCTGAATGGGTCTCCTCCAGAAGGGAGTTCCACACAGAGAGTGCCAGCATCAAGAATAGACTTGCCGTATCTCAAGTTTTGGCCTGAAGTTTCAGGGTTTTACCCTGTTTCTCAAGGTCTCCTTGATCCATGTTCTTCAGGCTTCAAACTGAGCTGCCAGGCTCTGCCACTCATCCCTGCCCCCCCCCCCCAGGCCTCTAAATGGTCTAGACTCTGTCCCCTGACATGTGAGGCACTGCCATTAGCTCTTGGGGGCTGAGCCTTGGGTACCTGGCAATCCTAGACAAGTGGGTCGCAGACCTGTGTGGCTTTCACTGTTCTTCAGTCAGCAAAGGGTATGTGAAGGAGATCTTGAGGTGAAGCTTACAGTAGATGGTGTTCCTTCAGATACCTTAGACCAGACCATTTAGGCCAGAGACATGGGCCTCCAGATGCTGTTTGACTGCAGCTCTCATCAGCCCTAGCCAGTATAGCCAATAGTTAGGGATGATGGGAATTGCAGTCCTACAACATCTGGAGGGCAGCACATTCCACAACAGTTATTAGAGTTTTAAATGTCAAAACAGTACTTCTGAGTGGAGCCTGGCAACTAATGGGTAGCCAGTGCACCCTCTTGGGCAGGGTAGGGTTGGGCAACTTGTGGCCCTCCAGACGTTTTGCCGTATAACTCCCAATGATCCCTCACCATTGGCTATGCTGGCTAGGGCTGATGGGAATTGTAGGCCAAAACATCTGGAGGGCCACAAGTTGCTCACCCGTGCTCTTGGGGTACTCCTTAATGGATTTCTTTCCTGGAAAGTAAAAAGGCAGAAGAAATGGGACGTCCTAGTCTGGATCGCCTCCATAACATTCCGTGAATACGGCAGGGCAATTTGCATGATAAAAGCCTGGTCTGGATGCACTCCAAGTTAAACCAAGCCATGATTTCATTCTTCCTAGCTATGGCAAAGAAACTTAGCTGCTTTAATGCTGTATTTATTTCCTTAATGAATACTTACTTCTGGTTGTAGGCGTGCTTATTTTATATGAATTGAATTTGAATTAAAGTAATTAGAATATTGTAGTTGGAGGAAAATAATATTAATTAGAGTAGGAATGAGCAAATAAAAGAAAGCAAGCAGACTATAAATTTGCTGTGAATATATATATAGTCTCAATTTACAAAGGGTGCTGGATCACTGGCCAACATGGTAGCTTTCAATTCAATACGTTCACATTTAATGGTGACTGATATTAGATCAGATATTTGATCTGCTGCCGCCACCAACATGAGTTTCTTGAAGCTAATTACTTTCATTCTGGTGTCGCAAAAAAGCTTGTCTCTAGTGGCAGGCAATCATTAGAGGAGACCATCTTGTTGTGATGTGGGACATTTGTGCAGTGCTTCTACAAAGCAAACAGTTACTTTTGGCTTAATCTGTACACAGCTAGGCTTAATGTGTCTGCCTCTGGACAAGATTTTCTGGCCCTGCTTTCAAAGTAGGTTCAAAATGGAGAAGCCAGCTCATTATAGCTCATGTCTAAGTCCCCTTTGCATGTACCCAGAGTAAAAGGGGCCCTTTCAGTTATGGTGGGAGGAGGCACGTGGTTCAGCGTGGCGGATGTGTGTGTGTGTGTGTGTGTGTGGAATTCAAAGTATGATTCAGTTGTCTCCTCTGAAAAATGTGCAAAAGAAAAGTATATTTTATGAACGTTGATTATGGTTACCTTTCATACTTCGCAATAACCTGGGAAACCAGTGATCCTGAGGTATGACCTGTGGCTTGAAATGCAGCCCTCCCCAAGTGGCATCCTGCCACAGTGGCTGTGGAAGCCACTTCTCCATCTGGTACAATTCTTCTTCAGCGTGATACATGTCTGAATACTGGAACTACATGGGTGGGGGCAGTCCAGTGAGAGAGACTGCAGAATAGTCTGCAGAATAGTAATACACCATGGGAAAGTGGCTCCCATGATGCTATGTTTGCATGGGAAGAGGGTTTAAAAAGTGGCGCATGCGAGAGAGAGAGAGACATTTCCTTTATCTGGCATAATGCTTAACCTAAGAGTCAATAAAATTTGGAAGATTTCTACACTGCAGCTTTTATTAACTGACTCATTGTTGGCTGGTTAGAAGCAAGCCAGGTGTTGCTGCCATATTGCAGTGCCGCTGCTGCTGCCGCTGCCGCTGCTGCTGCTGCTGGGCCTTGTTGGCCTCTGCTTCAGATGTTGTGGCAATCTTCCAAGATCCTATCTGACAGTGCCGTTGAGCACTCCTGTTGCTGCTGGTGAGATGGCAGGCCATGCAGGCAGCCGTATGTCACTGTGGGTCATCAAGTGCTGCTGTTGCTCTAGGGCACGGGTGGGCAACTGCGGGAGGTCCAGGGGCCATTCCCCCCCCCCAACATCCCCCTGTGGGCTGAATCCCTCCCCCTTTATGGGTACAGTTTTTAAAAAATGGCATCCATAGCTGCAATCAAGCTAACTTTGATCCTTTTGGTGCTCGGTAGCTGCTGCGGATACCTTTAAAAAAAAAAAAGAATTCTGGGGTAGAGGGGGTGATATGCAGTCAGCGGGGTGGTGGTGGTTGCTGCATGTGGCCTGTGGGCCGATATCCCGCCTCCCCTATTCAAGGGTAGTAAGACAGCTGATGGCAGGGGCCACAAATTGCTGTGCTGTGAGGCCAGTTGCAGCATGTTTAGTTGGGACCCTTGTGACAGTATAGAACAGTGTTCTCCAACCTTGGGTCCCCAGATGTTTTTAGCCTACAACTCCCAGCATGCCCCAGCCAGCATAGCATAGCTGGCTGGAGCATGCTGGGAGTTGTAGGCTAAAAACATCTGGGGACCCAAGGTTGGAGAACACTGGTATAGAAGATATACACAAGCACACACATTTGCCAGCCCCTTCTGGACTTAGACAATTGCTCTCAACATCAGTTCGAGATCATAACACTTCTAAAAGGGAGAACATCCTGGAGAACTTGGTGACTTTATTGAGTTCAGAATTCTCCTATAAATATCTTTGTTCTTCAAATCATAGCTTGCACCACCATTTTTTTGTTTGCAGCTAAAAAGGGTCTACAAATTACAGTAGAGGTTATGGAGCTGTTCGTGTGTTTTTTAAGAGTTAACCATAGAAAAGCAATAAGCAGTTACCTTACTTTCATCTGGGCTTATAGCTTTCCCCCCTGTTTTCCATGACTACTTACGAAGGGCTAATTTGATATAATTCCCACTGCACGTAAGTTCATTGCTTTTATAGCTGTGCTGCCCTTTCTGAAATAGGATGACTTTAAAGTTAGCAAGCTTCTCAACATGATATGGTTGAATCCCTTTGAAATCCTTCTCGCGCACCTAGAGTGATTACAGCAGTTAAGTTCACAGTGGCAAAGCCATGAGATACGATTAGAAGTCTAAATAGAAGTGTATATTTAAAATCAATAGCAGTTTTAGATGCTTTGTCAGAATAATTGAATGTGTGTGGTTTTTTTTAGATGGGAAAATAAATCTGCCTTTAAAAAATTCAATACCATGCAAGTCTTACCCAAGAGGATAATAGCCCCTTGTAAGTATAAAAGTACTTGGTATAAAATATCACACAGATTATAAAAATGTACTACAATGGTTAGCTTCATGTAAACTGATTGTAATTCAGAATTTGGGTGGGTAGAATACTTGTATGATCCTTGGGAATTGATCAAACTTGATCTTTTGGGTTTTTTAAAATTCTAACTATAAAATTTTCTCTCTGAAGATTTATTCCTATTTCTTGACTTACTAATCTTATATGTTGTTGTATTAGTCGATTAGTCGAAGGTTTTCTTTAACTTTGACATGGCTTGGATGCTACTTGGTTGTGCAGTACGTACAACAGATCATCTTGGCCACCCAGATGCTCAGCTCACACCTACCTGATGGCTTGCCCAGGCCATGTGTAGGAAGAAGGAACAATTTTGCATTTGTGGTCGGCATGTAGAATTGCCAAGGCATTTCTGGAGAAAAGCAATTTTGAAGCTTTCCAATGAAAGTTGTCAGAAAAGTAGTTGTGTTGGGCATCCCACACCCTAGAACAACACTGGATTCCTTCCATGGAAGATCAACAGGCATTTTGATCCATAGGTCGTAATTGGCCTTGTTCGGATGACACAATCAGCCACGGTTTAGCATTACAAGAATGAGCTGCAGTGAGCCTTGGGATTGTGTACTTCCCCTCCCTCTCTACTTGCTCGGCAGCAAGGGGAGTTTAGAAGGCTTTGCTTCCATTTTAGATTAACTGCAGCTTCTTGTGTCATCTGAACTCAATCCTTTGTTTTGTGGAAACATACCAACTTCAAACTATAGTTTTATGAAGCTGGCTTGTTTTAACTAATCATAGTTAAGATTAACCACAGTTTAGGGTCCAGACCATATACTAAACTGCAGTTAATCTAAAATGGAAGCAGAAACTTCTGAGGTTCTCTTGGTGGCCACGCTGGAGGAGGAGAGGTGCTACTGCTTGTTCTCGTGTACTTCAGCATTATGTCTGAATGCGGCCAAAGTACCTGCTTGCTATCAGTTTCAGGCTATGCCAAGCAAAGATCATATAGCAACAGAAGACCTTTAATAGAACAGCCTGTCAGATTACAATATAAACAGAGACACATATTTGACCAAGGTAGGTGAGTGATGTGGCTGCCATTGGAATGATATTTTATTTGTTTTATTTGATTAATCTCTTTTCTCAGTTGCGAAGGGTAAGTTGATGTCTATTTAAGCTACTGTTGTTTGGTAACATGGTCAAGGTGGGCAACAGGTGGCCTAGGGGCCACAGGTGGGAACTGCCTCCACCCAGTGTGGCCTCTGTTGCCCCTATTTATCTGTATTTTCCCTTGGAAAAAAAGCAGGGGTGGGGAATCATGGTCTATGGCCAAAATTCAGTGGCAAACTGCTACAGAGGCTTAAAATTGACAAGTTTGGCTTGTTTCATCATCATCATAATTATTATCATCATCATCATAATTATTATCATCATCATCTTGCTGCTGCTGTGGTGGGAATGCAGCCCAGGGGATGTGGGGCCAAATTGGCCCCAGACTGACCCCAGACTGACCAAAGTTGCCCACCCCTGCTTTAAACCATTCCTTGTTAAAATGAACATAACGTGGAACCTAATTAAAATTGGGTGGGTTTTTTTATGTCTTAGCATGCTAACGTCATAAGAGCTGCAAGTCAAGACGACATTTTGACACTTCACCAAGATATTGCTGTGGTCAAACAGTAAAAAGAGGCGTCTTCTCCATGACAACATGTCAACGAAAGAACACAGCCCCCGACATGGTGCAAAATCACGCACGGTGCAGCGGGCCTCAACTATTGATGTTGCCTCTGACATGTTAGGTTTGTCTTTGTCAGGTGAGTAACTTTTTCCTTTTCCTTTGCACTCACACTTGTATTAATTCTTCATTCATCTTGTTTTGATCTTTGATGTTCAAGTCTTTTAGAGAGTTTTCCCCCCAAATGATGATGGGGAAAGCCAGCGTGGTGTCATGGTTAGAGTGTTGGACTGGGAATGGAGAGGAAGAGGATCATGTACACCGCCTTGGGCTCCTTGGAGGGAAAATGCAGGATATAAATGTAACAAGTACATTAATAATAAATGATGAAAACACAACACACATGCACACACACTGTGATATGTACTTTCCTCCCTGCAAGTTATAAGTAGTAGGCAAGATGTCAGGGCGGCAGTGAGGAGAGGAGATTTGGGAACGGCATAAACAAGGGACAGAAAAAAATTAGACCGGGAGACTGTGTGCTTTATACAGGCCTGTGGCTCACGCTGGCTCAGCTTGTCTGAGCGTGGAAAGCTAAGCAGGGTCAAGCCTGGTTATTACTTGGATGGGAGACCCCTCCTCTAGTTTCCTGCATTGAGCAGGCGGTTGGACTCGATGGCCTTGTATGCCCCTTCCACCTCTATGATCTATGAAATCTATGTATTTATGGACTGCTGTACCTATTGTCAAAGTTTTTCACTTGGCACTCCCTTAAGAATATTTAATACATAATTTCACCTCAGACATTGCAAGTTTTAAAAACTGGCCTCCATCCAAAGAATGCATGACAATAGGATACCCAGTTGGATTCCCGCTCCCTCATTTTTTCTTTGAACATCATTAGAGCGTTTCTCCTCTCATCCATTTTGAAATTGGTTTGAAATGAGGGGTGGTGGTGGTGGTGGTGGTGGTGGTGGAGCACGATTTGAGATACATAAAAACTGAAGTTCCCTTGGGGAGCTAGTTACATAGTTCTTTGAATCCTGGCTTGTTTAATTTTTGCGTATCTTTTCCCCCAAATCACTTCAGTTTTTGTGAAAGGGGTTTAAAAGCGAAAGCCTCTGCTTCCTAATGACAACTTCAGTACATTCTAACAAGAAAAAATTCAAGTCAATTTGAACCATACTACCGTGAAGCTTATGCTAACTTTTGTTCTTTGTAGGAAACATCCAGGATCCAGACGAGCCAATCTTAGAATTCAGTTTAGGTAGGTAGCTTTGTGGTGGTTTCTTTCCTCACTGCTTTTAACATTCTTCTTTTGTATCTGCTGATGTGTGGAGGTCATTGTATATAAATAGTTGCTTGTTATATGTAGTGAATAGAAAGTAGACTATACTCTGCATGGCCTTAAAGCAGGGGTGGGGAACCTCCAGCCCGAGGGCCAAATCCAACCCTCCTAGGATCCCAGATGGGCTCTCTGGAGTTCCCCAGAAGTTCATACTCCCTCCCCCTGGCCCCACCCTCTTTTCCTCAACTGCCAGTTGTTTGGTGGCTTCTTGGCTTGTCCGTGTTTTTTTCCCCATTCAGAAAGGTTAAAACGCCTCTCCTAAGGCTTGGTTACTGGCAGGGAAAGCTCTAACCTAAAATATGCTACTATTTTTGGTATATTTTTGCCCTGCCCCTTTTGCCTTCAGCCACGCCCACCGCTGGAATGTGGCCCCCCAAATGCTCTCAAGCTGAAAGAGTTTCTGCACCCCTGCCTTAAAAATGAACACATATACTCTGATACACTTTTATATGTAGAGCCTACTTTGCCAGATGCATAAGAAATGACTTCTAACACTATCCAACACAAGCTCCTTGTCTTTTTATGTTGAAAGCTGTCTGTGGTCTTACCACACTCTGTCTTTTAGTCCTTGGTGTTTTTTAAATTTTTTTTTGTTTAATTTTATGTTTTGTTAATATACCACTTTCCTGGGGGATGGGAAGGCCTCTGTGATGTACCAACAAAACAAAACATCACAATAAAATAACAGGAAGAATACAGAAACATATATCAAAATTAACTAACTAAATAAATAAATATAGTATTACCACAAGAAAATAAAAGCTAAGCAGCATAAAACCAAATCATTATATCCCACCGCCCATGACCTCTGCTCCTCCAATACTGCCAACCTAAGGTCTCCCGCTTCCTTAAATGATGCTGGTCATTCTTCCTTGCTATCACCTGTGTGTGTGAAACTCTCTCCTTGACCATGCACTTCGTGCCACCTCTCTTCTTTCCTTCAAATCCCTCATCAAAAACTGCCTCGTTCCCAACTGTAAGTGCATGTAGCACCAGCAGTTGCCGACATTATTTCCTTCCTACTTTTGTCTTTCTCATTCTTTCCCTCTGTTGTTTCCCCCCACTGTCAGTTTAGACAAGAGCCTAGGTTACACAACAACAGGCTCAGAGGTTCTACTGTATCCAGGTACAACATGGCAGACAAGTGAAAAGTTGGCAGATTTCCACCCCCCACTTCATTTGTTGCATATTATATTTGTGTGACATTTTACTGTATGTAAAAATGATATTGTTGATTTCCTATAGCTTGCAGCGAGCTGCTTACTCCGTCGCTAGATAGAAAGCCAAATAGTTTTGTAGCAGTGAGTGTAACTACACCTCCTCAGGCATTCTGGACAAAACATGCGCAGACCGAAATTATTGAGGTGAGTGATAGCATGTTTGCTGTTGCAAAGTGGATAATTTCAGCTGATACCAAATTATCCATATTAACGCTTCTGTTTCTCTTCTTCTTCATTACAGGGAACGAGCAATCCTATCTTTCTTAGCAGTATTGCCTTTTTTCAAGACTCTCTTATTAATCAGATGACACAAATAAAACTTTCTGTATATGATGTTAAAGATAGATCTCAGGGAACTGTAAGTCTACAAGCATCTTCTCTGCCGTTCACGTTGCTGCAAATGTAAACAAAATTTTGCATGCTTTTGGTCTCAGATGCCTGGCCTCGTTCAAAGGGCAGCATTTTTTGTATCTGATCGGAAAGTTAGAAGCTAAATTGTTAGGTGAACATTCCGAACATATGTTTGAAGACTCATAGGGTCAAACTACACATTGGGCGGGTTTGCATGACCAGGCAACAAGCGTGGTATGTTATCACGATTGTTTGCCGGATCGCGCGAAGCAACACGGATGAGCCCAACAGATGATCGGGCTCATCATTGTTGCTTCGTGCCCTTCCCTCCTTCCTCCCAGCGATATCTCATGGTACACCGCGGAGAGGAATGAGGCTCTTCTCTTTGACAGCCGCGATCGCAAGCCTATTTCAGCTTGCGGTGGCTGTCAGAGAGACTGCCCGTTGTGCAAACAGGGCTTGTGCCCTGAAGCGCAAAGAGGAGGGGGGAGGGGGGAGCCTCCGCCCTGCTACCTGAGTGGCTTGGGGCACTTGGGGCACAGCCGCCGGCTGCGGCCGGCAAGCCTCTCTGGCGGTGCAGAGGGCACAATGGTGAGACACACCTGGCAAGCAATGGTGAGTCACCACTGTTGCTTATCCTGTGGTCCGAACCCAGTCATTATGAAAAATACATTGTTTGTAATTTCTTTTCCGTTTTTTTTTTTTTTTTTTTTTTTACTTAAGGGCAAGCACAAGGGCAATCTGCATCAGGACCATAGCATGCAGGGAAGGGAGGCATAGTCCTTTCCCAGTTATGATCCTCCCTGAAAACTACCCCCTGCTGCTGCAATTACAGATAGTAAAAAATTCCCCAAAAGAGGATTTCTTTTTTACTGTTGGTAACTGCCACGTAGGAATTCTCAGGAAGGTTGCACCTGGGGAGGGAAGGATTAAGCCTCTGCTCCATGCATTCTAGTCCTAATCCGGATCAGTTCCCCCTACACACACACTTACTTTTGAGTCACAGAAAAACAGAAAGGGTACTGCATGCTATGTATAGAATTTAATGTGCTGTTTGACCCTTATATTGGGTTGGATCCAAAGGGTCCCTCTGATGGAGGAAACGAATCTTTGGATCCAACCCCTTGAATAAATAATTATAGTTGACATTTTAGGGTTTCTTCCTATCCCCTCTCCCACAAGAAACGTTAATGGTTGGGGCATTTTTATTCCCATACAGAAGAGAAAAACCTATGTTATTATGTATGGAGTACAGGTAGTCCCCAGGTTACGAATGAGTTCTGTTCTTAAGAATGTCTTTAAGTCGAATTTGTATGTAAGTCGGAAAAGCATAGCGTTCTATACGTTAAAATTGGCATTTACGCAAATTGTGTAGTATACGACGTTATGTACTTTATGTAAATGATGTAGCGCCGGGGAACCCAGAAGTTCGTTCTTAAGTATGGGTTGTCTATAAGTCGGATGTTCTTAACTTGGGCTGTATTTTAAACATTCTTTTTAGTCATATATATATATATATATATATATATTGACACATGTGAGTGTGTGTGTGTGTGTGTGTATAAATAAAATGCACAGGTGCACACAGTCAATTCAGACATAATAATACCAAACCGTAGTTAAGAAGACTTAGCTATGGTTTGATTTGACACCTGAATTGACAAGCTATGGTTTGTGACTGGCCAGTAAAGCAGAATCAGAAACCATAGTTTGAAGTTACTGCCATTGCTCTGCCTTTAGAGGCTTCTGAATCCTGGAGATAGGAGTGAACTTATAAACTTGAGTGCTGAAAATGAAAGCAGACAAGCAGCTCTAAACCATGGTTGGTTTGTCTTATCTGTATACATGCTTTGTATGCTTAAATCATCATTTGGGTTCTAAACTACATGGTTAGAGAGAGACTGACTTGACTTTGGTTTCATATGTCACATAGAAGCTTTCTAAATTGAAATTAGCAAAGTACCGTAGATAATTCATGATTAAAATGTCCTCTGCATTTACAATACTTGTCTTTTCCAGATGTATTTATTGGGTTCTGTGATCTTCACTGTAAAGGAGGTACTTAAGGAGAAGAACCATAGGTTGCATTTAACACTAAGGTTGGTGCTTAGTTTTATTCCATTTCAAATGGATTGGAGGCGCACATCTGTGCTTGCTGCAGGAAAACTGGGCCATTTAACTGCACAATGGGTGCTCTTTAAACTTGGGTAAAACCAAAAACCACCCCAAATCGTACATTATCGGGGCCTGACGGATCTCCGTTGGCAGAGCATTCCACAAGGTGGCTGCAACCACAGTCAAGACTAGACCAGGCTCTAGACTAGGGGTGGGCAATTTGTGGCCCTCCAGATGTTTTGGCCTACAGCTTCAGTTATCCCTCAATGGTGAGGAATGATGGGAGTTGTAGGCCAAAACCACCCCTGCTCTAGACCTTGTGGTTGCACGCCTAGTTTCATGATGCTGGTGGATCTGAAGTAGTGCCTCAGATGGTAATCAGAGCATGCATTGAGGAACATACAGAAGAAGCCTGTTCTTAAGGTATCTGGGTCCCAAGCAGAATAGGACTTAAATGCTAACATCCTTCCTTCATTGCCTTCCCCTGCCTTTGAAATTTAGATTGTAGGCTCCTGGGGAAAGGGACCTATCTGTCTCACTCATGTTACCCTGTAAAGCACTACGGTATTGCTATAATAAATTAATCTTGTTCTTGCCCTTGCTTCATGGCAGGTTAATTTCCTAGGCTATGTGTAGCCATCTTTTTTGGGTAGATTCAGTGTTGAATCCTGATCTATAGTTTGCATCTGAATCATTTGTGTAGCTATAAAGGACTATGGGCATAGTCTGTGGTCAAGACTAGGGTCTGTAGCCACATAGTGTACTATGTGTAACAGACAAATCATCCTCTTGGATTGATCGCAGCAATGATGTATGTCTTGCAGATCTGCCGAAAGTGACCGTGTCGGTAACATTACAGTCATAGGATGGCAAATGGAGGAAAAAACAGATCAAAGGCCTCCCATTACCAGGTCTCCTGACACTATCAATGGAAGGGTGAGTGTGGACATGTTGTCTCCATCTTAGGACAGTACTGTATATGAAAGATGTGATCTGTAATTGCCTCAATACCTTCTCTTCTCCACACTATACCAACCCTCCCTCCTCATGGACTGTTCACACAGTGTCCTCCCCACACACCCAGTTCAGACCTTCCTTAGGTACAAGCTTTTATGGGCAAACATACTCTGTGAACCAAGCAATCATGGATTTGGCCAGCAACAGTCCTCACGTTCTTAGTAACTGTGCCACTACGCTCAGCAGAACTTGTTGCTTGCCGTATTTGTGATTTCCCAATTCATATGATCTTGATGCCCATGCAAGCCTGTACTGCTTGCTTGCATGGAAGACTTCTTTGGATGGAGGAAAAGCATATTGGGAGAATTGCTCTACATCATCATTATCTACAGTATTTGTATGCTGCTCCACATCAAGCAGTTTCCAGAGTGGTGAACAATAAAAAGACAAAAACATATAAAAGAAACAAAAACAATACATTGAAAACAAACTAAAATTGCATTGGTTGAAGAACAGAGAAGGCTTCATGGAACAAGGAGGTCTTCAGCAGGGATTTTCAAACTGTCTTTATCTTTTAAAAAAGAGAGCAATTGTCTTGTCTTGTCTTGTTTTTGTTTAGCATGATCAAGATTTTGTGTAGGTAAAATAATAATAATCCATGTTTGTCATATTTGTTTATTAGTCACAATTATATCTTGCTTCCTCTGAGGAGTTCAATACAGTGTACATGAGGTTTATCCCATTTTTTAAAAATCAACACTACAATGTATGGTAGTTTAGGCTGAGTAATACTAAATTGCCCCAGACCACCCATTGATTTGAACCTGTGTTTCATACCTCCAGACCCCCACTCTAGTCAGTTCATTTTATTTGGTTATTGTGCTTTTCTATAGCCTTCCTCCCAGAAGTGTAGGGTGGTGTTCATGGTCCCTTCCATCATTTTGTTCTCATGACAATCCTGCTAGGTAGGCTTAGCTGAGAGAGAGTGACTCACCCGAAGTCACCCCATTGAGCGTTCCTGGTGGACCCTGGGATTTGAATCATGATCTCCATGGTCTAAATCCAACACTCTAGCTACTACCATACTGGTTCTTCAGTACATTAGGTCTTAAGAAATTGAAAGATAGGAAGTTTGTATGAAACTATGTCTTCTGAATTTTCACAGTGGCTGATAATTCATCATGAGACGATAATTTGAAAAGCAAGTTTCATTTATTTCATTTTTATTTGTTTAGAACAAATGGTCATCACAAAAGAGAAAAGTCAGAACCATATAGATAGTCCATGAACTCCACTTAATTTTACAGTGGGTGATTACTCACCCTGTAACAGAGTACAACAATCACCTGCATAAATATAACTCTTAATGGTATATTCTGTATCTCAGCCTTTCCCAACCTGGTGCCCTCCAGATGTGTCAGACTACATGGCTGCTGGGGATTATGGGAGTTGTACTCCAACACCGCTAGAGGGTTCCAGGTTGGAGAAAGCTGCAATAGCTGCATATAAAGCAGCTTTGTATGTTATGTGTGTGTGTGCTTACCTGCCAAAAGGTAGCAGATCTTGTAGAAACTGTTCGCAGTTGTCCCAGAAGTAAACAGCCCTTTATAGCTCAGTCATGAACATATTTTATAAAGGGTTGATGATGAAGTTTTACATCTGATGTATTTTATTGTTTTTCATTTTCCTCAGACTGTGCTGCCAGTTGATGAAAGTTTAACAGAGTCTTTAGGTATCCGATCCAAATACGCTTCATTACGGAAAGATGTTTTGTTAAAATCTGGTAAGTAATTATCTGTGCTGATTAATATTTCTGGATCTCACACCTGAATGGTCCATTGAATCATCACTCCTCCATTTTTGATGTTCATATGTGTGAGTGCCTTTGCTTCTGTGACCAAAACGGCACCATCAGTACCTGAAAGGGAGTATCAGCAGGTTTGGCAGAACCCCCCATGGTTTGAGAAGTACAAGAAAAGATTTAGAAAATAACCCCCTACGGCAGTGTTCTCCAACCTTGGGTCCCCAGATGTTTTTGGCCTACAACTCCCAGCGTGCCCCAGCCAGGACCCAAGGTTGGAGAACACTGCCCTAAGGGGATGGGGAGGGGAACCCAAAACAATCCAGTAGAGACTGAGCATGCTCAGTGCCACAGATTGCGGACTTACTTGGAGGGTGGAATGGAATGGACTGGAGAGGCTAGAATACTGAACAGGGAGCACTCCAGACGGCAGCATTTTGTTGCAGGCCCCACTTGTAACTTCCTAATCTTCGGATGTATATGCTACATTACACTCTTGATTTATATAAAAGCAGTTGGGACATTTCGTTTAGTTTTAACTGGTTTTCATCTCAATTGCATGGATAAGTGATGTGAATAAGGGTGAACTGATGATCTTGGGTTCATATGCAGAATTAATTTTGTGAGCAGTGCTATCATATTTTCAGTATAAGCAGTAGTTTTTAAGGCAAGTGGTAGTTTTTGCAAGATTTTATCAAAACGATTAGATGAAATGGGGGAAAACACCACTGGAGGCATCACGCGAGGCGTTGTACAACTCATTACAAATTCATTAGGCTAGATGTTGCTTGCGCTAGTTGTGCTAGTTCTGATAGCAGTTGTGCAACTGCTAGCAGAACAAAGCCAGCTTGTAATTGTAACATCTTGCACAAGCAGAATCAAAGTATTGGATTTGACACTTGCACAAGGATAAAAGCAGGGTTTCCACAAGCTGTAGAAGCTTTGCACTAGCAGAATAACCTCATTGGATACAACCCCTTTTCTGGAAATGCACTAAGACTGAACTGGGTTCAGGCAACATGATAACCCACACTCAGTGGTTGAGTATGGGTTGTTGTTGTTGAGCCATGGGTTGTTGTTGAAACATGGGTTATAGCGTTGTCTGAACCCAGCTGTGCTAACAAGCCATGGCTTGTTAACTATGAACATCCCATGAAGAGAACCCATGGGTTGTTCATCATGGTTTGTTGTCTCAGCTGGATTCAAACAACACGATAACCAACGTTTCAACAACCACCCATGGTTCAACGACAACTCACATTTGACCCATACTCAACCCTTGAGTGTGGGTTATTGTGTTGTCTGAACCCAGTCTGTGTAATATTTTATTAACTAGGTTTTGTACATTTAGGCAGAATAAGGTTTGTTATTTTGGGTTAGCTAAATTAACTTCCATGTTAGGGGAATGGAATTTGTACACCCTGATTGCAAAATATGTACTTACATAATTGTTTTCATATTTTAGTTTTTGGAGGGGCCATTTGCCGGATGTATCGTTTCCCTACCACGGATGGGAACCATCTGAGGATCTTGGAGCAAATGGCAGAGAGTGTGCTCTCCCTACACATTCCCAGACAGTTTGTGAAGCTGCTACTTGAGGAAGATGCTGCAAGGTAGGAAATAAAGAAATAAAAGCAGAACAGGTGCCAGTCAGTGTAGTAATGCTCACGTTACAGCAGTGCTTTTGACGTAGTAACTACTTGCCCATTGTGGTGAGCTCACAGCTTCGATTTACTTCTTCCATGCCCAAGTGTGTAAATCTTTTGTAGCCATGAGAACAATGTGACAGCGTAATCACTTGCCCTGTTTGCCTTGTGAGTTCTCCAGTGCCCTCAGGGTTCGAACCACATGTTGTTTAGGTAAACAGGTGTTCTCAAACCTGTTTGCAGCATGTGAGAGACCTGGTGGGTGGCAGGAGTCCTTCACTCCTTCCATGTCTGCTGATTCTCCCCTCACATGCTTCCCTCAAGGCCACTGGGTTTCCTTATTTGGGGATGGGGGATTTGCAGGGGAGAATCAGTGGGCAAGGGAAGGATTAAGTGTCTTCTCCAGTGATCCTCTACAAGTACCCCCACATTTGCCTATTAATGAAAAACATATGGTTGAAACCATGTAGTTTCCTCATAGCATGTACTTTGTCCTCCGTTCACTACAGAGGCTGGAGGAGCTCTTCCCTGACTGTTATAGGGTCTCTTTTTTCCTCCTACTGAAACGCTTGAGCCAAAGTTGAAGCCTTTAGACTTCGATGATCTAGTTCTGAGATAGAACAGCTATTCATTCATTGATTCTGGGATGCCTCTTTTGGTGGATTTTGCTTTTGTGTTCAGGGTCTTGTTGATTTTCATTTTGCAAAAATTATACTTGTTTGACTGATATATCAGATCAAGTTCTCATAAAAATGATAAAGTTCTTCAAACGGACTAGCCTCATCAAGCTACTGAAATAGTTAAAACCTCACAGCCTTTATTTCAATATTACAGAGAACTATTTTCTATGAAATTAGTTCAAGATTCCTTTCCCTCTTCTGTTCTTGCTTTTCCCAGGTTCAGGATACCAAGTTGTTAAATACAGGTGGATTTTTAGATTAGAGCTAGAGGGCAATCTCTCATTTTAACACATTCATAACTTCCAAATCTTTGAACAGTTTTTTAAAGAGGCCCTTAGTAATATATTCTGTGGTTAAAATGGAAACTTGTGATTATACTTGTTTGACTGATGGTACACTGACGGACTGATGGTACACAAATGGTAAAGCTCCCAATGGTAATCCCTTACCTTTGGCCATGCTGGCTGGGGCTTCTGGGAATTGTAGTCCAACACTTCTGGAAAGCCCCAGGTTGCCCACTCCTGAGTTAGATCACTGGCCATGCTGGCAGTCGATGATAGGAGTTGTCGTCCAACACACCTGCAGAGTGCCACGTTGGTGCATATCTGTCACAGATTATTTTCAGCCTAGTAAACAAACTGGTAGGAAAGGATCCCTACCTGCCCCTTCAAATGGAATGAGTCTATGACGATATTGCCAGCTTATGTACTGCTGTGGGTTGAAGTAGGACTTTGTCAGTGCCTTCCCCACCTGGTGCTCTCCAGATATTTTGGAGAACAACTTCCATCATCACTGACCCTTGGCCATGCTGGCTGGGGCTGATGGGAGCTGTAGTCAAAAACCCATCAGGAGGGCATCCCAGTTAAGGCAGGCTGGATCAGCTGACTTTTTGGTTCATTGTCATTTATAATGCTTTGGGTAGATATAAAAAGAATCTGGCTAATTAAAGTATAATACTGTGGGCAGGATAAGTTAAGTAGACCAAGAGAGAAGTGCTGCTGTTGCTAGTACATTATTTAGCTGATAATGTGCAGTTCTATAAAAAGAACCTCAGGCGTTGAGCTAAATCTTTCATGAGAACGGGTTCCTACGGTGTCTTGCTGTTTCGAAGTGCCTGGCATTCCTTTGCCTAGGAAAGGTAAAGGGGAAAGTGATGAAATATTATATTTGAAACTTTGATTTCTGCATGTATCATCTTCTTCCCCGGGTTGCTCTGATACTGCAGTGATGAGTACAAACCTGATCCATATCTCGGGATCCTGAGCCTCTTTCCCACTGGGTTTGTATTGAATCAGGAAGCTCTAAATTAGGCCTTGCCTTAAATGAGGAATTCCCTGAAGGGCGATGCCAAGGTAAACTTGGCAGCATCTACACTGAAACATTATGGAAGGGTCAATGTAGGTGTCACAGGAAATTGTGTTTGCACACATCAGTTTCCATTGCTTTGAAGAGAGACAAATATTGCCCATTAAACCAGACACACAAATGTGTGGCTTGAGTATCCTGCTTAACCCCCATAGACAATCATTGCAGTAAATTTGCTGGGTAGTGTTTCTTGGTGTCCTCCCTTAATACTTCCCACCCATTTCCACCCCATCTAACCTCCAAAAGCCTATTGATAATTATTATATTAACACTGGCTGTACTTTCTGCATTTAATTTCCCTCTGATCTCACTGTTTACAACTCCCTCCCCCCCCCCATATGTATATGTATACCTGTAACTCAGGATAACGCTTGACGCATCTGATGAAATGGACTGTAGTCCACAAAAGTTTATGCCATTCTCAATCTGTTAGTCTTTAAGGTGTTGCATGACTCCTTGTTGTTTTTGCTGCAACAGATTTTCATGGCTACCCCTCTGGAATTAGTAAGACTAATGTAGTGAAAATGTATCACACAATCTTCTGTGCAAAATATTTCAGAAGGCTTAAAGGACTTCACATGCATCAAAGCCAAAGAGGAATGAAAGAGAACTGGATTTAGGGGCGGGGGGGGGAGGATGACTCAGTATTTTGGAAGGGAATGGTGGTTGCTGAGCTTGATCGAACCACACAAGTGAGAAGTGATCTCTTCCAACTTTTGAGAGTGTGCCAACCACTTACATTTTCACCCTTCAAAGAGTGTGTCCTATTTAGAATTGATTATTTTCCACAGGCAAACTGCAGTCAGCTGTCTAAAGTTTTACAGTGATTTCAGTGGATCTTGATTTCAAGGATCACTACCGCCCTATTCAGGCATTCTGAACCTGAACAGGGCAAATGCTTGAGGAAAAGGAGCACTCCAGCCCTGCCCCTCTCCCTCATCCTGTTTGTCGCTCTCTACTCATGGTGGGTGACTGTCTGAAGAGGAGAACCTCCTCTATCCAGGGAGGCTCTCCAAAGGAGCCAGAGTGTGGATTGTCCAGCATTCTGGCTCATGTGGAGAGCCTCCACAGATACAGTAGGCTCCCCTCTTCAGACAGTCTCCCTCCGTGAGTAGACGGCGACGAACGTGATGAGGGAGATGGGTGGAGCTGATGCTCTCCTTCTCCTCACGCATTTGCCCTATTCAGATTCAGAATGCCTGAATAGGGCTTACCCGGTGGTGGTGGTGGTGGTGCTACCAGATGTAGCTTATGCTGACATTTCTGCTGTACGGATCCGCTATAAGGCCAGTTAGGTTGCCAGCCTGGCTCTGTTACACATCCATTTCAATCCTGTTATACATTGTAATACGAAATACCAGGCACATGAAAGTATAGTAATGTAATTATTTCTGTGGCGGCCAGAACGGCCTTTTGGCGGCATGCAGGTAATCTCCTGTTCTGCCCGGTAATGGTATTTGCAGTGCTGCATCTGACAGTTCCAGCATGACAGTGCAGCAGTTTTCTCCCTTGCTCTAATTTTAGTGCATCTGCCACAGGAATGAGCACAGCATTTGTCCCATGCGTCTGAGCCTTGTGCAGCATTCTGTGTTTGCTTACGTTGTACAATTAATTTGCAACTAGTGACTCGTACAGCTGGGCTGTCAGCAGGCACTTTGAGATCCTTGTGATGCATTCAACCGAGAAGGTGTTAAAAAAATAATAATAATAATAATAATAATAATAATAATAATAATAATAATAACAACAACCAGACAGAATGTTTTGTGTTAAAGATATAATCCCCACAGAAGCATCAACACTTGAATGTGTTGGAGTGGTGAAATGGTTGGGCCCAGTATCTCTCCCAAGCTGATTCTCTGTTTGAAGTTCTTCCCTCCCAAAGCACCTCAACTTTTCCCCTAAGAAATAACAACAATGTCTCAGGACATGGTTACACATATTAGCTCCACAATAAGCTATACAATCTGCCACAAAAGGCAACAGCTGATGCTTATACTAGCAGGTCTTTAAATCAGATGCAACTACAGCTTAATCTGGTGTGTTACGCCATCTCTTGCATGGCTTTATGAGTCCATGTTTGGGAAGCACTAGCTTCTCATTTGAAATCCTATGAATGTCTCAAAGTCTGATTCTAGTTTTCTTGTTTAGAAACAGAAAACTCTCTCTCTCACTCGCATATACACACGCACCCCTCTATCACTCTGTCATGGGGTTCAGAACTTGTCTTTTCAAGACCACTGTTGTACTCATTGGAGTATTATGTTGTCATCATGTTAAAGGTGCAATTCTATGCATGTCTAGACAGAAAAAAGTCCAACAACTCTCAGCATGCTGGGGTTGTAGGACTTTTTTCTGTCTAAACATGCATAGGATTGTTCTTTAAGTCGCTCATATACTTTTCACTTGAAACCACAACTGAAGGCAGAGGGAGGTAGTTGGAGGTAAGTGCCTGTGCACTAACCTCCCGCTAGTACAACAGGAATCTAGTGGTTCCTGAAGTAATCAGAAATTAGCCAAAACATTTGTTTCTGGAAGGGCACAGATCAGCCCTGTTCCAAAACCTAGCATTTCCGCTAGTTCCTGGGATTATTTTTAGAAGTGCCACTTCCCCGTTGCACAAGTGGTTGGTCCTATGAATGCAGAGGAATTGGTGGAGGTGGAGCAGCCCTGTTGGATACTACCCTATGTGTGTAGTGCAGCATTCTGATCTTTTGGGAGTTTGATATTTCAAATTGAGACCTGCAAAATTTCACACACATGAGGAGAACACCCCACCACCACCACCTTGCACAGGAGGCAGAAATGGAGCAGGTGCAGCTTCGTCCTTCACTGTATTTCTTTATTGGGAAAACCATGGATGCCTGCTGAATTGCTGCATGTCACAGAGCTGTTAAAGACGCGGGAACTATGCCAGAAATAAAGCTGTCAGCCCCACTCAGTGGCCGGAAGGTAGGATGTTTTAACAGCCAAGATATGAATGTGGATGCCCTCTCATGGAGTTGATCTACATGTCAGTCAAGTTGATGAATCAAACAATACAGAAACCAACCCAAGCTTGACAAATGCCTCAAAAATGGCATTGGTCTGCTCGGGGAAGCATCAAGGTACCACATGGTTGTATGGGTAACTTTGTTTTGTTTATGTTGATCTAATAGCATTTCACTATCTTTGTCTGTTTTGGTAGGGTTTGTGAACTCGAAGAGCTGGGAGAGCTGTCTCCTTGTTGGGAAAGTCTTCGTCGGCAAATAGTTACTCAGTACCAAACAATTATTCTGACTTACCAGGAAAACCTCACAAATCTTCATCAGTACAAAGGTGACTGACATCTGTTTTCTATAATACAGAATTACATGTTTCAGCCATGTTTTTATTATTAAAAATAATTATAATTTACCTTTTCTTTAGTGCAGGGGTGGGGAACTTCAGGTCCCAGGGGCCAAATCTGGCCTTCCTGGTGTCCCAGTCTGGCACTCTGTTGTTCCCCAGATGGCCCCGCCTCCTTCCCCTGGCCCCACCCCTTTTCTCCTGACCCCACCCCTTTTCTCCTGACCACTAATCATTTGGTGTTCCTCAGCCTTTGTGCAGTTCCCTCTCTTCCCCCGCAGTCTAAAAGGTTTAAATGTCTCTCCTAAGGCTTAGTTACTGGCAGTAAGAGCTTTAAGCTGTAATATGCTGGTATTTTTTAAATTTATTTTGGCCTTGTCACCTTTGCCTTAACCCCACCTACCACTAGAATGCAGCCCACTAGAGCTTCCCCAAAACTGAATTTTGCCCTTGGACTGAGTGAGGTTCCCCACCCGTTGTTTAGGGGCAAAATTGAAATGAAAACATTGTGGGCACAATCTACTCACATCGCAGATGCAATCGCAATCCGTAAAGCTCAGGTGTTTCCCCCTGCCTCTGCCTACCTGTGTGCAGGTAGGATAGGACCTTAGGGGGAACAAGGGGCCTGTGCCTGCCTCTTGTATTCCCATTCAGCCTGCCTTCTCTGTCCAGTCCAAGTTTCTAGAGGGAAGGCTAGACGGGTATGTGTAAATCCTAAGCCAATGCTTGTTGGTTTAGGATTTATACCTCGCCTTTTGATGCAAACACCAAGGGCACCTCGCAGCAATCAGTAAAAGCAATAAAATACATACAACCCCCAAAATGACAATAGAACTGCAAGGAAAAAACAACAGCAGATCCAGCAGAGAAAAGCAGCAGAAGAAAATCATTAAAAGCATCTTTAGATACCATTAAAAGTGCAAGACAACAGCAGGGACCTTGGCTGGCCCATAAAAGATAGCAGAGATGTGCTCGTGTGCATTAAAAAATGGAGGAAAGGAGAAAACAGGGTTCTATGGAGTCCTGCTGGGAGTCTCTGCATGTGGCCTCTGTACCTTTTGTGTAAATGGATCACGTCCCTTAATTTTTCTCATCTCCATTCTCTTATCTTGGGTTTTGACTACTCTTTCAAAACAAAACAAAACACCTTTCCACTAAGGACTGAACTAGAGGTGATGGGAGCAGTTCCATGTGTCTAAACCCAGTACTATCTCAGTTGCGTGGGACGATGAAATCCTATTTTAACAGCAAAGGAGGCTGGACTCTCCCAGCCCACATCCCCTGCATACCTCCCTGCAGCTCCAAGCGCTTTTTGCCCAGCCAAGACCATTTCTGGTATTGGAGTTCAACTGAAGAGAAAAGCAAACAAGAGAGAGAGAAGTTGTGGGGAGGCAAGCTATGGGTTTACCTTCCCATGGGGAGGGATCTGCATTTTTTTTTTTTTTTACCAGTGTGCTTCTTTTGACATTAAAAACAAGACATATGCCCTCTTTGCATGTGGTCAGGACATGTCTGCATTTAAACATGCAAGCCAACGATCATCAGGTCTGGTTTGGCCCCTGTATGTGTGATCCTGAAGATACGATTGTTTTGAACATCACATTTTTTTTCAAAGTGGGTGGAAGTATTTTCCTTCACCTGTGGAAACGGCACACCCACCACTATTACTCTGCTTAATGTTCAGGGAAATGTATTGTGAAGTAAAGGGAGGGGAAGTAACAAAAGGTCAATTTAAGACATGTGCATTTTGGTCTTCCTACAGGATAATGAGCCTCACTATAGAATTTGCAAAGCCAGCTGCATCAGGGATGGGAATCGTAGTAAGGTGGCTGCTCTACCCTAATCCTGTGAGCAAGGGGTGGGGAACCATTTTCAGCCCAAGGCTCGCATGTCAGGGGCCCCACGCCAGCAGTGGGTGGGTCCATTGCCCAGTGTAGGTGGGACCACTGCTGGCACGTCCCCCCCCCACATTTTCTCACACACCCCATTCACAGACAGACACACAACCCTTCCCAGACCCACCTGGGAAAGGAGCAGGGCCTGGGGAACCCCATGTGGGCCGTATTCAGTCTGCAGACTTGAGGTTCCCCCATGCTTGTAGGCAAAAGCCAAGGAGGTGCTAACATCCAAATAAAAGGATATAGAAGTTATAGCCTAGTACAAAAAAAAAGGGTAGGAGGCTTCACTACAGAACAATTATTGCCTTGTCTTGTGCCCTTTATAAGTGTGAGTCAGCCGATGAAATTCAAAAAAAGTTTCTTTAAAGTAAGGAGTTAAAAGCAGTAAACTTGAGGGACTTTCAGTTTGTCCTCTTAGCATCCAATCTTTAAAACTTAACATTATTACTCTTCTTCAAACTTTCCTTTAATACACTCACACACGGGGCCAGTACACACAACACTGCAGCCCACTGTGGGTTAATTTACCCTCGAGGAGCCACAGCAGACCTTGGGTTATGCGAAAGTTGTTTAACCCTCAAACAACCCCTGCTGGCCAGGTTTGCACAATATGTCAAGCTGTGGCAACCCCCAGTTGGAGGTTTATTTATTTATTTTATTTATTGTATTTTTAAATTGCCCATCTGGCCGGCCACCCTGTGTGATGTATAACAGAATAAAATACAATAAAACAGCATTAAAACAAACAATTAAAACAATATAAAAGTTTTTTTTAAAATCCTAACCCACCCCATATTCACAATGGCAGCAAAAACATGTCGTGCGAACCAGGTCACTCACTTTCTCCCCCCCCCCCCATCCCTCTCTCTTCCTCCTCTCCCCCCACTTTCTTTTACTTGAGAAGGAAGGGGAATTTAAAGCAGCACAATTTGCTTGAAATTATTATTTAGTTGTTACAGTGCCTTGCAGAAGTGTTCACCTCCCTTTGACTTTTCCACATTTTGTTGTGTTAAAACCTGGAATTGAAATGGATTTAATTGTCATTGTTACCACCTGGTGTACACAAGATACTCAGCACTGTGAAGGTGCAAAATAGTTTCATTGTGGCACATAAGTTAAGTAAACAAAAACAAACTGTCACTTGTTGGTTGCATAAGTATTCACCCCCTTTGCTGTGACATGCCTAAATAAGCTCTGGTGCAACCCACTGCCTCCAGAAGTCACATACTGTAGTTGAATGGAGTCCACCTTTGTGCAATTCCAGTGCCACATGATCTCAGATTAAATACACCTGTTTCTGGAAGGCCCCAGAGTTGGTTGGAGAGCATATCTAAACAAACAGCATCATGAAGACCAAGGAGCTATCAAAGCAACTCCAGGATAAAGTTGTGCAGAAGGGGTTGAATACAGAGGGTTGAATACTTGTACAACCAACAAGTGCTCGTTTGTTTTTGTTTACTTAACTTTTGTGCCACAATAAAAATATTTTGCTCCTTCACAGTGTTGAGTATGTTGTGTACATCAAGTGGTAACAATGCCAGTTAAATCCATTTCAATTCTGGGTTCTAACACAACAAAATGTGGAAAGGTCAATGGGGGAGTGAATACTTCTGCACGGCACTGTATGTTTTGAAGTCAGGAAGAAATAATGATTTCAAAATTATGGTAGACTTATCCCTTGATAATGAACCACAAAAGTTTTAGCACATAATGTCAATGATACACTGTTTCAGAATTATGCCCAGGCTCTCGCAAAGGGTTTTTCAAAAACATTTCCTGTGCATTTGTGGTTGCACGGTGCTCCTAAATACAGTCAGCAAATCATGCTTTTTGCTGGTGGGTTCTCTCCATCTTCTCTCATGAGAACAACAAAGATGTTACTTTCACTTTTGTAATGCACGAGCTATAGTGGAATGGCTTGGATGTAGATACTTCCAATTTGAAAATAATTGCAGGTAGACATGCTTAATACATTTCAAGCTTGGAAAGTGTTGGGGGATTAACTATGATTATAATGAACAGTACAGAGATTATAAGCATCTGTATATCTTTTGAGGAATTGCATTAGGTGTCACCAACTGCAAGCCCCTGGACCAAATCTGGCTCCCTGAGAGGTACCATCTGGCCCCTAGCAGCAAAAGAAGGGTGTAGAGGAAGTGGCATTATGGCAAGACTACCTTGGGACATGGGAGTTCAGGGTCTTGGCTCTTTACCCTGACTCCATTATCAAAGTGGCCTTCTAGGAAATCTAGTTACTGATGTGAACCTTATGCTATAGTTTCTGTACTGCAATATGTTACTGCCCTTCTCTCTCTTAGTGGTTGTATTTTTGTGGACTGAACATGCAGAAATTACTCTCTTCATACATGTCCTCAGGTCCATCATTCAAAGCGAGTAGCCTGAAAGCTGATAGAAAGCTGGAATTCGTTCCCACTAATTTACACATACAGCGAATGAGAGTCCAGGATGACGCAGGATCAGGTACCTTTTCTCACTTCCTAAACGGAACTCTCCATAGATTTCTCAGGACCTCCATCATATAAAATTATTCCTGCTTTTCGTTTGGGGAAAATGGAGCTACTCAACAGGATCTAGATTTTCTGATTCTCCTCCACTGGACTAAGCTGCAGTGTTTTATTTTGCGCACCCTTTTACCACATAATAATGTAACTGAGAAAACTGCCAGTACAGACTCCAGTGAGCTCCCCATTCATTTCAGTGGAAGTGGATGCTACATGTGCACAAATGAGTGTGCATGTGGAACTTCCCTCTCCATTGTGCTCAAGTACCTTCTTGATCAGGGCACCTATCCATAGTTGTTGATTTACTTACATAGTGCCAGTGTGTTCATTTATATAATTTAGACATGAAGAAATTTGGGTTCCCTCATTTTCAGATTCTTGGCAGGTGTTGGTGCATGAGGCAGGCATGGAGACTGTTTACATGATTGGACATCTTTGCGGTGAACAGCTCTTGCACTTGATGGCCCTGCATTTCTGGTGGCCTGCCATGGGTTGACTGAAATGAACTGGCACACAGTTTAATGGAATGGGATAATGTTATAGTTGTTACATCAGATCCTGTCATAATCTTTACATAGACAACTTCATGAACAGGTGGAAATAATAGATTTCAGAGCTGAACACTTTGAACACCTCTAGATCTAGAGGTGACTTAATGCAACCTTCAGTGTGTTTGTAAAAACTTTATAAGACTAATAAAGTATCTAGCAGAGCCTTCCCTAACCTGGTGGCCTCCAGATGTGTTGGACTACAACTCCCATCATTCCCAGTAACTTTGGAAGTTGCAGTCCAACATATCTGGAGACCACCAAGTTGGAGAAGGCTGATCGAGCAGAATACTAGTAATTACATTTTTGTGGCTTGCATTTCTACAGACTTGCATTCTAAGTCAAGATTACCAACATTCTCCTGTAACCCCCCGCTCCCCCCTCATGTTTGTTTGTCCATGTAGATCAGAATTATGACATCATAACTATAGGGGCACCGGCAGCTCACTGCCAAGCCTTTAAAGCTGGAGGCCTGCGGAAAAAGCTGCATAAATTTGAAGATGCAAAGAAACAGTAAGTAAAATTATGGTGACTTGCCTGTTCCTCTGGCCCCAGTTTTGTCAAAAGCATCTCATTACTTGTTTTTGTTGCCACATAGTAAGCTTCACCCCAAGATCATGATGCTTAAGTGTGCTTTATGCAAAGAGTGGGACAGAAGAAGACTTTTCCTCTGGCTTTAAAAAAGAAAAGAAAAGAAAAGAAACTAATTTTATTTCATCTTTTAGTAGATTCTTTTGTGTAGATGAATGCTTACTAAGCTGTTTTTATACTGAGGTATGAGCCTTTTCTGTGCAGAGGTGTGAAGGTTAGGACTGCATATGAAGTTCCTTGCAGTACCCAAGTTGGACCTGGGATGCTTTTGGCCTTTGATCTGAGTTTTCTGAAACTTGATGGAGGCAGGTCTTCTTGGGGACCTTGTCTGCTCCTGATTCTGCTACTGCACCACCACTTCCTGGCAATGGCCATTTTGGGTGTGGTAGTTAGTAACACACATGCTGTGTGGTTTACTAGGGCTTAAAATGGCAAGGTGGGTGCTGGTGTTGGAGGTGTAAAAAGAGCACTTGGGGAGTCTCCTTTTATTTGCCTTGCAAAGGACGTCCCACTCCCTACATTCTCAACACACAGCTGAAGACCACTACAGATATTCCTTCTACCCATACTTCTGGTAAACAGACATGTTCGATAATCTGATTTTTTTTTAAAGAAGTATGCTGTGTTTGATACTGCCATTTTCATTTTGTGTTTCCCCCCCAATATGTTTACTGCCAGTATGTTTAAGGAACATATCCTGATATATAGGAAATTGGTCTAAAATTCTCTCCTAATTTTTGTTTTCAGTTTCAGTTGAGTTTTAAATAATAATTATATAGTTGATATAGATATAATAATTGGTATAAATGTAACAGATATATATTTTGTCATCTTTGGGTGTGTTCTTCCCTATATACTTGAATGCAATTTCCCTTCTGAAATGAACGCTAAACTAATTGATCTAGCCTCCATCTCAGTACTTTCCTAAAAGCTGCCATCAATTCTTGAGAACATGCTGCAACAGTGAGAACTCCTATTCTTGGCCTTTTAACTATGGTTTTAGGGTTCCATGTAAAGGGAAACCAATCTGTGCTCTTTAAGAACAAGAAGCAGTCACTGAGATCAAATGCCAGTTGATCTTTTCTTGTTTTCCTAGTATATCTACTTATTAGAGAGCAGAAAGCAAGGTTGGTTTTTTCCTGTTCCACGGAACTCTGCACAAGTGGCTTTAATGAGAGGAAACACATTTTCTGGGCTTCTCTAACCGCTGGCTTGTATAGCCGACAGAAGTGCAAGAGTAATTCATACTTCTGCTTTCTGTGTTTTTTGCTATAACATTCAGGGTGAAACTACACGCTACATTGATTCTGAAGCTGACTGAGCCTATTCTTTTCTTTTTAAACTCAAGAGTAAGTGCGTGTAGCCCCAGTTTGGATTGGGACCACAATGCAATGGGAGGAAAGGATTAAGGCTTCCCCTCCCCACCATTTCCTTCCCAAAATTCCCTCCCCCACTGGAAGGGGGGTTTAAAGAAATACAAAAGTCTCCATTGACCCCAATGGAGACTTTTTTTTTTCTTTTTTAAATCCCCCTGAAGTGGGTTTTTTTTTTTTAGTGATTTCAGGAAGTAAATGCAGGTTGGGTGTTAGTCTTTCCCTTCCACTGTGTAGTGATCCTGATCTGAATTAGGGCCACACACATTTACGCTTTAGTTATAAAAAAAAAGAGGAAAAAAAAGGAATAGGCTCCTCAACACACTAGGCAATTAATGTAAAGTGTAGTTTGACCCTTAAAATTGGACTTGTGGGTCTTAATCTGTGCTAAGATGCAAATATAGACGGAATCATATGCAAACTGATATGCTGGAATTGCCACAGCAGCTCAGGGAAAACCTGCCGAGGCACGCCAAAAAGTCCCCCCCACGGGTCCCCCCAAAGCCAGGCGAGGGAGCCCAGCCCCCCCCCCCGGCACCCTCCAACATGACCCCCCCTTCCCCAGCGTGCCTCTAAAACGAGATCTGTTCTCCTCTTGTTTCTTATGAGCCCAGGATGAGCAACAAAGAAGACCCGAGCAAGGGTTGTCCCGCAGCAGCTCCGATCTCCAGTAAAAAAGGGGGGGGGGCATTTGGGAAGTGTTAGGACAAAAGGGTTCAGGAATGCTTCCGATGCAGCATAGAGACGCTGATAACATACCGGTTGTCTTGTGGTCCTAATAGTCCAAATTATGTTTCTTGGGGGTGGGGGTCAGCTGGATAATTGCACTAATCGGGAAGCCTCCATGACTGGCCTCTGAATTCTTTTGAAGCTTGAAATACTTACTTTGTGCCATTTCCATACTTCCTGGTTTGAACGGCCCAAGGGCAAATCAGTAGCCCAGAAAGATGCCATGTGAAGGATTCATGTAGAAATTCCTTTTTGGAGAGCTCCCTTCCTTGAAGACACTGTTGAAGTCTCTCATCCCTAATTTATTTTAGCTTTGTATGTTAAGCACTTGTTATAATTTATAGCTAACAATATATAATGCATCAGTTTTAATAGCAGCTAGAGAATCAATCCCCAATCTGCCAGGCAGAGTCCAAATGTAAATTTCTTGTTGCAAAGAGTTTGCTTAGGAGAGATCATGCTCCATCTGCTCTTTAACGTTGTTTTTCTTTTCTTTTTTGCCATATACAACATCAGCGGCTGTTATTCTTGTTGTTTTTACTTATGTCATGCTTCTAATATGCCAAGCGCATTGGTCTCTATAGTTTCTCTTTGTGACAGCCCTGTGAGATAAGCCCTTTTTACATTCCCATTTTGCGCTGGGACACTGGCACTGTGAGATTTGCCCAGAGCCACCAGTGAATCCATAACTGAGGTGGGATTTGAGCTCAGGAGTTCCATGTCCAAGTTGAGCTTCCTGTCCTATACTCCCCCCCCCCCAATATTTGATAGAAGTGGCAGTGACAGTATCTCTTAACTGTGCTTCTATGTTGTTGCACATTATGCCACTATATACGCATTGTGTGGATTGACAAATGCTTTCTGTTTAAATTCTAAGTATACCCTGGCCTAGTTTGCATGATCGCAGGGTGGTTAATAACCCACTGTGGCTTGTTATCTACCCTGCATGTGCCATGGGCTATTGTAGGGTTCTGTGGTGGCTCATTAACCACAGCAACAAGTCACCCTGGCTAGGTTTGCACAACACAACAAGTTGCGCTACCAAGGGCATGCTAATTCCCACTGTGGCTTATTTCCCCAGTTGTGATCATGCAAACCAGGCCATGGTGGTTTGTCCATTGTGGGTGACAAGCCATGGAGGTTTGTCATGTCATACAAACCCAGGCTGCTTCCCACAGTGTGGCTTGTTTGAGGGGGTGTTTTTACTTTGCTTTGACATGACAGTTGTCAAATGGCAAGCTGTTAAGTCAAAGCAAAGCCATGAGTGATTTTTGCTCATGAAAGGGGGTAAGTGACATTTCCTCCCACTTCGCAGTAAGATCTCAGGGTTTTGAGTGTGTGTGTGTGTGTGTGTGTCCATAGGTCACAGTGCCCCCAACTTTTCCACCCATTGACAAGACTCTAGGTGCTTGGGAAACTGGAAAAGTGCACCTACCCACCCTTATGGCTAATCCTTGCTTTTGACAGCTGTCAGAATCAGGGGGTTATTTGAAAACAGGAATTTAGGCAGGGCTAGATAGGGTAGTTTGGACAGAGAAATTTCCAGGGGGGAAAAGGGAAAGGGGGAAAAAGTCACGGCAAGCCAAAAAGGGCTTGCAATCGTGGCGGGGGGGGGGGGGAGAGGAGACAAGTTGGTCCTGCCACGGAGTCACCTGGAATACCCATGAGAGGACTGAGGGGGAAGCCTGATTGTCGGGCGCACTGTGGGTTGTTCAGGCAAAAACCCACCCACTGTGGCTTATTGCCAGGGTGGGTTAGTGTGACGTGCGAACCCGCCCGGTGTCTCTCGCCCTCCTCTGTCCTTGGTAAGTATCCATGCCTTGCTGAAAACACAAATTCATGCTTTGCATTACGTAACAGGGTGTGGTTAGAATTGAAACAGAGCATATCCACACAGTTTGCATATTCTGACCTAATATGAAAAAAGATCACTGATAGACAGAGTGAAAAGTATACATCAAGTTTAGAACAAATCTGTTTTCCCATTTTTTTAAAAAAGATACTGGTTTTCTTATTAGGGAGGTCCTTCCTGTGCAAACCTTTCTGCTCTGTTCAAGTCAGTATAGTCAATCTTGGTCCCAGATTTGTAATATTTTGTAATATTAATTGTGTTGTCACAATTATCCCTTGAATGCTTACAGTGCCTGGACAAAACATGGGCACTGTAACTCTCTAAGAATGTTGAATGTTTAATATGCTTGTGCCAATGTTGCATGACTTGAGAGGGTGGGAAGGGAAGCCATGTAGCCCGTTGCACTTGCTTCTTGACTCAGTTTCTTCTCCTCTGTGTCATCTCCAATCCTGCCTGCCTGCTTGCCTGCTGGACGTCCCCTGGTCACAGCAAGGGGTGGGATTATCAGATCTGCATGAGAGTCATTATGCAACCCCTATACCGTAGGTCAGGAAAGAGCAAATCTAAGTGAACTTCAAGGGCTTGAATACACAGTGGTTTTGTGGTGTGTGTGTTTTTAAATTTCCCCATTCCTCACTTTGGACAGCAGATGCTCACACCATGTCAGAATCTGCTTTTGAAAGTTCCAGTTTCAAAAAGCAGTTTGTCATGTGGTATGGGAGGCTGATGATTGAGCAACATGAACCCTGAGTGCTCCCTCCGTGCTTACAAGATGAGTGGTTTGGCTCTTTGTATCTGAGCCATAGATTTTTTGGGATGCTGGAGTCAGTGCTGCCAAATTGAGGAGCTACTCACGCATTTCACATTCCGAGTTCCTTATGTAATGTATAATTTGCTCCCTGTCCTGATGTAGCCAGAAATCTATGGGTTGCAAGTCATTTACCATTCTGCATTAACTGTGGTTTTGTTTTGCTTACATACCAATTTAATGATATGAACAAGTCTTCTTGGAAAATATTAAAACAATTAACATTTATCTAATGTTGCCTTGCTTTGTTTTCTGCTTTTGGTATTTGCTAACAAATAATGGCTAATTTTCCTTTGGTTTTTTTTTTTTTTTTAATATATATATAGCAGTTATGAGGAATGTTGGTGAGTTTTCTGTTTCTGAGTTTGCTGATAAAACTTTCTTTGATCGTTTTTAAAGGCAAAATATGTTAATGTACCCAGGTGTTTTTGGTTATTTTTTTAATGCTTTCCATCCTGGCTCTTCCTAATTTTGCATAATTAAATGAATGTGGTGGTACACAGAGGTGTACTGTATGCTATGCTTGAAGTTGTCCTTTCTACCTGCATCATTTGCTTTGTTAATGAACAGCTAACATTCTTAAATCAATTCTGGTTGTTAGAACATTAGGTGACAATTTAATTGGAATACTTCAACTTGCTTAGATAACTGCATTTTGTTAGAAACTTGAAAATATTCAAAATACTATTTTAGCATTCTTTTCCCCTTTTCTAGAAATTAACAATATTTTATATTTGCTATTGTTTTAATAAATATCTCAACTAAATGGTGATATAGTGGATGTTTGTAGGAACACATTAAGCTTAATTTGTAAAAAGCAAGGCTCTGGGTTTCAGAATGCCTGCAAATCATACTGTCTAGCTGGAAACCCTTATCTCTCCAGATATGTGGGGGTTAATACATCAGTGATATTGGGGGGGGGAGGAGTCAGTACATGCCTCCAACCCATTACAAAATTGAGTCCTGGTGGTAAAATAGGTTCTAGGGCTTGGCCTCGGTAAACCATAGCTCAGATTAAATCCTGGTAGCTAGATGCCTCTACTATTTTTTTCCTGTATGTGCATTAAGGATCCCAGTCAGAGATTTTTGGATATGCACATGTAGTTCCCTGGCTCGCAATGGCTGCTTCGTTCATTTCAATGGAGAATGCAGACCCATGCATAGAAAGGAATGTGTGCACAGATCTCTTTCACCATTTAAAGGAATGGGGTGGCCGGTACATGCAGAACTGTGTGTAGACCTGGCTCAATACTAGACCTGTCATCATCTTCAATTTTTTGGCTCGACGCTTCTTCCATCTTTTTTTCTTTCCACAAAAAATCCATTAAGGAAAAAAAAAAAGAGTCAATAGCTGCACAATGCCTTTTTGATTGTTAGCACTAGGAGCCCTCCATCTAGAAGCGTCCTACATCTCTGCTCATCCAAGACTAGATGGGACTACACAGGTAGGCTTGTAGGACGGTGTCTTTAGATCTCCTGTCTGTAAAACTGGTACAATAGTAACTTACTTAAAAGGCTTGTTTTCCAAACTAGTTAGATAAGGAAATAGTCTTGCCTCTCTTTCCCTTATGGGGATCACAAGAGCTTCAAATTCAAATTATTCACAACAGTATTCCAGTTCATCAATGTCTGCACTAAAAGCATTGCCCACAAATATAGCTTTTAAAAAAAACCTCTTTTAGATTTTCTCCTGAAAGCACTCATGTTCCGCTTTTAGGTGCATCTGCAAATGTATGTAAATCAGTAAGATGATTTGAGGTTTTTTTAAAATTATTTTTGCCGTTCAAGACACCAGTGAAGGATGATAGCTGTTCATTTGGGAGAATGGTTGCAGAAAGCAAATGCGTTTGTGAACCTCATGCCATCAAATAATTCCTCTCATTTTGGCAATCGATTTGCTTCCTTTGTTTTTAATACGAGCCTCACTAGAATAATGCTGCATGTATTTTGCTGCCAATTATATCCTAATTCTGCATGATATGTCCCCTATAGTGTAAGAAAAACAGGTGTTGTTAAATCCAGACATTTTGATGTAACTGTTGATAAAGTGTAAGGATCCTTAAATTCCTGCATCTTGTAGGAAAGAGGAATGCTGTCCTTAAAACAGATGATCAGGAGAATCCTAAATGACTAAAATCCTATGAAGATTGTCTCTCTGTCTCATTCTTAAAGGAAAGCCCTACAGTACCGTATTTTTCGCTCCATAAGACGCACTTTTCCCCCCCAAAAAACTAGGTGGAAATGTCTGTGCGTCCTATGGAGTGAATACAGTGTAAAAAAAAATTTTTTTTTTTTACTTTCCTCTGCTGGTCCGGAGCGGAGGACTCCTGGGCAGGGTGGGGGAAGCCCCCGCCAAACAGCTGATTCCCGCGGAACAGCTGATTCCCTCCGAACAGCTGGTTTTAATTTTTTTTTTTTTTTTTAACTTTCCTCTGCTGGTCCGGAAGAGCGGAGGACTCCTGGGCAGGGCGGGGGAAGCCCCTGCCTCTCAGCTGATTCCCTGTGGAACAGCTGATTTAAAAAAAAATAAAATTATTATTATTATTATTATTATTATTATTTTATTATTATTATTATTTTTACTTTCCTCTGGTGGTCCGGAAGAGCGGAGGACTCCTGGGCATGGCGGGGGAAGCCCCCGCCTCTCAGCTGATTCCCCGTGGAACAGCTGATTTTTTTAAAAAATAAAATTATTATTATTATTATTATTATTTTATTTTATTTTATTTTATTTTATTTTTATTTTTTAACTTTCCTCTGCTGGTCTGGAAGAGCGGAGGACTCCTGGGCAGGGTGGGGGAAGCCCTTGCCTCTCAGCTGATTCCCCGTGGAACAGCTGATTTAAAAAAAATAAAATTAATTATTATTATTATTATTATTATTTTATTATTATTATTATTATTTTTACTTTCCTCTGGTGGTCCGGAAGAGCGGAGGACTCCTGGGCATGGCGGGGGATGCCCCCGCCTCTCAGCTGATTCCCCGTGGAACAGCTGATTTAAAAAAAAATAAAATTATTATTATTATTATTATTATTATTATTATTATTATATTTTATTTTTATTTTTTTACTTTCCTCTTCTGGTCCGGAAGAGCGGAGGACTCCTGGGCAGGGTGGGGGAAGCCCCCGCCTCTCAGCTGATTCCCCACGGAACAGCTGATTTTTAAAAAAATATATATATTATTATTATTATTAATAATAATTTATTATTATTTTATTTTTATTTTGCTTTCCTCTGCTGGTCCGGAAGAGCGGAGGCCTCCTGGGCAGGGCGTCTCTCAGCTGATTCCCCACGGAACAGCTGATTTTTTTTTTTTAAAAAAAAAATTTTGGTACCATATGGTAAGTGTGTCTTATGGTCTGGTGCGTCTTATGGAGCGAAAAATACGGTAATCACTTCAGATACCTTTGATCAATGCCAAATTACTTCCTAGTTTTGATACTTGAACCCCGTTTAGTAAATATATATTTCCCAATCCATTGTTTTAAGATAGGGGTGGGAACATGTGGCCTGCCAGATGTTGTTGGACTGCAAGTCCCATCAGCCCTAGCCAACATAGCCAATGGTGAGGGATGATGGGAGTTGTAGTCCAACAGCATCTGCAAATCCACAGGTTGCCCACTTTAATAAGCAGCTTTCAAAATTTAGAATTTATACTCAAACTATAGAGACATTTGATCTAAGCAAGAGATGAGTGCCACAAGATCCACCCCCTCCCCCTGTAAAGTGTTGCTCTTGAAAAACAACTGCCCCATTTCACATTGGAAGCTGCTTCTGAAAATCTAACATGGTTTCAGAAGCCATTTCTGACAGTTATGTAGAAGAGCTCTTGTTTTAAAAAGAAAACTATGTGCATTTGGGCTCCTGCACCCACATAAAGGGATACTCCTCTCATCTAGACATTGGTCAATAAAGTACTTTTTCTAATATTCTGCCATGGAGCGTTCCACTCGACAATGCTGGCAGTTGCTCAGAAAAGCCATTTTCCTTTGGTGACATTGTTCCCTCATTAAAATACTTTTAACGAACCAGAAATGGAAAAAGCAAACTTGCTCACTCAAAAAGCTTTGCACCACCCATATTTTCTTAGTAGGAAGTGACAGCTGCTATACCTTAAGCTAGGAATAGGCAACCTTGGACCCGTGAGCACATTTGGAAAGTTGAGAAACTGTCCTGGGCACCACCACAAAATGGCTGTCATCAGAAGCCTGGCTAGTCACAAAGGACAAGTAACCTGCCCAAAGACTGAGTACAAGACACAGGCGATGTCTGAGTACCAACACACAAAGCAACTCTTTTGAGCCCACTCTTTTCAGTGTCAATAGAAACCTATTTCACAGAAGTCAAACTCATTTTTTTTCTTCCCCCCCCCTTTGGCAGCAAACACATTCCCCCCATTTCTTTCTCTCTCTCACCCTAGCTCATCACCCATAGACTCTCTGTCTGTCTGTCTGTCTGTCTGTCTGTCTCTCTCTCTCTCTCTCTCACACACACACACACACACACCTCTGCCAGCACCAAGAAAGGTGTCTGATGAGGGTGCACTGATGCCCATGGGCACCATGTTGCCTACCCCTGCCTTAAGCCAAGCCTATACATCTTGTGACTTGCTAAGCCAGAAGCAGTCCAGCAACAGTATGTGGTAGACCACCGGGGTAAGGTTAACATCCTGGTTTTGAAACATGTTTGGGACTGCCAAAACATGTGTGGGTGTCAAGCAGGTGGCAGGCCACACAATACATGGCTGGAGGGCTGCATTTGGCTTGGTGGGTCACGAATTGTGTAGGTCTGGCTTTAGCAAAGCCCGAGTCTTCAAACGGGCAAGGAAGATTGAAAATGCAGCCAAGCAATACCTTAGTATTTGGGGACAAAAGCTTTTGAGTACTATTAATAATGATGATGATGTAGCAGTAGTATGTTTTTAAACTGAGCTGCCTAAAGGACTTTGAAATCAAATGCGTGGGATATACATTTGAATGAATAAATTATGCTTAGGGAAAAGAACTAGGCTAAATGACATTTGGGGACTCTTCCTTAAAATTCTGTCGTCATTCAGTGATTGCTCTCTCGTGTGCCCTCTTCTGTGAGACCTCTGAGCAATCATGTAGCATGTGCAATGTGTACATCTGCATCCAAATGCTTTCATTAGATGCAGAATTGCACCTTGGTGATTGTCTGAATATGGGACCTTGCAGTGTAGTGTATTGCCAGTCTTTTCGCATTTGATAGTTGATTTGGAGAAACTGTTGCCTGCACTCACTTACTTTTTAGCATGAACAAAGATGAGGTTGCAGTGTCTGTCTCTTGGATTAATTTTTAAAATTGATCCTTTTTTGCCACCTCTAGCACTTCAACCTCTTCCCAGTCGATAGTGTACATACCACAGGATATTATTCGAGCAAAGGAGATTATTGCACAGATCAATACCCTGAAAACTCAAGTTAGTTACTATGCAGAAAGACTCTCCAGAGCTGCCAAGGACAGATCAGCCAATGGACTTGAAAGAACACTTGCCATTTTGGCAGATAAGGTATGGGATATATGATCAATAGTCCCTATGTCCCATTGTGATCCCTCTTTAATTAACTGTGGATGCTTCCTTGATTATCCTATTTGAATATTAAATCTGGACTGCAAGAGAACATTGCAGGTATCCTTAGTGGTTCTCCTGCAGTTGTAGAAGCTCCTGCTCCAGGAGGCCTGCCAAAGCCTGGTTGAGTATTTTCTGGAAGTGCTGCAAGACCTTTTTTGATATTTTAATCTGGGCTACCTTTGGTGGCCAGTATTGAGCTGCTAAATATCTGGGATTCTAGCATACATACTTACCTAATTTTATTATGAAGTATTATTGTACATTGTATCTTGCCCTAAACCCTGTGTATGCAGTTGGATAGACATTTAAATATATGAAAATCATTTATAAAATGAAAAATGGAAGTGGTTACAGTTCCATTAAGATTCTCCTTGAAGTGTTCAGTCTGAAGGCATTCTCGGTATAATATGACCATGGTGGTGAGTGGAAGGTAACGCTTTCCACGTCAGTGCCACCTATATTCCATCCAGCTAGCCAGATTGTCTTGCTATAAGATATATGCATCCCTAGATAACATTCATGGTGAAATAATAAGTGTAGAAATAATTGAAAAATAACCAATGCTTTAAAAAAAAAAGTGTGTTATTTTAATCCTTTCCAGACACGGCAGCTTGTCACTGTCTGTGACTGCAAGCTGTTGGCAAATTCTATACATGCACTGAATGCTGCAAGACCAGATTATATAGCCTCAAAGGCCTCTCCAACTTCTACAGAGGAAGAACAAGTGGTGCTAAGGAATGACCAAGACACTCTAGTGGCCAGATGGACAGGAAGAAATAGCCGATCTTCTTTGCAGGTGGACTGGCATGAAGAAGAATGGGTAGGTTTGTTGACTTAAGGTTCAGTTCCTATACTGCTATAGGACTTACTTTGAAGACATCCTTTTGAGGCATCCGATCCAAAGAGTGGTTAAGAAACAGTGATGCAGTGATACTTCTATCACTTCATTCTTTAGAAACACTTTCTACAGAAAACAAATGCCAAGTAGTAGTAACATCAGTAAGTGGAAGACTGTTCAGTAGGCCAGCTGTCAGGTAACTGATACTCTTGTTACGAATAGTGGCAACAGCCTTACGAAGGCTGTTCCCTGATTAGTTTTTCTTTTTTTTTCTTTTTTTTAAAATATTTTTTATTTAAATTTTTAAACAATACAAAAAAAAAATAACATACACAAATAACTAATATAGTGCTCCCATCACCATGGGACCAAATAATACAATGACTCTATAATTGTTCATTATTCCAAAAATACAACATATCTTGACAGGGTAAACTCCCTTTCCCCTTTTTTAACACATATTCCAAAAATAAACCCCAGATGTCCTTGAAAACATTTTTCTTTAATTGACCCCTTTTGCATTTAATATTACAAGTCAACATATCATTCAATGCCATATCCCATACTTCTTTATACCAGTCAGTAATAGTGAAAACTTGCTGAATTTTCCATTTCCTTGCTATCATTAGTCTACCTGCCGTTAACAAGTTTATAATTAATTCTTTAACATTTTGAGGACCGATCACCTTTTCCGTTATTGATAGCAAAGCTAGTTTAGGACAAACCTCTAAATCAGCTCCAACAATTTCTGATATTTCCTCAAAAATCATTTTCCAAAAATCCATTACATTTTTACAACTCCACCACATATGAGCATATGTACCCAACTCCTGACATCCTCGCCAACACATTGGAGAACATTTATTATCTATTCTATTTAATCTCACCGGAGTCAAATACCATCTCCAAATTAGCTTATAAAAATTCTCTTTAATTCTTATAGACATATTTTTCAATATTCGCCTATCCCAAATCTTGTTCCACTCGTCCTTTGATATTTCCTCTTCAAACTCTGTATCCCAAACTATTTTAAGATTTTCTGCTTGCTCTTCTGATTTCTGCAACATTTTATATAACATCTTTGTAAGACCCCTAGCTGATGCATTTCCTTCTACAAGTTCTCTAGACATAACCAACTGCTCAAATGCGGTGAAATCCCTTTCATGCTCATGTCTCCTCTTCCATTTCTTACCCCATTGTACTAATTGAATTAAATTTAACCAAGAAATTCTTCCTGCCCCAACCCTATCAATTATTTGCTGTCTTGTCTCCATTTTTTCCAGCCAATCCATTAAACTTATCACCTTTTTCTCTCTAAAAACTCGTTCTAAATGTCTAACATTCTCGGGAAAATCTTCCATAACCACCACTGGAGTAAGCGGGGATATACCTGGTAAAAATATTTCCTTATTTCTACCCCAAATTTCTAACATATTTTTTAAAAAGGGATTTTCTATTCTTTTTGTCATAATATGTCCTTGTTTTGTAAATAAAAATTTCTCCACCTTATTACCCAATTCAAATGCTTCTATTTCCCACCACATAAAATCTTTTCTAGCAATAATATCCATAATATATCTAAGTTGATTAGCTATATAATACCATTTTAAATTAGGGAGACCAAGTCCCCCTATTTTTTGAGCTTTATACCATCTATTCTTAGTAATCCTTGATCTTTTCCCCCCATTGCAATAGCTATTTAACATTACTTGCCAATCTTTGATTTCTTTCTCTGCTATCTTATATGGTATCATTCTAAATAAAAAATTAAACTTCGGTAAAATCTTCATTTTAATCAAAGCTATCCTACCAAACCACGATAATCCCAATTTTTTATAATCCTCTATTTTATTTTTAACTTCATCTTTTAATTTTTTGAAATTCCATTCCCCTATTTTATCCATATCTTTTAATATATCAATACCTAAATATTTAATTATATTTTTTATCTTTATATCAACTTTCCTTTGTTTAAATCCCCTTTCCTCCAGTTTACTATAATTAAATGTCATTATCTCCGATTTATCCCAATTAACTTTTAATCCTGTTACTTCTCTAAATACATCTAAATGTTTCTCTATCCAATCCCAATTTTCCATAGGCCTTTCTAATGTTAACAATATATCATCTGCAAAAAGGTTTATCTTACATTTAGCCTCTATCCCTATCCCCAGTAATTTCCTCTCCTGTCTTATCGCATTCGCTAACAATTCCATAACTAACACAAATAATACTGGGGAAAGGGGACAACCCTGTCTAGTTCCCCGGCCTAGGCTAATAGTTTCTGTTATTCCATCATTTACAATTACCGACGTAACATTATGAGTATATAATTGATTAGTAATACCTATAAATTTTTCTCCAAACCCCATAGTTTTTATTAACATCTTTAATGCAGGCCATTCCACACAATCAAAGGCTTTAAAAATATCCAATGCAAGAACCCCCGCTTTCAAATTATTTTTCTTTATTAAATATATTATATTCAGAACCCTTCTTGTTAAGTCTGCCATTTGTCTTCCTTGAATGAAACCACATTGATCTATCCCTATATACTTATTTAGAAAACTATTCATTCTTCTAGCTAAAATTGCTGTCAATAATTTAGCATCTTGATTAATTAATGATATTGGTCTATAAGAACCTGGTTCTGCTAAATCTTTCCTTGGTTTCGGGATTAAAATAGTCAAGGACTGTTTCCATGACGGGGGGATCTCTCCCCCCTGTAAAATATCATTAAACAACCGTTTTAACTTTGGAATTAACATTTTTTTAAAAACTTTATAATATTCCGCCCCCAGACCATCCAATCCTGGCGTTTTCCCCTGTTTCAATTTATTTATAGCATTTTCTATTTCAATTTCCGTGAATGGTTGCTCCATTTTCTCTCTATCTTCTTCCTGGATTTTTATTTTTAATTTTTTTTCGATATATTTTCTACTCTCAGCTTCCGACCATTTTCCTGCCTTATATAGTTCCGTGTAATATTCATGAAAAATTTTCAGTTTATCCTTTAATAGATTATATTCTTTGCCCCTCTTATCTTTAATCACCCCCACTAAGCTTTTTTCTTTTTTTCTTTTTGTGCTAATCTAGCCAACATTTTAGAGTTTTTATTACTATTCTCAAAATACTCCCTTTTTGTATAAATCAAATTCCTTTGTACCCTGTCCAATTCTTTATTCTCCAATTCTTTCCTTTTACCCTGTAATTCTGCAAAAATCTTTTTATCCCTCTTCTCTAAATACTTCTTTTCCAAATCCCTAATCTCCCCCTCTAGCTTTTGATTAGTTTTTCATCCAAAATATAACCAAACCTTGAAGATTTAGTTTATGTTGGTATGAAATAGTTTTCTCTAAATATTTAGACCATGTGTTTCTCCCCCGCTCTCTCTCATTTTGAGTTGCCTGTAAAACAGGGATGGACAACTTGTGTCCTCTGGATGTTTTGGCCTACAACTTCCATTATCCCTCACCATTGGCTGTGCTGCCTAGGGCTGATGGAATTTGTAGGCCAAAATATCTGGAAGGCCACAATTGGCCACCCCTGCTGTAAAGAATTAAGCCATATGATCTAAATGGCTTTTCCAGCTTCCACAGAGATGTGATTACGGTATTTCTCTTTTAGTGGAAAGCAAAGATATTAGAACAACTTCAAGGGTTTGAATCAAGGTTTGCACTTTTGTCCAACTTGAAAATTATGGTTTTTTAAAACCCTGTTGCCAAGTTAAAATGGTTGGAATAGACTTTGAAGGGCTATTTATCCTTTCAGGTTGTGCCTATAAAATGCATCCCCATACAAGGACACTGATACCAATGGCTAATACTATTTTGAAAGACAATATCAGTGTCGTTTGGACTTGGGCCCTTTGGGTTGATCAGTTTGTTCTTGCATTTTGAGCCTCTCCAGCTGCTATTTTGACCTAAGAGTGAGATCAGAAATGAGCCTCCTGTATACCCTCTCTGTTTATTTTTTTAGTCACAACGGCATTTAGTTGTTTGTTTGTTTCTTTGTTTGTATTTTCCTTCCCAGGAAAAAGTCTGGGTGAATGTTGACAAAAGTCTTGAATGCATTATTCAGAGGGTGGACAAACTTCTCCAGAAAGAGCGATTACAAAGTGATAGCTGCGAAGATGTTTTCCAATGTGACATCAGCTGTTCTAGCAAGAAAGGTAAACGGGATACCCGTGCGTACTGGATAAAGCCAAACGCCTTAAATGAGATCTCATCATCGTCATCATCCCCACCATCATCCTCATCCTCTGCATGCCATTGCCCCAGAATCACAAGTGCGTATGACAGCCATGGCTTCTTCCTGTTGCTGCTTTGCTCTGCTTTGGCACTTTTTTTTTTTAGCCTTTTCTCCATCGTGCTCCACTTGATTTTTATTGATCAGTATGTCAGGTGCCTTTTACACATTACAGGAGAAATGTGAGAGCCATTTTTCCTTCGCTCATCCCAAGCTGCAGCTATAACCTTTAAAAGTCCTGCACCATGTGGATGCAGGGCCCATTGCACAGGTCTTTTCCCATGCATGTCACACACCTGTATGCTGAGCTGCCAGGGTGATTCCCAATACAAGTAAAGGATCAAATAGGGAATGTCTGCACAAGAAAAGCCAGTGGAATGAGTAGAAGATTAGGTTGACTTTGTTTTACGTAGAGGATAAGGCTATCAATGGCTACTAGCCCTGATGGCTGTATGCTGCCTCCAGTATCAGAAGCAGTATGCCTATGTACACCAGTTGCTGGGGAAATTGGGTGGGAGGGTGCTTTTGCCCTCATGTCCTGCTTGTGGGTTTCCCATGGGCAGCTGGTTGGCCACTGTGTGAACAGAATGATGGACTAGATGGACCCTTGGTCTGATCCGGCATGGCTCTTCTTATGTTCTTACTTTACATATATGTTTTGGGCATTCTAAATTTTTAATTAAAAGGTACATCAGTCCCTCCTTAAGTGAACTAGATGCTTAAGCAGTGACAATACAAGGAGGAGTGGAAGACTCCTGAATTCCAAGTTCTGTAACTTTGGCAAAGTCACTGTTATCAGCCTTTCCCCTCCAGTTCTGTATGCTGCTGATCAGACAGCGAAAGCCACATTTAAGGTCCTGCAAATCTGATTTTTGTCAGATTTCCAGCTGCAAACTGTTGACAGTTCTGCATCTTTTGCATCCTATCCTGCCTTTCTAAAAGCATTTTAACTGGATGCACATTCTAATATTTAGGCTTGGTATTATGACACTTTCTCTAAGGACTCAAAGCGCTTTGTCTGAGAAATCTTTAAAACAAACTTGAAAGGTGGGTAGGCATTTTATTCCCTCTGTTACAGAGGGGTGGTTAAAAAGCTGAGGCTGTGTGTTGCTTGTTTCAGGCTACCCAGGAAGTACATGGATCAGCTGAGATTTGTATTCAGAACATCCTTGTTCTTTACCTCTGTGCTGCACTGTAATTCAGGGGATCAGATGTGCTCTTTTTGCACTCCCAAACCTTATAGTTGACAAGTGCAGGGTGAGTGGATTTTTTCTGGTTCATACAGTTAGCAGTGGGACATTCCTGCAACACCTTAAAGACTAAAAGTTTATTCTGGCACAAGCTTTTGTGGACACTTGTCTACTACATCACATGCATGAAGTGTTAACCTCAAATTGGCAAGTTTATATACACATACTGGGGATGGGGTGGGGATGTAAACCATGATGGAACTGAAATGCAGAAATGTACATACAGTGATCATTACCTTAACAGCTGCCATTCACACAAATGTGTGTTGGGTGTTGGGTGATAACACAGACATCACTGCTGTGGTGAGCACATTAACATATGTAGTGTGAATAAAAAAACATAATAACATAAGACAAGCCATGATGAATAGCCATGATGTAATGTTACTTTGTTTTCAATGTATTGTTTTTGTTTTTTTTATTTTTTAATTTTTTTATTGTTCACCGCTCCAGAATCTACTTAGATGTGGAACGGTATACAAATAATAACTACTACTACTACTACTACTACAGGCCTACCTAGTCCAGGATTCTGTTCATGCAGTGGCCACACAAGTACGACATGAGTAGGACACAGGAGTGTGGGAAGCTGACATGTAGGCAAATTTTTAGGTGACATTGTTGAAACTTTTTATGTCTTATATGCCCCTTTGTGCTTTGAATCACATGGCTGGGGAAATGAGATGGTGATGCCAGACTGGGCCCTGTGTAGAAAGAAAGGGGTTTCTAGATTGTGTGTCTGGTGCTGTCTCCAGATTTGGCCACATTAGTAGGAAACTGTTTAGTGAGTTGAATACAAATGTGATCAGGCCTTAAATGCCCATCAGGAGCATAACACCCTAATGTGGAGTTCATCAGTTACACAAGGGTTCTCTGACAAAAAACAAAAACAAAACACCTCTGTAGCCAAAATGATGATTTTATCAGCATAACTGCCAAGCAGGAAACAGGTCAGCTAACACACAGCTTAAAGGCCACACCTCCAGAGCACATGTGAATACAACTGGAATGTCTATAGTAACCATTAATTTGCAGGGTGGCAAGTATTAGTGAATATTTTTGAAGTAAGATGCCGGCCAGATTTTGAGTGCCTGAATGAGCCTGAAAGCCAATTCAGATGTTGTTTTTGCCTATATATACTTGTGCATTAACATGAATGGTTTACCAGCTCGTGGTGCAAGAGGAAACTTGAGGAACTCTGCAGATCTGCTCTGTGAGGTGTGATTTGAAACAGAAAATCCCTGCTTGTAGGAGGTGATGTGTGGATTTCCCATATTCCCCTCCTCTGACACGAGCAGTTAAATGCACAAGTAACCTGACAAAAATAAAGCACACCCCAGCTCTTATTTTCAAGCAAAATGTATTCATGATTTACTTGTTCATCATCTAGCAACATCCTTGACAGAAGGGAAAAGACAGAGGCTTTGTTCCAGTATTTTCTGTTGGAAAAACAGCTTATCAAAAAGGGAGAACAGTTTGGGAAATGCAGACAAGAACGGGCATGGCTTCATATTAATGTGGTGCAGATGTCACGCAAATAATACATGCAGCTTTTGAATGCCCTACCAGACTATAGATCATGTTCCATAGACAGATATGTCAGAATTGAATAGTTCCTTAGTATAGAAGTGAGAAATTATATTCCGTTCCATGTGCTTGCATGACATTTCAAAATTATTCTTCAAAAATATGATTCAGAAAGTGAAATTGTCTTTCTCATACTGTCTCTTCATTACACTTCCTTACAACAATGTTGTGTGTTTGTGATTTCAGTCATTTCATCGTTAATATTTTTGAAGTACAACATGTAGAAAAAAGTAAAATGCTGTCATATGAAATAACTGAAATGTATCTTTTAATTTCTTAGGTATAGAACTGGATGAGTATGATTTTTTGAGCCTTCTGTTTATTTGTTATTCATTCCATATGTTGTTGGACATTAGCAAGATACGAGAATGGAGAGCTGAATGTGTCAATCTCTGTCAAATGACTTATATAACATGAGAACTAATGATACTTCTGCTGTTTGCAGATGCAAAACTGAATTTTAAAAACTAGTGTTTTTAATGAAGGAGCTGTGTGAGAATGTGGACAAAATCTGTTGGCCAAATAAGATTAATAAAAATGATTGCTAAAGATTGCTAGGATCACTCATGTCAGGTGGGTGATTAAGACATGGATTTCATCCAGTTCAGCCAGCATGTATTACAGGGCTGGGCAACTTGTGGCCCTCTAGATGTTTTGGCCTCCAACTCCCATCAGCCCTAGCCAGCATAGCTAATGGTGAGGGATCATGGTAGTTGTAGGCCAGAACATCTGGAGGGCCACAGGCTGCCCACCCCTGTTCTATTATATAGCACTCTACTGTAGACTAAAGCATAGCAAGATTCTTTTTTCTTTTTTTGTGGCAAATTATTCTCTGTGAAGTCATCAAGCATTTTCTGATACTTATTGGTTGAGAACCATTGAAATTATGAATCAGCATATTTCAATGTCTACTGTTGTGTTCGGCTCAAGATGTGTCTCTCGTCATTTTTATATTAACATGCGCAGAGTTGAAATATGTTTTCAAATCAAATACCTTAATCTGCAGTCAAAAGCATATTAAGATGCCACAACAACTTCATGTGGAATATTGCTGGGAACAGGATGTTTTTAACTTTATAAAGCAGCTGCAGTTGTGCTAGGTGCTATACAATTTAAAAACCAAACAAGCCCCTCTTGTTGGCTTATAATCTACAAATACAGGTTGTGATAGTCTTTTGGCTACAAGCAATAAAGTTTGTAACATATCTAAACAAACAAGGCACCAAAAGGATAGGGTATGTGAAGGAAAAAATTGAAATAAATAACAAGCATTTAAAAGGTGCCACTACCATAGATGGAAACTTTTGTTAAGATTGCTGTCAAGAGGTGGAAAGCCAAATAGGAAGAAGTAAGTTTTAACAAGAAGACGGTAAAGAATTCCAAGCGTAAAGAGAGGCAAGAGAGAATGGGTGTATGAGCAAGTGAAGTAGAGAGTCGTGCCTTAACAAGTAAATTAACATCAGAGGAACAGAGAGAATGAGTTGGAGAATAACGAGAGATCAGGGAAGAAAGGGAGAGAAGAGAATGTAATGACATTAAAGTGAGATGAAGCAGTTTATATGGAATGCAAAATGGAATAGGAAGCCAATGCAAAGAGCAGTGAGTAGAAGAAAAATGAAAAATGATTGCATCGTGAAGCTGTAAAATTAAGCCTGCCAATAGAATAATATAATTTGAATTATAAAAATGTTCCTTTCAGTTTCTACCTGAAGATATTTGTGCTGCTTTATCTGCTTCTGTAATAGAGTTAATCTTTAAATTTATGCTATATATATATATATATATATATCAAATTTTAGCATTCTCAGGCTGGAACTAGATTTCTGGGGCTGCTGCTGAAGAAAAGCCAACCCACATCTCATTGTTCCTCTCTCCCTGGTAATGCCTTGCAATACAAAATACAGTACGTGATGTGACGCCATGTACTGCACGCTTTCCAGCCCGTGCATGTGGCAGCCCGTGAAGTTGAGTGGGGGCAAGGAAACTTGTAGCACAGTGACCTCGGGTCATACATTTAGTATTGCTGGAGAGAAGGTGGGGAGAAGGTGCAGGCTTGCTCTTTTATTTTGACTGCAGCCACATATCTAGCATAACATGCAGTCCCAGCCTGACTGACTCGCATTCCTCATCTTCTCCCACATCAAAAAAACTCTTGAGGAATTTGCCACCTAACACATATAAAGGGTTGGATCCAGATTTAGTCACGCTTAAAGTAGCCCCACTGAAATCAGTAAGACAACTTAGTCATGACTAATCTAAATCCCATTTAATTTCAATGGGTCTGCTCTAAGCAAAAAGTTAAAAATATATTACACAGAATAAATGTCTGCCCCTTCGATCACTTAGGCACTAGCTTTAAGGAACTTCCACATTCTGCAATAAACGGAACATCCGCTTCAATCCACTTTTCCTGACCTAAGTGCCTTGTGGAATCGTATTGCAAACGGGGGGGGGGGGGTGTAAGCGTAACATACGCATGTAGGTTCTGTTGGACTAAGGTCCTTCTGTCTTTAATATTACCATGCCTTCTCCCCTACAGACTGTTCTGATCACGTTTTGGTCATATTATAGCAGGGAGAAAAACGTATTATGTTTTTGGGGTGGGGAGGAGCCAGTTCAAACTTAAAAGCCTGCTGTTGCTCTGATTTGAACTGAAGAAGTATTCGCTATTTAATGCTTGGGGAAGGAGATCCCTGTGTTGCAATAATTTAGTTGTGAATCAGTCCCATATCTGTGTTATAAATAGGTTAGGAGAAATATAAGGAGTCAAGGAGAAGAAGTGGGATAATGGTACTCTCAGATGAGTGTGCTTAGGGGACAGATCCCAGTTTGCCTGGGTCTAAGAGAGACTTCCATCCAGAAGTACTCTTCTTGTGTTACTTTCCCTTTCATCAGCATCCCCACCGGTCTCTTAAACTGTTTGGTATGGGGACTGTTGAAAGTGTGAGTGCCCAAGAGGCAGTTTCTCTTTTCATCGGTTTCTGTTTCTTTTCCCAAGCCCCAAGCTGCTTTTTTAAAATGGGGAAGCTTAAAAGGCATTTCTTGGTGTGAAGAAATACTGAAAGAAACCGGGGAAGATGTCGACATGTGCTCATAGTGCCCTGTTGTTACGCTTAATGCAGTAATCGGTGAGACATGATTGTCCAGTTCTAGTTACTGGCTTCCCTTCCACCACTAAATCCGAACTCATCAATGAGTGAATGCGCTCAGTCTGTGCTGCCTGATGAGCTTCCCTGTAAAATACATAAGTTTGCAAACAACTTTACATTTTCAAGTGTACAAGTAAAGTATCTGAGGTATACACCTTAAAAATGTTACGTGTGTACTTTAGGGTTACTTTCATGTAACCCTAAATCTGTTGATGTTTTGCTATTCTATTTAGCTGCTTTTAATGCAAGCCATTAAGCTGGTGGTTCTCAAACTGTGTGCTCTGTGGCTCATATACAGCTGTTGCTGGAGGGCCACGGAGAACTGTTTTTGTCCCAACACAGTACTCCTTTCTCCTTCTAGTTTCCAAATACTAAAAATAATTCAGAACACAGATGTTGTGCCAAGCGCATGTGGATTCAGAGCATTTTATGCTGACAGAACCAGAAGGAGAGGTGGTCCATGGGACAAACTGTCTATGATGGACCACTGTGCCAAAAATATGTTTGAGAACGCCTGTGCTAAGCATTTCAGTTGCTTATGTTTAAAATGTGTTGCTTCCCCTTAATCATGCATGTCACACCTCCATTTTTGTGCAGATTGCAGTCCCACTCCTGAAGAGTCCAGCCCAGGTACGTACATGTGTGTGTGTTTCCTCCATTCGTGGTGTTTGCTTCTGGAAAACTGCAAAAGAAAAGGAGTTTCTTTGCATCTAACACGAAGGACTTTTGCTGGTGCTAAGCCGTGTACTACTACTACATTGGCAAAGGTATTTTGTTAGCTTAGTAGTTAAGGAAGTAGCTTAGTTAGCTTAGAGCAGGAAATAGAGGGGAAGGACTGAAACAATTTTCTTATTTTCTGGCCTTTCCTTGCCAGTGGGTTTTGACACACAGCAATTACGTGACAGGGAGCCTTGAGGGAAGCCATTTAGAAATGTATCAGATGGGGAGGTTGTCATATAGAGCTGCAGCTGTGTGGTTAAGCCTACTGTTGCCTCTTCCTGTGTGTGGTTGCAGAGTGCTGGTAACACTGAATTTAGCCCTTGTGGTCAGAGGCTAAAGATGACTGTCTCTCTGTGTGGTTACACGTGCCATGTGAGAAGCTTTTATGTAGCTACTGCATGGCTCACACTCATCTGAGTTTGACCTGCTTTAATTTGCAGGAAGCAGTCTGTAGACTAGGAATGGAAAACTGCTTGCTGCACTAATGCATTGACAGCACTTTTATTGCTTTTAATGTTTCTGTGGTACTTTTCTGGGTACAAAGTGCTGTGTGTGTCCCCCTTACAACAATCCTGCAAGATGGGTGAGTCTGAGAGCAGGTGGCTTGCCCCCTGTGAGCTTTGGGACTGAGAGGATTTGAACCTGTATCCAAACACAACACACATTCTTTGCACCATTCTGATCTCAGTAGAAGTTCTCTCTTTGTCTCAGCAGAGACCTAAGTTGCTCTATAGCATTTCAGTGGAACAAGGAAACCCTTAAATTGCTCTTCATCTTGTTTTAAAAATTAAAACAACATTGAGATTTGTGAATATGAGTGTATCATGTTTTTTTTAAATTTCCATTAGTTTTAGCCACATAATCAGATACATATTTATCTGGCCTATTTTAAAGAATTTTTTTCTATTTATTTCTGTACACTTGAAATAGCAGTGTCTGAAGAACTATTCTTAGTTACTTTAAAAATATTTTATCTATTAAAAGCTTTTCAGAGCAAGCATATCAAAGAATAATCTTCATTTTTCATTGCCTAGCTAGATCTTTCTTTTAGAGTACTGGGTTGTTTTGGAAAAACTGCATCGTAAATAACAGCTTTCCTGTTTTTAAAGGAATCTAACTGTGTGCTGAGGAATAGAATCAAATAACTTGTCTGAATGTATTTTGTTTTATTATCTATCTTCAAGAAGGGACACAGATTTAAAACATCAGATTGCTGATCTTGTCCTTTATTTTATTAAACTTTCCATAGCTGCCCTTTGTTTGGATGACTGTCAAGGAACTAAAAGTACTTGTTCCTTTTACATTTTATCGAAGTCAATTGTAGTTCCAGGCAAAGACCTGCGTGATGCAGGCAAATAGTGTTTTGGCTTCTACGCATGTTCTGTTGTATCTCAAAGATAAAACGAGATAGCAAAACGTGATGCTATGTATTAGAAAACTATACACACATCCTATTTTGCAAGTAGAGTAAAGATTTCATTGGGCACAATTTCTAGGTTGCTGCACTAATGCATTGACAGCACTTTTATTGCTTTTAATGTTTCTGTGGTACTTTTCTGGGCACAAAGTGCTGTGTCCCCCCCTTACAACAATCCTGCAAGATGGGTGAGTCTGAGAGTACTCAGGGGTAAAGGGGTAAAGAGGATGACATGTTGGGTAGTTAGTATATTTTGTATGTTATTTTTTTTATTATTTATTTATTATTTATTATATTTATACCCCGCCTTTTTTCCCGAAAGGAACCCAAGGCGGCTTACATAATCCTCCTCCTCCTCCTCCTCCTCCTCCTCTCCATTTTACCCTCACAACAACCCTGTGAAGTAGGTTAGGCTGAGAGTCAGTGACTGGCCCAAAGTCACCCAGTGAGTTTCATGGCCGAGCGGGGATTTGAACCCGGATCTCCCGAGTCCCAGTCCAACACTCTAACCACTACGCCACACTAACAAACAGAATGAAACATTCTGCCAATTTTTATTTTTATTTTGGCAGAAAGGAGGGATATAAATTAATTAAATAAAATTGGGAGGTAATTTAGGAGTGGCAAAGGATTGAACTAATTTTGCTTTACTAACTGAAGTTTTTTTTAAAAAACAAACACTTTTTAACAATTTTTTTTTGAAAATGTTCTTTAGCTGTGCTGTAAAGCTACCCTCTTGGGGTGGTGGGGTGGTTATACCACAAAATTTGGCCTTCTCCCTCTACACATAATGAAGGCTGTATGTGTTTATGTGGTATGTGTCTAATGTTCCATTGTATGTGTCTGTTTTTCACAAATGCGTTCTTAATCTTTGTTTCTCTTTGAAAGCCAATGAGACATTTTCTAGAATAGCTTTCGTGATCCTTGTACTTCAAATGTTAGAATTTGTTTCTCAGGTGCTTGTGTTACATTAATTTCTAAGGGAAATTCATTATATAATTATAGAGAGAGTAAAATGGCCATCCAGGAGAAATAAACATTTGACATAAAGTAACTTAGGGCACAATCCTATGCATGTTTAGACATGGCTGGCTGGGGAATGCTGAGAGTTGTAGGACTTTTTTTCTGTCTAAACATGCATAGGATTGCTCCTTAGGGTATTTATAGCCTTCTACTTTGGCCCAATGTGGAGGTAACTCTCTTAGCTATGGCTGAGAGATTGGAAATGGACTGCAACTCCCTCCTCCCCTCTTCAGTGCAAATTCCTTCATCCTTCCCTTGGCAGCATTAACCATGGTGTAGCATTACATCTGTACTAACGTTAACCATGGCTAATATTATCCAGAGCTAGCTTTAAACAGAGTTTGCAAATCTGCTTCAAATCCTTGTTTCAAACTGGTTCAAAAGCTAACCTTGGTTAATGTTAGCCATGATTAGCATCAGTGTAGAGATAATGCTACACCATGGTTAATGCTGACAAGGGAATGGAAAGGAGTGCACAGCCCATAGGTCCACTTCAAACCACTTAAATATGGTTGAGAGATGTGCAGTCTTACATATGTTTTAGAATTCTTTTAAAAAGCTGACTTTTTAAAAAATGTAAGTATTTATTTCATTGCTCTCTTTTTCCTTCTCAAAACTGTAGGTGAATGGAGTGAGGCACTTTACCCACTGCTGACAACACTCACAGAATGTGTGGCAATGATGAGTGACAAGGCAAAGAAAGCAATGGTCTTTCTCTTGATGCAAGATAGTGCCCCCACAATAGCTCTTTGCTTGAGCCTTCAGTACCGGAGGGATGTTGTCTTTTGCCAAACTGTAAGCAAGAAAGTGAAATGTATTTGTTAGACTTGGGATATGTGTGTTATAAAAGATTAACATTGAAAGCAATGAGAAAGATTACACATCACTAAATGCCTGCCACACATGGTATTTCACTAGCTTTGGCTGGTGTGCCAACTGCAGTCCCTCCTGGGTCCTTGGTTACAGTTTTAAAACCCTTTAGGACTTAGGACCAGCATACCTCAAAGACCACTTACTCCCACATTAACCTGCCCAGCTGTTGAGATCTTCCTTAGAGGCCCTATGTCGGGTCCCCCATTATTATCAGAGGTGAGGTGGGTGGTAACTGAGATAAGCCCTTTTCAGTGGTGACACTGACCATAACAGCCTCCTTTAAAACAACAAACAACAACAACAAAACAATATTTAATCTCATTATAGTTCTATTAAATAGCTGCAGCTCAGACAGGTTACACAGCAGTTGCTATGTGGATAGGCAGAAATTGGGTGGTGGGGCATAGTGGAAGGGAAACTGGTACATTCTTCTGCATGGGTATGCACACTAAAAAAATAAAATAAAAACATTCCCAAAGTCTCTTGAAATAGAAAAATAGGGGCAGTGCTTTACCTGGAATACGTGCCAATAATATTGATATTTGGAACACATGTGGCACTGCATAAGACTGGGCACTTCAATCCTAGCATAATCCGTCACTCCCTTTTAGGTAGCTTTGTGACAGTGCTGGAACACGCAAACAGCACAGTAGCAACCACTAGTACTCCTGGACCCTGGTGTGGTATGGTATCATCACATAACTTACGGTATACTTGTGCCACACCTGAAGGCTCACAGTTCCCTCCAGCCATTTTATTCAGCATCCTAGAGCTTCTGTTTTCGATGAAATAATGGATGTGTGAGGCTTCTATTCTTGATTCAGAAGATCAGTTGGCTTCCATTCTCAAAGGTCTTTTTCTGGTCCAGCTGTACATTTGTAGAGCATTAAGAAACCACTGAAGTTAAGTATGCAGATACTCTTACAATTAGGGCTTGAAAGAGTGTTACAGCATTATAACAATCTTTCTGGTCACCACTGTTAACCGCATTGGTAAAATGAAGGTGATTAGAAAGGTTTTTTTTTACATCATTTAAAAAAGAATGATCATTGTTGCATTGTAGTGTTACAGCAGTATAACACTCTTTCATCTGAGTAGTATTTCACTATTAAAAAAAAAAAACTCTAGCTGGAAAAACATTTTAGTGATAATTAAAAGACCTATTTAAGACACACATCATGGAGTGATAAAATGGTGGCCACTGCAAAGTTTATAGGAATATGTGCTCAGCTTCAAATAGCCACTCAGGTGGATTGGACATAGCAGCTATGTCACACCCAGTGGTATGGAAGGAGCATAATGGCATGAACTGCAGAAGTGCAATATCCCCGCTAGCATGGAAAATCCATTACAGTTCTGCTTATAGCTAACAGTGGAAAAGCAATGATGACTAGTGCTAGGAGCCACCTGTCCGGAAGCAGCCTAGTGTGCTGGTATGAGGATTTTTGAAAGCATGGGCAAAGAGTCTTTAATTACTTCATTTCTATGTTCTCTTGTGCAGCTCACAGCCCTTATCTGTGGCTTCATTATCAAGCTGAGGAACTGCCTGCATGATAATGGATTCCTGAGGCAGCTCTACACCATTGGCCTGCTGGCACAGTTTGAAAGCCTTTTGAGCACTTACGGTAAAAAAAAGAAAAGAAAAGAAGAAGATATATCATTGCATGGGAGCAAGTGCATAATGTCACTTATGACTTACTGAATTCCATTCAATGCATTGCATTGGCAAGTTGTATGTAGAAGATTTACACACGTCTTGCTATTCAGCCACAAAAGCGGGCTTGGAACAGAACCGTGAAGCTATGTTATATTTTAAATCCATACATAAAATACTGTGCAACTAAAAGCAGACGGATGTCTTTGTATGTTGATAAACTTCATCCAAATCCAGAAATGGTGCAACTGGTTCTGTGCGTACCGTGGACATTCTTTCTGAAGCAGCAGCAGAGCGGACTCCCATAGCGCCACATAATCAGGCGGTTTTTGAACTTGGCGAAGGTTCAAAATGTCTGCCTGCTGCTCCAGTTTTTTAAAAGTAAAAAACCTTGCTGGGTATACACACATACTTTTAGGATGCACTGAAAATAATGTTCTGGATTATGTTCTCATTTCAGATAGTGACAAAGCCTTACGTAAGGTAGCCAAATTCACCCTTGTAAGAGGAGTTGAGAAGTTAAGGTGGAAGAGTCAACCAGATTCCTAACTCTTTGGAAATAACACTACTTGCAGTACTCTAAATTACAGTTGAAACAAATTCTGGGGGAAACTCTTGAGCAAGTTACCCTAATTTGAATTTGGTTTCAAAAATTAAAAAAAATTCAAATCCAATTGGATTTTTTTCAATATTCCCAAATGATAAATGCTGTTGTTCATAGGGGTGTTACAAGATGGAATAGTATTGAGTTCTATCCAGATATCTGCCTCTGAAGGAGGAAGGTGGAAGCTGATTTTCCCACCTCCTCAATTCCCGGTCGGTCCCCGCAGATTCCCCCCACAAATGCTCCTCCAAGGGTTAGGCAACCCTGCTGAGTGGGGTGGGTTCTGGCACAGGGAAGGGGGAGTTTGCAGAAAGTGTGGGGGAGACGCCTTCTGTCCCACTCATATAAGGTGTCTCTGCCCAATTTTCCATGAACTCCATCTTCCCACTCAACTCCACTCCCCCACATCACAAACCACCCTACTTTCACAACTTCAAGGACCTTTCAGGGGCTCTGTGGACTGGCAGGGAGGGGGGGGAGTCAGCTTCTGCCCACCTCCTTCCATAGGCAGATATCTGGATGCAAACCATTGAGTTCAACAAGTTTGATACTGAACATTGCCTGTGGCTCACGCTGGCTCAGCTTGTCTGAGCGTGGAAAGCTAAGCAGGGTCAGGCCTGGTTATTACTTGGATGGGAGACCCCTCCTCTAGTTTCCTGCATTGAGCAGGGGGTTGGATTCGATAGCCTTGTAGGCTCCTTCCAACTCTATGATCTATGATCTATGAAATCCACAAGACTAAGGCTCTGATAACTTAACTCATTGACTTGGAAGCAAGTTCATTTGAGATAATTGAATGTTACGTCCAAATAAAGGTGAGTTAGGTTCAGAACGCTGAGATTAAGTTTGTTAAAAGTACTTCTCACCATCAAACTTCAAATGCATTTTTTAAAAAATTCACAATATTTTCCCATTCTGAATTTCCCAACTTTTTTGCATTTGTGCCAACATTTCATTTTTCCTAAAAACTACATGGCAACAAAAATTGGATTCTGATGAGTTATCAAAATATTGGTTAACTTTCTCTTATGATAAGAACATGAAAATATGTTTATTTCTGTCCTTCATAAAAATACATGTGGCAAATGTTAGGCCCTTGATCTAAGTGTATAGATTTTTGCAGCCCGACTCAAGTGGGAGCATTTTGGAGTATAGCAAGAGGAACTTCTCATAGAGTTGTGCAGAATGGGCGGGGGAGGGCATATATGTGAAAAGCACACATTTTCTTCTTCATACTAGTGTGTCTGACTCCTCTAAGATCTATTAATGTGTTACTTGCATGTATGACAATCCCATGGAGAAGCAGGATGCTTCTGGCCCCTACCCTCCCATTGTGTTTCTGTGCTAGCCCCATCCTCCAACATCCACATGTTGAGCACAGTTGTCTGTAAAGGAACCTCTAGACTGTAGGGGTCCCTTTGTAGAGGAGTACACTCAACATGCAGATGTCGAAGGGCAGGTTTAGCACAGGGATGTGGCCTTTGGGGCAGCACCAGAAGCATCAGCCTGCTTCTGCTTCACCTCAGGACTACCCTAAACACAAGTAATGTGAATAGGGCTACAGACAGACGGTTGGCAACACTTTTTATATGTAAAAATACTTCTTATAATCCTATTGATGCTTTCTTTGTTTAGGTGAAGAGCTGGCAATGCTAGAGGATATGAGTGTTGGTATAATGGACTTGAGGAATGTAACGTTTAAAGTAACCCAGGCCACATCGAATGCCTCTACTGACATGCTGCCAGTCATTACAGGAAATCGGTAAAAAGAAAAAGGGAGGGGAAGGGAACAAGGGAAGAGAAGTTGTGAAAGCAAGTTCTGATTAAGATTGGACACTTGAATGACACATGCAAAAGCAAAAAGCTGGGCAAATATGTAGTTGTCTTATACAGAAAGGTTTTTTAACCTGGTTTTTAGTGAACATTAAACTTTACCTTGATCAGTTTAACTAACGCTAGAAAAATTATCCAAAGTCCAGACTATTATTTTTTAGAATATGTATTAACATCTCAGAGGTGATTTCTGGAGAATAGTGTTTAACCAAATATTTATTGCACACATGTATGCAAGGTTGGAGACAAATTGGCCTGCTGCAATATTATTTTGAGGAGCAAAGCAAGTATTTCACACACAAGTGTAGGAAGTTGCTGTGTGGATTGTCTGTTAGAATATGAGGTGATAATTTCTTGCATTGGAATGCAATTTTATTTTCTGTTTTGAGAGGAAATGTTGCCTGTGACCAGTCTTCTCTGTTCACTCAGAATATTGCAAAATATAACATTTCCTTTCTCTTTACGCCCTGAAAGTGGAATAGGACTAATCTAGGTAGAATAAGCATGGGAAAGGGCTGGTGATAGGACTGTGGTGGTAAGCACCATTCCTGATCTATGCATATTTCTTTTTTAAGGCAAGCATAGAGCCCCTGTATGTACAACTCTGTATGATGCCTTACAGGATTATTGTAAGGATTACGATTGGATAATGCATGTGATGTGCTTTGAAGACTTGTAAGCACTATGAAAAACTTAAATATTATTGTGGAGGAAGGGGGGGCTGGCTGGCCCACCACACCCCCACCCTTTCCTACCCCAAAGGAACCAAGATCCCCAGAGATCTCAAGGTACCAGATTGCCAGCCTCAGCTGTCTGCAATCCTACTTGAATCTCTGTTCAGGGACTCGCCTTTAATTCTGTAACCTGGATTTAGATACTGAACCAAGCAGAGCAATCCACAAACACCATGTGGGGTAAAACCAAGACAAGGTTTATTCTGGTGGCATTTTACAAGATTAGGGAAATGAGAGAAGCACACAAAATAAAGAGAGAGACACTTTAGTACACAGTAAAGCTGCAAAATAACAAAACCTGATTCTTAATATCTCTCAGGCACACACCTATATTACCTGAGGGTGTCTTCTTCCAGGGTTAGATCCAGCACAGCCCTGCCGCCCGGGGGGAACTATTCCATCTACCCGCAGGTCTGAGATGGATAGCCCTCCACAGGGCCTACCTTCATTAGAGCCCTCATTCAGCTAATTTCACCAGGAGCTACCTGGGGTCGGTTCCTGATGGCCCCCCCAAAGGTTTGGGGCCTCTGCTTGGCCCGCCATTGCTCTACAGCAACCATGCGGGCCCAAAGACAAGACAAAGACAAAGACACACAGGCTACACGTTGGGAAATAGCTCTTCCCCCCTCCCCCTTTCTGTAGCTTTCCTGTCTTCAGCCAATTAGATTGAACTTCACCTGGCCAGGCAGGGGGAGGGAGACTCATGAGTCGTGACTCATGGCTTACTGGGCCTGAACTACATTTGCATATGAAAGCCCTAGACCGGACTCTCAGGCGCCATGCCCCATCCTATGCTTTATGTACCTTTCGCCTCCTCCCAGCCCCCCCAACTGGCCTTACTTGGTTTACACATGAGGAGGCGTGTGTGTGTGTGTGTGTGTGCATGCAGGAACCCCCAAAGGCTCTTTTCTTCACAATTATTATGGCACTCTTAAGTGCAGTCAGGATCTCTGCTTTGTCGGGGTTCCTGATCACACGGAGAGAGCCCAGTGTGCAGGGACTCTATTCTGACCTTAAAATGAGTGCACACTGTGACTGGGTTTGCATGACATGACAACCCATTGTGGGTTGTTGTGTGGTGTGAACTCGGACCGCTTCATGTAGGGTGACTTGTTTGTGGGCAGCAAGCCACCCTGACAACCCATAGCTTGTTGTAGGGGTTGTTGGACCCGCAATGGGTTGTTCTGTCATCCAAACCCGGGCAACCAATCCCATCATGGGTCCAGGGAAGTGGCGAGCAAGCCTCTCAGCCAGAGCGGCAAAAACCCCTTGCCGTTCTTGCCAAGCTCGCCCGAGCCACCACCAGTGACAGCTGCTCCACCAAGTGCCCAGGAGGCACTTTGGAGCAACCATCACTGGCTCATTCTCCTCCTCTGTGATTGTGAGCCTTTTTGTGATCTCAGAAGTGACAGCCATTGACAGCCCCTCCAAAATGCCCAACTGGCACATTGGAGGGTCTGTCAGTGGTTATAGCACCAGGCCTATTAGGGCTTTATTGTTAATTTTGCATTATATGTAACCATATAATGTTAATTTATTTTTTCTTCCTTAACTCTGTTTTCAACTGAATAGACTTTTGCTAAGAAATATTTTTTTGCCTTTTGTTCATTGAACTAAATAGTAACTAGCCTTTAATTTCCTGTGAGGCACAGTAAAACAACAACAACAACATTGTGTTGAAATAAATAATTACTTTTCCTTACACTGTCCAAAACTGTACATGGAGAGAGATAGGGTTCAATTTTATGGTTAAGTGTCCCCAAACAAGCCAGGATCAGAAACTAGCTTTAAACCAGGTTTGAAAGTTGACTTACAAATCTTGTCTTGTTTGGGCGCACTTAACCATAATCCCAACTTCATTTGTAACACGAAGCTATGCAAAGGGAGGAGAAAAGCAGGAGTGAACAGACTGCATGCACCAGCATGCTGCTCATGCGCATCATGGATTATTAAGCCAGGATTCCTGTCTTAATATCACATGTGAACATGGTCTATGGGTCCACTTCTACATTTCCACTTCTTTCTGGACAGTATCAAGCAGCTACTTAAAAGAAGGTGCTAACAGCTTTGATTTTAATTGATTTAAGTTGATAACTTTCTGTGTAGTCACACATTTCTTTATCTTAAAAGAAATGTTCCTTTAGAAGGGGGGGTGTTCTGATCTGTGTTGCTTATTTAAACTTCTTTTTTCTGTTCTAAATTAGTGATGGGTTTAATGTGAGAATTCCATTGCCAAGCACCTTGTTTGATGCGCTGCCCCGCGAGATTCAGAGTGGCATGTTACTGCGAGTTCAGCCCGTTCTCTTCAATGTGGGGATCAATGAACAACAAACTTTAGCAGAAAAGTATGTATATTCTATTTTTAAAATGCTTCATGCTTAATTGAAGTTAGATAAATCACCTTGAAAAATCAATTAAAGTTAGATAGATCAGGAAGAGGTAGATTTACATCAAATTCCTGTTTGAACCATTGCCTGTATGTTTACCTTATTTCAGTTCCTCAGGTTGCTGTTCAACTTCACAACCCATCTCCTGTGTAGTATATAAAGTCTATTATTACCTTTGGGATTACAGTTGTGACCCTGTCTTGATGAATTCCATTGCTGCAATTAAAGTAGTATTCATTGCTTGCCAATTTTAAAGCGCCTTAACCAACCTAAAACAGGGTCAGGATAATGTGCCCATGCAGTGCATCTGGGATTGCCCTGATGCTCCTCAAGATGCCACATAAGCATCTGTATCTGGCTCTTCTTATGCCAGAAGGACCAGTAAATAAGTTTTGAACCTGATCTGCTGTGCTTTTGTGCCATTGCTGGGAATCCATCACTTGGTCCTATCATCACTCTTTATATGCTCGTTGTTTTGAGTGCATATTTTAAATTATCTATTTTATTGATTTATTGATTTATATTTATTTATTTATTTTTAGGCCACCTTTTAGGGCAAAGTCCCCATGAGGTGGTTAGAAGAAATTATAATATGAATAACCATAAAATACAGTATCACGATTAAAAACATCATTTAAAACATAAGTAGAAACTATTTTTTTATTTATTTATTATATTTATACCCCACCTTTTTTCCTGCAAGGAACCCAAACTGCACTAGTTATGCAGCTTGTCCTATCTTGAAGGAGATTATTACAATCAATAAATTTTTATAGCATGAAATGGAAAATGTTAAGACTTTGAAGATGTAGCTTTGTTTGGAAGGTGTATGTATGTGGAATGTTTGTTTGCTAATGGGGCCCTTTTGATCTTTAAAGGTTTGGCGACACCTCATTACAAGAAATGATTAACATGGAAAGCTTAGTAAGATTGAATTCCTACTTTGAACAGTTCAAAGAAGTTTTGCCTGAAGACTGTAAGTATGAATAACAAATACTTATATCCAATATGTTTGAATTTAAGTTAGAGGATGTTTAATTTAAACATTGTTTGTATACAATGAATTTTTCCAGATAGTGAAAGGTGACTCGCTAGTTTCTCCCAAGTGCATTGATACCTTTGTCCGATTTCAGCAGGTGTGTTCAGCAGGACTTTATGAAATCAAAAGATCCGAGCTACCCGTGCAAGTGTTATTGCAATGCACTGCAGTTGGGGCTACCCTTGAAGAGTGCCTGGAAGCTTCAATTGGTGCAAAATGAGGCTGCTAGTCTGCTAACTAGTGCATGGTATCAGGACCATCTTACACCTGCCTTGAAAAACCTTCGCTAGTTGCCAATTGCTTTCTGGGCTCAATTCAAGGTGTTGATTTTAACTTTTAAAGCCCTAAACAGCTTAGGACCTGGCTGTTCAAGGGACCACCAGTCTTGTTATGAACCCGTCTGGTTATTGAGATCTGCAGGAGAGGCCCTCTTGAAGGCATCATTGCCTGTAGAGACCCATTTGCTGGGCACACATGAAAGGACTTTCTCCTGTGTTGCTCCCTAACTGTGGAATGTGCTCCCCCAAGAACTACGATTGGCCCCATTTCTTGGTTTTTGGAAAGGGCGTGAAGATGCATCTTTTTTAAATTTAGCCTTTTCAGTTACTATGTAGTTTTAATATTTTACTGTTTCTACTGGTTTTGTTTTTCTGTTATGTAACCATTTTATTGTTTTAGGTTGTGCACCACCTTGATGGCTTTTTAGCAAACAAGGTGGTATATAAAATTTAATAATAAATAAGTAACAAATAACAAACACCCTGATCCTAAACCTGCTCATGTGGCTGCACACACACACACACACACGACATTGTAGATAGGATTTCAGCTTAAGCTACTGAATTTTTTAAAAGTAAGGAAGGTTGAAACTGTAATTTTAGGGCCTGCTGATTTTATTTGTTTAAGAGTTGGCAGTATACTGAGGTACAAACTGCATGTGGTGGCAGAAGACCAGTGTGTTTCAACCAAGCCTGCTCCCAGGCACGGATAAAACAGGGAGTTTGGAGTAGGGTCTAGTTTTAAAAGAAGCATGTGGATGAGGAGTACAGAATCCCCCCTCCCCACCACTGCTTATCTCCCTGCAGATGCTCCCCCAAAACACATTTCTCCCAGGTGGCTCACTGGACTGTGGAAGACGTAAACATACCCTTAAACTTCTTTGTTCTTAAAATCAGACAATTAATTTGATTGATCAAGGAAACAGATGCAAGCATCCATTTTAGCCTTTTTAGACACTGGGTGGGTTTTCTCGTCATGCTAAGCCACCCTGAAAATAAGTTACACGGTGTGGGTTGTTTGCAGAACAACCCTTGGTGATCAGGCTCATCGTGGCTTGTTCTCCCCCTCGGTCCTCCAACTGGTATCCCAGTGTCCTTCACAGCAGAACCTGTCTTGTCTCCCCCCCCCCCCCCTGGTTGCTACCCCTTTCCATTTTCCATTTTTTAAAAAAAGTTTCAGAGCCTCAAAAATGCACAATTGGGGTCATGGGTTTTTTTTCCCCCAGCCCCAGAAAATTGCGCAAATGTGTTCATAATTTTTTTTATTATTATTTTTGTTGATCTTTCACAAGTGTGCTCTTACGGCTGTCCGATATGTGTAGCCTTGCGTGGTCAACTTCCTTGTATGTTTCAGCTGTCAAAGGGAGGGGTGGAGTAAGTAACATACACAAAAACTGACAAGGCAAAACTGCATATAGGCTAATTTGTGCACCGTTACCAGGGACCAATTGCCAAGTAGTCAACTGAAAAGCATTGAAAAGGGGGGGGGGGGGCAGCAGCAAAAGTAGGTGCACCAAAAGTGAGGGTGGGGGAAACAATATCTCCCCCTTGGCACTGTGAACCCCTGTTGCTTTTAAGCGTTGAACTGACACTTCTCAGTGCCCTCCACCTTTTCAACACTTCCTCGAGGCTCCAACTACTCCAGAAAGGGGAGATATTGGCTCCACCCCCTCGACTTTACACAACTCCTTTTCAGAGCCTTTTAGTCCTGAACCATCTCCATGGGATTCATTTTATGTGGAATTAAAGGTGCCACTAGATGATGGTAACTAGAATCAAACTCTTAACCAGATCAAAAGACTTGAATATGAGCCAAATTAGATGGGGTTTTTTTTCAATATCTTCAAGTGAGACCTTGGGTTCAGAGCAGGTTAAGACAAAGAGAACTATGAAAAGAAACTGCGTTTGAATTTTTGTTAGCAAGACCAAGTAAAGGTATGTCATCTAGATTGTACCAAATCATTAGTGAGTTATTTATAGTAAGGAAACATAGGATTGGATCCAGACTTGGGGTGCTTCCAGATGGAGGGGTCCTAGCACTAACAATCAGAAGGCATTGTGTAGCTATTCCATCAATTCTTACTTAATAGATTTTCCACAGTAAGAAAAAGGATGGAAGAAGTGGTGGGCAAGCACAGGAGGGCTATGACTAGAAGTCAGTGATGTCTAGACACCCTGTAAAATTCTGTGAATGTGACAGGGTGATGACAGAATAAAAGCTTCACCTGGGAGGACCCTTTAGAGTACAACTATTGAAATAATGACTAATTCCCATTGATTTTGGTGGGTCTACTCTAAGACTGGGTCCACACAATACAATAACCCACACTCAAGGTTGTGTATGGGTTGAGTGTGGGTTGTCATTGAACTGTGTATTGTGGTGTTGTCTGAACCCAGCCGCAATAACAAACCATGGTTTGTTAACCATGAACAACCCACAGTTCACAACCCAACAACAAACCATGGGTTCTCTTCATGGGTTGTTTGTGGTTAACAAACCATGGTTTGTTAGCGCAGCTGGGTTCAGACAACACGACAACCCATGGTTCAACAACAACCCACAGTTATTGTGCTGTGTGGACCCAGTTGTATGACTAAGTCTGGATCCAACTCAGAGTTCTTATTTAAGATGGAATCAAGATCTGAATGAGAAAATTAGAGATGAAATTTGAAGTTTTCAAATTTCTTTGACAAGTAGAAATGAAATTATCACCATATCTAAGTTGGATTGAAAATGACTCCAGAATTATTGTGTGGTGGCATCTAACACTGAGGCTAAAAAAAAATGTGTTAGTGATGTAATTTTGAGAGAGCAGATCTAATGGACCTATGGTGGAGATGTCCTAAAAATCCAAGAATGTTGGAATCATATGGTGGATAAGGGCATTATTTTGTCCCTAATGCTATTTAACATCTGTATGAAGCCATTGGGAACTGCCATTAGGGGATATAGAGTGAGGTGCCATCAGTATGCTGATGACACCCAGCTCTATTTCTCTGTAACATCTGAATCAGGGGAGGCTGTGCAAACCTTGGACCAGTGTCTGGATGCACTGGTGGGCTGGATGAGAGCCAATAAACTGAGTCTGAATCCTTAATAGATTTAAGGATCTCTGTGGGTGAGTGGTTCCCATGTCTGGGAACTGGGTCAGTTGCCCGCTCTGGATAGGGTTAAACTTCCCTTGAAGGAGCAGGTGTGTAGTCTGGGGGTGCTCATTGATCCAGCACTATCACCTAATGTCTTTAGGAGTGCTTTTTACCAGCTCCAGTAGGTAAGACAGATACGGCATTCCTGGACAGGGATAGCTTGACCACTGTGGTCCATGCATTGTAACTTCAGCATTGGATTACTGCAATGCTCTTTATGTGGGGCTGCCCTTAAGGTTGCTTGGGAGCTGCAGTTGGTGCAGAATGCCACAGCCAGGCTGGTAATGGGAGCAGCTTATCACCAGCATATTACAGCTATGCTGAAGGAACTGTGGTGGCTGTGTATATGCTGTTGGGGCAGGTTTAAGTTTTGCTACTTGTTTACAAAGTACTCAACAAATCAGGACCAGGATACTTAAGAGATTGGCCAACCGCCTACCTGCCTAGTCGGTTGCTGTGCTGTGCTCATCAAGAGGTACTCTGCTGGTGGTCCCCAAGATTTCAGAGTTCTGGTCCATGATGGCTTGGAATAGGGCACTTAGTATTGTAGTGCCCACTCTCTGGGTTAGACAGGTGCTAACTCTTCTGGGTTTTCAGTGCCTACTGAAAACAAACATTCCAAAGAATTAATATACAGTGCCTCGCAGAAGTATTCACCCCCCTTTGACTTTTCCACATTTTGTTGTGTTACAACCTGGAATTGAAATGGATTTAATTGTCATTGTTACCACTTGATGTACAGAAGATACTTAACACTGTGAAGGTGCGAAATAGTTTTATTCTGGCACAAAAGTTAAGTAAACAAAAACAAACTAGTACTTGTTGGTTGCATAAATATTCACCCCCTTTGCTGTGACATAAATAAGACCTAAATAAGCTCTGGTGCAACCCACTGCCTCCGGAAGTCAGATGCTGTAGTTGAATGGAGTCCACCCGTGTGCAATTCCAGTGCTACGTGATCTCAGATTAAATACACCTGTTTCTGGAAGGTTCCAGAGTTCGTCAGAGAGCATATCTAAACAAACAGCTTCATGAAGACCAAGGAGCTATCAAAACAACTCTGGGATGAAGTTGTGCAGAAGCACCAGTAGAGTTGGGTTATAAAAAAATATCCTAAACTATGAACATCTCCCAGAGCACCGTTAAATCCATTATTACAAAATGGAAAGAGTATGGCTCATCCGTGACTCTGCCTAGAGAAGGCCATCCACCAAAACACAGTGACTGGGTAAGGAGGGCATTAGTCAGAGAAACAACCAAGAGGCCAATGGTAACTCTGAAGGAGCTGGGGAGATCCACAGCTGAGATGGGAGAAACCGTCCATGGGCCAACTATCATGCAGATGGTCCACAATGCTGGGCTTTATGGAAGAGTGATGAGAAGAAAGCCATTGCTAAAACAAACCCTTCTCAAAGCCCATTTGGAGTTTGCAAAAGGAGACATGGGGGAGACACAGCAAACACGTGGGGAAAGGTTCTCTGTTCTGATGAGACCTAAATTGAACTTTTGGGCCTTGCCGCAAAACGCTATGTGAGGCACAAAGCCTATAGTGCTCATTGCCCTGAGAACACCATCCCCACGGTGAAGCATGGTGGCGGCAGCATCATGTTGTGGGGATGTTTTTCCTCAGTAGGGATTGGAAAATAGGTCAGGATGGAGGACAAGACGGATGGAGCCAAATACAGGGCAATTCTAGAGGAAAACCTGTTTCATTCTGCAAGGGACCTGGGACTGGGGTGGAGGTTCACCTTCTAGCAGGTCAATGACCCTAAATACACAGCCAAAGTAACACTGGAATGGTTTAAAAACAAGAACCTGAAAGTCTTAGAATGGCCCAGTCAAAGCCCAGACCTCAATATGATTGAGAATCCGTGGCAAGACGTGAAAGTTGCTGTTCACCAACGGTCCCCATCCAACCTGATGGAGCTGGAGCAATTTTGCCAGGAAAAATGGGCAAACATTGCAGGATCCAGAAGCACAAAGCTGATAGAGACTTACCCAAGAATAGTCGCAGTTGTAATTGCTGCCAAAGGTGCTTCTAGGAAGTCTTGACTCAGGGAAGTGAATACTTGTGCAACCAGCAAGTGCCAGTTTTGTTTGTGTTTACTTAACTTTTAGGCCACAATAAAAATATTTTGCACCTTCACAGTGTTGAGTATGTTGTGTACATCAAATGGTAACAATGCCAATTAAATCCATTTCAATTCTAGATTGTAACACAACAAAATGTAGACAAGTCAAAGGGGGGTGAATATTTCTGCAAGGCAGTATTTAATTATGATCTTATACTGTGTTTTTGTACTTCACTTAGAAATTCCTTTTAATGTAAGCGATTCATAAATAAGTAAGTAAGATTAACTTGATTGTTGGGAGTGTCAGTACCTGGAGATCCAGTATGATTTTAGGATATTTGAGGGATGTCGGTTCCAATAAGAGATAATGTTTTGCTTATTAATGGCAGGTAGAATCTTGTGCAATGCTGGTGGGACTCGCAAAACACCAACACTGAGATAAAGTGTTGGCCCATGCCAAAGTGTTTAAAACTTACAAATCATGTCCATTAGAGAAGGTAAAGGGAGATATGTAGGCGAGGTGCCTTGCTTTTAGGAATTTTTTCAATATTGGAATAGGTATAATCAAATTCAGGTAAGTAACTGGGCTAAATGAACTAATTCAATCATTCAGTTATTGAACTAATTATTGAATATTTTAATTAGAAATATATCTCTTTGAAATCTTAATATGGCTTCATTTTATAGATTTTGTATTTAAGATTGTATGTATAATTTTTTTCTCTTTTAAAAAAATATGCTATTGTGTACGTATCATTTTATGCTATTGTATACTTTTAAAACAATATTTCTGAACCAAGAAGTATACTTGATACATGTGTTGTAGTCGGCATCATCTTTGAAGAGGTGCTTGCCATGCACAGTTTTTAAAGCACGTGCATTAAAATGTGTGGGTTTTTTAAAAAATTAAGGTCACCTTTTTAATCAATTCCAAATGTATTTTCAATTGATTAAACATTGCAGATCTAATTAAAAACAACTCTTTAAACTTGTGACATATGTAACAGTGACTTGGTATAGTTTCCCAGATTCTTATTAAACAGATTCTAAGTTCCTGGAGTATGAAATGTCATGTGATCTACTAGTAGTGTGTAATCTAGTTCAGAGTTCCTCATTTCTACAGAATTCCTAAGGCACTGATGGAAACATGATTGAATATAAAGTTCAGCCTGAAGAATTTTGCAGATGTGCTGCTCTTTCCCCACCTCATGAATGAGATGACACATGCCTGTGCAGATACTGACCATTAAGAACAGGGCATGCTCTTACACTCCTTTCTTTTTTTTCCTTTCTCTTTTCTTTTAGGTCTACCTCGATCCCGTAGTCAAACGTGCCTGCCTGAACTGTTGCGGTTCCTTGGACAGAATGTACATGCAAGGAAAAACAAGAATGTTGATATTCTTTGGCAAGCTGCTGAGGTATTTATTATTCGTTAGCTCATTCTAGTAACATTTTAATGGATACACAGCACATTGCCACTTGCCCCATGTGAAAAGGGCAAGCAGCAAATCAGGAAACGACTCCTGCTTGCACATAGTAACGGTGGTGCACACACTGGTAACCTCTAGGCTTGATTTCTGTAATGCACTTTACTTAGGGCTGCCTCTATACTTGGTTCGGTTCAGTTCGGAAGCTTCAATTAGTACAAAATATGGCGGCCAGGTTGGTCTCCAGGACACCCCGTGGAGACCATATAAGACTGGTCTTAAGATTTTTACGCTGGCTGCCAATTTGCTTCCAGGCAAAGTATAAAGTGCTGGTTCTCACCTTTAAAGCCCTACATGGTCTAGGTCCAAGGTACCTTAGTGAGCGCCTCCTCCCCTATCTTCCACCCCGCCACTTAAGGTCTTCGGAGGGCCATCTCCTGCAGCTGCCTAATGTGAGACTGGCAGCTACTCGTCGGAGGTCCTTCTCTTTTGCTGCCCCTCAACTGTGGAATGGCCTGCCAGTTGAAATACGCCTGCTGACTTCTTTGAATGTCTTTAAGGAGGCACGGAAGACTTTGTTATTTCAGCAGGCCTTCCTTTTATAATATTCTATTATATTTCTATGGAATTTTAATGGAATTTTTATGCTGTTTTTATGTTTAGCATGTTTTTACAGCATATTTATTTGTTTAATTGATTATTTTGTATGCCGCCTAGAGTAATAGTATATAGGCGGGATATCAATTGAAATAATAATAATCATCATCATCATCATCATCATCATCATCATCATCATCATCTACCATAGTACTGTGCTGCATTTCCTGGGCCAGAGAAACAGTAGTGTTATGGCAGCTGCATCTGTCATTTCTTTATTGTCTGTCTGTCAAAGCCTGGAGAGAGAGTATGATAGAGTCCTAAAATTGGTGCTGTCATAGCACAGTGCTGCATTACCCCCACTCAGGGAAAAGCAGCACTGCCAAGTTAATCTTGGTACTGCTCAGTCTTTGTAGCCAGCTTGGCTACAAATGGACCCCTGGAAGAAGCTGGCAGATTTGTTGCTCCTGTCACTGTCCTTGCATTAGTGGCAGTTGCTTGAAATTGCTCAGTGGGCAGTGATGCCACTATGATCAGGAGTAGTGCTACTGCTGTGGTTAGCTCTCAGCCTTGGCCATACCGGGAGGTGAGTGGCTTAGCTAGGAAGGAGGGGCTGGTGCCGAAGAAATTTGTTGGGGGACAGGGTGTTCCTTGTTACTTATTTGGAGGTTGGGTGGGTTTGCAGCCCTGCTAGCTCCACTTTCCCTTGAAGAGAGCCACCCTTGCCATCTCTTTCCTTCCTAGAGTATATGCCAATGAATTCCCTTGGCTGTTAGCAAGACAAGAGTCCCCTGTATCCTAGGTGACATGCCTCTCCTTTGGGAGTGTGCTTTGGCAATGGCATAAGAAGTAAGGAACCCCCAGGCAAACTGAGCAGTGGTGGGCAGCCATCCCCAAAGGTTTATTTGAAACACTGAGATATTGGTAAATGCTGCTTTACTTCTTCTTCAGCTATTGACCTTTTAGAAAACCTGACTGGAACAGGTCCACGTAAGGAGCCTGTTTCTAGTTCCTCATTCCTCATGTAAATTTATTCAAGGCTGACAGTAATTTAATTTTCTTTTTCTCAAACTCTGCCCTCATCCACATCTACAGGCTGCATGGTCATTCCCTTACTACTTCTGGAGTGGCCATATTCTTTTCCTTGGCATTGCAATGGTATTAATAGATAGCATCCTTTTTTAGATTTGCCGCAGACTAAATGGTGTCCGGTTTACAAGCTGTAAAAGTGCCAAGGATAGGACTGCCATGTCGGTGACTCTGGAACAGTGTCTAATATTGCAGCATGAACACGGAATGGCTCCGCAGGTCTTCACCCAGGCCCTGGAGTGTATGAGGAGGTAAGAACTGATCTGCTCACTGGCTACTTTTTTCCAATTCTGGAGCCATGTAAACTGCAGATGGGTGGTTCTCTCCATCTTTGATGGGAATAGTTATATAACAAATATATAACTATCAAGAAAGATTAACCACATGGACTACAGCTGCCTGACATACTTTAGATCTCACTTATTCTTTTTTGACATAGAGTTGCCATATTTGTGTACTTTTTAAAAAGCTCCTCAAAAGAGGAAAATGTTTTGTTTAGTTTTTTAAATAGTTTATTGGATAACTGAGACATAAAGAAAAGAATTGCTGGCATGCAGTTTTTGCTGCTCTACTAGTCTGAAAACTTTGCAGTTGTGGCATTGCCCTGGTTGCCATTTTCCTTAGAAGCGATCTGCGTTATTACTTGTTTTCTAAAGGATACGCATCTGCAGGTTGCATTGGTTTGCTATGCTTACTCCTCAAGCAATACAGTTTGCTCTTCCAGCAAATTGTCTTTATGAATGTTTCATGATACAGCAATCAAAATCCATCACAACTTGTCTTTATACTGTGGTCATATCAGTTTAACCTGTTTTCTGAAGCAGCAGACGTGTTTGCAAAATTCTTTTCTATTTTTATATAAAAAAGAGGAATCTGTTTACTGTTGTTCAGTACATTGTTTCAAGCACTGCTGGAAAGCTCCAATTTTACATACCAAAAAGAAAGGATAAGAAATCCAGTTTTAGTCTTTATCGGTGTAGTTTAACACTACTGTGGAGTCCTGTTTTCAACATTCACTCTTGCTGAATGTACTGTACCGTGTGTCTTCTCACCAAATTCTCAAAAGTGTTCAATTCTCTTATCCTTTCTGTATGTTTTTGCTATTTGACCCTTTCTAAATCTTCAATGTTCTATTTTTTAAAAAAATGTTTTCAGGTGTCACCTTATTACTTCAGCAAATGTTACTTTCTGAATCCTACATTGAATCTTGTATATTAGCCACAGGATTCCCAGGGATGTTGAAGAGTCCTTGGCCTCGAGTCACGAGTCGAGTCACGAGTCTTTGGACCCGAGTCTCGAGTCGAGTCTCGAGTCCAAGGTCCAAAATGGTGACTCGAGTCGAGTCACGAGTCCCGAGTCACTCCCAAAGCGGCGGCCCATGGAGGGAGCGGGAGGGTCTCCGCGAGAGGAAGAAGAGCTGCCCTTCCTCCCGCGGAGACCCTCCCGCTCCCTCCATGGGCCGCCGCCGCCCCCACTTACCATAGGCGGGTCCTTCCCTCGTCCCTGCTCCTGCCGCCGCCGCTGCCACACCAGGGACGCATTACGAGCCCTCCCTGGGTTTGTAGTTCTCCGCGGCGGCGGCGCGGCCCGATCTCGCTCTTCTGAGCGGCGCGGAGAGTGTTCTCCGTGCCGCTCGAGTTGCCGCCGCCGCCTCCCGCTCACCGCCATCTCCCTCACCGCCACCATCGCACGCAGCCGCCCGCGCCCGCGGCGGAAGTGACGCGCCGGGACCCTGCTCCGGCGCGCTTGGCCGCCGCCGCTTTAAACAGAGCGGCGGCAGCCAAGCGCGCCGGAGCAGGGTCCCGGCGCGGCGGAAGTGACGAGAAGCTTCCAACAGATATTATTACGTACTGAGAGACAGAGTGCCCGAACCCCCTTTCGCCACACCTCTTAAATCTCCTTCGGGGCTTGACTCCGAAGTTAGGATTCGAGTGTTTTAGCTAACAGTTACGGAAAACACTGGAAGGAGGGCGCACAGAGGGGTCAGCTCCAGTTTAATTTGCCATAAGGAAATCAAACTCCTGCTGATAAATTATTTGAAAGATTTCGAGGGGGGGGGAAGGCTCCAGCTTTTCTCTGCAAGCTTAAACTTGGACGGCAAGTCAGTTGTGTTAACAGGCTCGCACGCCTCTCTGGAAGGAAGCCCTTATAAACTTGGAGGAATTTCAGTGGAGATCCTCTTTTATAAGACCGGGGGGTGGGGGGTGGGAGGGGAAAGGGCACTTGATACTTCCCAATCTGAGGCCAAATCTGCAGCCTGTACCGTTCCCACCCCCCAAATAAATCGGATTCCAGTTCTGACAAGCTTTCTGCTGTGTGTGTGTGTGGGGGGAGATTTAAGAGGTGTGGCGAAAGGGGGTTCGGGCACTCTGTCTCTCAGTACGTAATAATATCTGTTGGAAGCTTCTCGTCACTTCCGCCGCGCCGGGACCCTGCTCCGGCGCGCTTGGCTGCCACCGCTCTGTTTAAAGCGGCGCCGGTAGCTGCGAGCGGGTGGCGGCGAGGGAGACAGCGACGGCGGTGACGTGAGTGGCGGCGGTGGCGGCGGTGGCGGAGTCATTGGGCTCGAGTCCCGAGTCGAGTCTCGAGTCCCATTGAAAAAATTGGGACTCGAGTGGGACTCGAGTCAAAGGGGGGACTCAGTCAGACTCGCGAGTCGAGTCCGAGTCCCCATCCCTGAGGATTCCATAGTGGAATTGCCCAGCTGATGTAGTATTATTATTTCATTGTTTTCTTTCTGATCATACTCACTACATTCTTAATAAAAATGGACACAATCCAGTCAAACATTAATAACAAGTCCAATTGAGTTCTGCTAGTATTTTTAGCCCAATTCTGTGCTGGTAGAGAAGTACTACACTTTGAGCATTTACGGAAAAACACTACAGAAATGATAATGATAAGCAGTAAAAGCAAGTATTAGGGACCTTTATAATTTTTCTTTGCATAAAACAAAACTGGAATAAAATAAGTTCTATTGTTTTGATATTCCCTTCCAGTTCAGATGCCACATTGTTAATATAAAAATTAAATTTGGAACAAGAGGACACACTTGCCTGTCTCCTTTGTTAGTTTGGATTTGAAGAGAGCTCTGTAATATCCAAACGTTACTTCTGTAGTATTTTCATTAACAACTCTTACTAAATTGTTATTTAAATAGCTGCTAGTTGATGGCTTTGACAGTGTTCAAATAAAGTTCATCCATGTCACTGGAAAGCAATCAAGAAGTGCTGCAAATAGTTAATTTTACCTTAGAGACCTCTGTACAGACACCTTGATCCAGTGCTAATTTTTTGCACGTGCAATAGTGTTTGCACATAGTTTAGGCTGTATCAACTTAAAATATGTTGGTGATTATGCACACAAAAGCCACCTGACATAAGATTTGAGGCTGATCTGTAGGTATTGCTAGCTCAAAAAAGTTAAAATTCCTTAAAAATTTAAAATGGGACACTGAATAAGGTCATTATCATGGTCCACAATAAAGGGTAGATTAATTAATTATTTTTTTTAGCTGGCCATCTATTCTTAGCAAGTGGTATTTTTGGCTGGGAAAGAAGCCAATTTACCTTGCTCATTGTGGGGGGGGGTTTGTTTTGTTTTTTAAATGCCCTTTGGGAAAACATTGTTAGAACTAATCTGTGTTTTAGGGCTAAGCCATTTTTATGCTCCTGAATTTAATAGCTAGATTATTGAATTAATTCAATACAACCTGCATTGAAGAATTCTTGAAAGGGTCAAATGCTACAATGGTTATTCATGTTCAGTTTTGCTTTTCAGAGCTCCATTTCTTTGCAGCATGTGGAAGCATGGCAGAGCAGCATGGAACATTGCTTGGCCAAATGAGAAAATGAACATGGAAAACCATTCTTGTTCAACCTACATGTATTTATTTTCAGTAGACTACAGTATTCTTTCTTATTTTCTCTTTTTATTCTCTTTCTCTCTCCTTTATTCTGTAATTGCGCCTATTATTATTATTATTATTATTATTATTATTATTATTATTTTAATTGGCACACCTCCCTATTTTTTTAATCTAACATGTTCTACTTTCTGTTGTGGCTTCTTCAAAGTTTCCTTTTTTCTCCCTCTTCTTAATTTGATTGTTTTATTTTGCCTCCTTGGTTCATTGTTCTTATCTTTTGGTACATCCATTGCATGTCTGTGTTTCTTTCTTCCACTTATTTTCCTTTCTCCCTGAACTTCTTCCTTTTCACAGTATTGGAACACGGGAGGTAGTCACCCAGAAGAACTTGTGTGGCCTGGTGCCCATCCGGGATTTCAGGCTAGATCCCAGTCTTCTCTACTCTATTCCTTTACTAGCTCTAAGCCCCAATTTACTGATTGTGTGGCTGTTTCTGAGCATTGCATACCTGGTGGCCAGATTACGTTGCAAGTGAAGATGAGTTAATAAACAAATAAAGCAAAAATCCAATGAAGTGCCAGAATATTTATTGCCACCTGGTACCTATTTGTCAAAAGAATGTCTCATAGCATTGTCTGCCAAGAATTATTATTATGCCTTACAATTTTATGTTTCTATTGTACTAGACTTGTAAATACACATCAGATTATTTTATGAAAAGGAATTGTATTGAACGCTTCAACTGTTGTTATGCTTTCAATGCTTGTAACAGTCTGAGAGCGGCCTGTTACCTCGGCACTTTAGCCGACCTGAAGATTAGTTTCTCTTACCAAATATTTTTCAGGCATCCAAATCCTGAGTCTCTTTCTTTCTCTCTCTATAGATACATACAGTTTTGTTTCACATGTTTCATGTATTCCAGAGAAAGGAACTCTGTCTAAAAAGAATTTGTATCTTTTTGTATATTCTTAAACATGTGTCAATCTTGCCTTTCATATTTACATGATATGAGGGGGGGAAGTGGGGGTTTCTAACATGTTTATCTAAACAAATATATTTAAGCACCTTTCTATTTTGATTTTCAAGCATAACCTCTATATTATTATAGTGATCAATCCTTAGAACCATGTACTTGTTCCTTTCTCATAGTTAAATCTGTTGCAACATATTATACCAACTTTTAAAAAGAACTAACTTGAATGGCAGTATACTGCATGCAATATACTTTCAGTATATTTATATATCTACTTTTTTATTACCGTATATCAAAAAGGGAAGAGTATGTAGAAAGTGTAGCTTACTAATCATCTGTAATTCCATTTAAATCTTCAGAAAAAAATATTTTTCCAGTATGTGTGATCCCATCGTATGTTAATTCTGACATTAAATATTGCCATAAAAGATGCACTAATTAGCTCTTTCAACATGCTGTTAAAATACTTGAAAGATGCTAACCTACATCAGTGACTGTTCCCAGAACAGTAGCCTAAAACATCAATGGGCAACAGAGAATAATCACTTAATTTCTACGATCATTATATTTCTTTGCTCAAATGTGCATATAGCAGCATTCAGACAGCTTTTATAGCTATAATACTAAATTCATGGTTTTATAGATAAAAGAATTGGATATTAATAGTAGTTATAAGGCTTAAAGAAGACTGTTAAATGTCATGCTCTGTTGCCCTACATCCCACTTACACTAATGTGTTGGATCACATTCATTTTGACTGCTGGCATAAAGAGGTGGAGCCTTGACTATTGCTTTTTATTGAGTGATTTGTATGTTACCAGAGTGGCATGGGAGCTGTTTCCCCTGAAGCTTGATGCTATGCTGCTGCAGGATATTTGTAGGAAGCAATTATGTGGTTACTTCACGAGCCAACATCACCTCTCCCCTGGGTGGCAATGACACTGTTGTGGGGAGTTGTGTGAGGTATGAGACTTCTTTCGACAGACATTACCGGAATAGTGTGTGATCCACCTGTGCAGCAGCAGCAGCCACGCTGTTCAGTAATGGTAACAACAGGTCCTCTGACAAATTTATTACAATATACTGCAAGATTTTTACCCCAAATCTGAACATACTGCATGGCAGCAATCAAACTTATTTCCATATAAAACATGCTATCCAGAGCTCCATTTCCTTTACCTGTCTGACAGGAACCTTTGCCTATGCATTAGAAGTTGCCCCTATATCCATTGATTATCAGTGTGCCACAAATGATTAACAGAAGACAGGTGGGCTAGTAAATTTTGCGGTCTTGTTTGCAAAACCCAGCTACCTTGTCCTCCTCTTCTGCGACACTTAAGAAGATAACAAGGTGGCTCCTATATATGCAGAGCTTTGTGTGCACATTAGAGTCCAGGAGAAACCAGGATGGCACCAAATGAGTTTTGGCGCCCATCTTGTATAAGTATACTTATATAAAGTATGCTGAGCGCACTAAATCAAAAATTCATACCTTTCTCATGTAAGACTGCTAAATCAGAAAATGTATACAAATTGTTTTCACAAATGTAACACTTTTCATTGGAAAATTACTGTGCTTTAAAATGGATAGAAGGAACACTGAATAGTATAAATGGTAGTCACTACAGAAGAATAAATACTTTGAAGGTTCCAGTACAGTGTCTTAAAAGGGCAATAAAATCACTTAGCCTTGAAATTAAATCATATAAAGTTTTATATTATAGAATACCAACTAAGTTAATGAAGTCAGGTAGTCCCATTTGTATAAGAACATACGCATGATCCATAAAAGGTAAAACACATTTAAGTCCTGTTGATTTCAATATGAGAGAGTTAACATTCTGCTTAATACTCCCACTGAAATCAACAGAACTTTTTAAAAGAGCTTGTTTGGCTGGATCTTGCCTTATGCTGATAATGAATACTTTTTTATAAATTGAAATCCCAGTGCACCTTGGAAACATAGCTGCTGTAGTTTAACCAGGAGCATGTTAAATGTTGCTGTCCCTAGTTGTTAAAACATAAATAAATTATGTCTCAGCCATGTGTTTGTGTACTCTTATACTTATACTCTAGCATGAAACCACTTTCATTTATCTTTATCGTCTGTATTCAAAGTAACCAAAGGAAAAAAAATTGGAAATATATTTTGATGGTCTAAGTTAATTTATATGAACCAAAATGATGTGCTTCCATGTACAGCTGCTTTCGAGCACTCTCAAGTTTTATAAAACCGAATGGCCTTTGCAATAGATTTTAGGATTATCGTATAAAAGTGCAATAGAGTTCAGAACCAGATGGTAAAAGCCCTGACTGCAGCACTGCCTTTCACAGCAAACGTGGGCTTTGCTACAGTGGCCCAGTACAGATGTTATACTGCTGACCTCTAAACCAATGTTCTCCAACCTTGGGTCCCCAGATGTTTTTGGCCTGCTGGGAGTTGTAGGCCAAAAACATCTGGGGACCCAAGGTTGGAGAACACTGCTCTAAACTATGGTTAATGGAACATGCTGGCCTCCCAATTTCTCATGCAAGTTCTTTTTTCCCTTCCTGGCTTTAAGTACGGTTCATTACTTGTAACAGTGCTAACCCAAATTTCCATAGTAAGTAGGGGTTGAAGCTGGTTTGTAGTCACTGGTGAAGAGAGAACCTGGTTAGCGTTACTTATAGTTCGCACTGGTGCATAAGTAACAGTACGTCGTGGCTAAAGCCAGGAAGGGAATGGAGTGGGAATTTGCACTGGAGATGGGTGGGGAAGACACGGCACAAGCCCACAGTCCACTCTTGATGTCCTAGTTTAGAAGATTAGCAGCATTATGCCTGCAATAGATAAATATGAGGAAAGGTTGCAAACCTAAATGTTGAAAACTTTTAAATATATGGTTGATGGCTGTACATGAAAAAAAAGTGTTTTTCAAGCAACCAAATAGTATAAAAGTTCAAGGGACTGTGATTGTGTTAGTACGAGTTGATTTTTTCCCCCAAGCATACTATTTATGCATGAGAAGTTATCCAGTTATTCTTCTATCCTTCAGTAAAGCCGTTGCTAAACTGATATGGAGGGAATTGAAAAGCATTTATTTAAAGAATAGTATTTTCTTTCAGCATTAATTACAAGTGTCTCTGAGTGCAATGGAATGACCTAAAACTTCACAGCATATATGCCATGAAATACTTGGGAACATTGCAGTCATAAATGTGCATTGCAACTAGATATATTGATGCTTTTTAGATTTGCAAGACTAGCAACTGGACATGACATGTTTCTATTTCATGTGCATCATCATCTAGTGATTCACTGCTTTTAATATTGGCAATGGCAAATTATTCAAGCACTTCATTATAATTAAAATATTTAGGGTTTTTTGCTTTTGTTTGTTTTTGTTTTTACTGCTGTCATTTTTTTTGTGCTTGTCTTTTTCCCCAGTGAGGGTTGTCGAAGAGAAAATACAATGAAGAATGTTGGATGTCGCAAGTATGCATTTAATTCTCTGCAGCTGAAGGCTTTCCCCAAGTATTACAGGCCTCCCGAAGGAACTTATGGAAAAGTTGAATCATAAGATTACTGTGTCTTGTAATTAGTTGTTCCATTAAAACACGTGAATACACTCAACTTTAGTATTTGAACTTTGACAACAACGTCAGCGACAATTTTTTGTATGTTTCACTAGGTAATTCTGAGCATGTAATTTTATTAAATTGGATTCCATAGGAAAGATTATTTGCTGACCCCTTATAACATGAAAATAATGTGATGACTGCTCATGTAACTAGCCATCAGTGTATGTAACATGCCTGAATATACTATACCATTGATTTCTTACCTATATGCCTAAATAAGAAATATAATTCCTAGACTGTCAAGGATTTTATGAATGATGTTAAGGCAGCTGCTTCACTCATCTTTTTATACTTATTTGATTTGAGATTAAGACTTTCATAATACTTTTTAAAACCTCAGAGTTGTAAATAGTAAATACATTTGACATGAGGCAGTTTGAGAAGTACAAGAGGCATTGTTATGCAGGAGGAAGTTAAGCCCAGTTTTTAAGACAAGGCAGCACAGTAAATATAAGCAAGGAGCTAAAAATGTTTTACTTTATTAGAACACTATCATACAGGGAGGTGGAGGGAGTGTTGTAATATAAAAGGCCAGGAACTGACACAAGGCCTGGTTCTACTTGGTTCAGAAACTGAACTGGACCCATGATCCTTTCATTTGACTTGATAAACATCTTACGTTTCAATACCCTTGACTGGCTAGAGCTAACAAACAATACTTGTAAGCCCTAAGCAAGTAATAGTTGCACATGGAAAATAGTGCACAAGACTAGTAATGCATGAGAATAATAGGCAGAGGACCCAGATAGCCATTAAGGTATGCATTCTTATTGGCATTACAGATCAGATAGGCAATTGCATTCTCATCTGTACTTTGAAGTGTCAGTGAGAATTGCATAGGCCAAGTCACCTGCATACGTACATCATCATATGTTTCCAATCCCTGTCAATTTGAACCTCTTTCTGTCAGCTTACTGCACAGTGACATTCAGTGAAAGCCATTATATGCAGAAGGCAGAACTCTGGATCCTTTATTTTCATGCATAGCAGGTTCTTGTGCAAGCTTAATTGCACAGGGCAGCTGTTCCATACATACAAGGCTTCTTCCAAGTACAGTAATACCTTGGATTGCAAGTAACTTGGTTTGAGAGCGTTTTGCAAGACAAGCATATTTTTAAATATTTATTTAATATTTTTTTACTTGATATACAAGCGACGTCTTGCAATACAAGTACTATAGTACAGCTTAAATTAAAAATCTATACAAATTTTTTTGGGGGGATTTCGTTTTGATATAAGAGTGTTTTGGATTACAAGCACGTTTCTGGAACGAATTATGCTCTCAATCCAAGGCATGACTGTACCAAAAATGCTTGCTTGATTGACAGTCTGATCCTATGCAGAATTTAGATGTGCTTTAACCCTCTGAAATCAGTTGTTCATTATCTTCCTGTTCTTCCTTCCTTCAAATATTTCCACTGAAAGTGGCAATTATTAACTATAAGGACTCTTACTTTCAGAACATTGTTTTACACACAAAAAGTTTCCCATGACTTTTTAATGTTGTTGATTTTTTTCTAATGAACACTAGCAGTGCGTGTTTTTATACCAAAATGACCATTAAGGTCTAGAATGTCATTCATCCCAACTAAGGCCCAGTTCACATCTTCAACTTGGCATAAAAGTCTACACATGGTGGTTTTATCACATTGGCCTGGTTCGGACACGGAGCTAAGCCTTAGTTTAGCGCTATGAGAGCAAGCCTTGGGCTTCTGTACTCCTCCCTCTCCTTCTCTGGCACTGCCTTGAAGAGGAGATTGATCCACTTCCTGTTTTTAATGCCTCAATTCAGCATTATGTCTGAGAAGGACAAACAGTGGTTAGATGTTGGAACAAGTCAGGATCAAACTATGGTTTGTGATCCTGCTTGTTTCAACAAACCGTAGTTTTAAATGAACCAGAGCTCCCAGTCTGGATATAACAACTCTGGTTAGATTAAACCAGGAAGCAGATGCCTCCAGTTTCCTCTGCACGGTTGCCTCCGAGGAGGGGATGGGAGTGCATGGGACTGAGGCTCACTGCTGCTCATTCATGTAATGCTCAACCATGGTTTAGCTTTATGTCTGAACTGGGCCATTGTCTTCAAATGGGAGATACTTGTGAAAAGCCACCATGCATCAAACACACACTTTAGAGAGAATTACATCAAGTACCCACTTGCAGTTTTTACCAGCTTAAATAAAAATGTGTGACTCATGCTTATAGAAGAGTAGTACACTCCTCTGTTGACCACTAATATCTGATCAACAGCTCTTTTTAAAAAGAGCCCCTGTAAACAATATATATCTAAAGTGTAAATTAAGCATTAGTTTTTTAATTGTACCATACTTAATCTTCTGTTGAGTTGTTTCGTCCCATATATGATAGTCAAAGATTTTCCTTTTCATTCTAAGGCTGTAATCCATTTTTTTTTCACTTCTAAATTCCACTGATATTAGTGGGGTTTACTTATAAGTGTTTGATATCATGGGCCTTCTAATGGAAATGGGAAATGTGGTTCACTTTTTCTCAACAAAGTAAGAATCTGATATACATGTGATATTTTCTAAGTGTGTTTCACTTTTCCTTGCTTTATCTTTGCACTTTTAATTTCTTGGAGGTTTTCAGTGTTTGTTATAGGCCCACAGAAATTTGTTTCACCATTTTGCTTTTAGCAGCTTAGCTGTGTTGTTACACGTGCTAACAATGATTTTGCTGAATTAGTTTTTTTATTACTATTTCAACCTTTTTTTTGCAGTTTCAGAGTTAAGAACCCTGTAACATGTTTAACCTCTGCACCAAATGTAAAATTGTGTGGGCTATGTTAAAAGTGTACTATTGGAAAAACTCTTTTTATTTATTCTGTTCTCCACCCTCTTATGTTTATGTATATATTTTTAATCATGTACTTAAACACTTAACTTATTATTCTTCAGCTTTTAAATATTATTTTGAAGGGAAGGACTATTAAGTTATTAGAGAAGATTGTATTCATTTAAATGGTCTGATCCGAAGACATTTTGCCAGCAATAAGCATTTAGGATTGAATTTACAGACTATTGCAAACATGACATCATTCTTGGCCTGTTTCAGTCATCTTTTGCAGGCATGGGGGCTTCCCCCGTTACTAGTGTTTCCCTATTCTTTTAATGGGAAAGGGAAGCTCTGCACATGCAAAGAGATCACACAGAGCTGCATTGTCCATGGAAATGAATATGAAATCTACCTGCACTAGAGAGAGAGAGATGTGCACCAGAAAACAAATAGAACTCTGGATTGGGACTGTGTCAGCACTGAAAAGTATGCTGGCCTGGCAAAGCCTTAGGCCAGGTTGGAGGGTATAAATGTTTAGGATCAGATTTTTAGTGATATCCCCTCTAAATTACAGTGAGCCTTTATTTTACCTTCCTGCTTGGATTACACTACTAAAAATTGCTTGTTTTTATAAAGCTGCATTCACTTCAGGGAGGCTCTGCTAACAGAAGTATACATCTAGAATTGCAATACTTCTCTAAATAATTTCCAAACTAATGGGCATGCTTTGCTCTCCCCCTCCCCCTTTTAGAGTGGCAGAACACCAGGTTATAATACTTCATTAAATATGGGGAAGGGATGTGATACTCTAATTTCATTCTTTTGGCTGCTTGCCATGTGTAGACCAACCTTGTCCAGCTAATATTTTATATAGACAACTCAATATACACGTAGGGTTCCATGATGGACAGGCTGAATAGAGCTTGATCAAAAATGGGAAACTGAGAAACCATAAATTCATATAGGAAACTTCATATGAGTAGATTTTTTTTAATGTTTTGTTTTTGCACAGAAAAGGCATTCTTACGGTTTACTATAACATGAAGCTCAAGCTAATGTTGTTTTTGAGTACGTTTTTAAAAATGAAACATACTAGTAGAGGGGTATGAAAGAAACTGCTGCCAAGTATGTTCTGTGTACGTTCTGTAAAAGCAACCACAGCACAGTTGCCTTTGGGTTTCATTTATGTATGTGGAGCTATGATAAAATAGAGCACAGTTTTGTCCCAACACAGTTGTATTTGCCAAGCTTTGTGCATTGAAATTTTTATTATTTATTTGTTTGGGGGCAGTATTAATATACCATAAAGATATGGTTACTGTTTTATATTGTCTTTATTCATCCAATCCATGTATGCTGTAAATGTGCTAGTCTTTAGGGATAAAAAAAAATAAAGAACTGACAAGAACGTTGAGATGACTAAATTTTTTTTAAAGACTACAAAAGACGTTGTGACTAGAGATTACACAAAAAAGCAAAGGTAGCCATGTTGACCATAAGAAAACTTCTAAAATCCATGTTGCCTTAATTCCTTTATTAGGCCAACCAAAAGGTCACAAAATTGTGCAAGCTTTTGAGATCCCCAGATCTTCTCTTCAGGCAAAATGTTATAAAAAGATAAGTTGGAGGAGGGGTAGGGGAATGGGGAGGGGGAAGGGAAAAGGTGACCAGACTAGACAACCTTTGCTTTCTTTTTTTTTTGCTTTTTGGTGAGACTCAGAGAATGCCATACTTAAGGCTCTACAGTGGAGGAGGACGATTTTATACCACTGGTAGCTGGGACTTTGTTCTCTGAGGGTTCATCCCCTCTTACTACTAGGTAATGCTACCCAATTCAGCTTCAACTTACTTTTATTACCTAGAACATCATCTAAAATTATCTCCTGCTTTATTTATATAAAGACTGCCTGATTTCTCTATGTGCTTTGACCAGGATTCTGAGAATAGCTGGACCCCAAAATGAAGGATCCCACATCCCTCCACCCTTCTTCCCAGCTTAACCAGAGGCAGCATAACCTTCTTATAACCATCATATGACCTACTGACCTGTAGACTCTTCCTACCACACACCACCTTGGGATTAGTCTGAACTTGCAGACAATGTAATTTCACCATCTAGTCATCTTCCCCCCCACACTCCCCCCCCTTCCTTTTATAACCTCTTGCCTGAAGAAGATAATTTTTTGTGATCTTTTGTTGGCCCAATAAAGGTATTTGTTCTGTCTCCCTCGCGCGCCTACTCTCCTCCCGTCAGCCAGAATGTCCGGCACAGCTCACGGGTTTCTTTGTAAAGCGTATAGATTTCATAGTATAGAGTTGGAAGGAGCCTGCAAGGCTATCGAGTCCAACCCCCTGCTCAATGCAGGAAACTAGAGGAGGGGTCTCCCATCCAAGTAACAATCAGGCCTGACCCTGCTTAGCTTTCCACACTCAGACAAGCTGAGCCAGCATTAGCCACAGGCCTCATTCGCTTTATTGAGTAAAAAGCAGGGCAACTCCGGTGGTTCCAGAAAAGCGTTACACAAAAGTAAAGAAAGTAATTCCAGACCCTTTATCCTGTCAATGGGAGGTCAGTAATGAGCAACAGTTGATTCCGAGCAGCTGTCCCATCCCCCCCCCCCATCAAGGGCTCTGTCTGTTCCCAGGGATTCTACTCCCCCCTCCTCCTGCTGCAACCTTGAGGGCGGGCGCAGCTGGCTTCTAACCCCCTCCCATTTCAGAATCCATTTCCACAGAGTGTACCCAGTGTTGTTTTGGAGTTAGGAAGTCGGAACTTATGGGGCATGGGGAGCTAACCCCAACAATATTAAAGCTACTAGATATGGTTATTGTTATCAAATATATTTGTTGCTCTTGGTAAAGGTGGTCCTAATATCATTCTCTTAATTGAGCAAGAGAAACTGCACATTCCGTATCCTATTTTTATTAGTGCAGATTGAGTCAAATTCTTCCAGGGTTTACAAGGAATAACAACTAATTATTTTGTTTACAATATTTATAGGCTGCCCAATCAGCCCCAGTCTTCATTGCCAATGGCCAGGGATGATGGGAGTTGTAGTCCAACACTGAGAGGGCCAGACATTCCCCATCCCTGCTTTATAGATACTAAGGGATTAGGAGTCATAGATTTGCACAACTAGTTCTAAAGGGGGCTTTGAGCTTGTGTTTCTCAAACTGCACCCCCCTCCCCTGCCCCATGCCATTTGACACGGGGAAAATGGAGGAAGGGTTCGGAAGTGGAGGCAATGTAGAAAGGGAAATGGCATATGATTGTTTCAGTTACAAGTGCTTACACTTGGTTATGGGCTCAGTTAAACACTAGGGTATGGGAGCTAGGGGGCTGAGCCAATGGCTTCATGGGAAAAAGTGAGTTTTGAGGAGGGATTGAAGGAAGGATGAGAGGTGGCATCACAGGTGTTTCTGGAAGGCAGTTCCAAGCACATGGAGCAGTAAGGGGGGGGGGGCGGTGAGGGAGGAGCTAAGGCCACAGGCAGGAATGTATCAGAATATAAGAGCAAACATAAGGGGTGCAAGAGCTTTGAAGGGAAGGATCAGGAAATTGTGCTGTATCTGGGAGCAAACATAAAGCCCAATGCAAGATATAAGAGGTGTAGAAGTGAATGATTTCAGCAGGAGAGTGCTGGATAGACATGAGGCAACCAAGATGAGACAGCAGAAGACCAGAGAGGAGAAGATTGCAGTAGTCTGGGCAAGAGATGGCATGGAACAAGAGTTTTTGCTGAAAAGGCAGAGAAGAAGGGCTATAGCTTTTCAAGGTTTTAAGGTAGCATGACTTGGTGTCAGATTGAATATGAAAAGCAGAGGAGTGGAGGAACAAACCAAAGCTACCTACCTGTTCAACAGAGCAGATGGTGATGTCTGTGGGTAAGAATGTACAAGGTTTGGGTGGAGAGAGAGGTTTGCTCCTGAGCATAGAATTTGACATGATGAATCATGCAAGCAGAAATACCCAAGGGGCAGCTGAAGATGTGGGATTGGAGGGAGGGGGAAGAAAGATACCGTAAGAGTTTGGATTTTCTGAGGTCACCTCAGGGACAGTGTGGGGAGAGAAGAGCAGAAGGCAAAGAACAGATGCCTGAGGAACTACAGCAGAGGAACAGCTTCTCCCTATGGATACACTGAAAGGCAGGTAGCTTTCCCCAGATTTTTCTGTTCAGCATCTTATTTCTCAGCACATTTTTCTCTGCCCTTTTGGACCTATGATTCTCAGAGCTTGAGTTGAAGGTAAAGCCAAGGCTATGTGCCTGTTCAACAGGGTGGATGGTGGTGATGTCAATGAATTAGGAGAGGAAGGATATGTAGACAGATATATGCGAGAGAGACTGTTAAGTGCTGTGAAGAATGACTCTCCTTTACTTATTTCCAAGCAGTAGAGCATAGTCAACTATGAGGGCTGTCTGCCCTTGTGCTAGTAAACTTTGACCAATGGAGTTGCTATGAGGCTAATGGGACAACCACTCTCTTGATTTTCATGAGCTTTTTGTTTCTTTGGCATGCTTCCATTGTGGAAGTGCAAAGAGGCTAGGGGCTGATATACTCCTGCTTCATTTCTTCTTTTGGTTTCTATTCCCTCATTCCTAAAATGAGAGCAAGTGCATTTAGCTGAAACATATTTGTGTCTGTCTTGTGGAGATGAAAGCCATTAAAATAGTTTTTGATTTTCCCTTTTTATTTTAGGGTGTAAAAGAAAAAATATATATCAGGAGATCCAATCATGGATCTCACACATAACATGTAGTTTGGCCCTAAGAGTATTGATTTTATTTTTAATCACTGGGTTTTTCTCTCCAATTGCTGGAGACCCCTGCTGTAAACATTCTATTATGCCAGCAGAAAATTGGGCAAATATTAACATTGTTGCATAATATGTAAGTTAATATTTACCGATTATACTGGTTATAAAATGTATTAGTTCACTGGGCTGGAAGGTAACAATCAGACCAGAGTCCAAGAGGATTTCAGTGCATAACAGGTAAAGACAGTTGTGAGGGGAAAAATCATTGGAAGTGCTGAGTATAGGGGAGGGGGAAGAAATTGTATTTCTCTTTGCAAAATGCTTGACTGTAGCACACTGCCATATGTAGTTGAGAGGATACGTTGTCTAATTGTGCATCTCCAAGAATTTGCAATTTAACTGTGTTTGATAAAGCTCCAGAGCAGGATTTTTGTTTTGTTTCCCTCAGCATTTGATATTGTAAGAGTATAATGCAAAGAAAGAATACCAGTTAATACAGCATTCCTCAACCTGGTGCCCTCCAGATGTTTGGGATTACAAATAACCATTGACCATGCTGGCTGAGGCTGATGGGAGTTGAAGTCCAAAACATTTGGAAGGCACCAGGTTGGGGAAGGCTGCGATAATAAATCTACAAGAAACTGGGTTATATAAAAATTAGTTCCTGGTAGTGCTTTGAGGCTTCAGATTTACAATCTAAAAGACACCAGACAAAAGGGGGGAAAGGGATGGGGTAGGAAGAAGAAAACAAGCAAACTCAATGACCAAGTGAGATGGAAACAGGCTCTCAGTTCAAAAACAGGCCACAGTGGGCTCCAAGAAATAGCTTGGTGACCTGACTATCCTTGAAGTGGTTAGAATGCATCCAGAAGTTGTTGGCCTTACAAGGTGGCCTCAGTTTTCTGGGGCCTTGCTGGAATCTGTGTTCCAGTGTGTGTCACTTCTGCTGCAGCAAATAAAGCTCAGGGTGAGGGGCAGATCACACACACACAGCAGATGCTCCTGCTGCTCTTCCTCACAGAGTAGTTTATTCTGAAACATTCTGTGAAGTGGGAGGAGAGCTCCAGCCCAGCAGGTGAAAGCAGCAGTGAGTGGAAATGGTGAAGATGGCAGTTCACCTTGCTGTCTGATGCTTCTCTACTTCATAGACCAGAAAGGTAATTGGGGAAGTGGTATATAGGGACCCTTATGAAACCCACAATCCCCATGCTTGACCTCCCCCACTCCCAGCTTTTAGCCCTACTTTGCTTTAATAGCTAATAACAGTACTAAGGGGGTCAGCTCGAAGGATAAAGGAGCCCCCCTGTAATTTGAGCACTTAAGCTTAAACTTCATGAGTTCCCAAATTTAGTATTTTTTAAATGCAGAGGTCTTCTAATACTACTGTTGATTAAGACACGGTTAATACATTATGTTCCCCATAACTAATGAACTGCAATATGAGATAGGAAGTAATTAATGAACCAGATACCTTTTTTTTTTTTTTTTTTTTGGCTGCAGAATCAATTTGGAAAGTGGGTTCTTTATATCTCTAGGAATTCTCATCTCATGTACACCCAATCCAATATTACTTGTACAAAATAAGCAATACAGAGTTTAAGTGGTCTTTGCAGAGGTCTTGTCAGGTATGCTTCCAAGATGTGAGTGTATAAAAAAATAATAAAAGTTCATACCTTGCACATCTTCTGAAAAGAAAACAGCTGCATGCAACAAAGTCAAATCTATTACAAAATCAGCACTGAAAAGAATAACTGAGTTTGTAAGAGTATCATGACCCACTCGTGTTTTCTTGCCTTTGTGTTCCCATATCAGTCCCTTTGACTTTGGATACTTTCTCAGTTGGGCAGTAAGAAACAGGATGCAACCAGGAAAGCTGCATTGTGACTTGGAAGTGGCCATGGAGGAATGTCCTTTTGTTAGTCTCCTGGAATGCAGGTGGCAGTACAGCACATTCAGTAAGGGGAGGGGAAAATGGGTTTCTTTTGGGATGTCTAGGAGGTAAATGAATGCACCTCTGTGCATGCAGAGGAGAAACACTGCCTAACTTCTCTGGAGAATGAGTACAGGGGGCATTGAGCTGGGCTCTAACCTTTCTTCCTGGGTTTTGACTTTTTTTTCTTTTTAACTGAATATATTTTCCTAGGGGAACATGCAAAACAAACACCACAGTGAAGTGATACAGTTCCCTCCACCACCTCAGGACTCTGTCACCTCATTGTACTATACTCAAGACAAAGGGGCTATAGCTCAGTGGTAGAGCACCTGCTTTGCTTGCAGAAGGTCCCAGGAGCAATTGGCATCTCCTGACAGGGCTGGAAAAAGGCTCCTGTCTAAAAAAAACCCCAGAGAGCTACTTCTACTAGTCAGTGTGGTCCAGGGGTAGGGAACTTGGTGCCCTCCAGATGTTTTTGAGTTCAACTCCCACAATCCTTGACTACTGGCCATGCTGGCTGGATCTTATGGGAGTTGCCTCCCACTGGTGTAGTCAGTAATGAACTAGATAGATTGGCCAACTCCCTGGAACAGCCTTCCTGAACCTGGTGCCCTTTAGATGTGTTGGACCACAACTCCCATGCTGACTAGGAATTATGGGAGTTGCGGTCCAAAACAGCTGAAAGGCACCAGGTTCAGCCAGGCTGCTCCATAAGGCAATTTCCTATGCTCCTAAACTGGCAAAAGTTTTGACGGTTAAGCAGCTGCCCATTGAAAATACAACATAAAATATCAACAAGAGTGGGAGGGCGCAGACACCCAAAGAAGTGGGGACACTCTTCAGCAGGTCTGCTGCCTGTATTTCGGGGAAACGGTGCCTTTAGAGTTGCACTGCAGGCAGAAATACAACAGGTGCCGCTTTCACTAGTACAATCTCTTCCCACGCGGTGTGGAGTGGTGGTGCCTGCGACCCTGCATCTCTTGCCATTTTGCATGCTGTGCAGCTGTCCCCAGCTCGAGACTTTCCCTCCCCTTCCGGTCCAAGCGATCACTTCTGCCCCGGCCGCCCTGCAACCTCGGAAGCCGCAACAAGTGTCCGGGTCTTAGAACGCGGCTACCATAGCAACTGCGCCAATCTCTACCCCGTCCGTACGCAAACTGACGGCGGTGGGTTATTGAAGGATTTAGGGGGCAGGACCTACCAAGGAGCGGCGGCCCGTGATTGGCCAGCTTGCTTTTGTGAGTGTCGGAGCCTTTTGCCGTGCGGTTGAGAGGGAGCTGCGACCTCCGTGTCAGCAGGTAGGATGCGGCACGGGGGCCGCGGGAAAGGGGCTGTCATTCATTAAGAGAGCGAGACTGTGGTTGTTCCTCTTTTTAGCACTGCTCACCATCCGCGGGAAGGTCGGTATGAAGGCGGTCATTACCTCGTGCCCCTTCACAAACCGCGCCTTTGATGTGTCCGCTCTGGAAGCCACGCTTGCTTGCTTGCTTGCTTGCCTGCTCGTTTCTTTGTCTGGGAGCTGGGCCAAATACTTATTCATAAACATTGATTTGGGGCATTCCCGTACGCCCAAGTTTAACCTGTTCAGCCCCTATCCCTCCAGCTCTTCACAGCACCATGCGCAAGAAGCAATATTTGTAATAAAGTCTACAAACTGGAACAAAAATACAAGTGTTAATCTTGTCAGAATGCGCGAAAGCATTTTAAAATGTGCTCCTCGGTTCCACCTTACACAAGTTACCATTTCTTCATGGCAGAAAACCTCACCAGCTGTCAATAAGTCATCATTGTCATCAGTTCTACAGCATCTCAAAAATCCCCACCTTTTCTGATAAGGATGCTGTGTAACAGCTGCATGACAGGCAGAAATTCCATAGGCAAAGCTACTCCCTGTCATTTAAATAAACAAAATATTATTACTTTAATTTGTGTGTTGGTTTGTTGGTTTTCTACATAGATGTGCCCAAAGTGGTCCAAAACAAGAGCATCAATGCAGTAACAGGAAATACAATAACAGTTACTAACTTACTTGGTGACATACCAATTCATTTCATAAGGAACCTGGTTAATGAGCAGTGTTAAGGAAGCAATTAGAGAAAAGAAGGCTACCTTCAGAAAATGGAAGTCTTGCTTGAGGAAAACAAGGGAGCACAAGCTTGCACAAAAGAGATGCAAGCAGACAATAAGAGATGCAAAGAAGCATTTTGAGGAGCATATCACTAACAACATCAAGGTCAACAATAAAGAATTATTTAAATATATCAGAAGCAGGAAACCAGCCAGGGAGGCAGTTGGACCATTGGATGATAATGGAGTTAAGTCCTAAAGGAGGATAAGGAGACTGTGGAGAAGCAGAATGAATTATTTTCACCTGTCTTCACTGCAGAAGATACAAGACAGATACCTATGCCTGAACTGATGTTTTCAGGAAGGGAGTCTGAGGAACTGAGGCATTCTAGAGTTGTTAAAGCCCTCAAATATGAAAATGTTGATCTTCTAATAGAAATTTGTAACATGTCCCCAAGATCAGCCTCTGTACCAGAGGACTGGAGAATGGCTAATGTAACACCATTTTTTAAAAAAGGATCCGGGGTAAATTGGTTGAAAGCCTTATTAAAGATAAAATTAGTAAGCATATAGAAAGACAAGCGCTGCTGAGAAAGAATCAACATGGCTTCCGTAAAGGTAAGTCCTGTCTCACTAACATTTTAGAGTTTTTAGAGTGTCAATAAGCATGTGGACAGGGGTGATCTGGTAGACCTCATTTACTTGGACTTTCAAAAGGCATTTCGCAAAGTTCCTCACCAAAGACTCCTGAGCAAACTTAGCAGTCGAGGAATAAAAGGGGAGGTCCTCTTATGGACCAGTAACTGGTTAAAGAACAGGAAGTAGAGGGTAGGAATAAATGGTAAATTCTCCCAATGGAGGGATGTAAACAGTGGGGGAGCTACAGGGATCAGTATTGGGACCAATGCTTTTCAATTCCAGATCATTTATTAATAAATGATCTGGAATCAGGAGCAAGCAGTAAAGTGGCCAAGTTTGCTGATGACACCAAATTATTTCGGGTGGTGAAAACAAAAAGGGATTGTGAGGAGCACCAAAAGGATCTCTCCAAACTGGGAGAATGGGCATCAAAATGGCAAATGCGGTTCAATGTAAGCAATTTTAAAGTAATGCATGTTGAGGCGAAAAATCCCAACCTCAAGTATAATCTGATGGGATCTGAGCTAGCGGTGACTGACCAAGAAAGATGAAACAGGCCTGTGGCTCAGCTTGTCTGAGTGTGGAAAGCTAAGCAGGGTCAAGCCTGGTTATTACCTGGATGGGAGACCCCTCTTCTAGTTTCCTGCATTGAGCAGGGGGTTGGACTCGATAGCCTTGTAGGCTCCTTCCAACTCTATCTATGAAATCTATGAAATCTTGGGGTTGTGGTGGACAGCTCGATGAAAATGCTGACCCAGTGTGCAGCAGCTGTGAAAAAGGCAAACTCCATGTTAGGTATAAATAGGAAAGGAATTGAAAATAAAACTGCCAGGATCATACCGCCATTATACAAATCTATGGTGCGACCGCACTTAGAATACTGTGTACAGTTCTGGTCACTGCACTTAAAAAAGGATATTGTAGAGTTGGAAAAAGTGCAGAAAAGAGCAACTAAAATGATCAAGGGGCTGGAGCAACTCCCCTATAAAGAAAGATTACAGCAGCTGGGATTGTTTAGCTTAGAAAAAGGGGTGTGGAAGGGGAGACATGATAGAGGTGTACAAAATTATGCATGGTGTGGAGAAAGTGGATAGGGAGACATTTTTCTCCCTCTCTCATAATACTAGAACCCGGGGTCATCCCATGAAACTGATTGGTGGGAGATTCAAGACAGATAAAAGGAAGTACTTCTTCACACAGCGCATAGTTAAACTATGGAATTGGCTTCCACAAGATGTAGTGATGGCCACCAATTTTGAGGGCTTTAAAAGGGGATTGGACAAATTCATGGAGGAGAAGGCTACTAGTCCTGATTGGCTATGTGCTTCCTTCAGTATCAGAGGCAGTATGCCTATGTATACACCAGTTGCTGGGGAGCATGGGTGGGAGGCTGCTGTTGCACTCATGTCCTGCTCGTGGGATCCTGTGGGCAGCTGGTTGGCCACTGCGTGAACAGAGTGCTGGACTAGATGGTGTGAAGGATTGAGGCCTACACAGGCTTGTGTTAGTTTGAAGCCTGTAGGCCCAAACATCTCCTGATAGGAGGGGGGCATTTGTGAGTTTCATTTTCCCCTCAGGGAGTTAAGTTTCATTTCTCCAGTTTGAGGTCACACGATTGTAACCTTCTAGGTCGGGGGGGGGGGGGGGGAGTGTATATAAAGAGTGGATCTGGAGCTGCAGGGTGTGGCAGAGGGAGAGAGTGAGCGAATTTGGAGAGAGAGAGAAGCTGCAGAGAGTGAAGCAGACAGAGAAGCAGGGTCTGAATTTCACTGAAGAATGCAGAACAGCCAGAGCTAGGCTGGAGAAGGAATCTCTTAACTGAGGCTTACAGGTAACAGTGTAGCTAGGTTAGAGAACCTTGTGTTATTTTTCCTTTTATTTCCAGTATACTTGCTTTTTGTAATATTACAGCTCTATTTGTGTAATTACCCTAAGTAAATGTGATTCTACTTTACCAATATTTACTACAGTAAGCAGTTATTGTTAAAATTCAATTGTTGGAATGTCTTTTACACCACGCCTAAGGCCTAATCCCACGTTACTGGGAACAGGAGGTAATAAAGCAGAGAATTGGCATCCTGAGACAGGAGGGGCTCTTAAAGAGGCAGATATCAAGGGGTCCTGGTACAGGTAGAACCTTGACAGATGGACCCTTGGTCTCATCCAGCATGGCTTTTCTTATGTTCTTAACAGCACAGTCTTATGCATGTCTACTCAGAAGTGCACTATCCATCACATTGAGTTCAATTGGGCTTACTCCCAGGTAAGTATATATAAAATTTGCAGCCTAAATGCCCCTGTTGATGGTGAACGTGAATAAGATACAAGCTTCTTTATACATGTGACTAGTTGACACCCATCATATATTGATGGACATATCAACAACCACACACACACACACACACACACACACACACCCTGCTGCAAAATGGGCTAGCGTAGGCCATGATCCTGTTGGTGCCTTGAGCTGAGTGAGGGAGAAAAGAGGAAAGAGACAGTGTCTCATGTCATCCCCATACTCTGGAACTTGTAAAAATTTATTTTAGTTGAGGTAAGAAACACTGAACATACATAGGCCTTGCTTCAGATGAGTCCTATAAACCTCACTTTACAGGCTAATCCTATTCTGTGGTTTGCCGCTTGTTCTAAGGACTGAACAGCACAGCTAGAGCCAAAAATATACGCTCACTACAGTTACATTTTATGGTTTTTACTGACAGAAAGGAAATAAATATAAGAAGGTAGACAGAAAAGGTACCAAGGTACTAGTTAACATAATACAAAGAAACAGAACTTATTAACAAAGTTTAGAACATGTTTACAAGAACACAGCTCATATATTTCACATCGCAGCTTTCTGCTAGCAGAAGGTGACCCCTAGGTGAGACTGATAATTGCTCTTCTCTTTTCATGTCTTATATTTCTACCTCAAAAGCCAAGCTAGGTTATTTTGGTAATTTCAATCACTGATAGGTTCCTATACCGGTAGTGTTCCTGCCTGTCCTCAGCTGTTTGTACCTCCTCCCACACACCGCTTGTTCATCCCCCTGTCTCCTAGTAACCACACGTTCTACCAAAAACCCCAACTCCCTCATTTGTTATATTTTTGTACCCTTTTTTGTCCTAACACATCCCCAGCCTCTGTACCTTTATGAGTTCCTCTTTTGTTACTTTCCAAACCCCTTTGCAAGTAGTATGTTAACCTAAGCTCCACTCTCGCTATGTCGCTGCAGGCCTTTATTTACAGGCCTTTATTCCCTCTGACATGCCCATGCCAAGTCCATGCAATCACCTCATGATCAGTATACATGTATGTGTAACATATACATGTGCACAGTTGATACATACCTTGAAATCCCTACAAGTTTAATGCACCCCAGAGCCCTTTATCCAAGCTGCTGTCACCATTGATACTACAGTGGAGGTGGGGTGGTAGGCTTGGTAAATTGAGTTTTGCAGTGTTTAACATATAGAGCAGTATCCAATCAAACACTAGCGCTAATGTAAATTACATTGCATTAGCGTAAGGGACCTCTAGCACAATGCCAATAACTTTAGCTTGTGCAATGGTTTATCCAGGGAATCCTGCCGTGCCAGCTAACACTATTGGTGTTGAGTTAGAGGTCCCTTACACTAGCACAGTGTAATTTCCATTAGCACTAGCATCCAATTGGATACTGTCCATTGAATCACCCCTCTTATCACTGTAGCTCCACTCACCTCTTGCTTACATCTGATACTAATATTGTTTATTTAAATAATTCATGTTGCTTTTTCATAGGCATTTCTGAAATGAAGAAACTTCTGCTCATTGATGCTGATTGTGGCGTTGATGATGCTCAAGCTATAATGATGGCTCTGGCATCTCCCAGTGTTGAAGTCCTGGGAATTACTTGCTGTTATGGAAACAGTCTGTTGGAAAATACATGTAGAAATGCACTCCGTGTGTTACATGTTTGTAACAAACTTGAGGTAATCTGCTCCTGCTGAATAATTTTTTGTACAAATATTGCATGATAGTGTCATGTGGGCCTGCAAAGTGAGAGACTGGCATCCTAGTCTTATGTATATTTACTTGCATTTTACACATAATAGCAGTGTGACTACACCTGTAATCTCAAACAATGTGGGTGTTTCTCTGAATAATTCTATGAATAGTCATCCCTGTAGCTATTATAACCACACAGAGACATGGCTTCTTGAATGTGGTTAGGCCTATGTTTCATTGTTTGCAGTGGAAATTATTATCAAGTAAGTGTGTTCAGGGTTTCAGTTTAAGGTGGGTTCCTCAATGGGTTGGATCCAGGGTCTGCCTTCTGTTGACAGAAAGGCTTTGCTCATGGCAGGTGGCTCCACCTGATTTTTGACCATCCCCCTCCCCCCTCCACATACCACAGCTCACCCCATTCAGCAGTGCCCGCCCCCAACCCTCTGTGTAGCATTTTCAGGGGCTGGAGAGGCTGCTGGGGGGAGGAGGGGACAGGGAAGTCCACTTCCATGTCAGACTAGTTGCATGGATGCCTAAACCTGGTACCAACCCAATGTGTTTATTTGGTTCAGTTCTATTCAAATTAATGGAGCTTGTTTCAAAACGGATTTAAGATTTTAAATGTGTAGAATTGTGGTAAAGTAAGTAAACGAGAGGGCTGTAGCTCAATGGGTAGAGCACCTGCCTTGCATGCAGCAGGTCCCAGGTTTGATCCCCGCCATCTCCAGCTAGGACTTGAAAAACTCCAGCGTGAAACCCTGGAGAGCTGCTGCCAGTTAGTGTCGACAGTACTGGGCTAGGTGGACCAGTGGTCTGACTCAGTATAAGGCAGCTTCCTCTGTTCCTAAGAGTTATACATTTATGCTGCTTGAAATCCAAACAGTTAAGGATATTTCTGAGTGTGCCTTGGGCTGAAGAACCTGGCTCTTCAAGATGAAGAAAAGTTTTATTAGAATAGTAAATTTTAGGGAGAGGCTACCATGCAGATTGGATGAGTGTATCATAATTTTAAGTAGATTCTTTTCTATTGTCTTATTACACTGAAGGCCATTTGAACACCTTCATCTTACTTGCTTGTGTGGTAGCTTCTTCTTTTAAAAAAATGTCCATGGTGCCTCTTTGCAGCTCTCTGCTTCTGAGGTCATTTGTCATCTGTCATTTGCTTCAAGCAGAAACTGGAATCTTGAAAGAGTCATACAAGCAAGGAGTCACACAGGTAGAAAAATAAAAGTGGCCACCATGAGTAGGGCAGTCCTCTGCATCAGCCCTGAGGATATAATATAAATGTGATCTATTCCTTTCCAATTACTATTCTTGAATTCAAGACTAACTCTTTTATCTTCTCTCCTTTTGTAATGTGGTTTCCAAAAATATCAAAAGATCTTAATACCCCACCCCGCCAAAATTTTGGGTTGTATCCAATGTTAGTCTAACTTAAGTTCTATTCATTTCAATGTCTAGTAGGAATAACACAGGATAAACCCATAATTTATTTTGTTTCATATAAAGATTGATCTTCGTTGCAAGTAAATGCTTACCAAGCAGGTGTTGGTAAAAGCATAGGATAGATGCTAACAATTAATTGTGCATGACACTAAAATCTAATCTAAGGATGTCAAACATTAGGCCCTTTGAAGCACCCCTACCATACTTTACCCAAATTGATTCCTCTTAGAGGAATTGTTATCATATTCATGCTTATAATACTTTAGCATAGCTGAATTAACCATTTCCATTTCCCCCGGTTTACTGTATCATCATCATCATCATCATCATCATCATCATCATCATCATCAATACCCAGCTATCCTGGAGGGGTTGCAGGAGGAAGGGAACTTACCTCTATATGTGGTGAAACTGCAAAATTATACAACACATATGGTCTAAGGCAGGGGTCCCCAGATTTTTTGGACCTGTTGGCACATTTGGGCATTTGAGAAACTGCTGTGGGCACCACCACAAAATGCCTAATCAGTGGATTGCTGCTTTGGCATCTCCCTGTCACGTCTATGGATCTTAGGTTGCATCTTATTCAGCAAAAACTTTTGTTTCATGTCTATTAGACACTGCAACAACTCTTTATCATAGAATCATAGAATAGTAGAGTTGGAAGGGGCCTATAAGGCCATCAAGTCCAACCCCTGCTCAATGCAGGAGAACAGATGTGGGCAGCCCAGGCAGTCACCCATCGAAGCACTGACCCGGCTCATACCTGCTTAGCTTAAGCATGTGGCCTGCATTATGTGCTCTCAACGCCACCTGCAGGTATTTAATAAGGGGTTGAATAATTCAGCTAATTGCTGACGATGCAGTACAGCTAATGCTTCTTTTAAACATACATTTTGGCACTGTCCAGTAGTTGCTTCTTTTTGGGAGGAGATTATTACACAGATAAACTGTGTATTGGAACAATCTTTAATATTCACTGATGTACATGCTCTTTTAAATTATATACCTGCTTCATGGAAATTGAAAAACTGGAAGGGGAAATGGATTCTCTGTGCCTTTTTGACAGGTAAAGGACTGGTATTACAAAATTGGAAGGATAAACACTTACCACCTATAATGCAATGGACTGAGGACTTAACAACGCTTTCAATATATGAATGGGTGGCATATAGATGCCAACTTCAACTGGATACATATTTGGATATTTGGTCTAATTTTGTTGAAGCCTATGTATAATTGCTAGAAAGTTTTAGGCGTTTCATACAAATCCATATGTACGTACATATTTAAAAAATGAAAATAACAGGGTTGCTGTGAGGATAAAATGGAGAGGAGGATGAGGATTATGTAAGCCGCCTTGGGTTCCTTTCAGGAAAAAAGGCGGGGTATAAATATAATAAATAAATAATAGTATTTTCTTTTTCTGTGTGCCTGTGGGCACCATGTTGGGGAGCCCTTCACGGGCACCATTGGAGGTGTCCGCAGGCATCTCATTGGGGAGCCCTGGTCTATGGTATTTCAAGAATGTACAAAAATAACTAAACAACTAAGGGCACATTTCTATGGCCCCTAGACATTGCCTGTGGGGCCATAGGATAGTGGGGACTCCTCTCTGTGAGGTTGGAGACAGTGCTGCGACATCAGGAGGGGGAGTTGGAGAAACCACCCTCCTCCCCCAACCCCTCACAGCCAGTGTGGAAACAAACATGCTGGCTTGCCTCTGAAGTTGGAAAATTGACCTTGGAGAGGGGGGAAAGGAGGCATTTCGGTGGGCAGGGAGGGGAGGAGACTAGAGAGCCCAGGATACAAGTTATCCTGAGTCTCTTCCAGCCTCTTTCCATCCCCCTCCAAAACACTGTTGCTAGATGGCCTAAAAAGCCTTTCTAGCAAAATCCACAGGGCAGGAGGATGGGGAAACAAAGATCACCTCCCCCCTTGCTGCTTTGGATGAAATCAAAATCCAACATTAGGACTATTCTCAATAGTTGATGGATACAATGCAAACTTTATAGACAAAGATAGACAAACTGTTCTATGCGTAGCCACCACACTAGAAATTGCTAAAACCTGGAAGCAAAATCATGCACCATCTCTTGGAGACAAAGAATTAAAAACACTTGGAGATAAAGTACCATCTCTTGATGCTTGGTAACAAACACATCAGCAGCAATGGAAAGACTGACCACACAAATTCAAGCAGAAAGGAAAAAATATGAACAATGACATTTTTTATTATACCGTACTTTGTTTTGCTTTATTTAATATCTGAACAGAAACAAAGAAATTTCTGAACAGAAACAAAGAACAGAAACAACAATGGTGGTGGCAGGGAGTTCCATCTCATGGCTCCGGGTTCTCTCAAGATCTCAGCACATGGCTGAGATTTTGCGAGGTGTCAGCCACGTTCCGGGATCTCACAAGAGCCCAGGAGCCCTGCAGCAACAGAGGCTGGCGGCTGTTCTGAACAGTCTAACCGGCTGCTTTCTTGCTACAGCAAATGCCATGGTGGGAAAGTGGCTGGCAGGGTTCTCTAGAGCACCCTCTTGAGGTGTCGGCGGGCTCTCCGGCCTGAGGCTCGGGCAATTTGCCGCTCTTCAAGCTCCACCGCCTCATGCAGGCGCCTCATCCTGCTTCATGGCTGGGCCAGGCCTGCCTCAGATGTTAGCAGGACATAGAGAAGGGCCCCTCCAAAATATCTTAACACCTGAACAGGTTAATATAGAACTTGGTCCTTCAGATAACCTGGTCCAAACCCATTTAGGACTTTAAAGGTTATAACCAGCACTTTGTATTGGTGGTTGGGTGTCAAATTCAGGTAAAATCAACAGTTTCGACCTTCCAACCCATTTAATGTTGACACCCATGATCTAAACTCTCACATAATCTGCCATGTGAATGTATCTGTCAATGTACTATAAAAGCACGTCCTATCTAATGAAGCCTATACAATTAGGTGAATGTTAGTTTAGTCATAATCTGGGTTAAATCTGACAACTGAAGATTTCCTAGTTGATACTCAGGCTCATACAGCATGGTTTAATTTCAGCTGAATCAGTGTTTTTAAAATGTCATACTATATTGGCATCATATCTTGTAATAGATTCCTGTTTATCATGGTGCGTCTGCTCCAATACTTGGTGGACCTGTGCTGGGGGCGTTCTTTCATGGAAAAGATGGATTGGGTGGTGTTCCAGATCCCAGTGCTCCAGGATTAGACCTTCTGCAGGAAGAACATGCTGTGGCTGCGATATTAAGAATAGCTAATGAGAGACCAGGTCAGGTGAGATGATATAGATATCTTAAATATATAACAGGCTGGTATTATAATAGGCTAATATCCCCTTCCTGTAATGACATGTTGATAATCCCTTCCAAGCTTCTCCCTAGATAATTTTAGGAGCCAAGGTGGATGGATCCAAATGCATGTGGCTGCACATACTCCCTCAAGCTTCCTGTCAACAGCAATTAAGGACCAAAAACACTGAAACCCAATTAAAGTAATGTTAACAAGAGATTGTCAATGCTATCTCCAGTAATACTGTAAAGGGAAGAAACAGAAATACAGTGGGCTTATTTGAGATGCAGGTGTGATCGTTATTTGTAAAGAAGCCATTATACAATTATTACCAGATAATGGTTTTAAAACGAATCCATGGGAAAATGAAGGGGGAGAACCTAAGAGGGTAACAATCCTCAGAGCACGCCCATGCCACCTCTAGATAGCCCAGCTATATTGGAATAGGATGCACTTCTAAGCCAGGAACCCTAGAAACCACAAACAGATGCAACATAACCAGGACAAAACAATGCTGTGCCAAATGGAAGCAAGCTAGTTTTCACTGTGGATATGGTTTTAATGTCCAAGAGATAACCTGGTTTTGAGTTTGGTGAAGTTAGGGTAGCACAGGGGGGCATCTGTGCTGTAGTTTGAACAGGCACTTCCTGATTAACAATACATGATTTGGTTATATTATTGTACTGCTGCCAACTATCAAGAGAAGAAAATTGACCAGCCCTTCCCCTGTGTCTGTAACAGCAGCTTGATCTGAAGAAGATGGACCTAGTTAACTACACAAGGGTTGTTATACAAGACAATGTAACTGTATAAATAAGCATTCAGAATAATTCACTTTGGAAAATGATTGTGTGTGTCTTATAGGTTTCTCTAGTTGCTACTGGTCCCTTGACAAATTTAGCCCTGGCAGTGAAAATGGACCCAATGCTTCCTAAGAAACTTAAAAACGTGTTCATCATGGGAGGAAATACTGAATGTAAGTGAAGGTAACAGGCCCATCTTTTGTGTGAAAATGTTCTTACCAGTTTTGAGGGCATTTGAAAATGTTTTCTGAAGAAACAACTAACAGTGTAAATCTATAAATGTCTACTCTGAAGTCAGTCTAATTGTTTTCACTGGAGCTTATTCCCAGGTAAATCTGTACAGGATTTAAAATTATATTTTAAAGTATTTTTATTAAGTATTCAGATGAAGCAAGCTAAATGACTGTGGCAATGAGCCAAAATAGTAATTAATGGATGAGAAGAAATTATTTACACGGACAGCTGGGGTTTCATTTGAAGTATTCTCATGAGAAAGTCCCATTTCTGAAGAGGCAAGTCATCCGCACAATTTAAAAATATGAGTTGCTTCTTTGGGAGTGGAAGCTTTTGCAGGAAAAAACCTTCAAAGGAAGCTCCAACTACAAAGTGTCATTACTCACACATAAATTATCTGCATTGTGGTCTAAATGCTATGGAAATTTTAGAGCTGACATTTCACTCCCTACATGAATGTAGGGAAAATAGTGTACGCCCATCTACATAATAATGTAGAAAAACTTACAAGTCAATTTATGTGCTGGAAAGCTGGGATGGGGGTAGGTTCCCAATGTACAAAAACAGACAAATTTCTATCCCATCTTTCGGCCTCCAAAAGACCCCCTGAGGTGGCTTACATTCATAAAAATATATGCATCTATATTTACAAAAAAGATGCTTTAGGTGCACATGATGTTCACCTATGACAATGTACATGGCTGTGGATTTTGATCTTACACCTGTACAGATAATATGTTAATGTATGAAGCACCCTAAGAAGCAGTAACTAATTTTTGTTTCTATTAGCCAGAGGAAATACTACGGTCTGTGGAGAATTCAATTTTGCAACTGATCCAGAAGCTGCTTACATTGTCTTAAATGAGTACACCTGCCCAGTTTATATTGCAGCATGGGAGTTCACGTGTTCCTCTCAACTCTCCTGGGTAAGATATTAAGTCTGCAATCCTGTATCCACTTACCTGGGAGTAAGCCCCTATTGACCTCAATGGGACTTACTTCTGAGTAGACACATAGGATTGCGCTCTCAATGTCTGTTAATATAGGCTGGTATTTAAGCAACTGCTTAGCCTTGCTCTAGTGCCATGTTTACCCCTTTATGTTAAATTTTCATACCCCGGTATTTAAACAATATTAAATTGTTCAGCTATCTAGACAATATAAAATCTCCCATGAAGGAAGTGCACCTGTCTTTTTATGGGTTCAGCAGGATTGTACTGACACAATATGTGGCGAGGGGTGGGGGGAGATGCAGCTAGGGGTGGGGGGGAGACGTGGTGGAGGCACATGTGTACTCTCGCACCACAGGTGGTGGAAAAACTTGTGCTGGCTCTGGCTATATGCTATCTCCAGTATCAGAGGCAGTATGCCTCTCAATACCAATTGCTGGGGAACATGAGCAGGAGGGTGATATTGTAATCATGTTCTACTTGTGAACTTCCCATTGATGCTTCTGACTGGCGACTATGGGAACACAATGCTGACTAGATAGGGCGTTGGTCTGATCCAGCAGGGCTTCTTCTATTCTTACATTCTTAAAAATAAATATTTCTATGCTGAATTGGGTATCAATGGCCTGATTAAGCTTCAGGTTATAATGCTTTGCTTCACTTCTTTGTTCAGCACTTCCAAACAATAACTTTCGACAAATACGACTTTTGAACATAGGTCATATGTGGGTTTCCTTCCACTGATCCTCAGTGCCATGGGGTGAATTTAATTATTAACTACTTTGAACTCCCCAAAATATTCCCACTCTTCTTCATTCATTTCAGCATCATAATCTTTACTAGCTAACCAGCTCGTCCACTGACTTCCCTCTTATCTCCTGAGGTGTACAAAAGTTTAATCTTGACTGTCACTGACTTCAAAATACAAAGTTGACAAAAAATAGCTACAGAGGAAAGCTAGGTTATAAAGATGAATCAAGCTTTAAATAAGAGTGAATATAATTCATATTTTCATATATTCTCTTTCTCAATATACTCTACAGCAGGGGTAGGCAATGTGGCACCCACAGGCACCAGATCGCCCTCAGACACCTTTCTTGGCACCCGCCGAGATGCTCTACTCCTCCCACTTTTCTTTTCTTTTTAAAATAATGTTTTTTGCTGGCAGCTGGGATTGCTTCAAAGCAAAGTGAGGGCCTTTGCTTTGCCACCGTCTTTCTCCATGAACGCCTCTGGGCCACACGTGGGGCTCAAGGACATTCTTAGGAAATGAAGAAGGCTGGTGGCTGTAGGCTGACACTTTCATCTGCAGTGCACCCATTTTCTGGTGGTGCCCAGGACAGTTTCTCAAATCCCCAAATGTGCCCATGGGCCCAAAAAGTTTGCTCTACAGGATATACAGGCAACAATCAATTTTAAGCCATGAGGTAAAGATTATTAGGCAGACTGTTTAGGCAGTAAGAATCTTACAAAGTTCACAAAGGCACAAGATACCGGATTAAGAGTGCATTAAGCAAGCATTTCAAAGGCTTCTTGGCTGACAGTTTCTAATATCCATAACACAAAGGGTTTGCACTAGTCCACTGGAATTTTCTACTTTGAACAGCTGATCTCCCAACTGCTTCTGAACTGTAGTAATGGGGAGGATATGACTCCTCTGAAGGAAAACCCCCCTCTAAAGTCCTGTTAGGATCAAGGAGCTAGTTTTCTGGTTCTTTAGGCCCTGACCCGAATTTTGTATATTATTCATTACCTGGGGATAAACCAGCTCAGCCCCTCTAGAACTATCCCTTTACACTCACAAACCTATGCATGAAGGGACTCCATACTAGTGGCCCATCCTGTATCAGTGCCCCCTCCCTTGCTGGTCCTGAAAGAACATACGGTACACTGGTTCCGTTCTCACCAATATTAGAGATAAGTAAACTTATTCATCATCACTGCACACCACATCCTCCTTTCCTAATCCTCTATAACAGGGGCGTACATTTTTTCCTCATTGTTTTTATACTTATCTTCCACTGGATTTATATCCACTGAGATATTGTAAATCCTTCATAACAGCCATTTAAATGATAAAAAACCTTACAAACAGATGTGACCAGGAACCTACTGAAATGTTAACATCGTGCCCCTTACAATTTTGTAATTAAGTTCCTAATCTGTAAATATTGAGATAGGGGGACTTGACAATTTATTATTAATATTTTCTTTAAATGTGATAAATCTATTCTACACAAAGAAATCTAACATCCGCATGACTATATTTTCCCCTAGTAATTCTTGCCACTGAATTCTCAGTGGAATACTAGTAAACCTGAGGGCAATAATACTGAAGCTGAACTCTCCTTATATTTATCTCAAACTTTTCACATAACTCATCATGGGGCCAGCCAAACAGTTTATAATGGCCAGAATTATTCTTTACTTTCCAGGAATTTTACGATGAATGGGTTAATCAGAATACTGAGAAAGCCGAATTCATGAAGAAAATATTTGCTCATTCTTTAGAAATCACAAAGTCTTTGTATAAAAATCCAGGTGAGAAAGAATGGAGATCAGGCTTTGTTTCTTGTGATTCCTATGCTATGGCTGCTGCCATTGATGAGAACTTTGTCACAGAAGTCACAGTAATTGGTGTGAGTGTTGAGCTGAATGGTTCATTAACTAGAGGAATGATGGTAATGGATTGGACTGACAAACTGAAAAAGGAAAACAAAGCCTTTGTAATGAAAAGTTGTGATTTAGGGAAGTTCCAGGCCCTTATGATGGCTGCTTTAAAATAAAAATGTGCTTACTGAAGCTCCTTCGCCTGCTGTTGATCTGCTTAGATGGGCAGTCTGATCTTTAGCTACTGCTACACAACTGTGGTTTGTGTTGAAACAACTAAAACAGCATCCTATACAAGGCAAGTCATCCAGCTTTTTCTTGCTTGCCATGATGAAGATGGAAACAATCCTTTACTATAGCTTTTTGCTAGCACAAAAGGTGTACTAGATGTAACCCGGGGGGGGGGGGGGAGTAATACGCATCCTGTGTGGGGAGCCCTTAGAATTTGGCATAAGGGGCCCTGCCCTGCCCTCAAATAGTATCTAGAGTTGCATGACATGTCTCTTCTTTTGAAGAGCAGGCTGGTGACACACACACAGCTAAGCCAACTGCTATGCCAGAGAGAGCAATGTTAGTAGGCATTCCCACAACCACAATACAATTAGTATTAATTATCTCTTAAATAAAATTGTTAACAATATACACCTGTGAAAGATCCAGTCTAAACTTACACCATAGAGAGAGAATCCATTGTACATGGTAACGCGTCTTGATTGTTACTTAAGAGCCTTTAAAGCACATGTTATTTAATACACTGAAATAGTTGCTTGGCTATTCAATATTAATTTACCTACACAGAGTAAGCAGGATTTTATTGAGATCCAGTATACATATATTGAGCATAATCTAGAGCAAAAATAAGCATACATTACTATTCGATCAACTATTTCTGGTAACTTATGGAAAGGACATACCAAGTGATTACCACAAGCTGATTTCATATGTGATAACCACAGCTAGGATAAGTTACACAAAATAGAGTGTTGTCAGTCCATTCAATAAATTACATGAATATACCATGTCAAAACTGATCAATTATATCAGTGGAATGGAAGAAAGGCAATGTTGTAATAATTTTGTTCAGTACTGGATTTATTATTGGCAAAATAAAGCACATGTACAAATGTAGCTCATGTATTCAATTTATTGTAACAAATACTGAATTATTCAATGTGTGTGTATCATTTTAAAATATTTAATAAATATATGTACACAAGCCTCACAGGATACTTAGGCACACTCTGCTTTCTCCAGATTGTACCTATGCATTGTAATAACTCAGCCAGCTTTTTGTGCCACAGGCTGATGGGAAGAGGGAGAATGAAGAGATGGTGGGGTTGGCACCACATTCATGGTAACTTGTTGCAGTTTCTTAGCAGCTCTATCTCCAAGAGCCCATACGGGGGGGGGGGGGGGGGTTTCCTCCATTTGGTCAGATGCCAGAGTGGAAACTATCTGTGCAAGGTTCCATTAAGAATAGGATCCTGAAGCTGATGGTGTATTCTTTAATCATTCCTCAGGTATATAAAGGGAAGTATGGTGTTGGCCTAGCCCAATGGTCCTCAAATGTTAGCATTAATGTCCCTTAGGGGGAGGTGAGGCATGGAGCACCTGAAGCGGTATGTGATGTTCTAGGAGGGGATAGCATTCTGAAGAAGGTTTCTTCTCTGGCCATGACTTGGGTGGATTAATGCCGTGTAACAGAGAGTGGGGGCACCCTCACTCTTCCATCATCCCAAAGTGATTGAGAAGAATGGATCTCAGAAATAGGTACTACGTACTTCAATATGATGTTTCCCTGGGACTGGCTTTTGGAGTGGGTCAAAGAAATCCGGTACTCCTATTCCTTTTCTGATGCTGCTGTTGGAATTAGTATCCGAGCCCACAGATCTCTGTATGCAGTAGCAACAAGTGGTATACAAATGGCCACTGTATAATCAAATGTCACTAGAAATAGTGGAATAATACTGCTGGTATACCTGTTGATATATAAATGCTTACAGAGTAGTTATTTTCTGTTTTCATAGGAGATAATTGCTATTCTCAGTAACAGGAATTATCACTGGTGGCATGCATGAAACATGAATGAAAATTAATCTGCTGCTAAAATAAATGGTGGTGTTGAATAAGTAGTGAGCATTTTCAGATGGAGGATTATGTTTGTGTGCCATAGTGCTGTTAATCATGACACTATTACTGTGGTTTGGCCATGTGAACACATTCAGGAATTATCAAGTATCTAAAATCTATTGTGAATATGATTTAGGACAGGAGTGAAGGTAGATCTCCACATGTTTGGTTGTTGTTTTTTTTTACTAAAACTCCCAGAAGCCCCTGCCAGCATGGCCAGTCATCAGGAGTGCTGGGAGTTGAAGTCCAAAACATCTGGAGATTTACTTTCTGTCCAGCCCTGGGGGAGAAGCCCCACTACAGCAGCAGAATCTAGTTCTGCCTTTGGACATACACCACTCACCAGTTCAACTGCATGGATATGCCAGCGCAAAGCTATACCAGCTTATCTATTATTCCACCAGTGTCGCAGGGGATATGGGGCAGAGATGTGGGTGGGAATTCAGATGGTAAAGAAATAAGGGGACACAGATTGAGAGACTTATGTAGGAGAAAGAATAAATGCAGGAGGGGGGCAGAGGATATAAAAGGAGCAGTGGAGGCTAGAAAGAGACATTGCCTTTTGGAAACAGAATGGGAGAAAGAGAGAGGGAGGCTTGGGGCAACTGTTGGGCATTGTTGGGCAAAGTTTGGGAGTGGAGCCTTTATGCCCCCCACTCACATTCTTTGGATACTTTTGGTTGTTGCTGGAGAGATGACTAAGTATGTGCTAGTGTACCCTAGTCATGCTTGTTTGCCTCTCACTAGTTTATTATGTCTTGTTCAACAAGCACAGCTGGCTTGGTTTTTTATTTCCTATAGAATCTGCCCCCCCCCCCCCGTTCCAATTGTATACATGGCTGCATCTCAAACAGCAACATTTGGCTTCTGATACAAATCTGATACAGTTTGGCAATGCATTTTAGATAACTGGCAGGCATATTACACACACACACGCGCACACACACACACACACACATTTATTTATTTATTTATTTATTTATTATATTTATTAATCGCCCATCTGGCCGGTCACCCGGCCACCCTGGGCGATGTACAATTAAAATACAATAAAACAATACAATAAAATATAATAATAATTAAAACAATATAAAAAGTTCTTTTAAAAACCTAACCCACCCCATATTCCCGCCTGAACAGCCATGTTTTTAATGCACGGCGGAAGCTCATCACGGAGGGGGCATGGCGAAGGTCACTAGGGAGGGAGTTCCATAATGGGGCCGCCACAGAGAAGGCCCTCTTCCTAGTCCCCACCAGCCTGGCTGCTCTGGCTGATGGGATAAGGAGAAGGCCGTCCGTGGCAGACCTTGTTGAGCAGCCTACTTGATGTTGCTGGAGGTGCTCCTTGAGATAAGCTGGGCCGGAGCCGTGTAGGGTTTTAAAGGTCAAAACTAACACCTTGAATTCGGCTCGGCAAGCAACTGGTAGCCAGTGCAACTCATTAAGCACTGGCGTGATGTGATCACGCCGGCGGCTGCCCTTAATCAGGCGAGCCGCCGCGTTCTGTACCAGCTGAAGCTTCCGGACCGTCTTCAAGGGTAACCCCACGTAGAGCGCATTACAGTAGTCTAGGCGAGAGGAGACCAAGGCATGAACCACTGATGGGAGCAGGTGATAAGGAAGGTAGGGGCGCAGCTGCCGTATCAGATGGAGTTGATACAGCGCCGCCCGGCTCACAGCTGCCACCTGAGCCTCCATGGACAGCTGGGAGTCTAGAATGACCCCCAAGCTGCGGACCTGGTCCTTCAGGGGTAGATGTACCCCATTCAGCACCAGGTCAACATCCCCTAACCTTCCCTTGTCCCCCACCAGAAGTACCTCGGTCTTGTCGGGGTTCAGTTTCAGCATGTTCCTTCCCATCCAGCCAGCCACTGACTCCAGGCAGGACAGGGTCTCAACGGCCAACCTCGGTGAAGACTTAAAACAGAGGTAGAGCTGCGTGTCATCCGCATACTGATGACACTGCACCCCAAACCTCCTGATGATAGCTCCCAGCGGCTTGAGGTAGATGTTGAATAACATCGGGGAGAAGATGGAACCCTGCGGCACTCCACAAGTGAGCAGCCGAGGGTCCGAAGCCTCCTCCCCGAGAACTACCCTCTGAAACCTTCCAGAGAGGAAGGACCGGAACCACTGCAATACAGTGCCTCCCAAGCCCAACCCCTCCAGACGGTCCAGGAGGATACCGTGGTCAACGGTATCAAAAGCCGCTGAGAGATCGAGGAGGACTAGAAAGGAGCATTCGCCCCTATCCAAAGCCCTCCTCATATCATCCACCAAGGCGACCAAGGCCGTCTCCGTCCCATGTCCAGTCCTGAAGCCCAACTGGCACGGATCCAAATAATCGGCTTCATCCAAATGTGCCTTCAACTGAGCACCCACCACCCGCTCGATCACCTTGCCCAGAAATGGTAAATTGGAGACTGGGCGAAAGTTGTTTAAATCCTGGGGATCCAAGGAGGGCTTCTTTAGAAACGGTCTTATTACTGCCTCCTTGAGGGCTGATGGCATCACTCCCTCCTCGAGGGAGGCATTCACCACCGCCTTGATCCCCTCACCCAGTCTCTCCCTGCAGCTCATGATGAGCCAGGACGGGCAAGGGTCAAGCAAGCAGGTGGTCGGCCTCACAGATGAAAGCACCTTGTCCACTTCATCAGAAGGAAGAAGCCGAAACCGATCCCACAAAACCGGTCTGCCATTGGCCTCCTCCCGCTCACTCCCTGTGTCCACGACGTACGATATCCCACTCCTAATCCGATCGATTTTATCTGCGAAGTGCTTCGCTAAAGCCTCACAGGAGGCTTTTGACTGTTCCAGTGGGTCCGGAGCGACTGGACCGACCAGACTCCGGACCACTTGGAACAGCCTCCTGGGGCAGCACTCTGCAGACGCAATGGAGGCAGCATAGAAATTCTTTTTTGCTGCCTTCACCGCCACCCGGTAGGCTGAAGATGCAGCTCTAACCCGTGTTCGATCGTCTTCGGAGCGGGAATTTCGCCATCGGCGCTCTAGCCTTCTCACCTCTTGTTTCAGAGCTCGCAGCGACGGAGTGAACCATGGCGCCGCGCGAGCTCTGTTTAGGCGAAGAGGGCGCTTCGGGGCAACTCGGTCTAATGCCCTGGTGATTGCAGCATTCCAGTCATTCACCAGGGTCTCGACCGAGCTACCGTTTGTGTGCTCCAATTCCCCAAGCGCGTTCAGGAATCCATCCGGATCCATAAGACGCCTGGGGCGGACCATTCTAATAGGTCCCTCACCCCTGCAGAGGGGTTGTGGCACTGAGAAATCCAACCCCACCAGATAGTGATCTGACCATGACAAGGGGGTGGTGGATATACCCCCGATCTCCAGATCATTTCCCCCCTCTCCGGAAACAAAAACCAAGTCCAGTGCATGACCGGCTACATGGGTAGGTCCAGTTAATACAGGGTGCAGCTCCCAGGAAGCCATGGTCTCCATGAAGTCCCGAGGTGCCCCAGTGAGGGAAGCCCCCGAATGCACGTTGAAGTCCCCCAGCACCACTAGCCTGGGGGACAACACACGCACATCGGAGACCACCTCCAGCACCTCGGCCAGGGAGTCTGTCGTGCAGCGGGGTGGACGGTACACGAGCAGAATCCCCAGGCTGCCCTTTGGACCCAACCTCCAGTACATGCACTCAATAAACTTGGTCTCCCGGAGAGGGAGTCTGGTGAGGACCAAGGACTCCCGGTAGATAACAGCCACTCCCCCTCCCCGTCCCCCAACCCTTGGCTGCTGGGCATACGAGAAACCGGCCGGACACAAGGCCGCCAGAGTAGGAGCAGCGGCCTCGTCCAGCCAGGTTTCCGTAACACATGCCAGGTCCGCACCCTCATCCATGATCAAGTCATGGATGAGAGATGTTTTTTGGGTAACGGACCTGGCATTGCACAACAGCAAACGCAGGGTGGGGGGAGGAGCAACACATCCCCCAGTTATCCCTTGGCTCTGGGCAGGCCCGGAACAAGGGATAGATATTAAGCATCGATCCCTTGTTCCCCTTACTCGGCGTGGCCTGCCCCTAGCACTCTGCCAACGCCTGCCGCTCAACGTTGGTACCGTTTGCCCCCCAGAACTCCCCCCACTATCTCCCTGGGAGAGACACATGCCCCCTCGCTTCCGCCAGTCAGGCGGGAGACCCACCCCTAAAATCAACCCCTAAAAAGCCCCAGCCCTTCAAAAAGGAAGGGCCTCTTTAAAACTCCCAGCCCCACCTATATCCCCAGCAGCAGGGGGACAGGCCCTTGCCCTCGTGCCACCCCCGAAGTGGCTCCCCCAAAGGGGCAACCCCCTTTGGTGTCGCCCCTTCGGTTGCGACCCCGCCGGCGGCGGACCCGCCCCCGCTGGGCCTGGTCTTTATAGTCCCCTTCCAAGTTGTTGCAGGTGGGGCAAGGCGGCTCCCGGCTGAGCCCGGGCCTGCAGGGGGCAGGCAGCAGTCCCACAGGTACGGTGGGGTGGGCTGGCCTCGCACAGGCGGCGGCAGCAGCAGCAGAGCTGGACCCACCTGCCTGGCTTGCTCTTCTCCCCGGCAGTGGTGGTGAGGAGATGCCCGGGTCAGCTGGGGCCTGGTCTTTCTGGCCCCACAATCAAGCAGCTGCAGGTGGGGCAAGGCGGCTCCCGGCTGAGCCCGGGCCTGCAGGGGGCAGGCAGCAGTCCCACAGGTGCGGTGGGGTGGGCTGGCCTTGCACAGGCGGCGGCAGCAGCAGCAGCAGAGCTGGACCCACCTCCATGGCTTGCTATATGCAGATATTATATATACATCAGCATCCCCAGAGCCTCAGTTTTTATGAAGTGAAGGCAATAAGCAAGATACTTTCCCATGATTACTATGGAGGAAAGTAAGATGGCAGCAAGGTCTATTAAAACTCTGCAATGGGTTGTGACTTGTGATATCCTTCCAGTGGCTGGGTTAAGAGAATATTACCCACCCCTTCCCACTCTCCAAAACTCTTCTGGTTCCTTCTGCCTTCTCATGGAGCTCAATTTAGTCCTTTAGAACAGTGTGAGTAAATTCCTTCCATCCACACAAGGTAGTCCCTCCCTCTATTACTCCTGCATGGGAAAGCAGCAGCAGCAGAGGCAACAAAGCATCTCCAGCCAGATTGGGGGGGGAGGGAAAGGCAGGTGTGAGGTTGGTGAAACAGCAGCAATGCTATTTTCCCTGCAGAAAGGCTGTTCCCCCCACCCCCAAAATAGCTGCCTGTTAAAGAAATAGGTTATTTAGATTTCCCCCAAACCTGAATTACATGGATACACTCGAGCAAATATTTTAAGGATTTAAGATTTCCAAGAAATTGGTTACAAATAAAACATCACTTTGGGTTTGATCCAGACTTAGTCATACTTAGATTAGGTCCATTGAAATCCATGGGACTTTAGTCTAAATTAAGTCCCATGGATTTCAATGGGTCTGCTCTACTCTGATATTTGTGTATTTAAAAAAATTGAGAGAGAAAAACAGAATACCAGGTCTAGAAAAACAAGCTTTAGCCATAAGGTGGTGCTGTTGTCCTACTGTTGTAGCCATGAAAAATAAGTCTGATTCCTTATGGCACAGAAGGAAAATTGAATTCCATGAGTGCAGTACATTAAAAGGACCTGCATCCTCAACTGAATTCTATCACAGTTCCTGAAATGTTTCCCTGTGGAAGCTCCCCTGTTTTATGTGGGCCACAGTATTGTCTTTGGACTTCCCCATGGAACTTCTCTAAATCAAGTCACAAAGGAGGCCAACGTGAATTGAATTTGCAGCTCACTGAAAACCTGCTGCTTTGGCAATATTAGGTTGTATCCAGATTTAGTGTTACTTAAAATAGATGCACTGAAATCCGTGGGATTTGAGGGTTAACTTATAAGTATGGCTAACCCTGGATCCAACCCATTTGTTACACTGATTGCAGAGTTTAGATTCATAGCACATGGCACAATGCACATTTATATCTCTTCCTTGTTGTTTTCCCAACAACAACAACATTGACACTGCAGTGGAACCTATGATTCATTAGGAAGTGGTTTCACAATGGCATGTCAGGTGGGGAAAATGGTAATTGCAGACTTTATACTGCGTTGCACGCCCCACGTCCCTGAGAAGATCCAGGGGAGGCACTGGGGCTGGCTTCCTTTGGGAGGAGAGATCACTGACGACATATACCTTTTTTGTAATATGTTACAAATATACATATAGATTAAGCATAGGTGGAGACAAACAAGGTAGGTACTTCTACAAGCTGCAAATTCACTCTCACCATCAGCCCTCCAGAGAAGAGCAACCCTGTACTCCAAGAGGCTTTCAGCCTTCAGCTAATTCTCTGCCTCTCCTCTTGACTCCTGCATATGTCTGTCTCAAACTTTCTTTTGCTCCTCCCCTCTCTTTCATTCACACTTCTAAACCTCAAGAACTGCCCCAGCAAGGGGGGGGGGGGAGGAAGAGAGGGAAAGAATGTGTCACCACCTCTCCAGTTCCAGTGGCTTATCCCATTCAGAACACTCAAGGTAGATCTCCAACTATTTTCTGCCTACCCCTTAGCTTTATTAAGGAACCACCCACCCAGCTCGAATCATTAACATTCCTTTGTCTCTAGAGCTCTGATCCAGCATTGCTTCAAAGCAAGCCCACACTACCAGATTTAGCATGTCATTATATCTGGACAGTGCACATTTATAATTATTGGTTGTTGCATTCCCAACACAAGTAAAATTGCAGGGGAACTTGAGGCTCATTAGGAAGTCATTCCAAGATAGCACTTGAGGTGTAAAATGGTATACTTTAGTTTCACTATATGTATTTTTCATTTAGCTGCCTGTAAGGCAAGACCATGTACTCTTACTGCTTCACTTTTTTGTGTCCATTGAAAACTGGTTTCTTCCAAAATATGCAAGTAAAGAAATGCTTCAGAGCAGGCATTTAATGTTGGCGGCATATTTTATTTATTTATTTATTCTATTTATACCCCGCCTTTTTTCCTACAAGGAACCCAAGGTGGCTTACATAATCCTCCTCCTTCTCCTCTCCATTTTATCCTCACAACAACCCTGTGAGGTATGTTAGGCTGAGAGTTAGTGACTGGCCCAAAGTCACCCAGTGAGTTTCATGGTCGAGCGGGGACTAGAACCTGGATCTCCTGAGTCCCAGTCCAACGCTCTAACCACTACGCCACACTGGCTCTTAAGGCTCTGAATATAAGGGGCATATTTATTAGCTTCCTTCAGTATTAAATGCTGATTCTTGTCCATTTTCTTTCTGGCAAACCATAAACATCAGAAGTATTTACACATAATATTCATTGCCTTTCTGCCCAAATGCACCCAAAATGACATCATCATCATCATCATCATCATCATCATCATCATCATCATCATCATCAAAAAGTTTACCACAGCCCTTGAAGGGAAGTACAGGTAGAATGAGTTTAAGAGGCTACAAACTAAATTCAGGTAGGCTGCCCAGAAGCACTTCTCCTCCTCCTAACAGTAGCAATGGAACAAGCGACTCAGGAAGACTGTATTTCACCTGGAGATTTTAAGAGTAGATCAGATGGTATGGATGCCAAAAAAGGGAGGGGGGAGGGAGAGTGTTGTCGAGTACCCAGCGGTCCATCGTAATTCTCTCCCAGGATGGTAAGAAGCGGGACAGTCATGTTGGGTTTTGCATAGGCAGAACGAGATTACCACCTGACATCGAGATTATCACCTGACCTGGTGGGTGTCACTTGAGTTCAAGTATACAAGGTCTCTGGTCACGAGACATAGTCTCGAGATGATATGACTCAGCAACCTTGGACAGGTTTAGCAGATCAACATGTTGATGAATAGGTTATACAACTGGGGTGAGTAATATCCTATTTATAGGTGGTATAAAGCTAGCACACTTGATGATAGCTTCACTTCTCTTCCACTTGCTGTCTTGCTTGTCTTGACTCGACATGTCTCTTGGACTTCACTTCATCTAGCCTTACCACTGGGGTATAGGATTTGAGTCTGCAATGATGTAGTGAGTAGAGATGCATTGATTGCCTTAATCCCATGTAATTGGGTCTTACAAATAAACTCTTTAATCTTTATTAACTGCTGTTATCTCCTCCTTCCGCCTGCGTGACTGGAACTGAGGGTCATTGGCTAGGGGAGCTTTTGAACCCGGGTCAGTCCAGCTCTCACATCTGGTTATGGGCCCAGAGATTAGGATCTGATGGTTATCTCAGATGGGCAGATAAGCCACAGAGACGCAGTTCGGAAAAATTCGGCAGTTATAGAGTTAAGAGAAATGTTTACTATTTGTAAGAACGGTTTGTAAATAAACCGGAAAAGGCAGTGTTGCTAAAGCTGGATGCTGATAACAGCGGCTTGGAATGCAGCACAACAGAAGAATGCAGAGACAGAGAGACGAAGGATTTTTCGTTTTGAAAGCAGCTGGAACGGAGGTGCCAGGCTTGGCAAATCCAAGGCTACAGACTGTGAAAAGAAACTGGATCGTGGGTGCCGGTTCGGGCAGCTACTAGGCTGAAAAGTGAACAACGCTGGACACAAGGATTTCGTTTTCCACAGCTTGCTGGAGTGATTGTCAAGGAGCTGTAACGGGCAAGGAAATATTTCCAGGAGGCTCTGTGTCTACTCATTTGAGTCAAGGCTACAGCAGGAGGATCATATTTCATTTACAGTTTACTTCTTCACACAGCAGCAGATCAGCTATCTTTTGCATTGTATCAACAAGTGGCTTGGATTACAAATGCGTGGATTACGTCTGACGTGGGTAAAGCGTCTGGAGCGTCATGTTGCAGCAAAGCAAAGTCACGTGTGACAGGAACGTATCTGGGAAACCTGATACTACACGGGAGGCTGTATCAAACCAGCGGAGGCGTGGTTTTAAAACAGCAGGAGAAAAACAGCGCGGCAGTTTTGAACAGAGAAAGCTGTGCTTAAAATGGGAAGCTGTTCTTCATTTTCTTCATGTGGGATCACAGAAGAAAGGAGCTTGAAATCAGCAGGGGTGCTGCTGAAGGGAAAAACTTTGTGTTTTAACCCAGGACATAACAAAATGGACATTATTTTGTTGTGAACAGAAGCAGTGGATTGTTTAAATGAAGCTTTCTGTGTTGGACATGAATAAACAGGAAGAGGACTATGCAAATGGTCAGGAGTTTAACAGTCATGTTTTTTGGAAATGTATTTCTTGAAAGTTTGGATAACTTGGATTCAAGAAAGTGTAATATATGCTCTGAAATGTCAGGGAATGTACTGAATGTATATATGACTTGAGTATATTGTGGATTTTTCTGTAGCAAAATGTAAAATACTGAATAATTAGTAGGTATGTTTATATGGCAAAGCTAAGAGATGGATTATTTCTTTTATACTGTAATGATGTAATAAAGAAATTGAAAGTTGTACTGATGCAACTATAAACAAGTTAAATGCTTATATGTATGACATGTACATGCATGCATATCACATGATTGTTTGATCATTTAGATTCACAGGCCTGTGAAAGAAAATGCAAACTGTGTTGTGGGGAAAGCATTGGGAAATTGTAATTTTCACATGAAAGGTAATTTTGTGCACATAAACAAGGGATGCTAGCTTCAACAGGTAAACTGGAAGGCAAGCTGAAAAAATCAGTTCATTTCATTTAAATTTGTTCTTGGTGATCTTGTGGATACTCTGATGATTTTTAGAGGAAAGGCACGTTATTTCATGATGTCAATTGATCAATACACGAAGTACAGATTGTGTACATGTTAGATAGAAAGCTGGAGTATTGAACAAAGTCAAGGTGTTTTGTGCTTGGGTGGGAAACAAGCATATTACCCATGTTACCTATTTTCTTTTGAGATAATGGGGAAGTTCAATTCAGTGCATGTTTTTGATGCATTTCTAACAGGATGTGATATTGAACACATGGATTGTGTGGAAGAGTAAACAAACACTCAGAAGAGGTGATACTAATTTGGATAATGAGGTTTGGGTAGAAGCTCTTAAATGTTTTAATTATGTACATGATAGAAGTTTTAGTTCTGTATTGAACTGTACACCTTATAGAAAGTAGTGTAGAAGGAGGAATCTTCTGGAGAAACATTTCAGGATCTTGGATCTGATATGTAGGTACATACACCTCAGAGTTAGAAGAAATCTGTAAGGGAGCTTACATGAGATTTTTCTAGAAATGAGAATATTGTGTTTCACATGAACAACACTTGGATAGTGAGATTATCTAGAAGTGTTTAGTATAATGCTGAATGAAAAGGTGAGATCATTTTTCAAAATTAATTCTGTTAATGCAAGGGATGCATCAAGGTCAGAGTCAGAATAGAAAAGCATTTGCTGAAAGACAGTCAGTGAAATTTGACAAACTCTGATACACATTTGGTTTAGTGGAGGCTAAACAAATGATTGTTCATCATTGGTGCAAATTTATTGGAACAGGAACCTGATAACTGATGAGGTAAGGAACAGGTGAGTCAAACAACCTGTGAGATATCAGGATGAATTTGCAGGAAAAGCCATTTGAAACTTCAAAATTTCAAAGAGGTGAAAAATTGTCTGTTAAGGAAGCAGAACCATAGCTTCAGGCTATGCAAGCTGAGTTGAATTCTTTGGATAAAGAACAAAACATGGAATCTGGGGAAACAAACAGCAGTCCATGGAACTCATTGTTACCAGATAGATTTTTAAATGAAAACTAACCAGATTGAAAAGGTTATATGACAAATAGCAAGATTGGTTGCTTGTGATTTTTGCTCAGTAAAAGGAGCTGGATAATCATGAGATGAGTGTAACAACAATTTGCTTTGAAACAGTTAGACTGATGTTTAAGAATGAGAAATGTATGAATATTTTCACAATTGAAATATTGGAACATAAGCATTTTAAATGAGAGGAAGTCTTTGGAAAACTGTCTGAGAATTTTCTGTAGGAAAAGCTAGAATCAGCTGGAGGCTGGAATTCTGTTTTGAACTCAAACATTGCTGAATTGAGATTTGCACAGAGAGGCAGATCAATGTTTGTTTGTTAAACAGGAGGGACAAGGACATAGACTGTATGTACTTTGTTTAGTTGGATGATCTATTGTTTTTTCTGGACAGATAAAAGCAATATGATATAATTGATCCAGGGTTTGGAATTTCATTGAATTGAAACTGCTTGGTGGTGGATCAACTGTTTATTTGTAAATAGAGGTTGAGGGAGAACCAAGAGGGCAGTACTTACTGCAACAAACCAGAGAAATATCATGGATGTGATTGAGAATTTGGAGAAAGTTAACTCAGTGAGAGACTCCAAATAATTGAGGATTTTCAAGCACATGCTGATGGAAAAGCAGTTTGAGTGCTACACAGGAGCATTGGGCTGTTGAGCTTTACTGTACAAGCAACAAGGCCAGATATTGCTGTCAGTGTGATAGGCAGACTGTTAGACCAACAGGACATGCTTGGAGAGCTCTGAAAAGGAGTTGAGTGTTATCTGGAGGGAACATCACACTTCAGACTAAGATTTACAAGTCAGAGCACAGGTGGCTTACAGATTCACAGAAATGCCAGTTGTGGTTGTGATAGTAAGAACAACAAGAACACACCTGAAGTTTGTTATTTTGATAACCATACTTTGTTTGATTGATTTTGTTAGAAACAATCATTTAGAAGTTAGAGTTCAACTGAAGCTGAACTGAATGCATTGTATTATGTATTGTGCTATTATGCTATTGTAAAGCTTGAATAGTTATTGCATGTGTTTAAATAGTTTAAATTGTTAAAAATGTTTAAATGATGCTGGGATTGATGTGAAAAACCTATTACCGTTTTTTCAGGAAACCAAGGCAGGATTGCTATGCTGCAGGCAGATAGCAATACACAACGTTTTGGGGTTGCAAATAAAACTGTGTCATGAGGAGGGATACATCAGAAGTGATTTGATAGTGGTTCAAAATTTCTGGCAGGTAAAGTCATTCCTGCAGAAGTTTTTTTTTCAAAGTCCATAGATGAAAGAACAGCATCAGATGTCAACAAAGCTGTTGCTGTTGTATGAGGTAAATAACCACGTTCTGCGCAAATGCAAAAGCAGGGGGATGTTGGGTTTTGCATAGGCAGAACGAGATTACCACCTGACATCGAGATTATCACCTGACCTGGTGGGTGTCACTTGAGTTCAAGTATACAAGGTCTCTGGTCACGAGACATAGTCTCGAGATGATATGACTCAGCAACCTTGGACAGGTTTAGCAGATCAACATGTTGATGAATAGGTTATACAACTGGGGTGAGTAATATCCTATTTATAGGTGGTATAAAGCTAGCACACTTGATGATAGCTTCACTTCTCTTCCACTTGCTGTCTTGCTTGTCTCGACTCGACATGTCTCTTGGACTTCACTTCATCTAGCCTTACCACTGGGGTATAGGATTTGAGTCTGCAATGATGTAGTGAGTAGAGATGCATTGATTGCCTTAATCCCATGTAATTGGGTCTTACAAATAAACTCTTTAATCTTTATTAACTGCTGTTATCTCCTCCTTCCGCCTGCGTGTCTGGGACTGAGGGTCATTGGCTAGGGGAGCTTTTGAACCCGGGTCAGTCCAGCTCTCACAAGTCAGTTGTTGAACTGCAGTCCTGGAGCTTATGGAGCTTTTGGGGCCGAGGTAAGAAAAAAGTCAAAAGTGCCACTTGGAAATGTCTCCTCCTCTGCGGGAGCCCTGGTATCTAGGCTGAGTGAAAGGGCATCTTGATGCCTGGGGCTGCTGTGCACAAGGTTGATGCTCCTGCACATTCCTCTGCATGAAGGAAGACTGATACGGGGCTGAGAAAGACAGCTGTCGAGACCACCTCTGCTGTCGATATGGTTTGGCCGACGGCCTTGTGGTCCGAGACCCATCTTTCTGGCGTTAACCCTGGCTTTTTGTACCACATCCAATGAGTCATCTGTTGAGGTGTTAAATAGGCCCTCTCCATCAAACGGCAGATCTTCTATTCGGGACCTCACCTCCAGTGCCAATGATGTCGATCTCAACCAGGCGTGACGTCATATAACGCTACAGCTCCGATTAGAGAACAATTGTGGCAGTCAGCCCGGTGCCTAGCAGTATTAATTTGTTGGTGGGACAAGGTAGCTAGATGCTTCAGCCTGGAACACCTGAGCCAGTTCCCTCTTCTCATTGGGCAGTTAATCACACAGGGAGGCCATTTTCTCCCAAAGAAAAAGCTGATAGCAGGCCATGGTAGCCTGGTCATTAGCTACCCGAAGTCCGAGGGAACTGGATCAGTAGACCCGTCTGCCAAAGCCATCGAGTCTCTTCCCCTCTTTATCCACTGGGGTGGAATGTTGTTTGCCCGACTTGGATTGGGTGGACTCGACAATTATAGAGCTTGGTCTCCAAAAGGGAATGAGTGGTGGTCGATGTGGAAATCACGTCCAACACTGGATCCTTCAGTTTAGTTTCCTCAACCTTCGTCTCCATGCCCAAGGCCTGAGTCGTCATCCGCTGCGCATGTTCATCCCACATGTTGATCTGGGGACAATGAATGTGGGGTTGCAGAAGGCAGAGAGACAGTGTCCGACGTATAATCCTTTGGTGTGGAAGAGCGTCGGGCTGGAGGCAAATCCAGGTTGGGCTGTACCAGTCCACGGCCAGTTGTAGCCAGTAGTGGCGTTGCCTGTGTTGGCTCTGGTGATTTGGACTGACGGGTTGTCCGGGGCTTTGGCAGGGAGCGTGCTCTGCGCAATGACACAGAGAAGGCGACCTGGACTCGATCCTATATCAATAATGCCCCCGAGAGTGAGGTGATTTGCGCCCTTACCTAGGAGACCTGTCCCTGTGGTCAGGACCGGTGCAGGGCAGTTTGGCGCCCTAGGCGAAATTATATTTAGCGCCCCCCCCTCTCGTGCCGTGGGGGGGCTCCAGAAAGCAGCCCTGCTCTGCAACCTCCCGCCCCCCCCGCCACCGGACCCCCCCGCACGCTGCCGCTGCCGCCCCCCTTCCCACGCCTCCTCCGAAAAGGGACCCCCACGCTCTGTTTTTGCCCGGGGGAAACCAGAGCAACAGGGCTGTTTAAGCCCTGTTGCCCTGGTTCTTCCCGCCAAAACAGAGCGCGGGCGGGGCTCCGGAAACAGCGCGGAGAAGGTAGGTGTCGGGTGGGGGGGGAGGCGGCGCGGAGGAGAGGCGAAGCGAGGTGAGGTGGGAGGCGGCACAGAGGCGAGGCGAGGTGGGAGGCGGCGCGGAGGCGAGGCAAGGTGGGGGGGAGGCGCCCAGGCTCGGCCCCACCACTACTCCGGGCGCAATCCCCCGCACTGACCTAGCTTTCTCGGAGAGGCGGGCGGGCGGGCAGGGCAGGAGCGCGCCGGCAGCGAAGAGGAGCGCAGCGTTCTGCGCCCTCTTCCGCTACGCGCCCTAGGCAACAGCCTAGTTGGCCTAGCGGTAGCGCCGGCCCTGCCTGTGGTAAGTATGGTAGTAGGGGTCCCCGTACTGCCTGTAGCGCTCTTGATAGGGGTGGCCTGCACAGGAAACTGCTGAATACTCTGACCGAACCTCATACATGGGAGACTGGGACTGATAGCATCGATCTCTTTCTCCCACGGATTGGGGTTGGAATGGGCGATCCAGTCCTGGCGACACCGGTCTCGTCTCTGGATGGGGCTGAACGTCTCGATGCTGTCGGCACCCAGAAGTGTCAGTATCCCTAGAGCTTGGTTTTCCTTGAGCTCAATGAGTCGAACTTGACAGCTCATGGCGTTGAACAGCAAGCTGTGTAAACTCTATAATCTCCCCTTCTGAGATCGAGATCACCTGGACCTTTCAACTGGTAGAGCCCTTCGGGGTTGGAGAATGAGATCAGCTATGCTGGGTGTCTCCTGTTACTGGTGCTGAGACCAATGGAGTCCAATGGACCTTTGATGTCGAGGAGGCTGGGGGAGATGAGACTTTAGGAGACGAAAGCTTGGACAGTTTGGTCTTGTCCTTTTTTGCCACCTTATGTTGCTTACACCTTTTGGCATCCTCCTTAGTCTTGTGTGTTTTGGCAAGCTTCTTTGCCAACATTGCCTCCAGCGACTTCCCCAGTGTCGATGGGCATTCAGCCATGGCACACGGCTGGAGCTGGAGGAGACTTAGGCTTTGCCAGGGGCGGAGACCGCCTCGAGGGCCTTGTGCCAGAACACTGCCTTCAGCTTGTCCGCCCAATGTTTGCAGGCTTGGCGAGTGAACACCTGGCAGTGGTGGCAGGAGTCGACAACATGGCCTTCCCCCAAACAGAAAAGACACAAAGAGTGCCCATCGGTGGAGGGCAACTTTGCCCCATACTTTACACATTTCCGGAACACTGCCTTAAGAGGCATGGTACCTCAAAATGAGGCACAGATGAAAAAGAACCTATACATACATACACACACATATACAATACATATATATATTTCAAAAGTGTTTAAAGAGAAGAAGGTGAGAAGAAAAGTTGAAGAAGTTGAAGGAAAAAATTCTGAAGAACTGTGAAATAGCGGCAGCAGCAGAACCTCCCAGGAAGCGGCTAGCTGCAATGGCGGTTGAAGAGGAACGGAGGGAATGGGCGGGAGCCCCACTAAGGAGCATGTGTGATGGGGGAGGGGCTCCCGCTCAATTTTCCTCAGCTATAGAATTTTCCCAAAGCGGTCTCAGCACAGGCGCAGAGCCCATGTGTGTGATGCACAGAGACCATGAAGAAGAATTCCCCAGTTACTAAGGGTGCAATCCTATGTGTGTTTACACAGAAAAAGGATTTACAACTCCGAGCATGCTCCCCCAGCCAGCCACTCTGGCTGTAGCATGGTAGGAGTTGCATGACTTTTTTTCTGTCTAAACATGCATAAGACTGCACCTTAAATAACTGAGTCACGCTGGGTCATTAGCTAATTTGTGAAAGGGAGTTTATTTTGCTTAGTACTTAGTTATCATTAGAGATACGATTCCATAGGAATGTTAACAGACACCATTTTTTTAAAATTGCAAATTAAGTTTCACTCCTGGTTCTGTGATTATGGCAAACAAACCATATCCTCATGTTTTACCATCAAAACCACAAAAATGTCCGGCAATCTTTCCAATGGTGCAATGCTGACTTCATAGCAGCAAGTTGGGCTACGCAATAAATGAAGTAACATGTTTCCCTAAACCTATCCGCTGACTGAAACACAGATGTGCAGTAACACAGTGCACACTTAAGTGTGCTTTACTTGCCATTCCCAGCAGCATTAGTCTCATCTTAACACTCGACTTACATTCTGATACTTTTACTCACAAGGGGTGTAGGCTGCTGGTGCATCCTGTTCCTGCACACTCTTCACACAAAGTCCGCATAAACTTCTCTTAAGCACGGCCGGAATGATGGTAAAATACTTTTGTTTCAGCTGAGCTCCTACTAACTTGAGAAATTATTGTGGGGTTCCTGCAGCCTTTCGAATGGCTTGATCATGACTAAATGCATTTATCTCTGGAATCCACTCTGGATCAGCTGTACCTTCCTCTAAGCTTATCTGCACTATCAGCTGTACAACCTATATCCAAGAGACCTATCTGGCCCAGTCTGCCATCACACCAATTAATGCAAAACTCATTAATGCCTGCTGTTTAGTATGCAGTCATACTACTAAATATTTTAGAACTGACGGTGCATTAAAGTATGAGTGAGACATACAGTTCAGTTCAGAACTGAGTAAGACATACTAGGTGCACACAAATGCAGGAAAAATGTTTTAACAGTCCTTTCTTTTGGTGAGACTTAGGTGAGGCAAGGTGCACTGAATCCTCACAGCTGCTAGATACCAGGTAATAGGCAAGTGATTTACCGTAGCTCCTTTCTGCCCCTCCAGCAGGGTTAGGCTGTGAAATAGGTTTCTGTTGGGGCTGAAAGCTGTGGGTTCAAAGGAGTTGTTTAATGTGTTGGGGCTCAGACCCACCTCCCCCTTGTACTCAGCCTTCTGGACAGGTTACTTGTCCTTTGCCATGCTTCCCATGGCAGCCATTTTGTGGTAGTGCCCAGGACAGTTTCTCAAATTGCCAAAGGCTTACAGAATATCTGGAAAGGTACACAAACAGCAAGGGAACATTGGCTTACAGGAGGAAAGAAATGAAAAGAAAACCAGGAAGAGTCAAAGTAAAGCTTGAAGAATAGGCAGACATGAGGGGTGCACATAGCCAAGACATGCAGAGGTAAGGAAGGCTTAAGCTGACATATTGATATGAAATAATCCACCAGGTATTTTTACTTCAGGCCTCTTGTTTATAAAATTCCATTGTGCTCGGTGCATGCAATTCTTGCATTCTAGAAAATCTAGACAGCACGAGCCTTTAACATGAGTATTCGAAGGCTGGATCTCCATGTGTGCAACCACTCCAGGTACTGCACCTCTCCCACTTTTTACTTCATCGTTTCTAAAGAAAAAGACCAAACTAGATAGTGTTCAAAATTAATTTATGTCATACAAATAATTCTAGATTAACCAATCTTAAATGCATTATTTTATACCAGCGATGTGGGTTTTCTGGAAAAGTTTGAATTGGAATTTTTTCCAGTTCAAATTAGGTTAATTTGCATAGTGTCATTTGCATAGGAATATTTTCAGTTTGCATCGGAAAATATTGATGCCCTAGAACAGGGGCGGGCAACTTGTGGCCCTCCAGATTTTGGCCTATAACTCCCAACATCTCTCACCACTGGCTATGCTAGCTAGAGCTGATGGGAGCCATAGGCCCAAACGTCGGGGGGGGGGCGGCACAAGTTGCCCACCCAGGAGATTAATTTAGCATGTTTATTTGACTTGCATTTCGTTAACAACAAAGCCAAAAAATTAAAGCATCCCATTTGGGGGCGGGGGGGCAATACACCACAAGTATTTGACCTAAAATATTTAAGGGGGAAAATTAAAGCACACTTAATGTGATTTAAATACAATAGCATGTACTTCCCTTACATTGTTTAATTTTAAGGGGGAAACCCTAGAGGTACTGAAAACTGTTTAATCACCTGAAAAACATTAATTACAACTTTGAAACTGCCAAACTTGTCTAATATTGTATTTGTAATTGGCGCACATTCATTTTTAATGATGAACTTACGAAACAGAAAATTTTCCATGGAAATAAAAAGCACTGGAAATTTTTCCATTTTTGAATTTTTTCCACCCCACATCAATGTTTGATACTTCAGATTTCTTGTATTTAATTCAGTTTCTATTACTAGAGCTCCATCCTAGAGATTTTCACAATCCTTGTTATCTTATTGTGCTTGTACTTATGGGAGCAACTGCTTGCATAATGGGCTTTTGTGCTTCTAAAAATAACTTGAAACTAGCAGAACCACTAGTTTCTGGAATGGGGCAGGAGAGTGGAGCTCACAGAACAGAGCTTGGCTGACATATCCTAATCCGGAAACTAGCATGTCCGCGGTTATTTTTAGAAGCGCAAAAGCCCTGTTGCGCAAGCAGTCACTCCTGTGAGTGTAACAGAATTTGTAGCAATAGGACCTCCCAATTTTTAGGCTAGGTGACTGGTGAACATATTGAATATGTACTGAAACCGGTCTAAGGAACCTGCATATTTCCACTGTGAAAGTTTGTGCTCACGAACAAACTCTCTTCTTCATTTTAATGTTATCCATCTTTCAATATATCAACACCCATCTTTCAAAGTTACAATAGTGTATCCAAACATTTTGATACAGTTTAGCACGTAGCCACTACTCTGCGCAGAATGTATCACAGTGAAGGGACGAAGGATTTGATTGTGTGCTAGGTGCATGAGAAAAGATATATCTGCAGCTTCTCTTTGGTGACTCAGCAGCAGACTAGATGTGTTGCAGCAGCTGTCACCAAGCCTACTGCCAGAAAACTCACTGTAGCTGCCATTTAAAAGTTTACATGGCATGGCTATTTTTATACAATATTTTCTCGTGCAGCTGATGTTAATAAGGACTGGAGTTCACTATAATCCAACTGCTTTTTTTGGCACATGTTCCTATAACGGATAGCATTTCCATGAACAAAACCCTCTATGGACTGGAAGAAAGCCTGCCCCATGATCACCACTGACAAGTTGATTAGCACTTATATAAACTGTTAGAAAGACTGTCAAATATCTGAAATACAAGTATACCACAAAAGGTCACAGAAAGACATAACACAGGAATGAAAAAAAAAAGCATTATTTATTTTTCAATTACAACTCTCAAGTTGTATTGGTAAAAAAAGCACAAGGAATCTTGTTTCATCCACAAGTATTGGCTATGCACATTTCAGTTCAACTTAAAAATGCATTCAGGTTTACAAATGTACAAACAGCACATAAAATGTATAGTTTGAACAGAATGCTCTTATGTTCAGCCATTTTTGCTCCTAAGATTTTTACATTCGTAGAGTCTTTTAACAAAGACAGCCTTATTTTTTAAAAAAATACTCTGCATTTTTTTTTAGCACAAGGTGCTCTTTAAAATTATGTTTGAGATCATAATACTGGAAAACAAATTAAAAACCAAGCATGGTAGTTAAAAATCACTGCATTTTGGAACTCAACCCAGTTTAAAAAAACAAAGGGCAGATGGTAAAAAACCAAGACTGTGGTCACAGATGAATAGTTTTTGACCCAAGCTGATCAGCAATTTCACACTACCATAATCGCAAGACAGAGTTCAGAGGAGCAAGTGATGAATGTATGACTGGATTTTAATGGTGTTGTGGCAGGGAGCAAGGGGGAGGAATGGCAGCAAACGGCTTGCGAATTATGTTCCAGGCATGTTAAAGAATTTCCCATGATCAGATCTGGACAACAGTCTCTTCATTTTGCTTAATTTCAGTTTTCAGGCGGGTAATGCACATTAGGCCAAGGATCTGAGCTTCTTCTTCCAACTGCAGGGCTCCAAATTAGCCATGGGTTATATGCTTGTCCCAAGTCTTCAGGACTGCTAACCGTAGGGGCAGTAGCAGGTGGTGGTGGGGCATTTTCACTCCCGAGATCTATACCTGGCAATGTGTTAGCTGGAGTGTTGAAAGGAAGGGAGTTGTTCAAATTACTTGACCAAATGGAACTGCTAAATGGAGTGGTGGTTGTAGACCACAGGCCGCTTGGGTTGCCAAGGATGGACTGCAATAAAAAACCAAAACAAGAATTGTAACACACAAGTCATCACAACTATCAGGAAAAATAATCTATGGGCTTATTTAGCACTCAGCTAAATATATTAGTATGTACTGAAGTTAAATTTTCAGGGTGAAATTAAGGTGCAAGATTCATCCTTTTACTGTTATATCTTCTAAAGTGTGATCTTTATGTGAAACAATTAGTTACATAAAAAATTACCACATTAATCAGTTGTAAGCTACCTCAAATGCTGCAAGAATACCACACAAAAGAACCTGATCCTTCCAACAAAAGTTGAGACATTCAGTTATTATTGCTTACAACATAAGAAAAGATGGGTGGTTGGTTGGGTAAAGCACAGAAACTGCACCAAGTTTTTTCACATGGATGTATTCTGTTAAATACCATTTATACACAACAGAAACATTGGAATATTCTACTTAAAAGGCTGCTGCTAACCTGAGGTACACAGCCAGAAATACTGTGCTGGATGGAGCTGATCATGGAGATGGTGGTCAACCTGTACCAGATGGGGTTGTATTCCCCTTAAAGGTTAGATTAACAGCTTGGGGTGCTCCTGGTTCTTCTACCAGTGAGCTAGAAGCTAGGGGTTTTAAGCCTTATTTGGAAGCTTTAAAGAAATCAATTGGCCTTGATAAGGAGAAGATTCTTGAAACACATTAGGAATGATAGACATTGATGCAGCTGTCTTTTGTTTTGTTGCACTCTTTAATCCAACATTGCTACTGGATGGCCAAGTGTCACCTGTAGCTTGGAGTGCCTTTTCCCAAATTCACTTGGTATACCAACTGCACCCCTACCTAGAAAGGAATACTCTGCCCATGGTTTACTAACATCCAGGGTTGATGACTGCAATACATCATATTTAAATATCTTTGGAAACTTCAACTGGTTTGGAATATAACCGCCATGTTGAGTGAGACTGGCTATAATGAACACATTACACCTACAGTTGAGAAGATTCACTCTCTCCCAGTTTGTTCCTGGGTGCAATTCAAAGTGCTAGTTTTGGCTTTTAAAACCAAACATGGTCTGCAACCACAGTACCTGAAGGACCACTTGCCCTTGACTGTGGTTCGGCTGGTGGCCAGGCCTGACCTGGCATTACCACCTAGCATCCTCAGCTGGCAGGGTCCATCTCTGACCCTGCTATGGCCCACTAACAATGGTGATACCTGTCAGGCCTTGCTTCAGGTGGCCACAGTTCAAATGCAACAACCCTGAACTTCCACTGTTCTGAACCATGGCAGCTGCCATGCTTTTGTAGGACTGGCCATTTCTTTAAACTCCGGAGCTAGGTCCGCTGGTGGCTATTTGAGAGAGAACCCTTATCCTTTAGGCACCAGGCAAAATAAGCCCTGTTTACTTCGGGTGTTGGTGAAGAAATAGATTTGTTATATTTGTGAAATGTTTTTTATTTATTTTAAGTCTGGCCTCTGGTTGGTTTATCAGCTGCTAGATTATTTAGTTGCTACCTGTGTTGTATAATGATGACCCTTTGATTTCTTAATGTTTTATGATGCTGATATTATATGTTGTCAAGCCACCCTGAATGCCATTTATAGTAGCATGCAGCATACAATTAAAAATGCCTTTCATTTAGGGAACTTATAGAGGGGAACGTTTCTTCCAGAGGGTTAACAAAGGAGATATATAAAATGTTTCAAAACATTGAAGTGCAAAAAGATAATCTTAAGATGATATAGGAAATGGAATTTGAGGAGGAGATATCGAACGCGGGGTGGAAAAATATTTGGGGCAGACGTATATTAAGAAATATGTCAGTAAGGATAAAAGAATTTTTTTAAAAAACTATTTGGAGATGATATCTGACTCCAGTAAGATTAAATAAAATAGATAGTAATTGTGCTCCATTGTGTTGGAGAGGATGTCAGGAACTTGGTACTTATGCTCATATGTGGTGGAGTTGTAAAAGCTTTTTGGATTTTTGGAATAACATTTTTGTAGAAATTTCAGAAATTATTGGCATTAATTTGGAGGTCTGTCCAAAATTAGCATTGTTATCAATAACGGAGAAACTTCTGTGTTCTCAAGAGATAAAGGAATTAATTGTAAGTTTGTTAACGGCGGGGAGATTATTGATAGCAAGGAAATGGAAAGTTCAACATCAGTATTTAATTATTGATTGGTATAAAGAGGTGTGGGATATTGCTTTAACTGATAAATTAACATGTAGGATTAAATGTAAAAAGGGACAATTAAAGAAACATAATTTTAAGGATATATGGGGACCATTTTTAGATTATGTTTTAGTAAAGGGAAAAGGGAGTAAGCCATGTCAAGATATGATGTATTTTTGGAATATAGATTAATAATGGATTATGTGGATAGAATTAATTCTTCTTGGCTGTGGTGATGGGTGCACTTTGTAGTTATATGGATTTGTGACTTTATATTTTATTTGTATGTGTGTTCATTTTTTTAAAAAAAGAAAAATATATTTTTTTAAAAAATGCCTTTCATCGATAGATCAATTAAAACTCACACAACTAAATTGATCAAAATTTATTTAATTGGGTTGCAGGATGAACAAAAATCAATCTATAAAAATACATACATAGACCTGAGCATTGGGAAAGATCAACTGAGCTCTAGTTATTTATATGTACATTTTCCAGACATCTTGGGCAGACAATGGGAAGGGGGATCTTTGTTTTGAACTAGACTCACAGATGAAAGATCAAACAGTAAAGATGGCCTATGTGAATGCCTAGGATGGCAGTTGGATTTTATCTGCTGGCACACAGGACACTTTGGAGCTTTTTGGTTGTGGGAAAATCCTTACTGGCCTTGTAGCACTTTAACAGGAGTCAGAGAGCAATGGGTTAGTTACAGTGAGCCAGAGCTGTAACTGAAAGGTAAACAAGAATTGTGTGCAGATCCTGTTCAGTCCAGTGGGTTAAGTTAAGTGTTAGACCCAGGTTTCCCAAGTCCACGTTTAAGTCACAACTGATCTAGGAACTTGGTGGATGGTCTTGAGCAAGTCACAATTGCAGCTATCAGAAATGGAATGATCACCTCCCAGAATTGTCAAATGTACCTGTGCATTCAAGCATTCAGAACGTTAAGTAATCATCCCAAAGGCTTAAACACAGTGCACACAATTTACATAGAGACATTTTAATGTAACAGGTTTTTTTTTTAAAAAAAACAAAACAGACTCATCTGACCGCAAACCCCTACACTTCAACTGGAGCAACATTTAGAAGCAGTCAAAAACTGTGTAAGTCTCTGCATTTCTTTACATACTAATAAGAATGGGAACAGAGAGATAATAAGAGAATCATATACTTACTGAAGTTGTGTGAGTTGGGGATCCTGAACTTGTTGGCCAGGAGGGTATCAAATCTGTAGCTGAAGGGTCCCAGATGGATGAAGGAACATTACTAAACTCACTCCAGTTTCGCTGAGTATCCTGACCATAAACAGATGGTGACAGCCCAAGTTTGCTGAAAACTTCTAAGTCGGGGGGAAAAGACACATATTGCATTCTGTCTTGATAAGTTTATACACAGTATCTATTTTCCATAAATTAAATTAACAGCTTTACATGAACATCTGCAAAGGGAACTAAGACTTCACATATAGAACAGATTTTATCAGATATCAGTTTTGCAGACACTGTCTAGGAAGACAAGACCCTTTTCTACAACTAAGTTAGAGAGCGCCACACAGACCAATCCACTTTAATCATCCAGTGTTTGCTCTGACGTTTATGTAAAGGACTGCAATTACCAGATCATTTGTGAAGTCAACCTATTTATTTTTTGCCTTCAACACCCATATCTAAAGAACAATTCCTTAATTTCAAAGCTTGTTTCCAACATTGTAAACATTAGCCTCCACAGTAAAGCTTACTTGCTTTTTGTTTTGTGGGACTAACATCACTCAAGAGCAGACTCTAAACTCGGAAGTTGTAATAGCTGGAACTGACACTGGACTTTGACAGCTGCTACAGAAATGTGATCAGATCTCTTTTTCGTTTTAAATGGCTACTTCACGTGTCTTTAAAAAATCTCAGTTTGCTGAAAGATTTTATTTCCACATGAATTTGAATGGAAGCATACACTTTTAAGAATAAACTGTTCTCTGTTCAGCACATTCCTGTTTTTTTTGTTATTGCTGCCCCTACTTCAGCATTGCTGAAGGGAGACTGACAATTTTCCTTACTTCCCTCACCATGGCGAGTGATCCCTTGGTCTCTGAAAAGGGTGATGGTATCTCTACTGCCCCAATTTCTTTCTCCAATTCCTGAGCTGATGGCTGGAGGGGGATGATTGTGGTGCTCCAAGATTTGCATCTGCTACTCATTGCACAAACAAGCCCCCACATTTCCTTCCAGAGACAGAAAGGCTGAAATTCATTTGGGCCAGGGTTGCAATGATTTAAATCAGAATGATTTAAATCAATGATTAAATCATCAATAAAAATAGATTTTTTTCCGATTTTTTGCAACCCTGATTTGGGCAATGGATGTGCTGCCTCAGCTGCTTAGCATCCAAACAAGCCTTTACTCCCCTTGCCCAGCTACAAATTTGGAGCAGGAAAATAGGGTCGGAAGGGTCACCACACTTGCATTAGGTTTCTGATGCCCTCTGATTCCCAGCACAACTGCAGGGACCCTGCCCACCTCCAAACTTGGAACTGGGGAAGGGGAGTAGAGGATTGTCCCTGGCATGAGCTAGAGATGCAGCATGAGGTCAGGGACCTATAGTCCAAGCTTATACATTTCTACTCAAAAGTAAGTTCCACTATGTTCAATGGGTCTTACTCCCAGGTAAGTATATTTACTTGGGAGGAAAACCCATTGAACACAATGGAACTTACTTCCAAGTAGACATGAATAGGATTACACTGAAAGGTAGGGGCAAGATAATGGCCAATAGGAATTTTGGTTTGGTTGCCAAGGCCAGCCAAAATCTGTAGATCCTGGCTGGAGGCAATGGGCTAGTTTGCGTGTTCAAAACAAGCCATAGTGGCCTGTTGTGAGCTGCGCTGCATGCCGGGCACAATTTGCATGATCACTGCCCCACCGCAGCTTATTGTGTTGTCCAAACCTGGGCAGCATGGCTTGTTGGAGGGTTAAACTATCAACAGTGTTCGACCCATGAGCAGTTGTGGGGTTATTTTTGTTGAACCCTCCAACAAACCATGCTGCCCAGGTTCGGACGACACGGTAAGCTGCAGCCAGATGGTGATTATGCAAATAGTGCCTGGCACATGCTGCAACTCACAACAAGCCATGGTGGCTTGCTTTGGTCATGCGAACCAGGTCAACGACTGGCTAAGTATAGAAAGCAGATCAAAAGTGGCAATTGTGAAAAAAATATAATACCCTGAAACTGGGAAATTAGAGATGTTTCTATTTTTCCCAAAAGAGAAGTGCAAGAACCAGTAAACTTGTCAATATAAATAGGTTGAATACTGTTCATTCTTATGGCAACTATTTAAATTCTTTCTGCTGTAGACTTATACTGACATTTTAAATAGAAATACGTTTTTGGATGCAAACTTTGTATTACTAAAATGGACATTACTGCAACCTTTGGCAGAAAGTTCTAGCTAGCTCTAAATCAACTCTTCCGAACATGTGTTACATTGCTTCAGGGCAGAAAGCCTGACAGATTTGGCAGCTTTCATCCTAGGCATCCAAGTTTTACTTTTAGTTTCGACTCAAAAGGGTACGGTCTATTTACCAATGGATAAAAAGGCTCTGTCTATTTCATAATATAGTCAAAATTAATACAAAAGAGTCATATATTCAGCATACAAAAAATATTGCCAATTCCTTCTAGTATTAAGACAGGTTCATGGTGCTCACAAGTTAAAGGCACCCCGTCATAAAGAGGAGTGGTCTGTTGCTAAGAGAAAGCATGCATTTCTTCATCCCCCTCCCAATTGGTCCACTTGATTATTTCAACTGTGTAATCCCTTATTTTTTCAGGCTACTAAGGCAACCTGTCCCCGTCCCCCAGCCTTTTGCTTCCAAACTTCTTCCATATGGATGCCAGAGGTCCATGTAATTCTGTCTCTTCTCCTTTGCGGAAGTTTGCCAAACCTGAGAAAGAATGCTGCTGGCCGAATTCCCATATTTGCCGTCTCCTGATAAAGCTCATTAGTAGAGTGGCTAGTGACGTATTTGGTTGTGGGAACCCTGAGTTTCATATTCCCACTCAGCCATGAAGTTCACTGGGTGGCCTTAGGCGAGTGACTAGCCCACTTCACACATCATGGTAAGCCAGATATATTTTTTTTAAAAAAATTGTTTTACCACGAGAGAGCTAATGTGCTAGGCCACACAGCTTGCTTGCACCTGCTTGGCTTCTCCTGCTAGCAGGAGCAGCTAAACAAGCCAGGGACCTGGTTAGTGTGATGTCTGAATTGGGATGTCACACTGTCTCGGACGTCTGGGTCGTCTCTCTCCCGATAAGCCAGAGTCATAAGCCATGAACAAATCCTAGTTTATGACATAGGCTTGGTGGGGAAGAGACAACCCAGAGTTCCTGGCTTGGATCTCACGCTAACCAAGCCAGGGATGGAAAGGGATGCTCCTGCTGGCGGAAGGAACAAAGCAGGAGTGATTGAGCCATGCTAGCACACTCATGTTAAGCCAGGTTTTTTTTTTAATGGCTTACCATGGCATCCAAATGCAGCCACCATCTCTCAGCCTAACCTATATGAAAAAATTAGGGATGTTAACTGGTTAAAGAAATTTGAGTGCATCCATCTGCTTTTAACCTGATAGATGAAATGAATTAAAATAAATAGGCATATCATTAAAACTGCAGTAAACTGCCTAAGAAAATGAAGAAAGTGGTTCGCACCTAATGAGAAGCCACCATGGGTGATTTCCCCGCAGGGTTTCTCACTGAGGCAGTGACCACCATTTTGAATATTTGAACCACACCATAGCTTCTCGTTACGTGCAAACCTAGTGAGGGTGAATTGTTGGGGTAGTTGACAGGCCACCCGCAACCCTAAAACAGCCCATGGATTCTGGGTGGCTTGTTGACCACTGCAACAACCTACCCTCACCGGGGTTCGTACATAACGAGAAGCCATAGTGGCAGGGGCTTGGATTGGCAACCTGGCACCACAACATACAATGGCTAATATGCGACAGTGGGCTGCAGTGATCATGCAAACCAAGTCAGTGCAGGATTATTAATTTAACAAAAATGGTCACTTATTGTTAGAAAGGTCATATTTAGCATTTTCATTATTTCAGAGACACACCAATACCCAAAACAGTTTTAAAAAAGCATGTGCCCTAATCTCTCAGCCCCAGTGATTTAATTCGGTTCTCACCAAACAGCTAAAGCCTATGCTGATTAATCTACAGATTAAAACTTGCAGTTCCAATGAAACTATATTGTAACCTGTCCCAAGTGTTTCAGTGGAAAAGAAATCTAAATGCAAAAACTCAAGAACTCCAAGATAGACTATTTTATTAGCTTGTTCAATCTCTTTTTAAATGTTTGATGTTGCTGCTGTCTCTTTCCTGGCAAAATTGTAAGAACGTATATGCAATAAAATTGACTATTTATAAGTGATCTGACAGGAAACATTACTCCCCAGTATAGCCAATTAAGAAATATGGCATATTGTTCCATTACTTTTAATACCACTCACCTCCAGTTAAATTAAAAGAATTTCCAAATGCTGAGAATGAGTTGAGGGGTGTGAAATCTGGGCTGCTAGGATTGCTTATAGGACTCCATAAACCAGAACTAAGTAAAGCAGGAGAGAAGAGGGGTTTGGGGTGTTTTTTTTTGGTTAGGAAGGTCACTTCACTGTGAGGATCACTAGAACACAATCAAACATTATATGGACCATAATTACCAGTACCACAAATAATAATTCTAATGCACAATTTTTTGACTAAAATACGGGTATGTGACAATGGGACTTGTACCTGATAAAATGTAGGCAGGCTTACAACTCATCCTTAGTTAACTGAATTAAGTCATTTTTCTCTTGCCCATGGAACTGGGCAAGATGGTCTCCATCATTCAGTGTCATGTAAGAAGAGGAAATACTTTTTGTTCTGTTGTTCTAATGCAGGGGATGGCAATTTGTGGCCCTCCAGATGTTTCAGCCTACAACTCACTCCCATCAGCCCTCCCCACTGGCTATGCTGGCTAGGGCTGATGGGAGTTATAGGCCAAAACATCAGGAGGCCACAATTTGCCCACCCCTGGTCTAATATCAAATTATATACATGCAATACTATGCTTAAGAGCTTACCCTCCAAATTTAGAAGCATTAAGCAAGGTTTTTGATAGGTAACATGTTTAGCCTTCTATTTTAAAAGGATTGATCCAAGTTACCTCTCAGAGCCATCACTATCAACAGCTGTGTGTGAAACATTCATACAGCCAGAAGCTTCAGGTTTGATTGGTGAAGTCTTCACTAGGCCGCTACCACCTGCAAAAATGAGTTTAAATGAGCAAAACAAGACAGCATTGCAGTTACACAATAGGACAGCAATTGCTTTTTCAGGCCTGTGTGTTACCTGGACTTTTGTCATAACCAGCAGCTACAGCAGCAAAAGTAGGATTTCCATTCCTGCCAGGGAGAGAGGCTGTCTTCGCCATCTTATGTTTGGCACCACCAAGCACTTTGCTTTTCGGTTCACTAAAAAAATGGGAAACAGAGGTGACGTTCTTCAGCTCATCTGTAATGGGATTTGTCGTTGACAATTTTACATACTAGTATTTAGCCATTTCAAGGCAGTGAGCCAATGCCGTCTGATGAACTTATTTCAAATACTGCTGTGACTGAAGAGACTAACAACAAGCACGGTCCCTGGTTATCTCTCTTCACCTTCCCTTTCCAACAGCACTCTTAATATAAGGCTAGTACTGATGAGTGACCAGAAGACTGATTCAGACACTGACTGGGTTCGCATGACATTACAACCCACTGTTGTGCGAACCAGGGATGGGTTTGTCGGGGTGGCTTAAGTTTGGGTTATAAGCCACCCTGACAACCCATGGCTTGTTGTAGGGGTTGTTTCACCCATGATGAGTTGTTGTGTCATCCGAACCTGGATGACACGACCCATCATGAGTCAACCTCCATCGGTGAGTGAGATGCTTGGCAAGAGTGGCAAAAAACCATGCCGCTCTTGCCAAGCGGCTCCCGTGTGACTGCCATTGCCAGCTGCCCCAAAAGTGCCCAAGCAGCAATTGGGGGCAACTGGCAGGGGCTTCCCCCCTCTCCCCGCTGCAATCTGTTTTGGGCTCGCCATTTCTAATTTAACATTGGGGGGGGGGGAGAGATTGTGAAAGGCTGTCAAGCCAGCTTTCGCGATCTCCTTTCTGACAGCTGCCCCTTCAAACTGTCCCAGTGGCCCCTTGGAGGGGCTGCCCAGAATTCTTAAAAATTATTTTAATTTTTAAATATTTTTGCAGACAAACTGGGTTCTCCATGGCAAGACCAGCAAAATACCCTCACCTCTCTTGCCATGGGGCTCCTGGGTGAGCACCAGTGCCAGCCGCCCCCAAAGTGCCCAAGCGGCACTTGGGGGCAGCTGGAACTAGTTTCCCCTGCTCCATGAGCCCCTTTCAACTTGCTACAGCTTTTTTTCATTTTATCCTTTTTTGCGGGGGATATCACGAAAGCTGGCTCTAAAGCCAGCTTTTGCAATCCCCATTTTGACAGCTACAAGGAGTTCTTTCAAAGTGCCCCAGTGGCACCTTGGAGGGGCTGCCCAAAATTTTTTTTAAAAAAACTTGTGCGCAAAATTTTTTATTTCCATTTTTTAAAAAACATTTATAGCTGCAGTTGCATGACTGTGGGGATTTGAAGCCTTGACTGGGGCAATGTTTATGGAAGTGCCGGCTGGCAAGGGGCAACAGGTACCCACCCTGATATTGCTCCAGTCAAGGCGCCAAATCTATTTCCCCCATTTTGGTTCCTCTTGACAGCTCGCAGAAGGTGAGCTGTCAAAAGGAAAACAAAGGTGCAAGGGATCTTTGGCTGGGAAGGGGGTGTTTGGGGGGGATTTACATCCCTTCTCAGCAAGATCCTTATCTTTTTAAAAAAAATTCCCCCTCTAGTGCCCGTGAGCGTGCACAATTTGCACTTTGTTCTGAGCCTCTACAGCAGGGCTCTCCAACCTTGGGTCCCCAGATGTTGCTGACTACAGCTCCCAGAATCCCTTGCCATTAGCCATGCTGGCTGGGTATGCTGGAAGCTGTAGGCCAGCAACATCTGGGGACCCAAGGTTAGAGAGCCCTGCTCTACAGGCTTGGGAAAGTGCAAATGTCCACGCCTCCACTTTTTAAAAGGGATAAGGGGTTTTGACAGCTAGGTATCAAAACCCCTTATCTCTTTAAAAAGTGTGTGGGGGAGTGCCTATTTGCACTTTCCCGAGCCCCTAGCAGCTTTGGGCAAAGTGCATAACGTGCACCCCGATGGGAACAAAAGGGGGGGCGGGGAAAGAGAAAAGACAAGGATCTTCCTGTGAAGGGGCTGTTAATCCCCCCAAGCCCCATTTTCGCAGCAAAAGATCACTCGCAGCTTGTGATCTTTTGCTGTGAAAATGGGGCTTGGGGGGAATTTACACCTCCTTTGCAGTGTGGCTTATGTTGTGTGGCCCTGCCCACTGCCTCTGTCCCAAGGGCTGCCACAGGGAGGGTGTTCCGGAGCTTATTTTTCTCTTAATTTTCGAACAGGAAATATTCATGTTCTTGATTTACCACTTCCAACATTTAGTTCTAACCCAAATCAGCCTGAAACATTTGTATGCAGTATACTAGGATTGCTTCTCTTGTAGAAGCAAAGTTTCGATGGGATTGGGATAGTCTTTCCAGAGAACTGAATCTTGCTTTTAAAATATTTCTAGACTACTCTTCATTCAGTCACATTCCAGGGCAGTGTACAAAGGGCATGAACAAAACTACTCATTCCAAATACAAATCAAAATAAAATAAAATAGCAACATTTATAACAAATGAACAACCTAAGAGCAATGAAAGTAACAATAAAGCAAACTAAGCAACATAATCATTTAAAATGTCAGGGCAAATTATAATGTTTTAACTTGGATACAAAATAATTCTAATGCTGGTGGCCAGCCATACCTCTTTGGGGAGGCTATTCCAAAGTCAGGGCACCGCTACAGAAAAGGCCCTCTCTTCTGTAACCACATAATGTACTTCCCCTTGGAAGGGCACTTGGAGAAGTCCTTCAACTGAAGATTTTAAGACACAGGCAGGTTGATATGGGAAGATGCATTCCTTCAGGTATTTGGATCCCAAACCAGCACCTTGACTTAGGCTCAGAAGCCAATTGGCAGCCAATGCAGTTCTTTCAGAATTGGCATAATATGAATCTACCTGCCTGTACCAGTTAAAATTCTGGCAGTTGAGTTCAGCACTAATTAAATCTTGACTCAGGGAAGTCTGCTTTCTGTTGTCTCGAGATCGTCAGCACCCATACTGGACTGCTCTCCAAGCATTGGCTCTCTTCTCAGTTTTGCATCTACCAACATATCAAATAGGTTTCCCCCATCCTAATTCATTCTGTTTATTTCTTACATCTACCATTTAATTAACAGCTTCTGACTTTTGTCAGCATATTTAGGAATCTCACCAGATCTTTGGGCCTGGGTTTATATCTCAACCTTCTACAGAATTTCTAGAGAAAACTATACCTTGGGGCTCATCCCAATAGTCTGCCTCATATATTTTGGAGGGACAAAAGGGTCAAAATTGATGTGTGTGTCATTTGCTGGAACCCAAAATGTAGAGCAACATGGTTAAAAGAGGCCTTTTTTTTTTATAATGGTAGAAGTTTCTTGCCTCCAGATTTTTACCATTGTTATGTAGTACCCATTTGAACTTACTTGCAGTTGTTCACAATACTACTGTAAGTGTTCCGTGGCACAAATGCCAATGATGCAGGGGGTGGAGATGGAGAGGCAGGAGTTGGTGAGGTCTGTCGTTGCTTCAAAAAAGCATCTGCATTGATGGTTTGCATGGACAACTTATAAAGGTTGTCGGTAGCTGGGAACCAGAACAAGATAGATTTTAGCAACTACATCAACTTTTCTGGAGAACCTCCCAGTGGGTAGATCATAGAATTTTGTACTGTAACACTTTTCAATCTGATACTGTTTTAGGTAAGTACAAGCTTCAATTCAGTGCCCACTAACCTAGGCACTCTGCACCAGCTAAAGTGGTACAAGGCAAGCCAAGTAGGGCTGTCCAGTCCTGTATCTTTAGCTTTCAAAAATAATTTCAAGCTCTCACCCAACCACCCTGTCCTTTTTGCCAGGACAAATGTGTTACATTGCTGAAATCAGGGTGGGGGAAAAAGACTGCTTCCAGGTACCTTAGGTTATCTTAGCCCAGTTCTTGGTGGAGAGGCCATATAATAAAAGGCCCCTTGTGGAGTGCTTCTTCCTTTTATAGGGTCTATTTACTAGCTCAGCCACAGCAACGTCTATAGCTCAGATATTGTACCAAGTGGTGCTTAAGAGTCTGCTTTGACATTACTTCCTCCCCCCCCCCCCCCCATTGAGGTAGAGAGTGGGAGTGCAGTTTGGGCTTGTACCAGTTCAAAGATTCCCTACCAGGATAAAGTTAGATCCCATGAATACTCAAAGCATGGAACCTACCAGCTCAGGCACTGACCTCTTCCCACAGCAAAGAGAGCGGGAGAATTGAGAGACTGAGCCTAAGGCATTTTCCTAATTAATTAATTAATTAATTATATTTTTAAGTTGCCCATCTGGCTGGTCACCCAGCCACCCTGGGCGACACACAACCACAGCAAAACACAATCAAAACACAATCAAAACACAATCAAAACACAGTTAAAACACAAAGATCTTCCTTGAGGAGAATTTGTGAGTTGGGGTGGGGGTGGGGGTGGCCAAAGAAATGAGATATATCATCCAAATAAGCCTTTACACTCTCTGCCAGGAACCCTGCAACCATCTGCTGCTGAGCAGCAGGGATTGTGCTCAAAAACAAAGGAAAATCAAATTCCCTGCCACTAAACATGAACTTTTTATTCACTACCCTTAAGCTGATCACCTTAATGTTAAATTGATGCACTGAGAACTTACAGCTGCCCACTTTGTGAACTGGCACTGAGTCCCACTCTGGTGGTGGAGAGTCTTTTTCTCCCTCTGAGCTGCTGGTATTTCCTAGCTCTTGACCAGAGCCACTGGAGAAAAACTTTGCTAATGTTGATGGCCTACTATCCATCAGCTTTGTGTTTATACCTACAGAGAAAGAAATAAAGCCTACAGTTAGTAAGGTAAGAGCTCGTCAGCCTTACTGGCAAGGAACCACAAAGAAAAATTCAGTTTCAGAGGTACACCTTGATCAATATCAGAACTGTCAAAGCATACCTTTTGTTTTCTGAATGTTTCTTGGTTTGAACCCATTTGTGAATGTATGCTGGGCAGACAGCTTGGAGGAAAAACTTTTGTGTGGCTTAATTTCCAGTGATGAAGGACATGACATCTCAAAAGAACTAAAATAAAAATATGGGCACAGAAGGTTAAGAGTTAGTCTCTGTAGTAGTTTGACTACTGAAAAAAGAACTTGCATATATAAAGTTCATGGCAAATAAACAGCTTTCTTGACCTGCTCCAATCTGTCTCCCTTAGCCTTAATTAAATGTCAGAACAGTCAAATGGAGAAGTGTCTCCTTGAATCTATTTATCTATCTTCATTAAAAAAAAAAAAAAAGGCTTCAAAAGTGCAAAATTCTCCATAAGCATCAACTCCCTGCCCTCTCAATTTGTACTACCTATCATTCTTAATGTGCCCATGGACTACCACTTCCTTTTCCTGAGCCTCAGTAACACAGAAGAAATCACTATTGCAGCCCATGGCACATTCCTCTGAGCTGATTGACACGTGGGTCTAAAGACAAGGCTCTTGCTGACAGGCAATTGTATTTAATACTTTATTTTATTTATTTAATAACTTTACATGCTGCTTACCATATCAAAAAAATATCTCAAAGTGGTTCACAAAATCAGACATTAAAATACAACATCATAATAAATATACTAATCAGTTAAAACATTTAACACCAAAACCTCAAAACATAATTGTTAAAAAACTGGGTGGCACAATCAATCAGGGTATGATTTCCCCCGTCTTGTTCGGAAGGATAGTACTAGCACGATTTTATGCTTACCCGGATTTCACATCTGTTGGGATTTCTTTCTTGATAACCGATAGTTTTTTGCTTTTCTGCCTTACTTGTATTTCGTTTTCTTGTTTTTCTGGCATTGGCTGTTTTCCCTTTTGCTTTTCTGGCTCCTGCAAGCAGCAAATCAAACCCCAAGAAAAATATTATTAAATAACTGCACTTCAGAAGTAGAATTTTAAAAAAGACAACACTAATAACAATATGAATCCACAGATTAACCTTCCCCACTCCAATCTTTCTCACAAAAATGATCTTAATACTCATTAACTATATCACTATGTCACTTAGAATCAATTCAACAGGTTGCTATTTTTTAATGAAATGTTTGGCCTGTAATTTCATAAAGTAATTCTACATTGACCATGATATCCTTTTAGACCACCTGCCAGGTGCACTAGAGGGTACTATTTTGTGCTGGTTCTGGTCTTTCCTAGAGGACACATCCCAGAAGGTGGGGTTGACAGACAAGTGTTGAATCCCCTGGTTGTTGGCTTATGGGGTTCTCACAGTTCCATCTACATGAAACCTCTGGACAGGACTGACTGGGGTTTGGGGGTATGATGGAATCAGTATGGGAAATATAATGAAACTGTCTTCTTTCCATCAGATTCCAGGAATGTAGTGGAGGTTCTGAACACTTGTTGGAAGTAATGTATTGTACTACTGTAGGCTAACAAGCTAAAACTCAGCTCAAACAAGAGAAAAGATATGTTTGGTCAGTAGGAGAGCTACTGAGCTATCTGGGAGTAGATGTACAATCTGTTTTGGATGGAGTTTCACTCCCCTTGATCACGTTCACAGCTTGGGTGGTCCTAGACCCAGTGTTGCTCCTAAATACAAGTGGCAGCTGTGACCAGAAATGCTTCTTCATAGCTTAAGCTTCTGTGCCAACTGCACCCCTTCCAGGAGAAGGCAGATCTGGCCATTATCATACATGCCCTGCTTATGCCCAGATTGGACGGCTGCAGTGTGCTCTTGATGAAGCTGCTTTTGAAAATGTTCAGAAACATTAGCTGGTATGAAATGCAGCTACTCATGTGCTGGGTGGGGCCCAATATTCAGAACACAGGACTCTACTGGACTGAGTTTGTTTCCAAGCCCCATTTAAAGTGCTGGTTACCAATTTTAAAGTCCTAAATGGTTTGGAACCAGATGATTCAAGGCCATCTTCTCCCACATGATCCTGTTTGTTCACTGAAGTTTTTTTTAGGAAGGCCTTGTTCTGTACCCCATTGCCACAGAGATGGCTGTTATGTGGGACAAGATCTTCTCACCCAACTGTGGAACTCCCTGTCCTAGGAGGCTTGCTTGCCTCTTGCTTCAATGTCTAGTACACACAGTATTGGTTTACTTACTAGGTGATACTTTTTCCTTATGTATTTTGGTATTCCAGTGCATTAATTTTTCTGTTGCTGCTGTTTGAATTTTAAGTTGCTTTGTCACTGAATTTTTAAACAATTACTGTGAGCTGCCTTGGGGAGGAGGGCAATTTTTGGGCAGAAAAGGTTACGTATACATAAATAAATATTGTGGCAGATTTCAGGTATATAATAAGGCAGGTAGCTAAGAACATAAGAAGAGCCATGCTGGATCAGACCAAAGGTCTATCTAGTCCAGCATTCTGTTCTCACGGTGGCCAAGCAGATGCATATAGAAAGCCCTCACACAGGACACGAGCACAATTATAGCACCCTCCTGTTCATCTTCCCCAGCAACTGGCATACTGATTTAACTATCTGTTGTATGAAGAAGCACTTCCTTTACTGAGTAAATCATATAGTATTATCACACTATACGAACAACTGTAGCAACATGGGAAGTTACTTTAAAAAATCTATTGGACAGACAAAATTCTATTCTCTTCTTCCTTCTGTCCAGCACACTCCCATATATGCCATCCCCATCTACCTCTTTCAGAAGTGCTTCTGTATCTGGGTTGGAAGTTTCTGTGGTAGTTGAAGAACTGTCATCATCTGCTAGAGAGTCTTTCAGTTCATCCTCTTGTTGCTTTCCCTTTCCTCTTCGCTCCTTTTCTTCCCGCTTCTTCTGAGGCTTAGATTTGCGTTGAAATTGTTTTCCTTTCCCTGGGGTGATAAAGGCAGCTTCTAATTAGCAACAGCTGTGATCCGTGATAGCTCAGTGAACAGCATTTTTTCATAACTGTGATTTCCCTAGGACATAATCCATTAGTAACACTGCCTACATGAACTACATTGAAGGATAGGAGTTGCACTACTACAGTTCAATGGTGCTCATGCAGGAACATTCCTAGTGTATTGTGCTTCAGGTCAGCTGCACCTCTTCACACAAGATTCAATTTGTTTTAGCGCCACTTTCTCACTTCATAGTATTTTAATGTCAGTGGTGTCAAATCTAAAGTCTAATGGGTTCCACACACCTTATTATGCTTTTTGGATACTGGCCATTGAGATATTCCTATATTTTTTCCAAGCTTTCTGGCTATAGTGCTTTGACAAATAACTAACAGCTGGCCAAGTATTGTACAACTGGTATATTACAGTTAATGCTAAGGAAATATAACCTTAAAAAACCATCTGTAGAATACATATTTTCATTGTATCATTTTAAAATAGTAACAGAAGTCAGATAAGTTAACTGTTCTTCAAAATTCTGTAACGTGATCATATTGATTTGACTTAGCACTTCTGGAGCAACCCAAAGAGTGGAAATGCTCGTTTCTGGAAGGAAGCAGGTCAGCAGAGATCACATAATGAGCATTTCTGCTTCTTTTGGGGCTTCCTCTAGGAAGTACTAAATCTCCCTTGCAGGTGGGTCCTGTTTGCAGAATGGAATCGGTGGGACTCACCACTTGCAAGAAGGGAATTGCCGGGGTGGGAGGGAATCAGCAGGGATGTAAGCACCCCATTGGATTCTGCTCCCTGATTCAAATTATAATGTGAGAAGAGATCCTTAGGCACAGAATGAGAGAATAAGCTTCAAGTACTGACAGTGCTGATAATTATAGCTTACACACTCACCCCCAGGAAAATGCTTGTAATCCACTCCTAACCTTTATCTAAGATTATTTCACAATACCTCTCTAGACAACTCTGGATATGCCTCATTTACTTTCCGCCACATACTTTAGTCTTAAAAGTAATTTGGGGCTACACCTTTAAAGATAAAAAAGATCAGTACTGTACACTAATGCACCTGCAGCAAACTTAACTGCTTTATGAAGTGTAGAGCTACTCTAATTGGGTTGTATTCAGGCCCAGTGTCAGCACCTGGAATGGCAGGGCAATTGTCAGTCCCCATTACAGCTGACACTGCCCCCTACCCCAGTTTAAAAGAAGTTTACATTTTTACAAAGAGAAGCACCAGGCTAGGCAGCTGCTATTTTTTCCTTCCTTGCCCCCAATGCATTAGCCTCCACCTCAGATGTATACATTGGGGTGAGGCCTAGAGGCATTGGGGTTAAGGAAGAAAGCTGCAGCTGCCTAGCCCAGTGCTTCTCTTTACAGTACTGGACAGAAGAAGTAGTGGCCATCTAGAACTGTGCTGCTTTCAGTGGCTCCAGCTGTTCCTTTTACTTTCCACCATCGCTGCCTGTCACCATTTGCCCCCCATAAACAGGGGGGTGTCCACCAGGGAGATGCTGCAAAGCCAGCTGGAGGGCACTTTCCCAGGGCCCAGTCAAACCTGGTGCAGTCCTGTTCATGGAGGAGAAAATGGATGAGAGCATTTCTCTCACTAATAACTACAACTTTACACGCACAAACATTTCTTTGTAAGTTAGAGTTAATCGGGTGAAGCAGGAATTTATTACCTTTGTTTTTTGCTACTGGAGATGGGGGTTGCTCTGTAAACACATCTGGGGAAGGAGATTCTGGGTGATCAAAGTCTTTATCCATGGTTTCTATAAGAGTGGCAATGTCAGAGTCCTCTGAGCTGTGTCTTGTGTTGCTGGCACATTCTGAATGTGAAGGAGTAAGATGCTGTGACTGTGGCAGGGAATTTTCATTCTGCTGCTCTTGTTGCTGAGGCACTGCTGGCTGTGATAAGTGTTGTTCTAGTAAGACTGGAGCATGCTGCTGGTTTGGTTGCAGATTTTGCTTTGTACCCCTGGACTTTCTGCCTACTGCATGATTCTGAGTTGCAGCACTTGAGTCCAGAAAGAGGGAAGCTGCTCTGTTTGCTGACTGTGCAGAACCTGCCTGCGTGGAAGTCCTGCTAGAAACACTTGAACTGTTTTTAAACTTCACATTCTCAACTTCGACTGAATTTCTATTGCTGTGCAGGTTTATTGTTGAGTTGCATTGCTTATGACTACCTGCACTGGATCGTGATGAACTTCCTGGTCCATAGATGCCTCTGGAAGAGCTGTGGTTAGAATCCGATCCAAGTGCATTCAAGCTGGGAATAGAAAATGTGTTTAAGTCTTGCAGGCCTAATATTTAAGATGTACCATATTTTTCGCTCCATAAGACGCACTTTACCCCCCCAAAAAACTAGGTGGAAATGTCTGTGCGGTTTTTTTTGTTTTTTTTTACTTTCCTCTGCTGGTCCGGAAGAGCGGAGGACTCCTGGGTGGGGCGGGGGAAGCTCCCGCCTCTCAGCTGATTTTTTTTTTTTTTAATTTTTTTTTGTACCATACAGTAAGTGCGTCTTATGGTCCGGTGCATCTTATGGAGCGAAAAATACGGTAGTTACACGGTAAACAACCCACTTAGCAAAACACATTGGTAGTCTTTAATGTTTTTAGTAGTAATTAAGACTGATTTAACACAGTGCAGAAACTTGTGTGGAAGGCATAATGCTTAAATTGGGCCTCAAAGTGTGAGACAGGAAGGTTAAAACAGAATGCATCAGGCCTTATAATCAAATAACAGTTCATTAGCATAGGGACCAGGCTAACAAAAATTATGTCCAGTCCCATTTCAAAACATGTGAAATAATAATTTGCACACCACTCCATCCAGGCACCCTTCCTATACCCATTTTCTCCCTCTCAAACAATTTCCTCTCTCTTTTCTATATATGTATTTTCTTTGTAACCTCATTTCTTCCATTAAGGCGTCATTATACAATACTTTCTACAGAAATGTGCAATTATCCAAGGGCTTCTTTCATACATTACTTATTGTATTACACTCAAGAACACAGTAGATGCAAACTATGTCAATAGATAGCATATTTGTACACAAATTTTGTTTTCTGCATATTTAAATTTATATGCTTGCACACCAATTAGTGATTCTAATGTATTTCCTACTCAAACGGTTCCAGAGTACAAAAAGTAATTCTACTGTGTATTTGCTAATTTAGTATAATATGAGATACCAGATTTTTTTAAAAACCATGTTTACTTGCAAATGATATTCTAGTTTTAAGATGAGGAAATATTCATTCTCATATACTGGAGAAGAGAATATCGCCTAACAACCAGTCTGTACCAGTCATTTTAAATTCCACAGACATTTTTGCTGCATTTGTGATCTGCTCAAATTATTGTAACCCTAGCAGTTTCCTTTATAAAGTCAACCTATACTGGTGAGAAATGCTACTTTGCAAACATCCAATTCATAAGTAAAGGCTTACCTTCCATCAGATGAAATTCCAACTATTCTCCTGAGATCAAATGGCCTTCCCATATCAAAGGGAGGACTGGATGCCTCAAAGGACAGGCGTCTTCTGAATGGCTCCCAAATTCCTTGAGCTTCTAAATAGGCTGTTCCAATTACCAAAAGGAAGAGCACACTGCAAAAGACAAGCATCAATGGTTTCACCATCTTTAGTGCTGAAAAACTGAAGATACAAGCAACCCCATCTCTTACTGACAAATCAAGAGTAACACTCCCACCTATAAAGATCACAAAACCCCACCATGCTGGTGGAGAGATAAGCAAAGTTTCAGTAGTTTATACACTACATAATTAATATCTGCATGCACACCAATTATTAAATATGCAATTAAAAACTCAGAAAAAACAAACTTAGACATTAATCATCAAAAACAAGAATAAAAATATGGTAGGAAAAAACAGTAACGCAAATCTAACTTGTGAGTCATTAGGCCCAGGGTATGGCAAGCTGCCCAGAAAGCTGAATTCCTAAGAGAGGGGACTCCCAGAAGAGAAAGTGTTATCACTCAGCAAGTAGAGCCCAATTTAGGATCTGTTTCTCCCAGGAGTTTCCCAGTTAAATATGTCTGCTGAAATGGAATATGCAGTAAGAAACTGAATCTCCCACTGAATCTTGTCCCAACTGCTTCCTAGTTCATTCGTGAAAAGTTCTTAAAATAATAAATTATCTGTCTATCTCAATTTCTCCTTAAGATCAGCTACTATTTGCCTCCATGCTTGGCACATGCACTCCTGACAGCTATTAGGACTGCTACTGGCATATCACATGTTGCAATTGTAAACAAATTCCCATGTCCATGAGAGGCTTAGCATTCTTTAGTCATTCAAATCCAGCACAGATTGTTGTGCAACATGGGCCAATGAGTTTATTCAGAAAAAATGCCAACTTTCATCACTATTAACTGCTTTTTTCCGCTGTTTTTCTGGGATGCAACAGCAAGTGGAGTTATAGAGAATCAATACATCCAGGACTAATTAAGGTCTGAAAGTAGTACAGTGTATATGTTGATGATTACCAGGGCTTTTTTTCTGGTGGAACTCACCGGAACTGAGTTCCAGCACCTTTTCTTCTATTAATTGCATTACAATTTAATCGCCATCTACTCCCGAGGAAATATAATCCAAGAGTTCCGGTACCTTTTTCTCCAGAAAAAAAGCACTGATGATTACTATCTATTTCCAAGTTAGCATTGGACTACATGCCTGCTTCACTGTTCAAGATGACCATCTAAAAATATTGGCTTCTGTGCATATCATGGTTACTAGAAGCAGAGCAAGAGTAACAAGTACTATCTATCTTTTAGAAAATATTTATTTATGCTCAGCAGAACAGATTATGGGGCTCAGAAACAGCAGCATATCATGCAGATATAGACAAGATACCAGATAATTATGCACAGTACCTCATTATTCCTGAGACAACTATGTACAGTGCCAGCTCCCAGTTGGGCCTGGGCAGGGCTTCTGCACAAGTTGCTAACATATGGTAGGGAAGGGATGCGTTTAATATGAATATAAATTCAGAGCCTCCTGCTGTGGTTAGCTTCAGTTCACGAACAACTCTAGAAGTAGTGAAGTCTGGTGTAAACCTGTTAAAAGTAAAGAAGGATTATTATATTTATCCAGGATATACCATTTACACCAAAAAGTAGTGTAAGTTCATATGCTGAGGTTGTTATAGCCATCCTAGGATTCAACATCACCTTCTGTGGTTGGATAACAACCAAATAGGCATCTGTGATAATATCATTATTGCTTGAATTCAAATTAAAGTAGTGACGCACAGATCTTCAAAAAGGGAGTACACTGTGTGAATTTTTGATTTCTACAAACCCCTCCCATTGAGAACATTTTTAATTGGCTGAAGCATATATATTTCAAATGTATTAACAGCATATTATATACAACTTTTTTTTCTTTTGAGACTGCCGCCTTCAGAAGTGCATTTGGTGACAGTGCAAAAGAGGGCCTTCTTGGTGGCCGCTCCTTGGCTGAGGAACTCCCTGCCAAGGGAGGCTAGGTTAGCTCCCTCTGTTGCCTTCTGCTGGCAGAAAACCACTTTTTCCAAGTGAGCCTTTGGTGTGTAAGCAGGTCTGTTGGATTGGAGGCTGTTTTTACTGTTATTGTTGTGTTTTTAATTGTGTTTAATGTATTTTTATTGTTTTTATCAAGTTTTATTGGTGACTGTAAGCCACCTTGAGTGCCATTTTTGGTAGAAAGGTGGGGTACAAGTCAAACAAACAAACAAACAAACAAACTGGGCCAGACCCCTTTGAGTTTTGGGCCCAGCTTGAATTGGGGTTGTGTTAATGCCTTGGGAAAAGGAAAGGGGTAGTGAGGGTCTATGGGGGCAAAACCTCTAGTCCCAATCAGTATGAAAACAGAATTTTATTTAAATTGATTTTAAAAATTAGTAGTTTACTCCATTCTGAATCAGGCTGTGACAAGGCTCACCCACTACTAGGTTAAACTGATGATTTCAGTTATGGGACAATGGCCCAGCCCATAAAATGCATGTACATCATTTAATGACTATCTTCCAAAATACAAATATTAAATTGTGTTGACACTGCAGTAAGAAAGTGCAGTCTGCAAGTATTAATGTATGATGGCTGATTCACACATGCAAGCCATCACTTGATGCTACCACAAATGCTCATAATGCATGAATAGTAAGCTCACAGTATCGAGAGAACACACTCTATCAAGAGAAATTGTAGCTAACAAATTCCCTAATACAGTATATCCATCAGAAAGCTTAAAATTGGGTAACAATAAGATTTGCCATATATATCTAGCCAAAAACTGCAACTAGATAATGGTATTAACATGGAAGACCCAGGATCCAGACATTTGGAACTACTAAGTGTGTACAACAGAGTGCTTCTTGCTGGGGAAATTTCTGAAATTACTATATATACAAATATGATGGTGTACAAGTATTCCATGGACAGATACCAGCCAAATGTAAACCAATGGTCTTTTCTGTAAAAGCACAAAAAATGGCTATTATGTTTGAGTGTGATTGGTATGCTCATACAGTGCCTTGCAGAAGTATTCACCCCCCTTTGACTTCTCCACATTTTGTTGTGTTACAACCTGGAATTGAAATGGATTGAACTGGCATTGTTACCACTTGATGTACACAAGATACTCAACACGGTGAAGGTGCAAAATAGTTTTATTGTGACACAAAAGTTAGGTAAACAAAAACAAACTGGCATTTGCTGGTTGCTTAAGTATTCACCCCGTGCCGAGTCAATATTTGGTAGAAGCACCTTTGGCAGCCATTACAGCTGCGAGTCTTCTTTGGTAAGTCTCTATCAGCTTTGCACATCTGGATCCTACAATGTTTGCCCAGTCTTCCTGGCAAAATTGCTCCAGCTCTGTCAGGTTGGATGGAGACCGTTGGTGAACAGCAACTTTCATGTCTTGCTACAGATTCTCAATTGGATTGAGGTCTGGGCTCTGACTGGGCCATTCTGAGACTTCCAGGTTCTTGTTTTTAAACCATTCCAGTGTTACTTTGGCTGTGTATTTAGGGTCATTGTCCTGCTAGGTGAACCTCCACCCGTCCCAGGTCCCTTGCAGACTGAAACAGGTTTTCCTCTGGAATTGCCCTGTATTTGGCTCCATCCATCTTGTCCTTCATCCTGACTAGTTTCCCAGTCCCTGCTGAGGAAAAACTTCCCCACAACATGATGCTGCCACCACCATGCTTCACTTTCAGGGCAATGAGCAGTGCTGGCTTTGTGCCAGACATAGCATTTTGCTGCAAGGCCAAAAGTTCAATTTGGGTCTCATTAGACCAGAGAACCTTTTCCCATGTTTGCTGTGTCTCCCCCATGCTTTTTTGCAAACTCCGAAAAGGCTTTGAGATGGGTTTGTTTTGGCAATGGCTTCCTTCTCGCCACTTTTCCATAAAGCCCAGCTTTGTGGAGCATCTGGGTGATAGTTGTTCCACGGACAGTTTCTCCCATCCCAGCTGCGGATCTCTTCAGCTCCTTCAGAGTTACCATTGGCCTCTTGGTTGCTTCTCTAATGCCTTCCCTACGCAGAGTCGTGGTTGAGCCATATTCTTTCCATTTTGTAAGAATGGATTTAACAGTGCTCCGAGGGATGTTCATAGTTTGGGATTTTTTTTAATAACTGACTGGTGCTTCTGCACAACTTTATCCCGGAGTTGTTTTGATAGCTCCTTGGTGTTCATGATACTGTTTGTTTAGATATGCTCTCTGACGAACTCTGGGACCTTCCAGAAACAGGTGTATTTAATCTGAGATCATGTGCCATTGGAATAGCACACAGGTGGACTCCATTCAACTACAGCATGTGACTTCTGGAGGCAGTGGGTTGCACCAGAGCCAGTGTGGCATAGTGGTGAGAGTGTTGGACTGGGACTAGGGCGATCCGGGTTCTAGTCCCCGCTCGGCCAGGAAACCCACTGGGTGATTTTGGGCCAGTCACTGACTCTTAGCCTAACCTACCTCACAGGGTTGTTGTGAGGATAAAATGGAGAGGAGGAGGATTGTGTAAGCCGCCTTGGGTTCTTTGCAGGAAAAAAGGCAAATAAATAAATAAATAAGGCATGTCACAGCAAAGGGGTGAGAATACTTATGCAACCAACAAGTGCCAGTTTGTTTTTGTTTACTTAACTGTTGTGCCACAATAAAAGTATTTTGCACCTTCATAGTGTTGAGTGCCTTGTTTATATCAAGTGGTAACAATGTCAATTAAATCCATTTCAATTCCAGGTTGTAACCCAACAAAATCAAAGGGGGGTGAATACTTCTGCAAGGCACTGTATAACTTCTGCTATACTTTACGTATGTATACTTCACCTGCAGCTGACTTTTCATTTATGTAATAGCATGGAAGAGCCATTACCCAATGCTGATAGTTTTCACTGTAATTCATTTGTATGACAAGACAACCAAACCTAATAACATCCTAAACGGCTGAATTCATGTTAATAGTTTGATATTGGTTAGGAGTTCAAATGTATTCAGCCTGCATGAGATTAATAAATTTACAATATTACGAGATGGAAGTTCCTACTGCCATATTTTAGGATGTTGGCAGGGAGGCTGAAAGTGCAACAGTATACAAGCAGGACAGTGAAGAGCCAGGCTCATGATGTCTAACATAGACAGCATTGAAGGGGAGGATAGGGACGTGACTTCCTGTACCATGTGGCTACAGTTCCTCACTGGGTTAGAGGCCCTGTTATAGATTACATAATTTTACCAACACTGAAAGGGAAAACAGTTTTAACAGGTTTAATTTGTACAGAAGAAGCTATATAAAGCATTTTTCTAGTGCTTGTTAATACTAGGTTCAAGAATTTTCTAGTGCTTGTTAATACTAGGTTCAAGAACTCTAGCCACCCGCCTCTCCAATAAGTTGAAAACAGCGCCAGGCTTCAGCAACAGTGAACTTACAATATGACAATGTCTTTAGAGGCATTGGCACTTAGTGCAAATTCTTGACAGTTAACTACTTTAAATCCATATCCTTCACATAAATAGCCACTGATTTCCATGGATTGTATATTAACTTGAAGCTGCCCTGTGTTCTCCACTTTGAATGTTCTTTTCAGCGTAAAATTTGGTTCCTTTAATTTAGTTTCTGAAGAAAAGAGAACAAAAGCAGTTAAGATGAGATTAATATAATGTAATTATTACTTGAACAAAGGAGGCATCCACATATAACTAACTGGTTTTTTATAAAGTCATTATGGCTACTTTCACTTTTTCATTCTTGTCTCGTCTCAGTCTCACACACTCTTGCATGGGATTTGATGCTTGGCTTCAACAGATCTTTCACCATAGAATACTCACTTTCTGTACAGTCTTTTAGTAATGCTTCAGTGATTTTAAAGCGTAAAGAACTTCCCAGCCCAGGTGGTTTTCCTGCAACCCTCATGCTCTCAGTTGTTCCTTGTCCTTTAAGCATTATAGCATCTATTACAGTCAAATTATTTCTACAGAGAAACAAAATTGAAGGAATCATTATGAAATTATTAAGCATACTACTATTTCTAACTATATTTTCTTACCCTGCTCCACAAATATAAACTTGATTCTAAATTATTACAAGTAATGCTACTTTGGATAAAAGCTATAACACTAATGTCCTGAAGTTATTAATAAAATGCAAACTATCATGCATTAACTATGGAGATTAAGGGCAGAATCCAAAGCAATATGCAAGATTTTATTTTGCTAAGTTTCCTGAACAGCAGTATGTGCTGCAGGAGAAGCTCATTTCTGGAAATTTATGAACATCTCAAAGCAGATGTGATACTACACTGGAGTCTGCTGTTCAAAGAAATCTGTCACAACTCCCACTGAGCACTGCAAGCCTTTAGGCACACCAGAAGTGGCTCTTTGGATTCTAGCCTAAATACTGCTGAACATCTTTGACCATTTTAAACCTATTAAACTTTGAATAAAACCACGTCTGGTTCATATAGCTGGTGGCTCCTACTCAGAGCATGGGAAGCTTGTAAACCAGCCAGGATTACATTAAGACACAGATTGGACTTCCACATGGGGGCCACACATTCTCCCATTGCAATTTGTCTAATCAGAGAAAGAAAGAGCCATGATCATGCAAATCAATCTGGCCATGCATCCAGTTAAAATGTGGATATGGCTGTTCATACAATTATGCCCTCCATACAATAATACATAAATGAAATAAAATCTTAGCTGGACTAGTATCCTGCTTCTGGCTTCATATACTCGTGGAGATTATCTTGCGGTTAGGTAGACAGAATTAGAGTTTGTGATGCAACAGCATCCAGATGATCCTGTGGGGAAAGCCAGCTATATGAACTGACCTTCTCTCACGTGTATGCGCATATATTTACACAGAACATGATATTTTGCATAACTTCATACATAACCACAAAGTCATTACAGTTCATCTTAAAAGCTACTAGTCAATGTGTATTGTGGACACTTGGAAAAGTGTAGCTCTACATTCAGATGAGATATTCCCATTAACTCAATTCAGAAGAAATACTGTACCTGATAATTATTAGAGATGAAACTGTTTTATTAAGAACTGGAGTAAATGTTACTTTGACAGATCTTCTCTCACCAGGCTTTAAAATTACATTTAAAACTGACTGCCGAGAAAACCCCTCTGCAAATCCTATGAAGCTCTGCAATGCTTGGCCCTTGAAAGAGGGAGACAAATCAAATTTGTGTCATTTTCACACATACCTAGATTATAGTTTTGTAAAATGCAGCATACTTAAAAGCTCTCATTTGAAAAGCAAATCTGTAATCATCATCATCTACATAGTATAATCTGTTTATATGACATATTGGGCGGGTTCGGAAGACACTTTAAGCCCAGAGTTGCTCTGTAGGCACTTTGGGCTGAAAGTTGCCCCCCCCCCCCCGCTGTGCTTGACTAATGATTGGGCACAGTAGGGTCCTGAGACACACACACCCCAGCATTTTTGGTGGCTGTCATCTGCTTCTCCGCTGTGCGCTCCTGCTGATGTGGGCAGCAGTGCGGGGTGGCAACTGGGTGTGTGTGTGCGCTTCTCTCTGCCATCACCATGGCAATGACAAAGAGAAGCACCCACAGCTCACCCTCCCCGGCTCTTGCTTAGTGCGGGTGCCACACTAAAAAGGGTGGCATTTCTCTCTACAGGAGGAGGTGTGTTCCCTTGGGCATAACTCCCATGAAGACCCAGGAGAACACGCCTCCTCTCCCCCACCCCAGGAGGCTGCCTTCACCCACAGCCTCCTCCCAGGGAGATCGTGGGGGAAAGCCCCTCCTTCCCCTACCAGCAAGATTGATTGCACTGTCTGGGGGGGGGCGTATTCTCCTGAGCCTCCTGTCACGTTACCACCTCGGCAGCGGGGGGGGGGGAGTTGGGGCGGGGAGGTTGCCAAGCAACTGTGCTTGCCTTCCTCTTGAGGAAGGCAAGCACAGCAGCTGGTTATTGCCCTTTGGGCTGCAATGTCGGCAGCAGGTGGGAGGGACCCGCTGGGCTTCACTTCCTTGAGAGGAAGCGAACCCAGTGGGTCCTTTCTCTGATGTGTGCCACCTCCCCAGGCCCTGAACGGAGGTTGAGCGGAGGACCCCGGCAGTTTCCCCCCAACACTTCTGCCAATGCCGAGCCGGGGGAAGCCGATGAGATCCGAGCCCAGTGCCGCTCTTGCCAAGAGGTTCTGTAGTCCTTTTGGCTTGTCCGTGGATTCGCGTATCATCCAGGTTCGGATGACACAATAAGTCTTATAGGGTTTTTACTAAACCCTAGAACAAGCCATGGCTTCTTGGGGTGGCTTCATAGCCACCCTGAAGCCACTGCAGGGGGAGGGGGCTAGGTTCAGACGATGTGCTAAGCCACGGTGGCTTTGCCACGGTGGCTTAGCGTGTCATTTGAACCCAATCATAGTAGAGCAAGAGATGGGTCCCTACCCAAAGGAGCTTACAAATCTAAATTTAGATGGGGAGGGAGCAGCTAAGGAAATCTTCCCCAACCTGCTGCCCTTCACATGTTGGATTTAACAAACCAGCAGAAATACATTTTTCTTCAAAATATCCTGTCTCCTAGTGGATGTAGTGGGAGAACACCTCAGTGTCTAGATCACTAGATATTAACCAATAGGAAGAAAGGAAAGGGTAATAAGAGGATTTACTACTGCTCTTCACTTTACAAGCAAAGGTCCTTCCAAGGAGATAGAATCTAAATCCAAAAGCAATAGACAAAGGCCCCAATCCTAACTATGGGCAGCAGTGGAATACAACATAAGCAATTCCAAACACTACAAAGCTCCATGTAGTACCTGAGTTTGTGATCAGATGTTCAGTAATAGCACTAGCAATGCTGTGGCTTGGTTTGAACATAACATTAAACTGTGGTTCAGCACTATAACTAAGTCTTGTCTCTTCCTCCCCAGTGCATGCTCCAATTCAATAAATTGTTTCATTTGTAATGCAATTGCAATCCATAATTTACTGGTGTGAATGTAATAACTCCAGTTTGTCTTTTCTTCAAACCAGGATGACAGACCAGGGTTTGAAGGTAGGGGCAAACCATAGGGGTGGATCCAGAGTAAGCACTCTGCGAAAATAAGGGCTCCTTTCGGCCATTATTATTATTATTATTATTATTATTATTATTATTATTATTATTATGATTAATTTTATTTATATACCGCCCAACAGCCGAAGCTCCCTGGGCGGTTTACAAGAATCCATAAAAACATACAATACAATATACAATAAAACCATTATACAAAATTTAAAAACCCAATTTTAAAAACAAACATATAAACAGGAAGTGCAGCAAGACCAATTAAAAAAGCAACCACCCCGCCATACACTATGTAGGGTTAAAGGCCTCAATATAGAGGGCAGTCTTAACCTGGCGCCGAAAAGATTGTAAAGTTGGCGCCAGGTGGGCCTCAGGAGGGAGCTTGTTCCAGAGTTCGGGGGCTACCACAGAGAAGGCCCTCCTCGTCGCCGCCCGACGAGCCTCCCTTGGAGGTGGCAACCGGAGGAAGGCCCCAGATGTTGAGCTTAGTGACCGGGTAGATTGTGGTTGGGAGAGGCGTTCCGTCAAGTATTGTGGTCCCAAGCCGTGTAGGGCTTTAAAGGTTAAAACCAGCACCTTGAATTGGGCTCGGAAGCATACAGGCAGCCAGTGCAAGTGGGCCAAGACTGGTGTTATGTGTTCGGACCTTCTGGTCCCACTAATAAGTCTGGCTGCAGCATTCTGCACCAGCTGCAGCTTCCAAACAGTCTTCAGGGGCAGCCCCACGTAAAGTGCATTGCAGTAGTCCAGCTTTGAGATTACCAGAGCGTAAATTACTGAAATCAGGCTATCCCTGTCCAGATAGGGGCGTAGCTGGGCCACCAGCCGAAGCTGGTATAAGGCACTCCGAGCCACTGAGGCCACCTGAGCCTCAAGTGACAACGATGGTTCAAGGAGAGCCCCCAAGCTACGAACCTGCTCCTTTAAGGGGAGTGCAACCCCATCCAGAACAGGTTGAACACCCTCCATCCGGTCAGAGGAACCACCCACTAACAGCATCTCAGTCTTGTCTGGATTGAGCCTCAGTTTGTTAGCCCTCATCCAGTCCATTGTCGCAGCCAGGCACATCCACAGCTTCACCTGCTGAAGATGAAAAGGAGAAATAGAGCTGCGTGTCATCAGCGTACTGATGGCAACGCACTCCAAAACTCCGGATGACCCCACTCAGCGGTTTCATGTATATGTTGAAAAGCATGGGGGATAAGACTGACCCCTGAGGAACCCCATATTGGAGAATCCACAAGGCCGAGCAATATTCCCCAAGCACCACCCTCTGGAGCCTGCCATCCAAGTAGGAGCGGAACCACTGCAATGCAGCGCTCCCAACTCCCAACTCAGACAGCCTCCCCAGAAGGATACCATGGTCGATGGTATCGAAAGCCGCAGAGAGATCCAGGAGTATCAACAGGGTCACACTCCCCCTGTCTCTCTCCCGACATAGGCCATCATACAGGGCGACCAAAGCTGTTTCCGTGCCAAAACCAGACCTGAACTACGACTGAAATGGATCCAGATAATCAGTCTCATCCAAGAGTGCCTGGAGCTGGTTGGCCACTACCCGCTCTAGGACCTTGCCAAGGAAAGGAACATTTGCTACCGGCCTAAAGTTATTAAGATCTTCCGGGTCCAGAGAGAGTTGCTTTAGGAGTGGCCTCACCACCGCTTCCTTCAAGCGGCATGGGACCACTCCCTCTCGCTAGGAGGCATTGATCACCTCCCTGGCCCAGCCGGCTGTTCCCTCCCTGCTAGTTTTTATAAGCCAAGAGGGGCAAGGATCCAGTGCGGAAGTAGTTGCACGAACCTGTCCAAGCACCTTGTCAACATCCTCGAGCTCATCCAAGAAAAACTGGCCAGACTGTGCCCTAGGAACCTCACCTGATTCAACTGCCATAATATTGGAGTCTAAGTCCCTGTGGATGCAAGAATTTTTTTCCTGAAAGTGCCTAGCAAACATTTCACAGCGGGCCTCAGAGGGGTCCAGAATTCCCATGAGGCCAGTATGTAATAGGCCCCGGACAACCCTAAAAAGCTCCGCTGGGCGGCAAATAGAAGATTGGATAGAGGCAGTGAGGTGTTGTTTCTTTGCCGCTCTCACTGCCCCAAAATATATCTGATTGTAGGCACAAACCAGGGCTCGAGTGCATACACTAGGAGTTTTCCTCCATCTGTACTCCAGCCGTCTCCTGTTTTGTTTCATCGCTCTCAGCTCCGGGGTATACCACGGAGCCATACGAGCTCTACTACAGAGAGGGCGCTTAGGAGCAATCGTGTCAACCGCCCGGGTCATCTCCCTATTCCAGAGATACCAGGGATTCGACAGGACCACCAGCCATATCAGCCGGAAACCCCCCAAGGGCCCTCTGGAATCTATCCGGATCCATCAGTCTTCGGGGGCGGACCATCTTAATAGGTCCCCCACCCTTGCAGAGGGGGAAAGTTGCCGTCAGTCTAAATCTCAACAGGTAGTGATCTGACCATGACAAAGGGACCGATTCGAAGTCCCCCACCTTCAGATCACCATCTCCATGCCCGGCTGAAAAAACCAGATCCAGAGTGTGCCCTGCTGCATGTGTTGGGCCAAAGACATGTTGGGACAGTCCCATGGTTGTCATGGAGTCCATGAAATCCTGAGCCACCCCAGATAGGGTGCCCCCAGCATGAACGTTAACATCCCTGAGGACCAGCAGCCTAGCCCACTGTATATGCAACACTTTCTCTGACGTGGGAAATGCAAGAAAGAGATCTACTGGGAAAGAAATCTTATCTTGGAAGAATCAGGGACCTATCCCACCCGCGCATAAAACTGAACCACAAGGGAAAAGTTTCATAAGGGATATGAAAAAATATCCCTTAGGTTGACCTAAATACATTGAGGAATGATCAATGACTAATATGTTGACAGGAACCTGTGGATCTCTTTACGTTACATTTTTAGGTGTACACTTAAGATGTACTTAAGTGTACACCTAAAAATCTAGATTAGAGCGTGAATAGAACAAGTGTGTTTGCAGATATGTATACTCAACTGGGATCCAGGTTCAGTTGTAGCTCCTGGCCAAGTATACACTCAACAGCAAAATTGGTTTTTGTTACCACATAATGTGCAAAACTTCCCTATGAGCTTGCTTTTCCGTATGACAAGATTATGAATACCTTTAATATTGTTACTCTCAGTTATCTGTACAACAGTTCTATAAGATAAGCCTATATTGTCCCTGTATTACAGATGGGGGGGGGGGGGCTGAGACAGTGGCTTGCCTCAGGCTATTCAGTAAGTTCAAGGAGGAACTGGAACTTAAACCAGGGACCCCAAGCTCATGGTTTTAACTATGTACTATACCACACCAGCTCAGCATTAAGCTCTGGATAAAACAAATCTGGGTTTAAGGGGTGCAGGGAGGGTTACTTACACAGTTTCTGGAGACCTGAAATTCTAATGTCCTCAAATTGAAGTTTGCTGCCTTACTCAAGTTAAACCTAGAAGAGGAACATATAGTTAGGTGCATTTATGGCTTCAGGAATTTTAAAAAAATAAATGTGATTGAAGAAATAAGCTGCATGAATAATTTATTTTTATATTCAAGTGGAATTTGCCCTTTAGAATAATTTCTGCTTTTGAAAAAAAATGACTTGTTTCTGCTATCACACAAAACCTGTATTATGAATACTAATTGGAACATCATATATTATAAGGCTAACTGAACCCCAGACTGAAACTACATGATGTCGGAGAGTTTAACTGCAAATCTCCCTCAGTCATGTAGAACATGGCATTGCAAGGGAGTCCTATTCTAAGAACAATTAGAGCACAGGTGATGGAGCCTGAACACAGCCCTCAGTGTACCTCCTAGCAAGCTTCTCCTGTTCTTATCACTACTTACCGGTCTATTAGCTTATCTACGAAGACTGATGGATTGGAAAACAGTGCTATGGGAAGTAACTGAACAAAAACAGGAACATCTGCTGGGTTTTCTAGAAGAATTTCTTCCTCCTAATGGAACAAGTTTAGATTCAGATTTATTGTCCCAAAATGACAAATATAGGAAAACATTTTTAATATTAAGTTTTGTTTTGTTAGTGGTGCATTAACAATGTCAGGACTCACAGATGAACTGTTTGTGTTGGTAAGTGAGAAATCCAAATGACGCAAAGATCTGAGTAAAGAGGGCCAGGCCAATTCTGCTGTGACTTTGGATGACACTGCTTTCTGAAGATCTGTGTCCACTTCAAATACAGCACTTAATCTAGATAAGCAATGTAATTTAGAATTAAGAAAAAGTGTTAGCGCTTAAAAAATATTAACATTTCATGGAACATAAAAATATAAGAACATAAGAAGAGCCATGCTGGATCAGACCAAGGGTCCATATAGTCCAGCATTCTGTTCACACAGTGACCAACCAGCTGCCTACAAGATCCCACAAGCAGGACATGAGTGCAACAGCATCGTACCGCCCATGTTCTCCAGCAGCTGGAGTACATAGGCATACTGCCTCTGATCCTGGAAGAAGCATATAGCCAATCACGGCAAGTAGCCATTGATAACCTTCTCCTCCATGAATTTGTCCAATTCCCTTTTAAAGCCCTCCAAATTGGTGATCATCACTACATCTTGTGGAAGCGAATTTCATAGTTTACTCTGCACTGTGTGAAGAAGTACTTCCTTTTATCTGTCCTGAATCTTTCACCAATCAGCTTCATGGGATGACCTCGGGTTCTAATATAATAAAAGAGGGAGAAAAATGTCTCCCTATCCACTTTCTCCGCACCATGCATAACTTTGTACACCTCTATCATGTTTCCCCTTTCTCACCCTTTTTCTAAACTAAAAAATCCCAGATGTTGTAACCTTTCCTCATAGGGGAGTTGCTCCAGCCCCTTGATCATTTCAGTTGCCCTTTTCTGCACTTTTTCCAACTCTACAATGTCCTTTTCTAGGTGTGGTAACCTGAACTGTATACAGTATTCTAAGTGTGGTCGCACTATAGGTTCATATAAGGGTAGTATGATATTAGCAGTTTCATTTTCAATTCCTTTCCTAATTATGCCTAACACAGGGTTTGGTTTGCCTGTTTCACAGCTGCTGCACACTGGGTCGGCATTTTCATCGAGTTGTCCACCACAACCCCAAGATCTCTTTCTTGGTCAGTCACCACTAGCTCAGATCCCATCAGATTATACTTGAAGTTGGGATTTTTCGCCTCAACATGCATTACTTTACAATTGCTTACATTGAACTGCATTTGCCATTTTGATGCCCATTCTCCCAGTTTGGAGAGATCCTTTTGGTGCTCCTCACAATCCCTTTTTGTTTTCACCACCCGAAATAATTTGGTGTCATCAGCAAACTTGGCCACTTTACTGCTTGCTGATTCCAGATCATTTATTAATAAGTTGAAAAGCATTGGTCCCAATACTGATCCCTGTAGCTCCCCCACTGTTTACATCCCTCCATTGGGAGAATTTACCATTTATTCCTACCCTCTACTTCCTGTTCTTTAACCAGTTACTGGTCCATAAGAGGACCTCCCCTTTTATTCCACGACTGCTAAATTTGCTCAGGAGTCTTTGGTGAGGAACTTTGCGAAATGCCTTTTGTAAGTCCAAGTAAATGAGGTCTACCGGATCACCCCTGTCCACATGCTTATTGACACTCTAAGAACTCTAAAATGTTAGTGAGACAGGACTTACCTTGCGGAAGCCATGTTGATTCTTTCTCAGCAGAGCTTGTCCTTCTATATGCTTACTAATTTTATCTTTAATAAGGCTTTCAACCAATTTACCCAGAACAGATGTTACCGGTAAGCTAACCGGCCTGTAATTTCTCAGACACCCCCCCCCCCCCCGCCGGATCCTTTTTAAAAAATTGGTGTTACACTGGCCATTCTCCAGTCCTCTGGTACAGAGGCCGATCTTGGGGACATGTTACATATTTTTGTTAGAAGATCAGCAATTTCATATTCTAGTTCTTTAACAACTCTTGGATGGATATCACCTGGTGATGTATTGACTTTCGGTTTGTCAACAAGGTTGAGAACTTCACCTTTTGTTACCACTAGTTGCCTCAATTCCTCAGACTCCCCTCCTGAAAACATCAGTTCAGGTACAGGCATCTGTCCTGTATCTTCTGCAGTGAAGATGGATGAAAAGAATTCATTCAGCTTCACCGCAATCTCCTTATCCTCCCTTTAGTACTCCTTTAACTCCGCTATCGTCCAACTGCCTCCCTCGCTGGTTTCCTGCTTCTGATATATTTAAAGAATTCTTTATTGTTGGCCTTGATGCTGCCAGCAATATGCTCCTCAAAATGCATTTTTGCATCTCTTATTGTCTGCTTGCATCTCCTTTGTGCAAGCTTGTGCTCCCTTTTGCTTTCCTCATTTGGGCAAGACTTCCATTTACTGAAGGAAGCCTTCTTATCTCTAATAGCTTCCTTGACACTGCTCGTTAACCATGCTGGTGACCTCTTGGACTTGGTACTACCTTTCCTGACCTGTGGTATATATTCTATCTGAGCTTGTTATTGTGGTTTTGAGTAAATTTCCAAGCATTTTGAAGGGATTTAGGATCATAGAGTTGGAAGGGGCCTACAAGGCCATCGAGTCCAACCCCCTGCTCAATGCAGGAAACTAGAGGAGGGGTTTCCCATCCAAGTAATAACCAGGCCTGACCCTGCTTAGCTTTCCACGCTCAGACAAGCGTGAGCCACAGGCTTGGACAGCGTGAGCCACGCTCAGACAGCGTGAGCCACAGGCTTGGAGTTAACACTCTTGACTTCCTTGTAACCAGTTCCATCATTTGAGAAGTTTCCTTGTTTGAAGTCAAATTTGACTGTGTTAGAATTCTTTGGTAATCTTCCATTTAAATATATATTAAACCTGATAGCACTGTGGTCACTATTTCCAATTGGTTCAACATTTACATCTTGTACTAGGTCCTGGGCAACAACATTTTGGATTAAATCCATGGTTGCCTCCCCTGGTTGGTTCTAGGGCACAGTCATTTAGGATATTGAGAAATTTAACCTCTTTATCATGACTGGAACATGCACTTATCCAGTCAATGTAGGGGTAATTGAAGTCACCCATTATTACAACATTTCCTCGTTTGCAGGCCTCCCTGATTTTGTTTTCCATCTCAAGACCATCCTGTGCATTCTGGTCTGGGGGATGATAGCATTTTCCTAGTGCTGAATTCGTTTTGGAGCCAGGTATTGTCACCCACAGTGCTTCTGTGGAAGAGTCTGTCCCTTTTAGGTTTTTAAGTCTGCTGGACACTATTGCCCTCTTTTGACGTACAGAGCAACACCTCCTCTAGTATGCCCTTCCCAGTCCTTCCTATATATATCCGGAGATGCCTGTATCCCACTGGTTCTCTCCATTCCACCAGGTTTCCGTAATGCCCACTATATCTAGGTTCTCTTTTAAAAACCAGGCACTCCAACTCTCCTATTTTGGCTCAGAGGCTTCTAGTATTTGCATAGAAACACCTATATACGGTGTCCCTCTCCAGATGTCTCTGGCGTGTGCAACTTCTTGTTTTGGCACCTAGGTCTCTTTGATATCATGCTATCATGTTTCACCATACGCTCATGGGCTATTTCCCTCCCCTTCTACATTTGGGCAATCAGAAACTTTTTCATCTTCATTCCCTAGGAATGATTTAACCCGAACCGGATCCTTCCCAGCTCCTGTCGGCTTTCCCCCAAGGTTCAGTTTAAAAGTTGCTCTGCCACCCTTTTTATATTTTGTGCCAGCCATCTGGTTCCATTAAGGTTCAAGGGGAGCCCATCCCTCTTGTATAGGCCTGGCTTGTCCCAAAATATTCCCCAGTGCCTAACAAATCTGAACCCCTCCTTCCTGCACCACCATCTCAGCCATGCGTTGAGACTCCTCAGCTTCACCTGTCTAGCTGGCCCTGCGTGTAGAACAGGTAGCATTTCAGAGAAAGCAACCTTGGTGGTCCTGGATTTCAACCTTCTACCTAGCAACCTAAATTTGGCTTCCAAGACCTCACAACTACATTTCCCCACGTCATCCAACATGGATCACGACCGCTGACTCCACCCCAGCACTATCTACAAAGCTATCTAGACGGCATGTGATGTCCGCAACCTTCGCACCAGGCAGGCAATTTACCATGCAGTCTACACGCCCATCACAAACCCAGCTGTCTATGTGTCTAATGACTGAATCTCCCACTACCACAAGCCCCCCGCCCCCCGGGAGGCATATCCTCGGCGCGAGAGGATGTTTGTTTGTCTTCCGAGGAATGGGTCCCTTCTAAGGGATCATTTCCCTTCTCCTCGGAATGATGCCCTCCTTCCCTGAGACCCCCATTCTCCATAAGAGCAGAGGAGCTGTCACCCAGGGATTGGGACACCACTATTTGTGGTGCTGTAAACTGCCCAGAGAGCTTCGGGCGGTATAAAAATGTATGTATGTATGCATGTATGAAATAAATAAATAAATAAATGGTCCCTGAAGTCTCATCTGCCAACCTCTCTGAGCTTCTCCAGCTCAGCAACCCTGGTTTCAATGGAAGGGACTTGCTCCCTGAGAGCCAGGAGCTCATTAAACTGAGCACACACCCAAAACTTCTGTCCAGCTGGCAGACAGTGTATGGCACTTAGTGCAATACACTGGCTAGCCCCCACACCCCTGCTGGCTTTCTACCTTCATAACTGGGTTGTCGTTGTTTTCAATTGGTATTACTGGAAAACCAAGTTGTTTACTAGGAGAAGGTTTTTTTTCTTGAATGTGGAATTCATATGCATTTAGGAACTATAGCTGGCCAATTTCACAATTCTACATTACAAGCAATTTTTAAAAATCATTCATACAAGTCACATTTGGCATTGGCTATATCTTGGAGACTCAATGACAAGGGGGAAGGACACAATATTGAGAAAAGCATTGAACAAAAGTTATGAAAGAATTCTACATGCAGGTGGGAGTACGGAAACTGATGGACTGCTATTTACAGTTTTCATGGGGTATACATAAAGAAGTTATTGGATTGAGTTAAGTTGTTGTTCATATGGTTAATTAGCAGAACCACTACGTACATGTATGAGCAGCAAAGACACCACTAGCAGTCTTCTGGGTCATACTAAACCATGGTTGCAAATGGCTGTGCATCAAGGGGCTAAGGGGCTAGAGATCATGGCCTTACAAATCGTTAAGAGTCCAGTAATCTAGGTATCTATGGAAGCACTCACAAGATCGATTTCAACATACCGAAATTCATTATTTGATCAACACACATCCCTTTGACTCTCTGAGGAATATAACTGAGGGAGAAAACACTTGTGAGGACATCAACTAAGGTAATTTTTTTCATACTGTTTGTTGTAGCCTCAAGTTCCTTTACTAGTTTCTTAGCTGCATTTAGAAAACAGTTCTTTCTTCTATATTTCTTACTCACTTATTGACAAGACAGACACATTTACCGTTTTAACAAGCGATTGAGATTCCTTAAGGACCATTAACCAACTAGAAAGCAATTAGATTTGAAAATAAACTCACTGATTGCCTGAGTGTTCTCTTATTCCAGTCCATTCTCTGAATAAATTATCATGCAAGTCCCAATCTGAATCCCATGCATCTTCTTGCATAGATATGCTGTGCTGTAATTTTGATTCAGCTAGAAGAGACAAACACAACTTAATCCAAATATCTTTAATATTAAAAATGCTATGAGTGTTTAAATATAGAAATTAAAATTACTTACATTTACCCAGAAAAGGCAATCCCACGTAACAGTGATTTCCACATTGTAAACCAGGGTCAAAATAAATATTTGCAATCTGAAAAATGTAAGCAGCAACAAGATAGAAACACCCTGAATAAAACAAATGTATCTTGGGACTGCAAAAATGTGAGAAATCTATATATTTAAAATAGTTACTATGGGTGCAACCCTAAGCTGCAGCTGAGGGGTCATTGGAAGTGGCTTAAACACCACTTTCCACTGGAGCACGCCCCCTCCCCCCGGCCTCAACAGGCATAGATCTCACACACACACACACACACACACACACACACTACTAGTGGGACAACAGGACATTTTGGGGACATGTCAGTCCCAACATGGCCCCAAAAACACCACTCAACTATGCCAGTGCGGGAGTTGGTGTAGTTATTTCCTTCTCAGTGACCAAAATGGGAGAGGAAAAAAGAAAAAAGATGAATGGGGAAGGCAAAGTCAATAAATGGTCACCGCCCCACACCTGCTCCCCTGGCCAGTGGGGCTTAGGAAATGACAGTACCTCTGCCATGGAATTCCACCCCCACAGGATTGCTCTGCCCGTATCCAAACCTTGGATTTTTTTCCTGGCTCCAAATCTTCCTTGTTACTTCGTAATCTCTTGTAATAAAACCGAACGTCTTCTGACAGTGAGCGGATCTGCTGTATTTTTACCTTCTGTGAGAAAGAGCTCATGATACTCAAACTCTGATGAACTGTCTTGCCCTAAAAAAGGAAGTAAGTACCGAATTGTTTTCTGTATACATCTTTTTGCCCATGGTGGAAGATCTAGCATACCTGGTAATACAGACTGAAATTTTAAGTTGGGTTGTGTATTTCGGGACATCTACAGAACAGTATTTTTCTTTAACCTTCTCAGACATTTCCGACATAAACATGTGTATATGTTCACAAGTTAATGAAATTCTCTTGCAAATGCCCACCAGACAGCCAATTTTCTACATTTTTTGAAGACATGTCACAGAAAAGTGAATGCTGAACACTCCAAAAGTCTCAAGAAGTACTGAAGAATTATTCCTACCCCATGAAACTACCTTAGTCTGAGAACACGGATGTAGCTCATGGCTATGTCAGTGTTCCATGTGGGAAAATTTGGTGAAATCCAACAGTGTCTGTCCACCAACAGAATGCAAACAGTTGGCAGAACGGATGCCTAAAAATCTGCTCTGGAGGATTGCAAGACTCAGTGAAGAAGATCTGGGATGTGTGGGGGAGAAGAGGAAGGGGCAGTCCATTTGTGCAACTTTGGATTTTGCCCCTTTCACACCCTTCCCAATGAATCTCTGAGAATGTAATTAAGTAATTTTTCACTGTAATACTACCAAAACGTCCACCTCTCTAAATCTGTGGATCACTCTCACATGAAGCTCCCTTCCCAAATGCTCCCCCTTTTCATTTTTACTATTAAATAGAAATTGTACAGATACCACAAATGCAACCTTTTTAAGTGCCCCCCCCACCCCCAAAATGCAAAAAATCAGGGAAGGAAAGTTTATAGTGCACAATTCTTTCCATTTCTGAATGGGCAGCAATGTGGGAATATCTGATTTTATTTTCAGCGAGCTCAAAAATGGACTGCCCATAATTAGAGCTTGTAACACAGATTTCAGACGCCTGATAGCCGACCTGGCAAATGAAAAACTCTGAAGTAACTGCTACATGGTCTCAATTATCCTGAAAATTAAAGCACACAGTAGCAACCAAGGATTTCCTGACAGACAGACAGATATGCTTTCCTGCATTGAGAACTGTAGTTTTACACAGCAGCCAACCTCCTCAGGGGAGAAAACATGTCTCACATTTCAACAGCAGTTGCTCATAAATTCAGACATTTTTATGATGTAGTTAACATTTGCTAGTTTTTAGCACTTGGACTGGTTCAATCACCCCATAGATCAGTAGCAATAAGAAAAGGTTGGGGAAGCATCCCAGGCTCTATGAAAAACAACACAACCAAGTTCAAATTGCCTGGCAGTGATAGCATGAAGCACAATATGAACTCTGGTAACAATTTATCAATTTGTTTATTTGCTTTTGAATAATTTGTTTATGAAGTTTGTTCCCTTCCCCACAACAACGGTCAAAAAGAAAGAAGGAACTGTTGGAAATCTTCAAAATAAATTCTCTTACTGGAAAGGAAGGCGGAAGAAGAATGTGTTTCGGGGAGCAAGTCAACGAGCCTACAGCAATTACAGCCTTCACAGGAATGGTTAAAATCTGAGGAAAGGGGGGGAAAGGCAGCTTAAATATAATATTCAAGTTGACTCTTGTCAAGTTTAGATTCTAGTTTTGCTGCTAGCTCACTTCTACAAAGACCTTTTCAATTTTAAAAAAAAACACGTTTTTATAAGATGAGCAGAGAAACCCTGTGTGTTGAAGCTGGCAATGTGTTTAGACAAAAATCTCTCAACTTCTCAGATAAAGTATCTGCTAGCCTATACATCAAAAATAAAAAATTAGCACACTGTAACAAAGACAATTACTACTGAAGAAATAAGTTGCCTTAATTTTGTAATCAGATTTATATTCCAAGAACCAAGTGATAAAGAAACCTAGCTGCATTTGAACTTACATTTTTGTTTAGTTTGGGAAATATCTGTATTACTCTTAAAACAGCTTAGATAATATATCAGATTCACATCACTTAGTTCTCAGAAAGCAAGCATGACAGACCAAATTAAAAATCAAAAGGCTTCTGGTATTGAAACTTCCTAAATGTTTATGCATATATTAAAATTCTCAAACACTCTAGCAAGTACCAAATATACTGGTAGATGTTTTTTAAAAATAAAATAAACCAAACTGGGAGTTATTATCACAACAGCTAACAGCCAGATTTTTAAATTCGCCTATTTTCTGTTTCTACACACGTTACTTTCAGGATCAATATTTGAAATACCTCATAATCTGTTGAGATTTGTATGGCCCCGTCATGAATCCCTTCAAGTTCTTTTGGTAATAATCTTACTCTGAATACAGTGTATGAACCAGGTATCAATGTAACCTGTAATACAAATAAATATATTTGCTTCATCTGCTTTAATGTCATATTTTTCTGAAATCTAACAACAGTTACCTAAAATTTACATCACCAGTTATTTGAAAGGGTTCTGTGTTGAAATACATAGACTCGGTTCGCATAATCACAGCAGCTTAAACAAGCCTTAGTGGCTTGTTTAAGCCACGGTGTGTTCTGCTTGCCATTTTCCCAATTACCCGCCCAGCTTGTCGTGTTGTCCAAACCCAGGCGGCATGGCTTGTTTGAAGGGGAAACAACTGTCAAATAACGCAACAACAGGCCATGGGTTAATCAGGCAAATGGTGGCTGGTACGCACTGTGGCTTGTTTAAGCTGTGGTGATTGTGCAAACTATGTCATAGAATCCGATTTTGTTATCATTTAAGTGTAAAATGCTCTCCAAACTTTATTTTTTATCAGCCAATCTCTCTCAGAGTTAGATCTTCATTATTCACTTCTTTTTTTTTTTTAACCAATGGGAAAAGCCAAGGCTACCTACAATTGCTTCATGTCTTATGGAAACAGTAGACACATGTCCACACCATTTGTCTACAATTGTAATAAGGAACTTGAAGAAAATGTGTTACTTACTGATGTTTGATCCAAGGAACTAGCCTTTTCAAATTCTGGAAGACTTGCAATTATTGTAGTTTTGTTGCCTTTTTCAGCAGCTAGAAGATCTATGGTCAAACCATCACCTATCACATGCCAGCTTTTTATAGCCAGCTTGAAAAAGATAGGATAGTTTTAGTAATAATAATACTCATTACCATTTAAGAAAAACAAAATCAAAAAATGAATGTCTCTTACCTGAATTGGATTGCTGTTAATAATTGCAAACAGAATGCTACTAGTCTCCGTGGCACTCAATATACCAAAATCTATTATCTGCTCATCAGGTTTTGGGGGCAATACAAAATACTAGAAAAACAGAAGAGCATTAACTGTATTAAGAAGCTGATAGCTCATATGCCTGCTCATATGCAAGGACTCAGAGGTATTGTCACTTGTTTTGTTGGTTCTTGTCCCTCAATGCTGATCCTCTATAATATTTGGACAAATAAAGTGGGTTCACATCAGACTTTCAGATATCCAGCTTTCTGGTGACAAAAAGTACTAAGAGAAGCAGTCTGGGGTCAAGAGGTACAAGACAGGAGAACTACCAATTCTGAAAGATCCACTCCCTGGCCCTTTCTTTAGAGGTTTCCCAGGTTTTTTTTTATACACACCCTGCAGTTGAAAGAAAGTGGGGTGATCTCACTTACCACCCTCAAAATAATTTCCTGATCCCAAGCTTCTGATTATTGAACCAGCTACCATTTATTACATTTAGGAATTCAGGTTATGGTTTGGGTTCAAGGCAACTGAGAAATTCTAGGTTCAAAGTTTATGAACCCACCCCCATTCCACAGTTTGAATTTGGGTTAAGCTTAGTTCAACTTCCTGTTGAGAACATATTATGCAGAAATACAAAGAAACCCCATCCAACATATTTTTAAAAATAGGAATTAATTTTCAAAGAGATACTTACATCTAAAAATCCAGTGTATGCTCTCACAGGTAGATGAAATTTAGAGGCATTGGTAATGAGCAAAATATTGTTATCAATGTGAAGAGATGACAAGGAAGCCACAAAATAAAGTGTGAAAATATATCTGGATTCATTTGGTGGAATTAAAACTGGTGTGCTGAAGTTGTGGACCTAGTTTAATAAATATGATCCAAGTTAACACTGAATACAATTTGTGTAACAATTAATAGCAATGAAATTGTGACATATATAATTGGACTTACTTTAAATATTGCTTTGATTTCTTCTGGTAGAATTATATCATGAATGAACACAGCGAAATTGAATGTGTTTGTTAAATAAATTGCTCTTTCCACAGAGTCCGGCTGGACTGTCACGGATATGAAACAAAGTGGCTGCATGATCAAATCCTAAGTATCTATTCCAAAATAAGAAAATCAAGGTGGAGATTTGCACAATCTTCTATAGTAAAAACAATACATAACCTCTCCTCCACAAAACTGGTTAGGCAATCCATTGCAGAATAACCTCTTTCTGGATTGTTTGCCCAATGTCATGAGTGCCTTCGTATGCCTGAAGTAAAGAGCCACAGGCTCATTCCTGCTTTCAGTTATCAGAAAGTTCAAATTCACCCAATAGATTCTCTCCCCCTGCCTCATCAACATATCCTGCTCAAACCAGGAACACAGTTCATTCAAATATATAACAATTTCCAATAATACTTAAAACCAGAACTGAGAAATAAATCTGAAACCAAACACATCACCCAACAATGCAAGAGCTACAACCAGCACTTCAATATGGAAGAACTAGAATATATTACCTTATACCCAGGGCTCCGCTTGCTTAACGCTCAACCCTGCCCACCTCCCTTTCTGACACCTGTGGGCAAATAATGTTTCCTGGCAGCAATTTACCACTACAATGGTGATCATGTGCAGCTGCCCTAGCACAGCCCTGTTTAAATACAAATATGTGCTATAAAGACTGAGCCTGGACTCCCCCTTGGTCTGTAGCTCTATGTACAGGAGGAAAAACACAAAAGCCATGTGCAGTTTTCATACAATAGCCAATGCTGAACAAGAAAACTTTCATCCCTGTGACAGCAGGGACTCATTTGACAGCATTTCTACTTGCTACAGGCAGCTATGGAAGTGGCTAGTTACATATCTACAGAAATTATACTCAAGTTCATAAATGTAAGACAAGTTCTCTTAAATGCATTCCAATGCAGTCTTACCCATCTAGTACTTCTGCCTGATACGGAATTTCAAGTTTTGAATAACTCTTCTCTTTCGCTTTGACAGTTATTTTTCCTGAAAACTGTGGAGGCCGTTTTGCTTTTGATGCTATATGTACATATATGAATAAAAACAGTGTTACCATACACACACACACACACACACACCTGACACACTATTATTTTACTCTAGTAAAACTATCAGTGTTAAAGCTTTGGTTGATTAAGAACTATCATAATCCATTTTGATCTCCTAACTTTTTTGTAACCAAGCTACTTAGCTACCATATTAGAATGCGGCTGCTGTTTAGTTCTACACATAATGCTGCTTTAAGACATTATCTATTTGCTGGGCTTAAGTAGCTTCAACAAGGATGGGAGGTACAGCAACACCTGTTCATCTTCTTTTAGCCAAAAAAGAAAAGACAGAGCCTTTAGCAGAATGTCACCATGATACTCTATCCATTCGTACTGTGTGGGCACTGAATAATAAGACTGAATATTCGGCGCACGCATCACAAAATTAACTAAAGTAGAGTCAGAGAGACAAGAGAATGTATGCTTTACAAAGACAATTTACATCCCTGTCAGTATTACCTAAATTATTCTAACCAGTAACTATTTTTTTTTAAAGCAAGTGTGAACCCAAAATTGTGATCACTAGCAATGATAACCACACAGACAAAAAGCATCCCATCCCCTGAATAAGGAGCATATAGTTTTCAAAACAGAATGTATTTTGTGTTCAACTGAAAGTGATTGGCAACACTGGCACTTACCATCAAAACTAATACTTGCAACTTTGGTATATTTACTTTCAGACGCTCGCAATGTAATCGGCTTGAAATGTACTGTGATAGCTTCATTTTGTGGTGTGGGTCTAACACTCTGGAAAACAAACAGAAGTGTTACTTAGCCAAATATCTACTAATAAATAAGCCAGTCTATAGCAGTTATACTTTCTTTCAAATAATGATATGAAAAGTATATTGTAACAGTTACAGAAATGAGGAACATGTCATTAGTACTACATTTCAGAAATTGGTGTTTGTATGTTTTCTAAAAAACCATATGCAGGAGAAACACACAACCCTGAAATTCTGGTACATTCAATAGGCTTGTTTCATTTTACCTTCCCAAATATAGCTTGCCTTACTAGAAAAGGTGGTGGTTTTGGCTAAAACACTTGTAGCCATCTGAAGAGAGCTACATAATTCCAGAACTACACCAACAGAAAGTCACAACCATTGAAGTTACTTTTATTAACTGATAATGCACATCAAGAAAAATCCTGCTACACTTCCATCCCAGATTTTATAGAAGTGATATTTGAGGTTGTTCATGTACTATACCACTATATTTGAGGTTGTTCAGGTTCTATACCACTATAAAATGTTTGGAGACCCTGTGCATGATGGAAGAAAAGTCACAACACCTGCATCATTTTAATTTTGTTTACACCTCCAATATCTGCTCTCACACCATAAGGAAAACTAAACAGCTGAACATATACAACATGGCATCAGCCGGCAGGCTGCAAAGGGACTGGGGCTGCAAAAAAAAACTATTTAAAGCATCTTTTGAATGTGGCCTAAGTATGATCAACAAATTTCTCCCAAAGAATGGAAGAACTAGTTAATATTTATGCATAAAATACATTTTAGTCAAAGTTTCACATGAACAATTTCAGCATGGATACGGATCTGCTGCCATATACTGTTACCAAACAACAGAATTATTTTATTTATTATATTTATACCCCGCCTTTTTTCCCGCAAGGAACCCAAGGCGGCTTACATAATCCTCCTCCTCCTCCTCTCCACTTTATCCTCACAACAACCCTGTGAGCTAGGTTAGGCTGAGAGTCAGTGACTGGCCCAAAGTCACCCAGTGAGTTTCATGGCCAAGCGGGGACTAGAATCCGGATCTCCCGAGTCCCAGTCCAACACTACGAAATTCATTGGTGTCAGTCTGCCAAATGAACACACTGTTAATGGAATTATTCCCCTCCCCCCTAAGCAAACAACCCACAGTTAACTACTAACTGTAGGTTAACTGTGGGTTTTGTTCAACCCACAATTAACCTACAGTGTTTGCATTCGGAAGGCCTGATCAGGGGTTGAATATTCAAAATGGCTGTGAAATATGCCGTGTCAAATCTTAGCTTAAGTAACCCATGATTTGCAGCCATTAAGTGCAAACTGGGTCATTGTCTGCTCACACGATGTTGGCTTTCGTCCTATAATAGGTGGATAGTGCTGTGTTTATAAAATGCAATACAACTACCGTATTTTTCGCTCCATAAGACGCACCGGACCATAAAACGCACTTACCGTACGGTACGTTAAAAAAATTTTTTTTTAAAAAAAATCAGCTGTTCCGCAGGGAATCAGCTGAGAGGCGGGGGCTTGCCCCGCCCCACCCAGGAGCCCTCCACTCTTCCCCGGACCAGCAGAGGTAAGTTTTTTTTTTAAAAAAATAAATCAACTGTTCCGCGGGGAATCAGCTGAGAGGTGGGGGCTTGCCCCGCCCCACCCAGGAGCCCTCCACTCTTCCCCAGACCAGTTGGAGGCACGCAGAGGTAAGTTTAAATTTTTTTAAAACAATATTCGCTCCATAAGGCGCACAGACATTTCCCCCTATTTTGGGGGGGTGCGTCTTATGGAGCGAAAAATACAGTACATATTAAGGGCGGCTCACAATACAGCTGTAAAGCAATATAAGGTCTTCTGGCACAGAAACAGAAAAGTGGCTTTATGGCACTTTAATATAAATTGCCTTCTTTTAAGACTGCACACAGGCTTCAATATAAAAGCTTAGTAAAGGTAAGAGCTTTTTATGACTATAGCAATTGGCAACAATTCTATTAGTCTTGAAGGAATTTAGTTCTACGAGTATCTAGATTAAATTTCTGCTAAATATAGTCTTGGCCTTTCCCATGACATTAGCATGAAGTTTCAAAACAGATTTCTTGCTTGCTTCTAAACTTTGTCTGCCCACCCCCCCACCCCGTTTATGTGGAAATATGAGGAATTGCTTTATATTTCAAGATATGCTTGAGGGTATCTGACACTTCATTATTCTACTTTACATCTAGGAGAGTAGCAGAAATCTGAGCAGTGATCAAAACATTAGGACTGAAGTCATACAGCCAATATCATTTTAGCAAGAATGAGGGAAAATTATTAGTGAATGAGATTTTAAACTAACACAGCTCAGAGGGTTGACTATACAATTACCTGCACAGTAGGTAATATCAACAAACATCAACTCTATTATCAAATACTAAAGAGGGAAGCCATCAAGCAGAATTATCTACATTGTTCCTACTACAGTGCTCGATTAGCATTAGTGATTTACCATGGTTTGTCGTGTTGTCTGAACCCAGGTGGCAGGGGATTGTTTGAGGGCTAAACAACCCTCAAGTAGCCCTACAACAGACCATGGGTTATTTGAGGGTTTATTTATTTATTTATTATATTTATACCCCGCCTTTTTTCCTGCAAGGAACCCAAGGCGGCTTACATAATCCTCCTCCTCCTCCTCCTCTCCATTTTACCCTCACAACAACCCTGTGAGGTAGGTTAGGCTGAGAGTCAGTGACTGGCCCAAAGTCACCCAGTGAGTTTCATAGCCGAGCGGGGACTAGAACCTGGATCTCCCGAGTCCCAGTCCAACACTCTCACCACTACGCCACACTGGCTCTGTTTGTTTAACCCTCAACCCCTGCTGCCCGGGTTTGGACGACACGACAAACCATGACAACCAAATGCTGGGGGTTGGATATTCAAAATGGTTGCCAGCACACACTGCAACCCCCATCATGGTTTGAATATGCAATGTTCAGCTGCAGTGATTGTGCAAACCCGGTCAATAGCTCTTCACTAGTGCTCTTGGCAGGTTAGAGAGGAGAAAGCTGCGGAGGACATGGGTTGTATCCAATGTTCGTCAAACTTTCAATGGGTCTACTTCATTTCCATGGATCTACTCTAAACAGGACTAACTTTGGATACAGCCCTAGAGTCTATGTAAGATACTAAGAGCGGCCATAATCTCTAGTCATAGATAACCACTGACCATCATTACTCCATGTGTCAGAAGAGGGAAAACAAAGCTATGCTACAAGAGATTACATTGAAAGATACATTTTAGAAATATAGCGGATTCAGCCACAGTGCTACACTCATCTATACTGCACAAACAAAACAGTGGGTGAGAAGAGAAGGTGAGCAAGGTAGCAGAACTTAAGTTTTGACACTACTCGTGTGTGTGTGTGTGTGTGTGTATATATATATATATATATGAAAAGTATGATGAAAATTTGAAATTAAAGAGGCAGTACTTACTGTTATTGGCACATCCTTTGTTCCTGAATTTAACAAGTGTAGATTTAAAACTTTTGGCAGATCTATTGAAACCCAATAAAGAAAAGGTCATCAAGTTCAAATCGACAAAAAGCCCACTGGCATCATCCCCCCCCCCCCATGTCAGCTGGCCCTCCCCGGCCTGGGCTAGTCCCCAGCTGCCTGCATAGCTTCACTCTCAGATTGGAGGTAATGGCAAGGTTTCTCCATGGGATGGAGCCGGGAGGCCAAGCCCCACCCTTTGGAAGAAACTAAGGAGGTATAATGAACTTCCATTTACAACACAGCTCAAAATTTATTAAAATACATAACCATTTATACTGTACAATGAGTTCTTAAAAACTGTGGTTTATTCCTACCCAAGAACTTGGCACCTATACAGACTCATTTGAACAAAGTACAGTTTGGGAGTATGCTTACTAGAAACCCTTTTTATTATTTTCATTATTCACGCATTTCATTTCACTTTAAATACGATCTCTAAAGCCACATACCCTAGGCATAACTAGATAAAGTATGGATACACTTGACGGCCACCAGTTCCTTACATGCAAAGTTTGAAAACAAAATAAAATGCACTCCTTTAAAAAAGATCCCTCCATGCAATTTGAAATGATGGCATATTCAAATATAAGCCTTACCTTGTGTTCTTAATGTGCCAAAATCTAGCATTTCTGTTGATGAATAAATTCCAGGGGCTTTAAGAGAGATGAAAGCAAAATGAGAATTTTCCTCTACTGCAGTTCAGAAATGCATGGAGCAGATTAAAAATTAATTTTTTACAGACCTGTTGTGACTTCTACCTCTACTGGAAGAATAATGAACTCTGTGCTATCTGAGGCATTTGTTTTTATTCGAATGAAGGCTGTGTAATTATCGGCTTCTCTTGAAGAAAAACTGGCTCTCATAACTCCTTTAGTTTCATAGGGAGGAATTTCCTATTGAAATAGATAATTGTTGAAAATTATAAAGTCAATATAATAAAAGCTCCACAAAGCCATTTATAATTAGGAATATGCAGTATAATGTTGACGTTTTCAGGTAATGAATGAGCTAAATATTGAGATGGAAGCAAGTTTCTCAACCAGATGAAAAAAAAAACCCGATCACATGAACAGTCTGGAATCAGCACTTATGGATTATTCAGACACAAATTAGACAAATTACAGCTGGTTATATTTGTCTTTTTCAAAGTATGGCTAGTTTTGTTGACAATATACTTATTTGAAAAATACATTTAATGATATTACCAATATGTTACATAAATACATACAACCCTATTTGGCATTGTAGATACAGTCATGCCTTGGATTGAGAGCATAATTCGTTCCGGAAACGTGCTTGTAATCCAAAACACTCTTATATCAAAATGAAATCCCCCCCAAAAAAATTTGTACAGAGATTTTAAATTTAAGCCGTTCTACAGTACTTGTACTGCAAGACGTCGCTTGTATATCAAGTCAAAAATAATAATAATAAATATTTAAAAATTTGCTTGTCTTGCAAAACGCTCTCAAACCAAGTTACTTGCAATCCAAGGTATTACTGTATTTCAGTTTGTGCCAGCACCCCTGCACCAACAGACAAAGTCATACTTTCCTCCCACCCCTATGCATCAAAATTTCTGGAAATCCTACACTTAATTACACTAAAGAAACCGAAACTTAATAATGCTATCTAGCAAAATGTCAATCCTTGTGATGGTGATGAGATGGAAAGCCCATAGATTGCCAAAGCCCTACAGAGATTACGTGTCATCTGTATTTCCTATGAAACAAGGATGCTTTATGCTATAACTCAGGGTCCCTTGTAGCAAATGCCAGTGCCAGGATAGACTTTGCCTTGCCTCAGCCATATCCTATGCTGCAGCCGCTCTACTCTGTCCTGCTGAAGTAAATTGTTGTCCTTTACTTCTATATGAGACAGTAAGGGAAATTAAGTTGGAAACAGTTGAAATAAAAGTTATGCTATCTCCCTCATCTTCAACTACAGTAATACCTTGGATTGCAAGTAACTTGGTTTGAGAGCTCTCAATCCAAGGCATGACTGTACTCTGTCAGGGATAAAAATAAAAGTCAAGAAATCAGTAATCAGCCTGATCTTCACTTAGTGCTTTTGCTAATGTAAAGCTATGAGAATGCATAAAGACACACCATCTAATAATGTGACATGGGAATTTAAACTGTAAGGGTATAACATAGATGAGAGAAAACCCTAGAACACAGTCATTAACACTTGTGAACATTTCTAAACACACACACACACACACACACACAGAGAACGAGAACTAAGGCTCAGGTTTCTCTAGTATTTATTTACTACATACATGGTAGTTTGTGATAAGTCCTCAGTTCGAAACTACGGTATATACAACCTTTAAGGCATTCTATGGCTACAATATTCAAGGAAATACACACTTGTGTGTCTAAAAGTAAGTAAAGCATATGATGGAATTTACATGCAGCTTTGGCATTATTGGACTTGAGTTGAAACAAGCCTGGGAGTGGCTAACGCTACAGAAAGTAATTGTTAGGTGTTCTGCCGGTGATCATAAGATCACAGAGTTGGAAGGGCCCTACAAGGCCATTGAGTCCAACCCCCTGCTCAATGCAGGAAACTAGAGGAGGGGTCTCCCATCCAAGTAATAACCAGGCCTGACCCTGCTTAGCTTTCCACACTCAGACAAGCTGAGCCAGCATGAGCCACAGCATATACACTATTCATCTTGATTTGCCAATTTGTTACAGCAGGGGTGGGGAACCTTTTTCTGCCCAAAGGCCAGACTGGAAATCTCTTGGGGATTGCCACATGCCAGCAGTGGCTAGGGCCACCCCACTCTCTCACCCCACCCAACCCACACACCCTACATTCTCAGCTCATCCCCAGCGCCTTGTTCGGCTGATTATGTAGGTGAGCTGAGAAGGGAAGTATTTTCATCCCCATCATGACAGACTGGCAAAGAGTTTAACTTTCTTCATCCAGCATGCTGCAATGGGGATGAAAATTAGGTCCGCTCCCTTCCTCAGCTGATCTATGCCATGAATATGAGAGAGACAGACAGACAGACAGTCAGACAGAGAGCATGATCTACTGAGGATAATACTTCATGCATCTGATGATGCTCTGGTCCATGAAAGCTTATGCCACAATAAATGCATTAGAATTTAAAGGTGCCACAGGTTTTTGCTGCAACAAGCTAACAACATGGTATGAATCAACTAGCATTTGTATCACTCACCCATACTTTTCTTGTACCCCCTTGCTGGCCAGTTGGAAGCTCTAGGTGGAGATCACCTCCACTTGAATACATTTCTACCACCTGCAAGAATAGCAAAAAATAAATAAATTGCAGTTTAATTATTGCTGAACTTATAAGCCAAGGTCAAACTAGATGTACTGAAATAGTTGCAGTGAGGAGCCATCAGTAAGGTAAATAATTTTGCATCTTAGTACCAACACTGTCTCTGTATTCTCTTCTGCATAAGTATTAAAATATTTCAGATTTTATAGCAGCATATCACAGTTTAAGAGGTAAATTTATGCACCAGTTAAAGTCCTATTTTTTTGTGCAGGCATCTGGGGTACAGGCAAGTGCTCTATTTGTTTTTTAATTGACTGAGTGTATTCATGGTTTTACTGTATTTTATTACATATTTGTAATTTTAGTCATGATTTTAATGTTGTTTATATGGTGTACTGCACTTCGGATCGGTTGTTAGCTGCCCTGGACCCTTTGTGAGGAAGGGTGGGATATCAATCAATCAAACAAACAAACAAACCTAGCCTTATGTGAGTGGACTTCCATTCGTGCAATGGGAGTTTCTCTTCCCTTCCCCCTGCAGATGCCCGCATGGCCCCCAAACCTGCTCTGGAGCATCACCCAGCCATCCCCAGTAGATTTGGGGGGCATGTGGAGGGCTGCAGGGGGGGGAAAGGAGAATTCAATCCACCAGTTGTGTTAGTTCTGCTGGCAATACAACCCTGTTAATATCTTGCACCTTGGAAGCAAAAGCTCTTCAAATAATTAACAATTTCTACTTTGTTTCCCCCCAAAAAAACACAGATCCATTAAATTTCCTTACTATTTATCCGCTACAAATGTGAAGTTTACACATTTGTCAAGTCAACTCTTAAAATGTGACTGTAACTTCTCAAAATATTCAGTTCTTACCACGATGATAAATGTTAACTTGAGTAAATTATACAGATAATTTTCCAAATTGAAGGTAGGGGAATAAGATCAAAGTTTACAAGGAGTATCAGAAATACTTTTTAATATTAAACTATGAATGCTTTTAAAAGCAGTTGTAACTATGAAAATGCTACTTACCTGCAAAGGCTCACTGTGGGGGTTGTGAATATTTATTATAGGAGAAAAACTGCTATTTACAGGAACTTTTGCCCCAATAAAAGGGCGCAGTCTGTAGGGATTTGGTACTCCTACACCAAACACCTGTTTAAGACAAAAAGAGATTTAAAAAACCTTTTAGTATGTTTATCTTCTGCTTTTCACCCTTAAAACCTATGCAATTCTTCACTGCAAAGGAACCAAGTCTTTCCCAACTTAAAGTTTACATTTGAAAAATTTATTTTAAAGTGGTCTCATGCCTAACTGCCTCAAGATACAAGTTAGCATATATAACCTTTTCCTGCCTTTCATCATCCACACAAATGACAGCTACGGACCAAGCTTCTCTCAAAACACAATTCTTGCTTTTAGAACTTTTAGATTTAAACATTTTTACAACTGAGAATAAATAATTTTTGCCATTTTCCTACCTCCTAATCTCAATAATTTAGAGCATTGCAGTTACTAAATCACTATGATTATGCACATGAAGATAAGTATTACCAAAATGGCTTCCAAAGACTTTTTGATAATTAATTTATACAGAGTAAAAATCCTTGTTCTTAAAAAAGCCATTTAAATGTTTCTCTTCCTCCTACATTTTTGATATTGTGAAGTGCTTAAAATCTATCTACTCATTGCAATTGGATTATCAATTTACAAATCAATCACTATTGCCATATCTCTTAAAAACAAACAGAAATTAATGATGCATTTTAATAGTGAGGAGTGATTTACTGTTGTCCTAGACTGAGAAGCTGAAAGCTTAGTATCAGGCTGCTGGCTTGCTTATTTCCAAGTTATAGGATCACACACATAGAATACTGAAGTACTTTTTGTACTTGCAAATGCACAAAATATACAAAACATGCGTAGTTTAGTGACACTTTTTGTTGGTGTCTTATAGCATCAAATCCTATACACATATCACAGCTGAATGACACCTTATTCCAGGACCACCTCCCACTCATATTGAACAGGATCTGAGATATGATTTTGTCATAAATGGCTGTTAGTTTCAATTGAAAGTGTAGACATATGCTGAACTATGAAGCAGACACACATTATTCAGATTGGTGCTGAGTGCATATGCAATCATTTAAGAAGTGCTACAATGGCAGTTCCTCTTACCTGGTAAGTAAATACCCCATGATTAGATGTGTTAATAAATAAAGTATTTTCTACATTTCCCACCATTCTTGCAAGAAAAACTACATCAAATGATGTGTTCCCTCCTGGGAGGATTTTCTGAAAAATAAATATCAGACATGACATAAGTGCTGTTCATCTGAAAGGTGTAGTATTTTAAGGATGCAGTCTGAGATTCAAAAGGAGATTGATGTGTGAAAACTGTCCAAACACCATTGAAACAAGCAAACGACATGGTATAGCAGAGTTTGCTGAATTGTACCTGAAGTCCTCCCTTCGGGAATTTCAACTAAAATATTGACAAAACTAGCATTAAAAAACTAATTTTTATACATCACCATAATCTAACTTTCACTCTAATATAATCAAAACAGAAGTCACTTCCATTGTTCTCTACCTCTTATCTGGTTGATATTTTATTGTTACAAAATATTACAAAGTACAACATGCAGAGATTTGTTTGGCTGAACATTTCAGCAATATTTACAAGATGTGAAAGATCCGTGAATTGCTTACTGTAGAGCTTACTAAGCACATTGGCCCAAGTCTCTTGAACCCCATAAGCAGCTGACTCCTACAGACTTCTTGTTCACTCTCACAAGATGTAGTGATGACCACCAATTTGGATGGCTTTAAAAGTGGTTCAGATAAATTCATGAGGATACGGCTATCGATGGCTACTAGTCCTGATGGCTATATGCTACCTCCACTATCAGAGGCAGTATGCCTGTGAACACCAGTTGCTGGGGAACTTGGGCGGCAGGGTGCTGTTGCACTCATGTCCTACTTGTGGGCAGCTGGTTGGCCACTGTGTGAACAGAATGCTGGACTAGATGGACCCTTGGTCTGATCCAGCAGGGCTCTTCTTATATACTTATGTACTGCTATGACTAATCCTCAATTGGCCCTAATGCCCCAAAGCAGTCATTGCCCAGAGCATCACCCCTCCCAGAAGAAAAACAAAGCCCTCTCAACTTATGTCTGAACAGACACTTCCCTAAGTTGGCCACCTATTCCTTTGAGATTTGAAGTTTTCTTAAAATGCCCTACAACATCTATATTCACCTGAATCAATGAGCACAGGATGATCATTAGTTTAGGATATAACCATAACCAATGACTTCTTTTTGGTATGCAGTTGTAGGTGATAACACGATTCCCTTGTGCAAAGCTGTATTTCAGCTGTCTTAGTTCCTGGAAATTTGGAGCTTCTTTCTGTACTGCAAGTCCTGACCGTTCTGCCACTTCCTCTGTCAGGAAAGCAGTTTGTTCGCAATACAGCCAATAAAATTATCTCAATCTGAAATCCATGCTTCAGCTACATAGGATTCTGATTTCCAGTTAACTTCTTCCTTGTTTCTGTGTGCAGTTTCCTGAACTAGGTTTAAAGCAGTGGAGTCCCAAGGCTTATGAGATTCAGCTAACTGGCCAGTATTTCATAATCAACATTATACAGATTCTCCCTCTATTTCAGCATACTTTCCTATCTTGGCTACTATGCTCCTGTAAGCAGATACACCCAGAATCTGACTGTTCAGATAGAAAATTGCTGGACTAGATAGGCCTTTGCTCTAATCCACCATGGTTCTTTTTATATTCTTATATTCACTTGCAGTTGTGATTCAATGAATTTTGCCTCTCATTAAGCAGCACAAAAGGAAGCCATCACTGGGGAAGATACATTCTGACTGGATTCCCACAACACACTAAGCCACAGTGGCTTAGCGTGTTGTGTGAACCCAGCACGCTTCCCGGGGGGTGGTTTCGAAGTCCACCTGGGTGGGCTCCAAAGCTACCCCAGGAAGCCATGAATTGTAGTAGGGTTTAATAGCCACCACTGGGCTTGTCATGTTGTCCAAACCCAGATGGCACGGCAAGCCCAGTGGTAGCTGAAACTGCTACAGAGCCGCTTGGTCAGAGTGACAAAAAAGGTTTGCCGCTCTGGCCAAGCGCCTCTAGCCAAGCACCGATAAAAGCTGCCCAAAGTGCCAGAGCCCTCCAGATGCTTTGGACTACAACTCCCATCAGCCCGTCAGCACAACCAATGGTTAAGAGATGATGGGAGTTATAGTTTGAAACAACTGGAGGGCACCAGGTTGCAGAAGGTTGTCCTACAGAAACCTCCCTTGATTTACTTTTCATATAATTCCTCCACAGTGAGTTGTATTTAGCATAATCTTGTTAAACTTCCATTTAAAGAGAAGCTATTTTAGCCACTGAAACATTGTTTTGCGGGGATGAAAAGAACCTGAATAACAACATCAACTTCAAAAACAGAACTGACTCACCCTGTTTTGAAAAAAAGATGCATGAAAGTGTGAGGTTGTTGCAGATATCGATACTAATATAATAGTTTCTTCTGAACTGGGATTATGCAAGTAAACTTTTTCCATTTTTGGCATCCCAACTGGCCTGTGTAAAAAGAAAAAGAGCAGAAAAAACAGAACGTTTTGTCAACTGCCTATCAACACAGAATCTTTATCATTTTATAGCTGTAGGGAACAAGGTAGTTCAGAGCACCAGGAACTGAAGCATATTTAAAGTTCTTTCTTTCTTTCCTTTCTGGTATTCTCTGCATCGTTAAGAATTTATTTCCCATTAAGAGTTATTACTTCATGGAAGCAGCAAATATAGCTTGTCACTTTCATTAGCCATGATGCAATGTCGAATTGCATACTATTTTTATTTCAATGTTTGCAACTACATTTTATTTTTATCTTTTGTTTGGAGATTGTCAATCATCTGATTTAGAAAATTATTTATATCCCATCTTTCAGCCCTCAATCGAGAGGGATAAAGTTCCAACTAAAAAATTCTCTCTTCTGGCCTCTGTAGCACTGCTACATTTTCAACAATGGGCTGGTTCAGCAACACGGCCAGCCCATTGTGAGTTATTTAACCCACAATGAGCTGCAGTGTGTGCTGGGTGCATGCAGCCGCCATATTGAATATGCATCCCTGATCGGGGGTTGTGCTATGACTACTAATCGAGGGTTATGCAAGGGTTGTTTAACCCTTGAATAACCCATGTTGGCTGGGTTTGCATAACATGGCGCAATCCTCGATCACCTTGATCGAGTTGCATATTCAAAACAGCGGCTCCACACACCACGGCTCATCACAGGTTAAATAAACTGTGATGACCTGGCCGTGTCATGTGAACCATGCCAATATGTGGACTGCACCAAATATCTTGCATTAAAAGCTGTGCACTGAGAGCCAGTTTATACCATCAGCAGGATCAAGTGGAACAGCTTTTCATAGATGGCACCCCTTCCAACTTTGCACACACAATATTAAGCCTTAACTGATGCAGTCCACAAAGAATTGTGCCACTTGATTCTAATGACTCTATCAAGTGGCACCTAATCTAAGCTTTTGTTCTTCATGTAGCTGTTAATTGCTGGATGCATTCTACTTAGAATAATATCCAAAGTGTGCCAACTTACTGTTCGTGGAAATCCAGCATTGGTGGTTCAAACTGAATAGGTCTGCAATTCCCTCGATACATAGATACACTGTTAAGAAAAAATGAGAAGAAAGCAAGTTAAGATGACAGTTTTTATTTCAGATATAAATAGCTCAGATAGTTGCCTATTTCATCAATACTGGAAACTCTAATACTGCCTACAGAGCCAATATTTCTGACAAGCACACACATTATCTTATTGCATTCTTGTCTTTTACTAATAAACATTTACCAACAGTGGACTACACTGTATAGAACATGCAACACAGCCTATGCCGAGGCAGCCTGCAATCAGAGGCCTGGTCTGGATGATCAATATTAAACAATCGCTTCACATTCTAGCTTGTTTGGAAGTCATTAATAATGGTTTCCTGGTTCAGACATAATTGGAAGCTATGGTTAAGTGCTATTCCTGGCTGGTTTTGCTGCTCGCGTGAAGGAAACAGCTGCATGTGAGTGAGTGCCTGAAGCCAGTGCAAATCTCAGCTTATTAAGGTCTTGATCATCTGAATGCAGTCAGCAGGTAAGATTTATTGGAAGGCATGCTTAACATAATGAACAAACTTGCAGAATGTCTTAGTTTCCCCCAATGTATTTTCACATTGTGAATACATAGCAAAACATTACATAGAGAGCAGCCCGTCATGAACTTCCTCTGTATGAACTACTTCCATACCAGTTCAAGTCTATCTTATACAAGAACTAAAGTGCACATTTAGGCATATTGAATACAAGGAAAATGTCAGTTTAATTATAGAAACACAGCTGCGCATCACAAGACCCAATCTTCAGAAGATTTTTAAATGTACACACATTATAAAGATGCTTCCAGGCCTGTTGTCAAAAAAGAAAGTTTGCCTAAGTGTTACCAGGGGTAGACTCACTCAATCCTTTTCAATCTGGTTGCTATCCAGGTTTTGGGGCAGAAACAGCCTTGGCTGCTCTGGTGAGTGAACTGCACCAGGAGAAATAGGGTGAGTGCAGCCCAGTTAATTCTATTAATTCACTCAACAACTTTAGATACCATCAGCTAGGTATTCTTCTGGGTCTTTTAACAAGAGCAGGGCTTGGTGGCACTGTGTTGTGGTGCCTCTGGTGCTTTCTGGAGGGATGTCTATAGAAAGTAGTTCTGGGGGAGTATCAATGCATCTCAGTGCTTGTTGTTGGAGGTGCCTCAAGACTTCATCTCATCTCCTATGCCAGCCTTCCCAACCTGGAATCCTCCAGATGTGTTGGGACTCCATCTCCCATCATCCTCAGCCAGCACTGCCAATGTTACTGAGTTGCCATGTCCTAAGCCATTTACAAGTATTCCAATAAAAATAATTTCAAAGTACGCTCCTGAATTTGGTTATTGGGGGACGGGGACTTTTTTTTTTAAAATACAGCATATAATATTTATTCATTTAATTTATTTATGCATATAACATACTTAAAATATTTTAACACTAAATATAGGTCAAACATGCTAAATCAAATTCCAATCAATTTAGGGCACTGGAAAATATGCCCAAAGCCTCACACCAGTTATTTTTAAGGTATCCTGCTTTGCACTTTAACAGAGTTCCATAAGCAAAAAGATAAAGACAGGGACCTGTCCCCCCAAAGCATACAATCAAAATTTTGTAAGACATGAGCAAATTAATTGTGTTCAGCTTTAAGTATGAGTTCACTACTGGAGCAGTGAAGCAGACTAAGAACTAATTTTACAAATATAAATATTCCAGTATCAAAATAGGAGCAGAAGAGCACAATTCTAGGCATGTCTACTCAGATGTAAGCCCCACTGAGTTCAATAGGATTTACTCACAAGTAAATATGGATAGGATTGCAGGCTATAGGATTGCCTGCAGTATAGGATTGCCTGCAGCACACCCACCACTTCCACTCAATGGCCTATGATCGGCTCCTTCGTAGCTTGTTCAGCATGATCAATGGGTTGTTTAGGGGCTAAAACAACCCAGCAATTAATCCATGGTTTGTTTCTGGGTTAACCACTGGGTTGTTTAGTCCCTAAACAACCCATTGTTCTGGGTTTGAATGTCATGCTCTGTAACCTATGAAGGAGCCGATCCTGGGTTGTGAGGTAAAAGCAGAAGAGGCAGGCGTGGTGTAGGCAGCACGCCTGCTCATCCCCACTCATGCATGACAACCCATAAGTTTTTAAACGGATGGGTTGTTGTTACGTGCAAACAGGCCCAGATTCGTAAGCCTGTTCAATTGAGTTGCATAGACCAAACTTGGCAGGCACAAAGATCTGTAAAGTAATGGGTATAACATGAATAACTACTAAGAGGTGTGGATGGTTGGGGAAATTAGCACAGATCCAGTTACACTTGGTAAGAATTCTAAAGATAATTTCAGACACTGCTAACAAGCACTCAAAACTGCTTCTGTTTACGTGAAATAGTAAAAAGTAAAATGGCAATTATGACCATTTCTTCCGACAGTTACGGTATGCCCATCTCACTATATATCCTCGGTACAAATATATGCCAGTTAGCTATCTTGATGATCTTCAAAAGAATCTAGAAACTACGTAGTTGTAGAAATGCTGAGAATTTTATTGGGGATCCCTAGACCCCTTAAAAACCATAAATCCTAATGGGTAACTGGAAGCAGTGACAAATAAGCATGTTTTGTTTTGTAGTATACATGTACCTCTTTCTTAGTAGCCATAAAAAAGACATGAATTCTTTCCTCTCGCATCCACAGCGCACAGATGAAGTGAAGATACCTTGGTACCAACTCTGAAATCAGAACATCTCTAGCACCAAAATGACCAGATCCAAAACTACATGGAAGATTCCTTAGGTACATACATTCTGCATGGCTAAACCAGTAATTCCACGCCCAATGTGTATAAGGCTTGGGAAGTAGGATGCATGCAAAAATTCAGAACAACTTACTGTCCCCAAAAGAGGATAATTTTTCCCATCAGAAGTCGTGCATGTGTATTCAGTAATTCAAGTACCAAGGTTACATTACTGAACCATAAATTTCAAAATTCAAAGTGAAGAGAGATTTCACATGTGAAGAAATGTGGGATACCTCCATTGGGCATTCCAGATGCAGTGAGAAGGATGGGGTGGAAACTCATAAGTTTGAGGCTTGTTGCCAAATTCTTTGGAAATAGAGATCAGCTTGTAAGTGTCCAATGAGGAATGAATTGTTCGGGAAACTGCAGACTGTAGGAGACTAAAGGATCTTGCTGAAGAAGGCTCCAATACCATATCTCTGGCCTACATACAGCATGGGTAGGGAACCTCCCGCCAACAGGCCAGATTCAGCCCACAATGCCTCACCATCTGACCCGCTGAGGTGTCATCTCTTCTGAAGCCCCACCCCTCAGAGGACGGCAAGGGGGAGAGGCAAGCCAGCTCTGTTGGGAGCTGCCTGCTGAAGGTACTGTGCCTTGAAGTGGCAGTCTCCGAAGGCTTCACTTGCCCCTAGCTTTCCCTGACAGTAGAATGTGAGTGCGCTTGACTACAAACTTAAAAATCAACTCAAATGAGTAAATACAATACAGATACAAACAACCTTTGATTCAAATCAGGAAAAGTGCACAAGGTAAAGTCCAGAGAGATGCAGTCTTGTCCCACACTAAGGCAAAGTGCATTAATTTGCACAATATAAACATGTACCTCAGCATTTGTTCAGTGTCCTGAAGCGGTTTACAAAAGAATAAAAACAAACAAAAACCACACACACACACACACACACACTCACTCACTCACTCTAATATCATGAGGCTGGTATAAAGATAGCTAATGGCTAGGGGAAAGCCAAAGTAAAACAGGTGAACAGTTATGGGGCTCTGTAAGCCATGAAAAGATAGAGGTTGCAAAGAAGTTAACTCTGCCCCTCTACCTTCCTGCTTCAGTAATGGGCAGCCCCATCTAATGTGGGTGTCCATAACCCTCCGAACTGGGAGGATCACGGGCATCCAATGGAAGGCGGGAGGAGCATGGCAGCTAGGATTACCTTTGTGCTCCCCTTGCCCTCCAAAACATTTAGACAGCCAATTTCAGCCATCTATTTTCCTCTCCTCGCCAGGCGGAGAGGCTGAGGCACCGCCTGGATTCCTTGGAGGACGGCGGTGCCTTGCTCCTCCCCTCCCCTCCCTGGGAGCACTCCCCACGCCCGTACTGAAAATGGTCTTCTGTCTTTGGATCCCAGCTGGGGTGGCGGGGTGTGTGTGTGTGTGCTCTGCAGGTGGAGTCACTGCTACAGCCTCAGATAGGATCCTATGGCTCCCTGGACAAGGTCAGGGGGCCCATAGGATTGCACCCTTAGCAGCTATTTTGTATACATGGAATTTCCCATATTTTTCACAAACTAGTTTCATAGGGTTAGTAGGGTTCTTGCTTTCTATAGTTTATGCAGATAATGTCTGCCAGCAACTGGATCTGAACAACTGCCTTTAAAATACAGGCTGGGTCAGGAAGTTTAAAGTACCTGGAGAGGAGAAAAATTCATTTGTACTAAAGTACATTTTTGCAACATTTAATTAGGATTTGCATACTGAGGCATTTCCAGAGATAACAACAAAGTGATAATCCATTTGCTTCCACCTCTTCTGACAGAAAAGACAATGAGAATGAGGAGCCTGGCTGGCATAATATAGCAGCAGTTAATATATTTGTATTGCCTATAAATTTGGTCACTGTTCTCACACACCAGTCATGCATTGTGACTATTTACAATACACACAAAGGAAATACAGTATTCATTAAGCTCCTGCACGTAGGAGACTAGGAATTTTGCCAAGAAAATCAAACTACCACCACCTCCAGTCTTTTAGAAAGTACTTTAATGACTATTATAGTAGTCAAGAATGACTTGGGGGGGGGGGGGCAAGACTGCATTCCTCATGCTGCACAGGTTCTTTTAAGCCATGCCAGGGTAACTGTTCAGTGAAAAATTGAGAGGTCCCCACCTAGCACTGAATCAGCATCTGTTTGTAGCATTCATGGGTGTTCAGGCACCTTCAGACATGCTGCAACTTCGTTTATCTTGCATGGGTTCAAGGATTTGCAGTACTAGGTAGTTGGGTACTGAACTTAGAATCATATCTCTAGCAGGCCAGCTAACAAGGAATGGAGATAGATGGGTGTGTAGTTAACTCTTCCATCCCCAAAGGTACAGTCAGCCTTCCCTGTCTGTCCCCGGGGCAAAGCTTCTCCAGGATTACAACCCAGGACCTCTTGCACCATACATGAGAATCATACCCCTAGACCAACCTTCCCCAAACTGGTGACCTCCAGGTGTTTGTGTAGGAACATAGCCACTTTAGACTGAGTAACACCATTGGCCCATCTAGTTCAATATAGTTTATACTGACTGGCAGTGGCTCTCCAGGTTTTCAGTCTTTCCAAGCTTGCCTGAAGATGCCAGCGATTGAAATGTAGACCTTTTGCACACAAAGCATGAGCTCTACCCACTAAGCTATGATCCCTGCCATGTACAGCAGGATGTGCTGGGCATATAGCCAAAAGTTAATTTTGGACTACTGTTCCAGACCAACTTTGAAAGGATTTCATACATCTTTGATAGAATTCCATTAAGAGCTTGTTTATGCTACTCTAACAAGATTAGCTCTAGAGAATAAATATACCATTAATAGAGCTTCTGACATCTTGAGCAGCATCTTTGTCAAATAATGTGTGAAGTCAAGCAGGATTGAGCCAGATTGTCCAGACTTAAATTTAGGCTCTGGAGTATCACTCTGGTATGAGGGAGGGAGGATGAGAACAGATCACCTTGCCAGGAATATGAGTATGCTTTCCCATCTGCCCCCTGCCTGCTTACCTATGGCTTCTCCAGACAGATTCTTGGTGCTTAGGAGATTTTGCCTCCCAGAAGGGCTGAAGCCTGACTCAGAATTTTCCACCAGCAGCCACCTCTCATCAGCTTGCTCAGCTTTCTGGGGCAGTGGGTCTGCTGCTGGGTGGGGGGAGAGGTCTCCAGCAAAGGGGCAACACCAGAGGGGGGAGCCACTTCGGGCTTGAACTAGGGCCACCCCATTTGAGAAAAGAGGTGAACTGATGCTCTCTGGCTCTTTATAGTTTATAGGAAGAAACTCTGTTTATATTTTACATCTTTATCAGCCAATATAGCTGTGGGTCTACTGCCTGCTGGTGGGATAGATGCGAAGGGATGGAGAGAAACAGAGAGCAGACATTTTAACATTAGAGGGCAGAGCTAGCTATGGCAGGAGGAGGTGTCCAGGTCATGAGAGAAGCCTTCCCCAACTTGGTGCCCTCCAGATGTTTTGGGCTTCAACTTCTACCAGCCCTAGCCAACATGGACACTGGTTAGGAATGCTGGGAGTTGTAGTCCAAAACATTTGGCTGGCAGAAGTTGGGGAATGAGGTTATAGAGGAAGGGATTGCAACAGTGTGTTGATAGCTCTGCCATTTGGACTACTATAAGGCCCTCTAAGATGCTGTCTTTGAAGAGTTCAGAATCTTAAACTGGTCTAGAATGCTGCAGCCAGACTATTGGCCAGGGCCAGTTATAGGGAGCTGTTGTAACTCCCTTGTTACAGCAGTTTCACTGGCTACCAGCCTGTTTCTGGGCACAGTTGAAAGTCATGTGCAATTAAATTGTGGTTTGTATCCTGGTTTGTGGGGACTGCTAAAACCAGTTTCTCTGTTTTGGACATCATGGGAAACTGTGTTTGTTCCTGGTCTGATAACTGGACCTCAGTAGGACGATCAGACCAGTCTCCATTGTGCACCAGGTATTATATCAGTGGAGGGAAGGGGTGAGTAAACCCAATCCCCTTATCAAAAGAACAGAAACAGTGAATTTCTTCCTTCAAGCCCTCCTTTACTTGCTAAGTATGAACAAGGGTGACAGAGGGGATGAGGGTTCCCCTCAAATTAGCTATCTGCATGGCACCTGAGATCAGAGTCTCATCTCACCACCACACAGTTGGGCTGGCCCTAGAGAAACAGAAAGACAACAGCTGTGGTAATTGTGCTGGGCAGCCTTCCCCAACCTAGTGCCCTCCAGATGGTTTGGACTACAACCCCCATCATCTTCAGTCAGCATGGCCAAAGGCTATGCTTGCTGCTGCTGATGGAAAGGCTGGGGAAAAGCTGGTATAAGGATTACTGACCTTTTGGGATGTTTCTTTAGGTGTTGCAACTCTAAATTGATATTGCCATTTATGTTCCTGGGCCAGTAATCAATTTTCCTTTAGCTGTTTTCAAAGACTGTTTAAATTTGAAGGCAGACGGAGCTCAAAATATACAAAAAAAAACATAAAATCTGAATACATCTTCTATTGTAAGGCTTACAGTGCAATCTTCTACAGAGTTCAATGGAACTTACTCCCAGGTACATGAGTATAGTATTGCAGCCACAGGATCTTAATATATATGAAAAACTTTAGATCAAGTACCCCATTGTACCATCCTTTCCAAATCTATTTAAAATGTGTCAGTTTGCTCCACAACAATTTGCATACATTCAGTGATCTGCTATACTTCCTCTTTTATTGCTTAGCAAACATTCAGCAGAAGTAACTGAAGACTTTTGCAGCTCTTAAAATACTATTTGATGCAAAAGAGGTGATATCAAGCCGGCAGAGTGGCTATTAAGTTAACTGGCTGAATGCTTCTGATATTTTATTATAATTGTTGTTCATATGCCTTCTTCAAAAATGCAAACCTGGCATTTCAAAAGTAGATAGGAATTGAAACTAATGCAGCAGTTAAGCTGACATTTGCACGTCTGTGTCAAAACCAAATGAATGTCCAAATGCAGTAACCAGTAGCTTCCTTTGGTGCATTTAAATGACCTAAATTTATCATAATGAACACCCAAAGTACTTGAGCTATATAAAAAACAGCTGATACACAAAGATCTATTTCACTGTACAGAGAAGTATAATTTTCAGCAAAAATAAATAAAAAGATTACACATTAATTTGAATTATTCTAGCATGCTCAGCATGCACTCATGCCTAAAAACAAGACATTTATATATCATGATCTTCTAACTGCAATAGGAATTTTTTTTTTTAAGGTTCTGTGTTCGTGGATTTCTGATTTGGATGCTTAGGAACTTGGAAGACAGCAGGAGTAGTTAAGTGTTAAGAGACCGGGACCTGGAGTGAATAGAAGGATGCTTTAATTACTGTCAAGTATTCAGCAAGTGTAAGAAAGATTAGAGCAAAGTGTCACAACAAGAATAGTACGGATATGTATTTGATGTTTTATTTCACTATATGTAGTTTAAGGAGGTTATATTTAAAATCAACATGAAAATAAAGTGCAGGATCTGGGAGAACACCAATATAAAGTATACCTTGTAAACCTTAATGAAATTAATTAGTCTGGAGCCATACATTGGCTACATGTCACTTTAAGCCAAAAATTATGGTTTAATAAACCAGGATGTGAACAAGCAGTTGCTCTCACTTCACTCCTCCCTTCATGTGAGTGGCTAAACGAATCAGGAAGGGATAAGTTTTGTCTGAACCCAGGATTATGGTTACATATACGCAAACAAAACAGGATGATAACCCACCTTTAAACCAAGGTTTGTTGTAGAAATCCTTTGTTTGTTTAAATCCATGACTTGTTAGTGCAGCTGGGTTCAGACATGAACCCATGTCTCAACAACCACCTATGGTTCAACAACAACCCACACTCAACCCGTACTCAACCCTTGAGTGTGGGTTAACATGTTGTCTGAACCCAGTCTGTGTAGTTTCAAGGGCATGTAGACTGCCCAATCAAAATTTAACTAATGCATCTGTGACCACAGCCAGGTCTGACCATGCAGGAACAGGTGCAGCTGGCACACTAGCCTAAGCTGGCAACAGAACTCCTGGTCACAGCCACCACTTGAAGATCTAGTAGCTGACCTAGGCCCAAGAATATCCACAAACTACAAATGTGCTCTTTCAAAGAGAGTGCAATCCCATATAGAACAGGCTGACATCCAAACTCTGAACAGGTTGATCTCCTGATCATTAACACCTTTGTCTTGTCCAGATTTAATTTCAGCTTGCAACCCTCATCCAACACATCACTGACTCCAGAAACCAATTCACATGCAGTTGTACTCAGCACATCACCCCTTTTAAGAAATACCTGTGTAAAATATTTATTTGTGAGGTACAGGCAGTCCCCAAGTTAAGAACGTCCAACTTACAGACAACCCAGACTTAAGAATGGACTTCTGGGTTCCCCAGTGCTATGTCGTTTACGTAGAGTACATAGCGTATTTATACTACGTAATTTGCGTAAATGCCGATTTTAACGTATAGAACGCTATGCTGCTCCAATTTACATACAAATTTGACTTAAAGACATTCTTAAGAACGGAACTCGTTCGTAACCTGGGGACTGCCTGTACTGTCTTTTTTCAGAAGTGAACTGACAGATACATGGAGGTTGAGGAAAAGATGCTTCTCAATTCTACAGAAGGCCACCCTGTCAAATAAGATGGGAGCTATGGGCAGGAATAGTTCCATAAATTGACTCACATACTTCCCACTCAGTGGGAAGCTCTCCTCCCTAATTTGGGGGATACCTCTGCTCTTTCTGAAAATGCCCTGGGTTGAGTGTGGGTGACGTGCTACTTATAATTTCTGAAGAGTCCAGCACAAGAGCAAACATCCCTCCCTTTCCCAAGTTATCTGCATGTAGGAAAGGAGGAGTCCATGATGACCACAAAAACAGCTTGGCTAAATTGGTCAAATCAGAATTTGTGGGCTCATGGGCAGGAGATATTTTTAAAAGTAATCCAGGCTGAATTTAGCACCATAAATAAGAGTTCGCTACACATTTAACCCACATGTACAGCAGGCATTAACTAGCCTTGATTAGACTGCATCACAAGAAGAGAGCAAGAGCTAATAAAGTGCACAAGCAACAGTTTGCTACAACATTAAATGACTGGGGATTTGATTCCCCAATTATTTTTATTTTGAGCCCTCAAGCAAAACTAAGGGATTGATTGACTGAACAGAAGAACCTCCTTTCACATGCCTGATAGAGGACACCATATACAAAATTGTTCCAAGATAAATTTATTTTATTTATTTATTATATTTATACCCCAGGAACCCACGGCGGCTTACATACGTAATCCTCCTCCTCTCCATTTTATCCTCACAACAACCCTGTGAGGTAGGTTAGACTGACAGTCAAGTGACTGGCCCAAAGTCATCCAGAGGGTTTCATGGCCGAGCGGAGACAAGAACCCGGATCTCCCGAGTCCCAGTCCAACACTCTCACCACTACGCCACACTGGCTTATATCCTTCTGTATACTGAAAGTGTTCCCCCTCCCCCCCATTATCGAAAATTCTGTGACCTGGTTTGCACATCACAACAACCAAGGTGTTTTGGGGTTTTTTAAACTCCGGGTTTTTGTGAACACTGCAGCCTTATTATTCCTGCTGTGAGCAGGAGCACTTAAACAACCCTGGCTTCAAAATCTGGATTGTTGGGGGAGAGACAAGCCAGAATTCCTTGTTCATACATCACAGCAAACAGCCCAGGGTTGTTAAGCCACTCCCACTCATTGCAGGACCGATCAGGCAGCAAACACCAGCACACTGCCACAATCACAACAACCCAGGGCTTAAAAAAAAAACCTGGGTTGTTATGACATGCGAACTGGGCCTGTAAGTCCCTATGAAAGTGATGGAAGCCTACATAACTCTTGACACTCCGCTGTTTGTCAAGACACTTTCACTACGTCCAAGATTACAGAAGATCAGTTCACATGATCAACTGAGCTGGCAGCTAAAGTCATAAATATTAGGTGATAAGCTTGCCACTACCATCAAGTACCATGTGGACTTGATGAGAAAAATATATCCACCAACCAATGTGTAATGGTCATTTACACAAGGTAACACATGAAAAGATGTACATATATTCCTGCTTCTTGTTAGCCACATTAGACAGTTGAATGGAAAGGCATAATAGAAGCCTTTTTAAGAAAGGAAAATATTTCCTTAGATTAAGCTAACAGCATTTATAAGATGTATATGGTTGAATCCTATTGTGCCCTTCTCTTTGCAGAAGGGCTTTTGATCAAGTAGAGGACTCCGCTAATTTTTGCTGATTTCCTTTTTCCCCTGCACCCCACATCTGCTTCAGGGACCCACCATAACAGCATGGAAAGTGGTGCAGGAGGAGGAATTGGCAAAGATCAACCTCCTTTTTTTCATTAGCAGAGCCCTCTGCTACATGAAATATTTATCCACGAATGGAAAGGCTCCTGTTCGCAGAAGGGAACCCTTAAATACAACCTAAGTAATTGTATAGATAAGCTGTCATATTTTAAATTTATAGAAGGATAATTCAAACATTGCTTAGTAAAAGTCTAGCGATGAACCCAGGCATCCACTTTATGTCCTTCCTCAAGGCAGAAAAGGCACAAAAAGTGCCCATCTGTGGGTGTAAATTTACTACCACAGCAGCCATACGCCTGCTGTTTGTCAAGATCACAGACAAAAACAAACGAAAGCAAAACTAGAAAGAGAGAAAGAACAACAGAAGAGTGAATAAAACCTTGGCAGTTTATCACACTAGTCGCTAATGACAAGAGAAGTTCACAACAAGGCTATGAGGGAATAGGCGGGAACCCGCCAGGGACATATGCACTGGAACAGTGGGGGAGGTTCACATGAAAAATTCCTCAGCTATAGACGTTCCTGAACAGGGTTCCGCACAGGCGCAGTGCTCATCTATGTGACGCACAGAGACCACTGATCAGAATTAAAGGAAACAAAGGAAATAAATGTACTAATAAAAGCTTACCTTTTCTGCTGGTACGAACTGAGGCCAATAGTTGTCTCAGTCTGAAACGGAAAGAATTGCAAAGATCAGTATCAAAATAAGTTATTTAAGAAGTCACTGATAAATGCTCAGAATATCCAGAATCTGAAAGTATACACATTATACCCCAAATTTCAAGTCTAGTTCAGGCCTGTGGCTTATGCTGGCTCAGCTTGTCTGAGCGTGGAAAGCTAAGCAGGGTCAGGCCTGGTTATTACTTGGATGGGAGGCCCTTCCTCTAGTTTCCTGCATTGAGCAGGGGGTTGGACTTGATGGCCTTGTAGGCCCCTTCCAACTCTATGATCTATGAAATCTATGAAATAGCAGCACCATCAGTTCTAGTCATGAAATCTTACAAACTGTATCTTTCCCAGGTTCGTTATGCTAGAAATTCCTATTTAGCTTAATGGACTTCTCAAGTGTGCATAGGATTGCAGGCTTAATTAAGCATTACAAGTATCTATAAAATATAACACAAACTAAAAACTGTATTCTAAGGCAGAGCAACTATTAGGTTTTTCAAACCTAGCGTTGGAAATTGGGAGTTCATGCCATCATCAAGTTCAAAATCACAGGGAATCAACAGATTACTTAAAGCTAGCTGAAGTCTAACACAGCATATGCTCCATCATAAATATCATGGGAAAGAATGATTCTGAATGGTTCAGATGGAAAGCGAACCCCAAGAATGGTCACATCACAGCATGTCAGCCCTCAGGATGCCTTCAGTTGCAGTGGGGTGAGGCACAACTTATTTAAACAGCTTCCATGAAGGCCATGAAAAAATAGCTGGTGTATAACCTGGACAAAAGCTATGTAAAATTATTTGTCATCAGTGAATAAATTCTAGAATTCCATTTTTAAAAAGATTTGTGGGAACGGTCTGTATTAGCCGTATCTCACATACATTTGTGAACCAATTAATGTCTTCCCAGCTCTTTATAAAGATAAGAACGTTATTTCTATGCCTTGAAGTTGTTCCTTGGTTTCAGAACATTATAATTAAAGTGAACCCAATTACAAAGCAGAAGCTTAAATAAACATATGCAAGATTAATCCTAGATGTGTGCTTCTATCAAATTTTATGCACAAAGTAGACATGTGACAATGAAATAGCGAACTGTTTTTAAACCAAAGTGAATCAATTGACAAAGCAATCTAAATAATCAGCATAACTGAATTATTACATAACTAAGCCAAAGGGAAATGCAATGCGGCGCCTTCTATAATGACTAATTGTTGTTAAATTTCTGTGCCATCCTGAAATAGAGTGATACGCAAATACACAGAGAAAAGAGCCTTGCTAGTTTAGAAGTCAGCCATTTAGGACTTTCCTACTCTGAACCAGCAGCTCAGATTGGGCCTGAAAACAAACTAGCAGTCAATGGAAATTTTTCAGTACTGAAGTAATGTGATCTGAAGCCAAGCCGAGATAATAACTTTTCAAATAATGATTGTTTCATTTCCCATGCAAAGACATCAAATTATAGCACTAATGATCAGGCTTTTAAAAGCAGTACAATTCTGCCAAAGTTAAGCACTTAACTCTCCTAGATCAATGGAATTTAAGTGCTTAACTTTGGCTGCATTGTGTCCTTAAAAACCAAGGTTTGTACTATTGAACAGGAAGAAGCTTTTCTGACAAGAATAGGAATTGCTGTTGTGTTACAATAGCTGAAACATGAGGACAAGAAAAATAACTTGGTTTCCAGCTATCACTACAGGGGACTTCACATTTATTAAGAGGAAATTAAAGAAAGTGTTAAAGGCAGTATACGCTCCAGGCAACAAGACAGCCCATTACACTAGCTAAACTTAGTATGAGAATGAATCCAAATAATTTTGCAGTGTGCAAATTAACCGTTTTTCTGAACTGTATGAGAAACATGCCATCCTAAGGAAAACAATCTGTTCAACCATACTGTTTTTGAAATTCTATATAATTCACAGCATGCAATAAAAATTCAAGCCTATTTTTTCAAAATGATTCAGCATATATGAAGAACATTAGAAACCCAGAATGTACAACAAATACTTTGCGGCACCTTAAAGAGGAATGAATGTATTTGGGATGAGCTTTCATCGATTAGCATCTAAACGTAAGTCTTTAAGATGTCACAAGACCGTTTTTGCAGCAACAGACTAACATGTCTAGACCTCCAGAAGATATAATGTTCCATACTTTCCTTTCTGATTTTTCAGTTTATATCAAGAGGAACATCCAAATGAGGCTTTCATTGTGCAACTGCCCTGCCACATTCACTGAATTTTACAGGGAGTACAGACAACATTGTCTTCCACTTGTAACTCTCCTGTGTTTTCTCACCACTTCTTGCATATTTTTTCTTTCCACAGAAAATGCGTTAAGGAGGAAAAGACAGTTGCACGATGTCTTTTGATTGGAAGCACTAGGAGCTCTCCATTTGGAAGCACCTCAGGGGTGGCTCTCCATATGTTGTTGAAAACTACAACTGTCATCATCCATGACCTTTGGCCATGTTGGCTGGGGCTGATGGGAGTTGGACTAAACGTTACACTAATACAAAACAACACACAGAGACAACCATCCATATACAGGAACTGCTGTACTGAAGTACGAGAACCAGCTCATCCAGATGAGAGAATAGTTGCAGCCAATAACATTTTTCAATTTCTCTTAATTACGGTTAAGAGACTTGGAATGCTGTGCAAGCTCGCACACTCCCTCATCACCTCTTAGCGGATTCCCCCTCCCTTTCAGTATGAACCCAGTACAGTGTTATATCTGCAACGTAAAGACTGTATGGTTAATTTTGAACTGGAAAACCTCACTTTTAACCATTGTTAAAAGATTGGGAAATTTTCTTATGCTTAGCACCAAAAACAATTCATTACACGTGTGTGTGTGTGTGTGTGTGTGCGTGTGTGTGTGTATGTCCTATATAGGGGTTTCTCAGTATCACAGAGGCCTCCTTATGAAGGCATGGACAGTTTCTGTGGAATTTCTGTCTTATTATTATTTACAGTATTTGTATACCGTTCTGTATCTAAGTAGATTCTGGAGCGGTGAACAATAAAAACACAAAAAACAGATAAAAGAAATGAAAACAATACACTGGAAACAAAGTAACAATTACAATGGTGGTTGGAGAGCAGAGATGGCTTCCTGGAACAAGGAGGTCTTCAGCAGGCGCCGAAAGCAGCACAATGTCAGAGCCTGCCTGACCTCCAGAGGCAGGGAGTTCCACAGAAATGGAGCCGCCACACTGAAGGCTCTTCTCCTGGTGGACTCCAATCAGGCCAAAGGTCCATGAGGAACCACCTGGAGCATGCCATCTGATGACCTCAGTGACCAGGTGGGTTGGTATGGGAGGAAGCGCTCGCTCAGGTAACCTTGTCCCAAGTTGTTTCAGGCTTTGTACACAAGTACCAGAACCATAAACCTCACCTGGTAGCAAATAGGTAGTCAGTGCAGTTCTTTCAGCAAAGGAGTTGCATGCTGAAAAGCCAACATGCCGAGCTGCTGCATTCTGCACTAGCTCCAGCTTCCGGAGCAGCCTTATGGGCAGCCCCACGTAAAGCGCATTGCAGCAATCCAGTCTTGAGGTTACTAGTGCCTTTATCACGGTGGCCAAGCTATCCCTGTCCAGGAGAGGCCGTAGCTGGCGAACCAATCAAAGATTGTAAAAGGCACTCTGGGGCCGCCGCAGTCACTTGGGACTCCAGTGACAATGATGGATCTAGGAGTACCCCCAGACTATGAACCTGATCTTTCGCCTATCTCCCGGACTTGGGAATCACTCACCCACAGGGCGTCCATCTTGCCAAGATTCAGTCCCAGTTTATTGGTCCTCATCCAGCCCATCACTGAGTTCAGGCACTGATCCAGGACTTGCACAGCCTCTCCTGATTCAGTTGTCACAGGGATATAGAGCTGTGTGTCATCAGCATACTGATGGCACTTGGGTCCAAATCCCCTCATGACCGCTCCCAGCGGCTTCATACAGATGTTAAACAACATTGGGGACAAGATAGTACCCTGCAGATCCCCATAGCGCAATTACAAAGGGTTCGAGGAATAGTCACCCAATCTTACTCTCTGAAATCGACCCCGCAGGTAGGACTGGAACCACTGTAACACAGTGCCTCCAATGCCCAACCCACAAAGTTGATCCAGGAGGCTACCATGGCCGATGGTATCTAAAGCTGCTGAGAGATTGAGCAGAAATAACAGAGTTGCACTCCCACTATCCTTCACCCAATAAAGGCCATCAATCAGGGTGACCAAGCCTGATTCAGTCCCATAACCAGGTCGAAACCCAGACTGGAATGGGTCTAGATCAGGGCTCTCCAACCTTGGGTCCCCAAATATTGCTGGCCTACAGCTCCCAGCATACCCAGCCAGCATGGCTAATGGCAAGGGATTCTGGGAGCTGTAGTCCAGCAACATCTGGGGACCCAAGGTTGGAGAGCCCTAGTCTAGATCATCATTATCTGCCAAGAGTACCTGCAGTTGCTTCGCCACAACCCTCTCAAGAACCTTCCGTAAGAAAGGGGTATTTGCAACTGGGTGGTAGTTATCAAACACCGTTGGGTCTGGAGTGGGAATTTCTGCCTTATTCCTCCAACCAGGCCTGTGGCTTACGCTGGCTCAGCTTATCTGAGCATGGAAAGCTAAGCAGGGTCAGGCCTGGTTATTACTTGGATGGGAGACCCCTCTTCTAGTTTCCTGCATTGAGCAGGGGGTTGGACTCGATAGCCTTGTAGGCTCCTTCCAACTCTAGGATCTATGAAATCTATGACACCACTCTAACTTGCTTCTTACGTTGATATGATATACCAACGTAAAACCTGGGTTAGGCACGAACAGAAGGAGAAGCAGGGGGGAGACAGATATGGCAGGTAGAGGGAAGGAGACAGGTGGCAGTGGCAGTAGGTGGATGGGGAGGAGGCAACAGGGGGCACACTGGCGGCAATGGTGGGAATTATTCTCCTACCAGACCCCCACATCTGTGGAAGTGCATGTCCAGTGAGCTACCCTGGAGGACTGGCACTGGACCAGCTAAGAGCTATTGTGCCATTTGTACTCCAATTTTTAACCTCCATTTCCTCAGTTCTTAACTTCTGAATGTTTATGAATACCAAAGAGCATGGTCTTCATATCTCAGGGACAAACACTAACTTGTCCAGTAACTACCATTCCTTGTCTCTGGAAAAGTATGGCAATCTGTGGCAGTCTTTCCCAATGCATTTTTACAAAGTAGTAATTTACTTTGTTCAACTATCTTACTTCAGAGTAAGTGTGCATAAGATTGCAGCTTTAGCTTACAAGTAAATTATCTTGCTTACTTAGTATCTTTCCACGTGTACATAGCCAAACTGAAATCTGATTCTCTAAACACATATAATTCTGCAGAACTAAAAACATGAGAGCTGCAATAGGTTCTGGATTATAGATTGTATAAATGCTCTATTTAGTTGCAAACCAACTTGTTTCAATTGTTGTATCAAAATGTTCAAGAAATATGAATTTTAAAATGGAAAAACTGATTTTAACTCAAAGGGCTAATACTATCTTTTTCCTTAGTGATTGAAATAATGAGTTACGTTCCTTCAGCTTAAATCAAGCCGATTGATTTAATCAGTTTACCCAGAAACCCTTTTTTGAAGCAGACCTAGCCTGATCATTCAAAATGCCACCTTGGCTGACTTGGCATGCAAAGAGAGGACTTGCTGGAGCAAATAACACAGGCAAGATAATAGGCAAAATAATAGGTCTTGCAACGGGCTACATGGAAAGGATGAAGGAGTCATGTTTGACCTGAGATTCCAATCCAATCCCAAGTGTTCTTCATAGTGATGAATAAAATACTGCACAGCGAAAAGGAGGATATTTAAAGGAATATGACTGCATACATAAGCAATACAGCACAGATCCATTTCTACTGAATGAAAAGTATTTACCTGTAATAAACCTCCTTCATCAAAGCGCAGAACTTCTATTATGCTATCTGACTGGATGAATGCTGTGAAATAAGAGAAATAAAAATTAAAAACTTTATTCAAATCAACTTATGTTACTTATTGTTTAGGAACTGTGATGCTGCCATCTGATTTCCACCTCACACCTCATATGTTCGACAGTTAAAATCAGAAGAACATAAACTTTAAAAACTTTTTTAAGAACATAAAAGAGCTCTGCATAAAAGATGCAGAGGGTGCATCTAGTCCAACAAGTCAAATGCCACCAGGAAGTCTACTAACCGGGCATGAACAGGATCTAGTAACAGCTCTCTCCAGTATCTGCTATTCAGATATACATCGTCTCTGAACATAGATGTTCCCTTTAGCTATCATGGCTAATAGCTGTTGATAAACAAATGCATAAAGGATCGGTCTAACTTTTTCCAAAAGTCATCTCTGCTAGCGGCCATCACAAACTGGCTGCTTTCAGACATCACAATAAACCACTATTGTTATGGGAGTGAGCTTCAGGCTTACACGCTCCCACTCTGCCATCTCCTCCTCTGCTGCAACTGCAAGAAATTTGGAATCTTTCACTTCCATTTTTGATTAAGTGCAGCTTGTCATTTTACCCGAACCTGACAAACTGCAGCTAATCTTAACTACAGTTTGTTTGGAACAAGTCAACTTCAAACCATGTGCTATGAAGATGATGATTATGATTAACATCACTATACCTGTGCAGTTTACAAAAGATTAAAACTTTTAAAATACAAAAAAAAATGTAATATAAAAACCATTTAATAACAAGGGAAAGAAATGGTGGAACCCTTGGTAGCATGCTGTGACAAGTTTGTGCTGCGCTTTGAAGATAAAGTCGCTCAAATCTGACACAAATTGGACACCACAATTATTGCAGTTCCATTAATAGAGGTGCCCAGAGCATCGGCTGGTTTAGTTTTATTGGATGAGTAATAAAAGGATGCAGATGAGGTGCTTGGCCAACTCCAGTTGACGACCTGTGTGCTTGATCCTTGCCCTTCATGGCTTATTACATTTAGATAAGGAGGGGATATCCAGCTGGGTCCAGGAGGTTGTAAATCCCTCCTTGAGAGGGAGTGGTGCTGGCCTCTTTAAAGGAGGCGGTAATCAGGCCACTCCTGAAAAGGCCTAACCAGGACCCAGATGATGTTAACAACTATACTGGCTACCAGTTGTTTGCCGAGCCGAATTCAAGGTGTTGGCGTTGACCTTTAAAACCCTGTATGGCTCCGGTCCAGTTTATCTCAAGGAGCGCCTCCAGCAACATCAAGTAGGCTGCTCAACAAGATCTGCCACGGACAGCCTTCTCCCTGTCCCATCAGCCAGAGAAACCAGGCTGGTGGGGACTAGGAGGGCCTTTTCTGTGGCAGCCCCCCAATTTATGGAACTCTCCCCCCAGTGACCTCCGCCATGCCCCTTCTTTGATTAGCTTCCGCCGTGCATTAAAAACGTGGCTTTTCAGGCGGGAATATGGGGTGGGTTAGGATTTTTTAAGTTTTGTGCTGTTTTTAATTGTGTTTTACACTCTGTCCCCCCCCCCCCCCCGTATTTTATTGGACTGTACATTGCTCAGAGTGGCCGGATGACTGGCCAGATGGGTGATTCAAAAATAAAATAAATAAATAAATAGTCAACATCCCCTTCCTGGGAAAAGTGCTTGAGCAGGAGGTTGCCGATCAACTTCAGGTACTCTTGAATGAAACTGGTTATCTAGGCCATTTCAACTGGGCTTCAGGCCTGATTTTGGAACTGAAACTGTCTTTATTTATTTATTATATTTATACCCCACCTTTTTTCCTGCAAGGAACCCAAGGCAGCTTACATAATCCTCCTCCTCCTCTCCATTTTATCCTCACAACAACCCTGTGAGGTAGGTTAGGCTGAGAGTCAGTGACTGGCCCAAAGTCACCCAGTCAGTCTCATGGCCGAGCGGGGACTAGAACCCGGAGCTCCTGAGTCCCAGTCCAACACTCTGCAGGATAACCTCTGCCAAGAGAGGGACAGGGGGAGTGCAACCCTGTTGATTCTCTTGGACCTCTCGGCGGCTTTTGGTACCATCAACTATGGTATCCTTCTGGATAGGTTGTCTGAGTTGGGAGTTGGAGGCACTGCCCTGCAGTGGTTCTGATAATAATTGAACGGCCAATTCCAGAAGGAGATGCTGGGGGATTATTGCTCTGTGCCTTGGTCACTACGCTATAGGGTTCCACAGAGCTCTGTTCTATCCTCCATGCTGTTCAATATCTACATGAAACCACTGGGGAGAAGTTATCTGGAGGTGTGGGCTGAGGTGTCATCTATATGCAGATGGCACCCAGCTCTATCTCTCCTTTTCATCAAATCCAGGTAAGGCAGTGGCTATTCTGAATCAGTGCCTGGGAATGGTAATGGACTGGATGAGGGCCAATAACCTGAGATTCAACTCAGACAAGGTGGAGGTACTGTTAGTGGGCGGTTCATCTACCTGGCTAAGTGGTGTTCAACCTGTTCAATAATCCCCCAGCACTCCCTCTAAAGGATCAGGTTCATAATTTGGGGGTGCTCTTGGATTCAGCATTGTCACTAGAGGCATGGATGGACTTGGTGGCATGCAGCACTTTTTATCAGTTTAGGCTGATATTCCAACTATGTCCTTATCTGGACAGAGATACCCTAGCTACAGTTATCCATGCTCCGATAATCTCTTGTCTAGATTACTGCAATGCATTATATGTGGGGCTGCTTTTGAAAATGGTCCAGAAACTTCAGCAGGTCTAAAATAAGGCAGCAAGACTGTGAACAGGGACTGCCCAACATGAACATATGCCAGTACTTTTTAATCTGCACTAGCTGCAAAGTCCATGTCTGGGCTCAATTCAAATACTGCTATTAACATTCAAAGCCCTAAACAACTTGGGGCCAGGTTACCTGTAGGATTGTCTCTTCCCATATATACCCAAGAGCATCCTCAGTGGTATTTCTCCAGGAGCCCCCACCAAAGGAAGTGAGGTGGGTGGCTACTAAGAAGAGTGCCTTTGCTACTGTGGCACCCCAGCTGTGTAATGAAGTTCCCAGAGAGGCTCACCAGGCAACTACGTTATGCTTTTTTTGGCACCAGGTGAAGACTTTCATATTTTCCCAGGCATTTTAGTCTTTTAGACTTTTATTTATTTATAATACATTTTTATATCGCCTAATAGCCGAAGCTCTCTGGGCGGTTTACAACAGTGGCTGTTGTTTTAAATCTATTTTTGTATTTTAAATCTTTGCATTGCTGCTAGGTTTTTAGTTTTTACTTTTATTTTATACTGTTGTTTTAAATACACCTGCCAGAAAAGCCCCAAGGAGACTGAGCCCTTGCAGGCTCCTGGGACATATAAACTGGCCTGCTGCTAGGCCAAGAAGGACACTGGACACTTTGCATCCTGAGACTGGTGAGGAGATGTTGGAGGCTGAGGAAGAGGACTGTCTGCTGCTTTAAAGATCCTGCTGCAACTGCCCCCCCCCACCCCTGCCTTCCAGCAAACTTCCCCTGTCTCAGGCCAATCATCCAGGCAAAGTGACAACACTTACCAGAAAAGCCCCAAGGAGACTGAGCCCTTGCCTTGCACACCCCCGGGAGATATAAACTGGCCTGCTGCAAGGTGGCAGGCTGCCACCAGCAGGCCACCCCAAAGGGGGCAACACCAAAGGGGGTTGTCCCTTTGGAGGAGCTGCTTTGGGGGGGGGGACACAAGGGCAAAGGCCACCCCCTAACATCTGTCCAATTGGGCTGCACAGAGCCCTTGGTGGGAGGATTGCTTCATAGGGTCTGTGTATGTTCCTAGGAGGGAAGATATGGGGCCCAGTGGGGCCCCCAATCAGTTTAGTGATGGGTCGAGGGAGAAATGGTATTGGGAGGAGGGCTAGCCAGTTCAGGGGAATGCAGCCCAGACAATTAATGGCTGTGCCATGTTCCAGCCCTCCTCACACCTGCAGATTTGGTGGTTGCCCTATCAGCCTGCCTTCGGGGCTCTGGATGTTGCTTTTAAATGCCAGATGGGTGCAGAAAGACCTCCCTCATCCATGATCTAATAGTGGATGAGGTGGGCAATCTGGCATGTATAACCGAGACCTGGGTGGGCGAAGAGAGAGGAGTTAGTCTCCCAGTTATGCATACCGGGGTACTTGGTTCAGCATCAGGGTAGACCTGAGGGCCGGGAAGGGGGGGTTGCTGTGGTCCATAGGAATTCTCTCTCTCTCTCCAGGCTCCCTGTTTTGTCAGTCTACTGGTCTGGAGTGTTTGCATCTTGTGTTGGACCAGCAGGACAGATTACGGATTCTGTTGGTGTACTGCCCACGCCGTGGCTCAACAGACTCCCTATCTGAGCTAACGGGAGGTGGTCTTGGTTGCAATGCTGAGGTCCCCCAGGCTGCTGTGGGGATGTTAACATCCATGCCGAGGCAACCCTATCTGGGGCGGCTCAGGATTTCATGGACTCCATGACGACCATGGGACTGTCCCAACATGTCATTGGCCCAACACATGTAGCAGGGCACATGCTAGATTTATTTTTTTCAGTCGGTCATGGGAATAGTGATCTGACGATGGGAGACTTTGAATTGGTCGCTTTGTCATGGTCAGATCACTGTCTGCTGAGATTTAGACTAATGGCAACTTTCCCCCTCTGCAAGGGTGGGGACCTATTAAGATGGTCCAGCCCTGGAAGCTAATGGATCCGGATGGTTTCCAGAGGGCCCTTGGAGAGTTTCCAGCTGATATGGCTGGCAGTCCCGTTGAATTCCAGGTCAATCTCTGGAACACAGATTACCCAGGCGGTTAACACAATTGCTCCTGAGCGCCCTCTCTGTAATAGAACTCGTAAGGCTCTGTGGTATACCCTGGAGCTGAGAATAATGAAACAAAACAGGAGACAGCTTGAGTGCAGATGGAAAAGAACTCCTAGTGGATGCAATCGAGCCCTGGTATGTGCCTATAGCCAAGTATATTTAGGGTAGTGAGAGCAGCAAAGAAACAACATCTCACTGCCTCTATTCAATCTTCCCTTTGCTGCCCAGCAGAGCTTTTTAGGGTCGTCTGGGGCCTACATTACACACTGGCCGCAAGGACATCTTAGACTGAGGCCAGCTGAAATATATTTGCTAGGCACTTCCAGGAAAAAATCTCTTGCATCCGCTGGGACTTAGACTCCAATGTTAGGCAGTTGAATCTGACGAGGTACCCAGAGCCCAGCCTGGGAAAAAGACTGGATGAATTTTGGTTGGTACAGCTCGAGGATGTTGACACGGTGCTTGGACCGATTCATGCAACCACATCCGTACTGGATCCTTGCCCCTCTTGGCTTATAAAATCCAGCAGGGAGGGAACAGCCGGCAGGGCCAGGGAGGTGATCAATTCCTCCTTGTGAGAGGAAGTGGTTCCGGGCCGCCTGAAAGAAGAGGCAGTGAGGCCACTCCTGAAGAAACCCTCTCTGGACCCGGAAGATCTTAAAAACCTTAGGCTGGTAGCAAATGCCCCTTTCCTGGGCAAGGTCCTTGAGCAAGTGGTTGCCAACCAGCTCCAGGCGCTCTTGGATGAGTGATTATCCCATTTCAGTTGGGGTTCAGGCTGGGATTTGGCACAGAAACAGCTTGGGTTGCCCTTTATGATGACCTATGTCGGGAGAAAGACAGGGGGAGTGTGACCCTGCTGATACCCCTGGATCTCTCGGTGGCTTTCGATACCATTGACCATGGTATCCTTCTGGGGTACCAGTCTGAGCTGGGAGTGGGGGGTACTACACTGCAGTGTTTCTGCTCCTACTTGGATGGCCAGCTCCAGAAGATGGTGCTTGGGGAATGCTGCTCAGCCCTGTGGATTCTCCAGCATGGGAGCTCCCCAGGGATCGGTTTTGTCCCCCATGCTATTTAACATCTACATGAAACCGCTGATTGGGGCCATTTGTAGTTTTGGAGTGCGTTGCCATCAGTACGCTGATGACGTGCAGCTCTATTTGTCCTTTTCATCTCCATCAGGTGAGGCTGTGGATGTGCTAAACCGGTCCCTGATTGCAACAATGGACTGGATGAGGGCTAACGAACTAAGCTCAATCCAGACAAGATTTGAGATGCTGTTAGTGGGTGATTCCTCTCACCGGATGGAGGGTGTTCAACCTGTTCTGGATGGGGTTGCACTCCCCTTGAAGGAGCAGGTTTGTAGCTTGGGGGTCCTCTTTGAGTCATCATTGTCACTTGAGGCTCAGGTGGCTTCAGTGGCAAAGAGTGCCTTCTACCAGCTTCAGCTGGTGGCTCAGCTACGTCCCTATCTGGACAGGGATAGCCTGGTTTCAATCTTTGCCCTAGTGATCTCAAAATTACTGCAAGGCACTCTGTGTGGGGCTCCCCTTGAAGACTGTTTAGAAGCTGCAGCTTGTGCAAAATGCTGCAGCCAGGCTAATAACCAGGACCAGAAGGTCTGAACATATAACACAAGTCCTGGCCCACTTGCATTGGCTGCCTACATGCTTCTGACTCTGAGTCTGATTCAAGGTGCTGGTTTTAACCTATAAAGCCTTACATGGTTTGGGATCACAATATTTGACATAACACCTCTCCCAACCGCAATCTACCTGGACACTACGTACAACGTCTGAGGCCTTCCTCCGAGTGCCTCCTCCAAGGGAGGCTCAGAGGGTACCAACAAGGTGGAGGGCCTTCTCAGGGGCAGCACCCCGATTGTGAAATGATCTCTCCACTGAGGCCCGCCTGGCGCCAACTGTGTCATCTTTTCGGCACCAGGTTAAGACAGCCCTCTGTGTGGAGGTGTTCAAGGATGTCTAGGGTTATTCTAATGGCTTGATGGGGCACCCATGTCCAGTGTTTTTAACAGGTCCAATAAATAAATGGTTTATTTAATAAACAATTATTAAATATTGTTTTTGTTGCTGAACTATTTTAAATTTCTTAAACTGTTCTAAATTTTGTATTGATAAATGATTATGTTATTTTATTGTATTATGGCCTTGTTTAGGCACTGTTGTAAACCACCCAGAGAGCTTCGGCTATTGGGCAGTATTAGAAATGAAATAAATAAATATTATATCTTATGTTGTATTTTATAGTTTTAATTGCTGTGAACTGCCCAGAGAGCTTCGGCTATTGGGTGGTATAAAAATGTAATAAATGAATAAATAGGCTTATTTCAAGCAAACCATAGTTAATATTAGCCAGTTACCAGGTTCGCATGATCGCTGCCGCAGGGGGCATGGTTTGTGTTGTCCAAACCTGGGTGGCAGGGGTTGTTTGAGGGTTAAACAACCCCCAAGTAACCCATGGCCTGTAGTAGAGTTATTTCGTGTGAACTGGCCCAGCTTGTCGGGGCTGGAATGCTAAACTATGGTTAATAAAAAATGGAAGTGAAAGCTTCCAAATTCCTCCTCACAGCTGAACTGGAGGGTAGGTAATACATGTGAACTGAAGACTTGCAGAAGCTTGCTCCCATCATGAGATACCATGATTTAGTATAACGTCCAAACACAGCCATTGTGACAGGGAATTCCATATGTTAGCTAAGTGTTGTGTCATTTACTTGTGATTTGTAGGGAGTGCAATATACAATGTATCATGTCTGAATCAAGAAAAGACAACTATGTTCTCTGGACAACTGGACAGAACCAGTGAAAAGTTCAAGTTCCAGTATATTAAGCATTTTGATAGTACTCCTACAACACAGTTTAACAATAAGTTACCCAACCTGTTTACACATTAAAATGAGATAAAAGTTAATACATTTTAAACTGTAGGTGAAACTTTAGAATTATTTTCTGCTCTCACCAATGAATAAACTATCTGAGTCTTATAGACTCACCAGGCAAATGGTATCAGAGGCTCCTGGCTTTCAAAGTCCTAGGTTTTGAAGGCATGGGATGTGTGTGCATTAATATATGCAGCTCTCTCTCACCCCTCATCATTATTACAGCCTTGCTATGCACACAACAAAATAGCACTACCCCCAGCCTCAGTAAAATGTGTTATGGAATGGAAAGATCTGGTCACACAAGACGTTAGTGTGTAAATGTATCAGGGCTTCTTTTACAGTGCAGTGGCAGCTAGACCATATTACACCAAACACTGGAGAAGTTTCTTTGAAGTCAGTCCATAACATTGCACTCTGATTTCATTTCATTATGGTAATCTTTGGCAGCTGGGAAAAAGATATATATCAGCAATGAACAGACAACTGACCTCACAGCATTCTAGCTTCAGAACTTTCTGGAGTTTATATGTAGCTGTCTAAAGTTGTTCTCTTGATCAAGAAAAATGTTAGCCAGCCAACAATTAGGTTCCATTAATTCCTCCATGATTTTAACTTTCTTGCGCCTTTAGAGTCAGAACTGGGTACAAGAAGTTACGTAATTTTTTCTCCCACAACCTGTTCTAATTCATACTCCATTTTTTTCCTACAAGAAACAAATTGGTTCTGTGGCATTTTAACCCCCTCCTGCCATCATGCATGTGTGTTTTAGTTTAAGGACTTAATTAAGAGGGTATTGTGATGTACTGGACCTCAACTAATGTGAGTAGAGAAAAATGAAGCATTGTGCAGCCAAGGTACTGAAAGTCAAATGAGCCCTATGTGTTTAAAATATAATTAAATGCCACAGCTACTCTGTTGATGCAGTAGTTAGGATAAGAAAGTGTAAAAATTCAGTTATTTCAAATCATATACAGGATGTTGAATTAAAGGATAAGTGCAAATATATGATATCATGGGAATTAACATGACCATTCCCAGCGAGCCTCTTCTGGGAAAAGTGCAGAAAGTGATGATGCAAGACAGCGCCTTCTTGGTAGTAGCACCAATATGGATGTACTCCTGTGCTACAAACTATAATCCTTAATACACATTTTATATTAAAATGAAATTGTCATAAAAAAAATTAAGTCATAGCTTAATTGGAGTCAGAACCCAATAGCAGATTTGTAAAATACAGTCATGCCTTGGATTGAGAGCATAATTCGTTCCGGAAATGTGCTTGTAATCCAAAACACTCTTATATCAAAACGAAATCCCCCCCAAAAAATTTGTACACAGATTTTTTATTTAAGCCGTACTACAGTACTTGTATTGCAAGACGTCGCTTGTATATCAAGTAAAATAAATAAATAAATAAATATTTAAAAAAATTTGCTTGTCTTACAAAACACTCTCAAACCAAGTTACTTGCAATCCAAGGTATTACTGTATATTTTTTTTAAAGTGTAGGAGGGTTACATGAAAACCAGCCAATAGTTTTTGTTCCCTTTTTTAATGCTAGGACAGCTCACAGATTAGTATCTTTGCAAGTAGAAAGACCAGTTTTTGCATATCATGCCGTGGAGTTCACAGAAAAGTTCAGAAAGCTTTTTACAAATTGTGGGTGCTTGAGCAACACATTCAACAGAGAAACCCTGCAAGGCACACATGCTAGTGGTGAGGCTTCCCTCTTCAGAAGATACTAGTATACAGTAATACCTTGGATTGCAAGCATAATTCGTTCCGGAACCGTGCTTGTAATCCAAAACACTCTTATATCAAAGCGAGTCTCTGGTGGGTGTGAGCGGGGCCGATTTCAGCCCACTACGCCTGCTCGAGGCGAGCGGTTACATCCCTACCGGTTGTCTTTCAAGACCTTGCTCGTTTATCAAGTCAAAAAAATTAAAAAAAATTGCTTGTCTTGCAAAACGTTCTCAGACCAAGTTACTTGCAATCCAAGGTATTACTGTACGTGGGAACTGCATATCCAATACTTAGCTGAGCCACAGCAACTCCCTGCTTGTATATCTTGAGGAACATATTTGACTGGCGGGAGTATACATTTCAAGATCAACAATGAATGCCAAGGTACAAGACTGAGGAAATGCAGTGAACAACCCCATTTATAATGGGAGTTCCTATATCCCATTCCAGATCACATAATAATTATTTGGATTCGGATTCAGACAGCTTGCCTGCCTGCCCCCAACTCATCACCATTGTCAGACACTGAATAGATCTGATGGAGATGGGGGGTGGGGCTAAGCTGCACACTAAATGCAGGTTACTCCAAAACTCCCACATGATCTCACACAGGATCCTTATCCTGCTGAGCAAGAGAAAGATAACTGTGGGATGCCACAGGAAAGAGGAAATGGGTGACTACCATCATAACCCACTACAATGAATGTGAAGAACTCCTTTAAAATAGATCCAGCAGATACCATGGCCATATCAGTCCTATCTCATGATCAGTTGTACCAAAAGGTAGCTAGCACATAGGTCTTAAGAGCATACAACTAACCCTCTTAAATTCAAAGCAAAGATCAATCAAGCTTGCACAAATTCAACACTTAAAGGAAGTGTCAGACTGGTAGGAATTCATTATACATAATATATATATACATATATATATTTATAATATAATCTCTCTCTCTCTCTCTTACACACACACACACACACACACATGCGCACACACACACACACACACGCACACACACACACACACACACACACACACACACGGAGAAATAGATATGGGGCAGTAAGTTGCTCAGAGAAGGTCTATCCAGTCATAGATTTAAGGCTGCTCACAAGGCTATCCTATTCCTGACTGTAAATGTTTCTAACCTGGATAAAAACAAACCCAAGAGCCAAGTATGCAAACAGTTCATGAGTGACTGGTCACATACCATGCTCTAAGCCATCAAGGTGGCTCAAAGTCATTTCTCTGAGATACCCACTGCTTAGGCAGGAGCTACAGGGCTCATAAGCCTCCAACAGAGCTATAAAGCCATTTGTTCCTGCCTTGTCTTCTATCATTGTTGTAAAGTCCTCAGGGGCTTGCTGCACATGTGGTGATTAGCCACCAGTGCTCTAGTGGCTATTTCAAAGTCCAGTACACATTTCACCAAGGTACGCTAGTTCAACATTCAAAGAGCATGAGCTGTATCTAAGACCTCAGTTCAGTGCTGAAGACAGCCACAAATAAATAACCTTTGTATTCTGCCTATAATCTTCAGCCCCAGTCCCTGGCCCTATCTGTAATATAAACATATATCCTCATGGATAAGTGAAAACTTGAATTAGCTTTTTACCAGGTTTGCCTGTGTTACCTTGCTCTGATTTGTGTCACTAATGAGATCAGACCACACATTTAAAGAACAGGTCTGAGAAGAAAAACAGGTGTGTATATATAAAGAGGAAAAACACGAGAAAAAGAACATTAAGAAGATGAATCCACAGTAATTGCATTAGGCTATTTTCTACTACACCTCTTTCCCTCTTATCACTACATTTTCCCCAATTAGTTTGGGCATGCATCAGCCTTTGCCCATTTCCCTAGTTCTCTCAATGCCTGACACTGCATACACAAATAGATGCTGCACATGGATGTTTTTCAGTTATACAAAGGACTAGACAACATTGTGATTTAAATATAAACAATTGAGTGTTCAAAACCATATACTTTAATACAGAAGTTATTGTCCTTTAATGGGAATATATATATATATATATATATATATAGTATATATATATCACAATCAGAAGAGATTAAGGCTGTATTTCATACATAATTATCTCTAAGTATCACTTAACTGATACTGATTTCTTTCTGAGTTAATAGGCATAGGCTGGGGTGCATGCATATTAAAAATACGATAAAGCAGTAAGGAAGGAAAGAGAAATCTAAGAAGCTATTATTCAGGCGTAGCTAGTAGAGAACAATCACAGGTGGACTGGGGAGACCAGGTTCAAATCTTCACTCAGTCATGACACTGGCTGGATGACCAGGGGCCAGTCACACACTCTCAGCATAATATACTTACAGGGATGTTGTGAAGATAAAATAGGGGAAGGGGAGAACCATGTACACCAACTTGAGCTTCCTTGGAGGAAAGGCAGGATATACGTAAAAGTCATAAAATATCTAAGCAACCTCAACAAACTCAAAGGAAGGAAGCAGAAAGATGATCAAAAAACCATATATTTGTTAAATCAATATACTAATCAAGCATGCATATTAAATATATACTGTTTAGCAAAGATGCTTAAGATTTTGGTGCAGAGCACAAGGCCAAGAACAATTCATCTGAAATGAGAGACAACACCATAAAAATAGTGTGGAAAATGGAGAGGAGGATGATGATTATGTAAGCTGCCTTGGGTTCCTTGCAGGAAAAAAGGCGGGGTATAAATATAATAAATAAATAAATAGAATCAAGACATGTGGGAGAAAGGACAAAAATAAGTAGGCAGAAGACAACTTACAGGTGTTTTTTTAATACACAAGAAGATTTGGGTGTTTAATGCATTTAATGAAAAATGTAATGCATCCTGCACTGCAATAACTCAGCCTTCCCCAACCTAGTGCCCTCACAAAGTTTAGGACCACAACTCCTAGCATTCCTGGTAACTGTCCATGCTGGCTGGAGTTGATAGGAGTTGGACATCCAAAAAATCTGGATGGTACCAAGTTGGGGAAGGCTGCAAGATATCATAGAAAGCTTGTAGAAGCGCTAACAGCATACAGAACACAGCTAGGGGTAGGAATGTACTTAAAATATTACTGTACAGTATTCTAGTTTTACGGCTTGGATCCTAGGATGTTAACTTAAGGAAGTCCACAGAAGGAAAATTTCCCATTTTCTCCTCCTCTCTGCAGCTCCTTGAAAAGCCTCATGGGATGGAGTGTCAGGCAGGGGGAGGGAGATAGGAAACTTTCATTCCATGCACTTCCTTAAGTTAACAACTTAGGATCCAAGTCTAAAATGTTTACATAAGAAGAGCTATGCTGAATAAGACCAAGGGTCTATCTAGTCCAGCATTCTGTTCACACAGTAGTCAACCAGCTGCCTGATCCATGTCAGATGGTTCAGAATATTTCAAAGCCATACTGCATTCTTTATGAGGTTTCATATAAAAAACAGTAATTTAGAAGTGCATAGTTGTGTTGTTGATATGAAAGCTAATGATATTAGATTAAGAACCAAATATGCTTGTATCTACTATGTAAAGGTTGAGCAGCTTCAACTTGTTTCAATATGCATTGTACAGATTCTCTATTTAACAAGTTTAAGCCAGCATCTATTTTCTAAACAGGTTTACCTCCACTCCCTTCTCTTTGTAAATACAATACATTAGGTCAGTATATGAAGAGTTAAATGAGCTTAGCATATATTTTTTTACACCTGTGACTTTATTTGTACATGAAATTATCATGTTACCAGACAGTGGGATGATCTTTCAGTAAACACTACAACAATGTGGATCACAGGAAAATTACTTGTGAAATAGTATTATTTAAACATGGCTTAACAGGTAACTAGGTCTTCTGTGGTTGTTCTTTAACCACAAATGTTCCCAGGGGGGGAAACCCACAAAGAGCTGGCAACTTTGTGTTAATCAAGTGTGAAAAATAGAAGTGTCTTTTGATGATAGTGTTGCTAACCCAGAAAACTAAAAGGACGCTCCAGGAGGAAATCCTCACACTACTTTTCAAAGAGCCTGTGCTTAGCAGGATATATTAAAGACAAATACGGTACGGTAAGTATTTTTTTTACACAGTAAGTTGTCTATATAGGAGACAATGTAAACTTTTCTTTTTTAAAGAGCATTACTGTTTGTACTGCCCTCTGCTGCCACAATGAGGTTTCTTTGAAGAGCTGCAACTGAAGCCTTTAGAGATTTGCTGGCCTACTCACACCAGCACTATGAGAATGAGATCTCACATATAGGCCCCATTTGCATGCAAGGACAATCCAGCGGTAGTGGCTAAACAAACCAGGGAAACTCCATTAAACCCTGGGTTCCAGCTCTGGCTTGCCGGAGGAAAGGAAAGCCAGAATTCCAGGTTCAGTCATCACATTAAACAATGACTGCATCCCTGGGTTGTTTAGCCACTCCCTCTGGCAGTGGGAGCAATTCAGCTGCAATGACTAGCACACTGGCTCATTCATGACAACCTAGAGTTTTCTTTAAAAAATAAAAAAAAAGGTTGTCATGTGAACAGGCCACTGGATGGTTTGGGTACAGACTGGATGTATTCCTCAAGCTCACAATAAAAGAGATACTGCATTCTTTTGTGGGAAGTGGTTATGCCATGCACAATAGTTACATTTAGTGGACCTTCTTCCTTTCTAACATTGCTGTTGACAGTAGAGTACTAACACTTGTGTATCTTCCTTATAGATTCTGTTTAACTATTGGTTTCAGACTACAAGGTGGAATGCCAAGAGGAGTTACTGGAGGCCATTGATTGATAGGGAGAGTGGGTCAATACAGGGCCGGTGCTACCATTAGGCCAACTAGGCAGCTGCCTAGGGCGCAGGGCTAAAGAGGGCACCAGAAATGCCTTTTAAAAAAATACAGCCTCTCAAGTGGGAAGGGGGCAAGAATATCTGATCTTGCCTAGGGCACCAAACTGCCTTGCACCGGTCCTGGGTCAATAAAGAGCTTCCACCAGCACCATTAAGGCAGATAGGTCCTACACAGCACCTTTGTTCCCAAGCTATTCATGAAGGAACTGCAGACCTGCTCTTGAACTTCACTGCCAAGAGGTAGATAGAGACTAGCCCAGGGATTTTATTTCTAATAAGCAGCTTACTATTTTGAAGATTGAAGTTTTTCCAGTTAGCCATTTTCTTTTGTGAAAGTAAGGTGCAGCAGCATCTAGGATATATTGTACCAAACACAGGAGTAGTTCCTTTGAAATCTGATCTTTTGTGAAGATATCGTTCACAAAAAATGTGCATAGAGAATGGCCCAGGTTTATAGGAACCACCACATATGTTGCAAGCAGTACAGCACAGCAAATATGTCACTCCAGCCCTGGTTCAGATCAGTTATTTGCCTAGCCCCTTTCCTCTTCCCCACTGCATGTGAAAGGGGTGTGTGTGATGCTATAAGTGGTACTGCTATGTTTTCCTGGTCAGTCTGGTTTTTCCTTCTATTTGGTGTCGCTTGTTTCCCTGCTCCCAGCCACACTTTCTCACTCCTCTCTTTTATAATAGGAGGGAGAAAATCCAGCCAGAGTAATCTGTTGCATTTAGCAACACTATGGTGGCTGCTGGGAGTCCCATGAGTAAACAGGCAGCAGGAAGATAGGTAGGCATACTTCTGTACTTGCCACTTGGCTGGTGACCTGAGGGCAAATGCTATTCCATGCAGACAACCAGTCAAGTGGCAAACTGCCAGACTAGAACACGAATAGGTATTTATATTGCAAACCCAGCAAAAATTGTTTAGCTAACAAAACAATGCACAGCCAGAACATCTGTATGCACTTGCCTGTCTAAACCACAACTATGACTTTCAGACACTCTGCAAAAGTGAAAAACTAGATGAAGATATTTTTTTCAAATGACAATTAAGACTGCAAGTGAAAGTGATGCAATTTCATGTAATGCTCGTTCAAGTGTTTCAGAACATCTGATGTAAATGACAATTTGAAAAAAAAATACAATTTCAGCTTTGTGTTGAAACCAAAAGTTACGTGTATGCCATGTTTCTGAGTAGAAGCAGCATATATCCCCATCTGCGGACCCAGGCTACCTAAAGTTGCCCAAATGTTTACAATACACTGTTAAGTACAGGCCAGAGAACTTCCATTGGAACTAAAAAGTAAAACTCCTAATCATGACTCAAGCAAATACAGTCATGCCTTGGATTGAGAGCATAATTCGTTCCGGAAACGTGCTTGTAATCCAAAACACTCTTATATCAAAACGAAAGCCCCCCAAAAAAATTTGTAGAGATTTTTAATTTAAGCTGTACTACAGTACTTGTATTGCAAGACGTCACTTGTATATCAAGTTAAAAATAAATAAATAAATATTTAAACATTTGCTTGTCTTGCAAAATGCTCTCAAACCAAGTCACTTGCAATCCAAGGTATTACTGTACTTGTCTTTCAGCCCACTTACAGTCACAATCAGGTGTGACTTCTGAAAAATGGAATATACTGATCCAGCAGTAAAAAATTACGGTAGCTGCTTTTCACATCACATAGGACCAGAAAAGTTTAATACTGCACTAAGTAAAAGATTCTTCCACCAAGTCTGATTAACAGCAACACCTAACTGCTAACTAGAGCAACAGCAACACCTAACTAAAGGGTCATCTTCCTCTTTCGGTTGTTTTGAAGGCAGTGACCACCTTAACCAAAAAAATTAACCCAGTTTTCATACAACCTTTTAGTCTGCCGATGTGCATAATAAAAGAAACTGAGATCTAAGGCATGCCCCTAAAGAGGTTCTAAAACTGGAACCCTACCAGTCTCCTAAAAGTTCACACCTGAAACAACATTTAAAAACCTAGATCCTAGTGTAGGTAAGCTCCCACTACATAGTAACCACCATAGCAGACATCAGTCAGGCACTGGAATGAAAGGGATGAACTGCCAAGCCACAAGAACAGGGGCACATGTCTTACAGGAAAATGAGCAGTCTCTTGGTAAGAAGTTAAAATGGCAATACACAGGCATTAGAAGCTAATACCCCTCTCCTCTATCCTTCTAAAGGGAATGAAAAAGACTGGTAGAGAGGTAACAACCAGAAAGCTCAACACTCTTGTGGAAGAATGTGGCAACAGCGGGTCAGAACCTAAGGTGATACAAAGTAACCATGTGTAGGCAAGCAGAAGATCCAAGATCCTTCTCAGAGTTCAGCTTGCCCTGGAAAAACAGAGGCACTGTGGAGGTAAGCACATAGCTACTCAAATGTAGATACAGGTAGAAAGAGTAGCTCTCACAAACAGTCACTATAAAGTAACAAGTACCATGTCAAGTCCTCAGAACAATAATTTGCCCCTTTGGATACTTTAAAGCACAAAAACAATTTGCAGGCTAGCCTGGAACTACCACAGAATCAGAGAGCAGACTATCTGAATGGATCAGAAAAATCTATCAATGACATTGCAAGACTAACTGCTGACCTTGCAAGTTCTAGGTATACACAAAGGCAACTTTTAAACAGGGTGAAGCAGCAAAATCTCCACACAAAGTGTCTATACACAAACCACTGGAAGGATTTATTTATTTCATTTCATTTCTGTATCGCCTTCCTGCTAATGGCAATTCTCCTTGGGCTCTATAAACTATGCACCCAGAAAAGAAAGTTCACCAGATTGTAATATTTTGATCAGTTTAAAGCACACTGGTCAATACAGGTTTCAACTCAGCTTGATCAAAGTTTCTGTGTCAAACCAAAGTTAAGGGGATGGGTTTTCAGAAATTCTACCTGAGATCACACAATGTGGGTTTCAATGCTACTAAACATTGCTATAAGTTATCAAGAAGATGGCTCACGTCTGGCAGTTTATTTGATATGTTCCTTCTCCAAGAACACCTGCTATCATTTTCCTTCAGTGGCTAGAACCCCTGGCTTAAAGCCACTTTTCTGCTGCCTTTCAGTGCTCAATGAGCAGCTCCAATGCTCAGCTGCCCAAAGACCACTGCTGAAACATTTTATTTGGCCCTGAAGCTGTTTCAGTAGAGGTAAGGTGAAACTTCAAACAGTACACAAAAATAAACACATATTTAAAAATGTGAATTGTCTGATATGTTCTGATAAATAATCTTCAGGAGCACTGTAAAAATATAGTTAAAGAACTAAAAATGCTAAAGTTATATTTGTTCCTAAAGGGTATCAAAATAACTTGCACGATCAATAAATCTTTATAGAGTACCAGTTTGAGGTGAGGGGGGCATGCACTCTAATGTTGCTCCTCCTTTCTTTTTGCTCCTGGAACTGAATCGGCAATCAAATCCAATGCCACTTTATAAAAAGCTGAGTAAGAGTGACCATATTTTATACATTAACTTCTCAATATATAGCACTCCGGGAGTTTCTTTAAAAAAAACCATTTCACTACAACCAGGCAGACATCATCTCCACCACTCAAGCTTTAAAAGGTTACCAAAAAGAATTTCAGTGTTTTTTGTTTTTTTTAAAAATGCAGTGATGTCCAGGAACCTCAGCAGACTGTTTAGAAAAAAAGTGCTACCCAGTGGGGCAAAGTACAATCTGACAGGGAGCTCGGCGTGGCCAGGAGAAATATTTTAAAGAGCGTTTTTAAACAAACAAGCCAGATCCAACCTTGGCTGTGGATGGTGCAGTCGCTGCCCTTGCCTTTGGGGGGGGCTAGCAAAGTGGACAAGAGTGGACTAGTGTTCCATTTCCATCCTCAACGTAAAACAGAATAAAAACAGCAACTTTACTTCATTAGCAAATGCATTTGGGATGAGCAGGGCCAAACAAGCGGAGAGCTTCAACAGGACTTGCCACCGCTGTGCCCAAAGCGGGGAGAGCTAGGCCCAACGGTGGCAGGTCCCGAGCCGGGTGGAGCGGTTAACAGGGCCGGCCGGTGAGTTGGCAGCCTGGCTGGGAGGGGACGAGACGGAGCGAGGGAACCAAGAGAAGGAAAGGATGTGAGATATCCGACGGGTGCTCTTAGAGAGAAGGCTGGATGGCGGTGGTGAGGACGTGTTAGCAACTGACTTTAGGCAATAGTATGGAAATATTCAGAAACTTCACTATCGTCTCTTTTGAACTGGAGATTGGGGGGGGGGAGAGAAGAAAAATAATTATGAATGCTAGTAATATTAACGCCGTGCTTCTGGCAATGTCGGGTACATGGCTGCTAAAGGTCCCGTGAGGGTGACCAGGACGGGTGCACTCACTGAGCAATTAACTGAAGGAGCGGGCAAGGAGTATAAGGGAGGCGAGAAGGGGAGAAACCGCGGAGATGCCCGGGAATTTAGCAGGCTGGGCATTTAAACACCTGGGGCAGGGGAGGGGAAGAGCGGAGGTATCTGAGGGAGATACACGAGAGGCTGGTTATCGTGAGGGGAGCGCTCCTGTGAAATGCCTGCGGTCGTCCGGTAAACACTGCCTGGGAGGGAGGCGCCCAGCGCTCGCTCACTTCTACCTCACCTTCCTTCTCGGCCCGGGCCGCGTTCAGGAGCAGCGCGACCAGCAGCCGCAGCGCTGCTCCGAGCCAAGGGACCGCCGCCGCCGTCGTCGCTGGGATCTCGGTTACAGGAAGGGAAGACCCGGAGGACCGAGGAGTCGCTTCCCGCTTCAGCGCTGCCGCCGCCATCACACTGCTCCTGCCGCTACTAGTCCTACTGCTTCGGCTACTGAGAATCCTGTATCCGTGTCTGAGGGGGCCCTGTTTGGCCCGTAGGGTGCGCGAGGCGGTTCTCGCCGCGTCTGTCTTTCTCCTCCTCCTCTCTCCCTCTCGTTGGGGCGCGTGCCAGTCAGCCGCGGCAGTGGCGCTAGCGCCCGGCGCGCGCACCTCCCACACGCATATACACACGCGCGCTGCCCCCTCCCCTCGCGCGCCGATACCAGGGTGAAGGGGGCGTGCCCCAGCCCCACTCATCCCCCCCCACCAGAGAGGCCGAAAAAGTCTATTGTAGAAATGTTGCCATCTTGGATAAGGGCATGGACGGTCCTTATTTTTGTGGGAAGTGCTGAAAGTGTAGGCATTCCGCCATCTTTGGTAAGGGCTTGAGCGGGTCCGTTTTGTTATTAATCCCTATGGCGTGCTTCGGTTCCGCTTATACCCTCTTCTAAGTACAGGGAGCGTAGAAACTCCGCCATATTTCGTAAGGGCATGAACGTTCCAGTTTCATACGGGGAGCTTCGCTTGAGTCTCAATTTGAGACTCAAATATTATTTCTGTTGAACCTGACTGAAGTTGTATTTACGCTTTCAGAGCCCTCTCGAAATCCGACAGCTTCCAAAAGATTCACGAGTGTGGAGGGTTGGCTTTAAGGAGGAGGTGCTAAGACAGAGAGCATTTTGGTACCAGACGGTGACGCTCTAACTTGTGTGTACTTTACTCTCTATGGTGCTTTGGGTTCTCTGACCGCTCTATATATCGCACTCGTATTTTCTCTGGAGGGAGTCCTAGTATTGCGCGCGCATCTCTTGCCTTAAAGGACCTATAAACTGCATAATTATAAAGTCTTGTGGGTGAAAAAGCAATTTGGAAAGGGAGTTGTATTAGTCCGTTACTGAGGATACACACACAAACAAAAGTTGTGTTGTACTTTAAATACTTTCACAGCGTAATCCTGTACATGTTCACTTGGAAGTAAGTCCCATGCGAAGCCCCTTAGTGACTGTGTTTGGGGTTACAGCGTAGATTTAGTTTGGTATATAAGCATTCGTGGGCCAGTCCAACCCCCTGCTCAATGCAGGAAACTAGAGGAGGGGTCTCCCATCCAAGTAATAACCAGGCTTGACCCTGCTTAGCTTTCCACGCTCAGACAAGCTGAGCCAGCGTAAGCCATCTTTAATTGATAGTCATTAAGGTACCACGAGGGGAGAAATCCCCTTTACTAACATTACAGAGACTATTGGAGAAAAGCTGGAGCCAAATAAAAATAAAAACCAGGAGTGAGAGTATTGCTGTTACCTGTCGGCGCTTTGATCCACTTTAGAGAGGTCATGCAATTTCCCACCCTTTGCTTGTAACGGAGAGACATTCCCATTACTGAATTCAGTCCCCAGCTAACTTAGGTAATGTAATTTTGGACTATTCCGAGGGACTTAATTCTGACTAAACATGTTTAGAATTGCACTGCAAATCTGTCGCAACAAAAAAGCAAAACAAAGTCTTACTGCATTTTTTACATTTCTAAATCGCCCAATAACTAATGTTCTCTTGTAGCACCTTAACGGCTAACAAATAAGTTTTCACAGACTAGAGTCCGTTCATCGGATTCATGAAGTGTTATCCCCAGTTGGCAGGTATCTAGGTGGGGGAGGCAGGGGATGGTAAACAAGTTAAATGGTATTAAAATGCAAAATGTGCCATCTGTGACACATTCAATTAAAGCTTTAAAGTATGCAAAAGATGTACAGTGACCATTCACAGCCACAATCACCTTAGAATAGCTACGTAAATTAACATTTGTAGTGGGACAAAAGGCATTGTCTCTATTCAAGCCCTAAATATAATAAAAAAGGAATCATTTCAAGAACACATTTTCTTTAAGATTGCCACAGCTATTTTTTCTAATGCACTTTAACTTTTTAAGTGCTAGTAGCCAATTCTAAAACATTGTCATCATCATCATCATCAGGCGATCACTCGTGACCGAGTAAGATTGTCTTCCGGGATAAGAGGAGGAAATTCTAAAGAAGATTGTGTAGACTCTAGCGATGGGTCCGTAAGTGACTGTGGAGGCCAATTCTAGATCCACACAGCTTCCCACAGTGAGGACACAGGTTACCAGATAGAAGATGGTCCTGTAAAGGATTCATTTGACGTGCTTTTCGCTTAGCACGTTTCTCCCTTTCACCTTGCACTCGGGCTTCTTCAAAGTCCATGGAACCTTTGTGAAAAGCCAACCTCCATTTAGATCGTTCATGGGCCAGAGCTTCCCAGTTTTCGATGTTTATATTGCATTTTTTTAGATTAGCCTTATGAACATCTTTAAACCTCTTATATTGACCACCGATATTCCGCTTTCCATCCTTGAGTTGGGAGTAAAGTAACTGCTTTGGGAGACGGCAGTCAGGCATTCGAACAACATGACCGGTCCACTGAAGTTGGCGTTGAAGGATCATTTTTTCAATGCTAGTAGTCTTTGCTTCTTCCAGTACACTGACATTTGTTCGCCTATCTTCCCAAGTAATTTGCAGGATTTTCCGGAGGCAACGTTGATGAAACCTTTCAAGGAGGTGGAAGTGACGTTTATAGATAGTCCATGTTTCGCAGGCATACAATAAAGTTGGTAATACAATGGCTTCATAAACCAGTGTTTTGGTCTTCTTACAAATATCCCGATCCTCGAACACTCTATGTTTCATTCGAGAAAATGCGGCACTTGCGGAGCTCAGACGATGCTGGATTTCACTGTCGATGTTAGCTGTAACAGAAAGATAGCTGCCAAGATAGAGGAAATGATCGACATTTTCCAGTATTGTCCCGCCAAGCTGGATAGATGGCATCACCAAAGGATTGGCTTGCACTTGCTGATGAAGCACTTTGGTTTTTTTGATGTTAAGTGAGAGACCAAGTTTTTCGTATGCTTCTGCAAAAGCATTTAGGATAGTTTGGAGATCATCCTCTGAATGTGCGGAGACCACATTATCATCAGCATACTGAAGTTCCACAACGGAGGTTGTAATTACCTTACTTTTTGCTTTCAGCCTGCTGAGATTAAAAAGCTTTCCATCTGTTCGATATATAATTCCCACACCGGTGGGAAGTTTCCCCTTGACAAGATGTAAAACCATGGCGATGAAAATGGCAAATAATGTTGGGGCGATAACACATCCCTGTTTAACACCTGATCCCACTTTAAATGGAGCACCATGAGAGCCGTTGTTGTCCAAAACCGTTGCCGTCATGTTGTCATGGAGAAGTCGCAAGATATTCACAAATTTATTGGGGCATCCAATTTTCATAAGGATAGTCCAGAGAGCTGTACGGTCTACAGTATCAAAGGCCTTAGCCAAATCGATAAATGCCATATAAAGGGGTTGATTTTGCTCCCGGGGATGGCCAAGATTCTACCCCCACTCCAGAAAGAGTGACAAATATTGTCTCAATTCAAAACTTCTATTTATTGTAACTGGAGTACTATATAAGGAGGAATTGTAGAAGATTATTTTATATCTAAGTGTGCATACCTTATACCTTATACTTCTATTTGTAGATATTATTTATTTAAAACATTTTTACTCCACTGATCTGTTGAAAAAGACTCACAAATGGCTTGCAAAGATCAGTAATATGACAGTCCTGCCATCAGGCTTACAGTCTAAAAGACACAATGCAAAACGAAACGGGATTGGGAGGAAGGAGGAAAAAAGCAAACACACACTAGTTCTTAGTTAAGAAGTTCAGTAGGTAGTTCCATAACTGAGCAGGTCCTGGAGCTGGATCTAAGCATAATAGAAGGCTGCTGCTTCCTGTGCCTCTGATGGCCTCAGCATTAGCAGTTGGTAGCTGGAGGGAGTGGGGCATGCATGATGGAGGATATCAGGCTGAACAGCTGGTATAGCAAGGTGGAAAAGAGAATGTAAGCTACAAAGTCCCTTGTTCAAATCTTACCATTAGGTGGCCTTAGGCAAGCCACTGTATCTTACCCTCAGTCGCCAAACTGAAATATGGGAACAATGCTTGCCTACCTTACAAAGTTGTTGTAAGGAGATGATCATGTATGTGAAACACTTTAAATAGTCAAAAGCACCATACAAGTTGTTTATTATAAATATTATTTCATTTCCTTCATTTATACTTCAGTGAATCTGAAATAGGATACCTATCATGAATATTGCAACCATCATACCAAAGGGTGAGATACCTGCCTTGGGTGATAAAGCTCCCATCTCTGAACCAATAAAATCTACTCCTTCTCCTCTCCACTTCATGTTCACAAGCAACATGATGTTCTTCAAGTCTGGAGCCGGCCAAACAACTGAGCTTTCTTTGATTTCTGAGCCTAGGGTTATGAAACTCTATTAACAGTGAGAGACTGAATCCGTGATGAAGTTTTGAGTTTACCAGCCAATCCTAACATGTCAAACAAGAAGTTCCACCATGTTCAGTGGGGTTTGTGTCCCAGTAAGTAGGCCTGTAGCCCCTCCAGTACTAGAGTTGAATGGGACATGAATATCATGTAGCCTAAGTCCTTACCTTAAGGGAGCATTAACCATATACGGGATTAAGGGTGCAATCCTATGCATGTTTAGACAGAATAAAGTCCTATAACTCCCAGCATGCCACAGCCAGAATGACTGGCTGGGGCATGCTCAGAGTTGTAGGACTTTTTCTGTCTAAACATGCATAGGATTGCAGCCTAACTCATCCAGTTATCCAGATGACAATGTACCACAACTAGAGAACACCTGTGAACCTGATGCTTCATTTCAGATATTCCTTTTGCAATACAGGCAGTCCCCTGGTTACGAACGAGTTCCGTTCTTAAGAGTGTCTTTAAGTTGAATTTGTATGTAAGGCAGAACAGCATAGCATTCTATACATTAAAATCAGCATTTATGCAAAATGCATAAATTACGCAAATTGCATAGTATACTATGCTATGTACTCTACATAAACAACGTACTGCTGGGGAACCCAGATGTCCGTTCTTAAGTATGGGTTGTCTGCAAGTTGGATGTTCTTAACTTGGGGACTGCCTGTATACGGAATCATTTTCTGAAATCATCTAGTCATAGAATAAGAGTAAGGAGGAGACCTGGGTCTATTGCAGTGAGGATGCTTTCTCCCATTCCGAATCTTGGAGGAAAATATGTCCTGCGTTTGTAACCTATAACTTGTTTGCATGCATAAATATTAACACTTGAACACTACCTAAGAGAACGTGGCACTATGTATATTTTGATTGCATATAAGTTTTGCTCTCAATCCATGTGGCATTAGTGAACCATAACAAATATGCCATAGATTTATTCAGAGCATTAAGTTTCTGGCATTAGAAGTGAATAAATATTTATTGTTTAGTCCCCAAGACGTTTCTATGTAGTACAGGCGGCCAAACTGGGGCTCTTTGACAGTTCAGTTGCAGGTTTTAAGCCAACAAAGATGTCCATGCATTCTGAGGCTCCTGGCATCCTTTCTGAGATACCAATATACCAGACAATACCTGCTCTCTGTAATGACTTGGGCTGTAAACTATTGGAGTTGGAAACCCTTGGAGATCTACCGCAAATCACCCAGAGATCTACCCTCTGCCTTCCCTTGGTGTAGACAATATTGAGCTAGATGGATGAATAAAATGACCAATGTCCCCTCCTCTAAATACCTCCAAATATAGAGCAGTCAGAATATTTACATCTTTTTGCTCATTTTTTAAAAAATATTTCAATTTCTGTGCAGTTTACCAACATTGCAATTGAAATCAGCATTTCAACCAAGTTGTTGTTTCTCTTTCTTCTTTCCCCCTAGTACTTCAGTGCCTCCTGCTTTTCACACTGAGAAGCGTACAGTCTGTGACATTATGACCCTAGGTATATGTTTTCATTTTTCCATTGTTCTCCGGTTTAAGCTACATACCGGTAGCTGGAATTCCTTTGAAGGCACATGTCTGCTTCTTAGACTTCCCCTCAACTTTCATTTTCATTCTTCTTGTCCTGTGTGTGGGACTTGCTAATCTGTGTCTCGTCCCATTAAGCACATTGGCCCAAGTCTCTCAGGTTCTGTTTTGAATCCCAAACTCCATCTTGGAGTGCATCATCCACTGGTTCTTACAGGTTGCTCCTACAACTCATTCTCCTCAATTGGTCTTCATGGCCCAAAGCATTTTCTGCCCTGACTATGACCGCTCCTGGGAGGAAACCATCAAATGTCTCTCAAAGGGTAGAGCCAAGTAAGCATCTCCCTAAGCATGGACATTTATCCCTTTGAGATTCAAAGCTTTCTCAAATGGTTCTACAACATGCATACTCACTTAAATCAATCAGCACAGGATGACCTAAAGCAGGGATGGGTGGACTTCAGAGTTGTCAGCTCTACCAGAACCAGAACCCCAAGATCCACCAACCAGAGCCAGGTGGAAAAGACATACACTTGGAATCAAAGAACAGGGTGCCTCTAGACACATTCTGGGAAATATCCAATAGTGCCGCTGCACTCCTGCTCCTTCTGTTGCACCAGCAGGACCCACTGCTAGTGCAAGGGGGAGTTAGCACTTCCTAAAGTAAACCTGGAAGCAAGTGGAAACACTCATTTCTGGATTGGACAGGTCAGTGGAGCTCCCTTCTGTGAGCTCTGCTGATCTGGCCTGTTCCGGAAATTTATTTATTTATTTACTGCATTTCATCCCACTTTTCAGACAATTGTTGTCTCCCAAAGTGGCTCACATCAATCAAAAAGAGAGACGGGCCCTGCAATCAGGCTTACAAACTAAAAATGACAAGATGCACAAGTGGCATGGAAGCGGAGGGAAAAGGAAGAGGAGGGAAATCCGTTTTCCAAGGCCAGAACAAATTGGTGAGCTACAAGAGTGCATTTGAATGCACTTTGGACCAGGCTTATCTTCCCTTTTGGTGTTCCTGCTTGAACAAGAGTTGGTGGCTCTTGTTCCTTGAAAATGAGCATTTTCATTAACTTCAGGTTGCTTTAAGAACTGCTAGCTCCCCACTGTGTTAGTGGTGGCTTCCCACTAGTGCGTGGGCAGGATAGGATACTGCCCTCTGGCTCTACACCTAGGACTTTATTTGCAGTAACAGAACTTAACTGAGCTCACTCTCCTTTCACACAAAAGTCCAGCCTATGTATGTTTAGACAGGAAGGAAAAGGCCCTACCACTCCCTCTGTGCCCCAGCCAGCCTATGCATGTTTAGACAGAAAAAATGTCCTACAACTGCCACCATGCCCCAGCCAGGCTGGCAGGGGAATGCTGGGAGTTGTAGGACTTTTTTGTGTCTAAACATGCATAGGATTGTGCCCTTAGTTGCTCTTGGAAAGGTGGAGCTTCTTTCTGTGCCACAAAGTCTAAACATTCTGCTGCTCTCCTAGTTAGCACACCCATCACAACCAGACCATGTAGATAGTAAACTGCTCCTAAATTGGAATAAAGAACTGTGTGGCTCCTTGCTTCATATACCTGAGATCTGGATTCTCAAAGAACCCTTTCATTGTTTCTGTGGGACATTTCCTGACCCACAAGCATACAGTGGTTGGGTCCCACGGTCTACAGTTCTGTCCTATGTTACAAAATTACCACTGTGTCTCCCGATCTATTGGGAATGTTTGTGAACATTCCATGATACCATACCACCAACCAATTGTTGCTGCCAGGGGCTTCATCACACAAAATATTTCGTTTCTAAGAGGGATCATTATAATCTTCATATGACATAGGTTTCTGCAGAATCCTTTGACCTCTGATGGTGAGTGAGTGAGTCAGGAAAAAAGTATCTTTGAACCTACGATTCAGCTTTGTGCATGATTGGACATGGTAAAAGATTATCTGTATCCATTTGAATCAGAAAAGTATTGCCTTGTACCTCCATTCACTATTAGCAATTAAAAACAACAAAAACAAACAAACATTGGGGAAGGCAAAAGTCAGGAATGTGGTATGACCAGGGTTGTCAGATCAGAACTTTAAAAACTTTTTCTTTGGGGACTGTTTGGAAGTAATGGCAGTTGAACAACAGTGTCCCACACTGCAGTACTGCACTCTAAAACGGGTGGGCAGACCTCAGGCTTGTGGGATCTACTTTGTTGTGTTGTTTTTTTTACTAGAACTCCCTACTAACCAAAGCCAAGTGCAAAATACTGTAAAACCTTGGATTGCAAGTAACTTGGTCTGCAAGTGTTTTGCAAGACAAGCAAATTTTTAAAATAAATTTTAACTTGATAAACAAGCGACGTCTTGCAATACAAGTACTGTAGTACGGTCAAGAAAAATGAAGACTTTACACTATCATTCTTTATTGCAGCTTAAATTAAAAATATGTGTACAAATTTCTTATGGGGAATTTGGCTTTGATATACAAGTGCTTTGGATTACAAGCACGTTTCCGGAACAAATTATGCTTGCAGTCCAAGGTATTACTGTAGTAGGTTGGGTTGGATGGAGTTGGGATTCAAAATGGTGGATCATGGCTGAGTCAATTACCTTCTGCACCTCATGAGCCATAACTGAGATGACGTGTGTATATAAGTACAAGGCTTCATCTGAGTTACCTACTGCAGATCAGGGGTTCTAATAGCTAAAGTGGGGGAGGAGGGTTTGTTGTTGCTATTGTTATATTCCTTTCTGATACACCACAGATTATTCAGGAATCTACTAGTAGATCCTGATCAACTTCTGCCCACCCCTGTTCTAAAAGCAGTACAATCCTATACATGTTTACTCAGAAGTCAGGTTAACTGTGTTCAGTGTGCCTTAGCCTTACTCCCAAGTAATTGTGTATAAGGTTGTCACCTGAGGTTGTAATACTATGCACATTTACCTTGGAATAAGCCCATTGAACACAGTGAGCCTTACATCTGAGTAAACCTCTGAATGCAATGGGTCTTGCTGCCAGGTTAGTGTGCATAGGGGTGCAGCCGCCATGCTCACAGTCATAGTTGCCAATCACTTAAACATGGTCAGGGTGAGAGTGATCTTGAAAAAGCCGCTGTGAACCGGGGTGAATCTCAGGTGGGGTGGGTTAGATGGATAGCGTTTATGAACATGAAAACATAAGAAGAGCCGTGCTGGATCAGATGAAAGGTCTGTCTAGTCCAGCATTCTGTTCCCACAGTAGCCAACCTGATGCCCATGGGAAACCCACAAACAGGACATGAGTGCAGTAGCACTATCCTGCTTGTATTCCCCAGCAACTGATATGCAGTGGCATACTGCCTGCCTCTGATACTGGAGGCAATATACAGTCATCATGACTAGTAGTCTTTGACAACCTTCTCCTCCATGAATTTGTCTCATCCACTTTTAAAATCATCCAAGTTGGTGCCCATCACTGCATCCCTGGAGTTGCTCCTCCTCTGTACCATTGCGACCTGCTTGTTCACCTGCCTCTTGCTCTGGCCCAGACAATTGTGGTGGTGGTGAGGAGGAGGAGCAGTAGATGCCACTACACTAGTACCTACTTGCTCACTGCCTGTCATGCAAGCAATGATGAGAAAGAGGATGAGGCGCAAGAACAAACTAGTGGCAATGACAGTGAGAAGTTAGATTCACCAAGGGAGGGGCCCCATTAGGACTGACTTGCCCAAGGGCCCTCAGAAACCTGGAACTGGCAGCGGTGGGGGATGTCTGGTTTTAACAGCAAAAGGGCTATCAGGGTTAGGAGTGCAGAACTTTTATCTTGCCAAGCACTTTTCTCCCAGCCATGCTGACACCCAGTATTGGAACCCGGCTGAGGGGGAAAGCATTTGAGAGGGGCAGCAGGGAGGCCTGCCAGGAGTGGAGGAAAGGTTCTGTACTTCTCACCTGCCCTTCGCCCTTTTGCATTTAAAACCAGATAGCCCCCCCCCTTTGCTCTGTGATGTGATAGTTCCATGTTTAAACACATGGGACTGCTGCCACTGTCTTTACTTTGGCCCTAAGATCTCCATATATAGAGAATGCCAGAAAAGAGCCACCAGCAAGATGTCATGGGGAGAGGGTGGGGGGTGGGGAAAGATGCACTCAGTGAGTGGTTCTTGCTGTGTGAATAGGGGGAAGATATAGGGGTGGTGCAAGCATCCTATTTTCATTCATGAAATCTTGGACTCTTGGAGGGGATGAGTATCATGTCCAAGGAGGCATTTGACAACCAACTGGCAACCACTGCTTTGATGGTTTCATGAATCTGAGACCATGACAAAGAAGCCCTTGTGTCTGACAGTCTCCCATGGAATTTTTATTTTATTCAAGATTGGATGGCCTTATTTGTTTGTTTGTTTGTGTTATTTTTCTGTACTTTTAAAGCGCCCAATAACCAAAGTTTTCTGGGCAGTGTACAATAATTAAAAACAAGGTCCAAACATTAAAATGAAATAAAAATATTGCTGGAATGAAACCAAGATAAAACCAGCAGCGAAGAGTAAGAACCATTACAGCATTATAAAACCAAGATGAAACTGGCAGTAGAATAAAGGCACTGAAAATTATGAGAATTATGATTTGGGTACCAGATAATCAGTTCAGGTCAATACAAACTTATGTCTCTTGGTACTTGGAGAGCCAGTACTTGGAGAGCCAGTGTGGCGTAGTGGTGAGAGTGTTAGACTGGGACTCAGAAGATCCGGGTTCTAGTCCCCACTCTGCCATGAAACTCACTGGGTGTCTTTGGGCCAGTCACTGACTCTCAGCCTAACCTACCTCACAGGGTTGTTGTGAGGATAAAATGGAGTGGAGGATGATGATTATGTAAGCTGCCTTGGGTTCCTTTCAGGAAAAAAAGGTGGGGTATAAATATAATAAATAAATAAATAAATAAATAAATACTTAGGTAGAGAAAATGAAAAGGGACACTTAATTTGTTTTAAATTCAGCCTTCCCCAATCTGGTGCTCTCCAGATGTGTTGGACCACAACTCCCAACATCTCCAGCTAATATGGCCAAGGGATAATGGGAGTTGTAGTCCAACACATCTGGAGGGCACAAGATAGGGGAAGGTTGTTTTCATTGTTCCATATTTATTTATTTATTTATTTCGTTTATACCCCACCTTTTTTCCTGCAAGGAACTCAAGGCGGCTTACATAATCCTCATCCTCCTTTCCATTTGATCCTCACAACAGCCCTGTGAGGTAGTTAGGCTGAGAGGCAGTGACTGGCCCAAAGTCACCCAGTGAGTTTCATGGCCGAGCGGGGATGTTATGGTATGTTTTGTATGTTTGGGATGTTCAGTCAAGGGAATTATTCATGGCAAGCAGGACATAGCATTAGCATAGCCACAGCAAGGAAATATGTCCTGTTATAACAGATTAACACAGATATAAGACTACTGAATATAAAATAGCAGCTTAGTACAATCTAATCCTGACACAAACATACACCTAGAAATGTATTGCAGCCGAAAAAAAATCAATCCATCATTATGGATTGAGGAGGAGGAGGATCATGTAAGCCGCCTTGGGTTCCTTGCAGGAAAAAAGGCGGGGTATAAATATAATACATAAATAAATAAAAATTACAATGAAAGTTATGAAGGTATAGTGGGTGGGTGTCTGTCCATGGTCCCACTTCTCCTTATGCCAATTCAGTGTGTCCCATGTTGCCCCACTGCAAAACTTAGCATATTTGATGCACATGTGTGCATTCGTCTCTAGAATTTGTGAACTTTGATGTAAGAGCTTTGGCTATCCGGTGGCATAGAAATGCAATAAATAAATAAACAGATGCATACATAGGTGAGGGGATAAATGTACACAATTGCAGTTGTGCACACTTCACTTAGATACACCCAACTTCTTTGGTGGCATGCATAAAGGGGGCACTAACTTGTTAGATGTCTTTGTATGCTCATGATGTAATGGGGTTGTGCAGGATTGGCAACAATTCTCCCCCCCCCCCCCCCCCAGAATATACAGGAAGGGTGGTTTGGCTAAAACTGATGGTGGAGCACAAACTTGAAATAAAATGCAGTGTTCGTTTCCTTCTGCCCCTGCTGCTGCTTCCCTTTTGGTTTCCCTTCCAGTGATCTCCCCATAGCACAATGCATGGCATGGCATGGCAAGTTTGTGCTCCACCATCACAGTTTGAGCCAAACCACCCTTCCTATATATTCATTTTGTGTGAGATGGTGATGGGGAATATTGCATCTCTGCCTGGGTTCAAATCCTCCCACCCCCTTCAGAGGAGGGATTTTCCTCAGGACTGCAGCAGAGGAAGAAAGGGTTAAAAATCCCCCCTCCACACCTGCTGCAGTTTGGATCAGGTTAACCCACCACCACCACCTGCTATCTGCATTTTAAAGAGTTCTGCAGGTTAAATGTAAAGACATTTCATACCTACCGGTAGTTTGGCCCTTAGTCATCAGTTCACTTGGGCAAATGAGCCTTCTGTGTAATGGAAAATCAGGATACTCCCCCTCATATGGTTCTTATGAAGATGGCTAAGAGCTGGAATTGTGTTGCATGACATTATAACAATGTTACTGTGGAAAGTTACAAGAGAGGCAGGTCAGGAAACCCAATCTAGGCTTCCTAGTAGGACCAAACCCTATGTATGACCAAACCCAAGTAGCTCTAGGCAAAACATCTAATGGAAGAAGAATGCAGGGCGAGTGCTATCTCTTGTTTAGAGTGCTGATGGGGCATCTTTCTATTCTGATTCACTGCAAGCAAGCTTCTACACTGCAAATCGCAGAAGATAAAAAGAAAAAGGAGCACTTTTGACCACCACTTATCTCTTGTCACACCCACTTTTTCCCAATTAGCTTCTCCAAAGAATTAGGTATTCCTCCCCCTCCCCCCCATATTTTCATCAGTTTGTCTTTGAAACAGCAACATAATTGTTGAAGATTAATTTTATTATATATAAATATAATTTATAAATTTATAAATATAAATTTATTCTTCACTCCCACCACAGAGGTTGGTGGCAGTCAGTAATATGTCTCTGTATACCAGTTGCTGGGTGAGCAGAAGGCAAGCAGGGTGGAGCTATTGCACTCATGTCCTACTTGTGGGCTTCTCACAGGCAGCTGGCTGGCCACTATGAACAGAATGCTGGTCTACATGGACCCTTGGTCTGATCCTGCAGGGCTCTTCCTATGTTCTTAGATTCTACTTTCAATTTCCTCTGACCTGCAAGGTATATTTGTTTAGCGCTCATTTTTCCACTGTAAAGCCTCAGCTTTTAAAATGGAGTTTAACAGGTTTTCTTTACAAAGGGCTTGCAGCTTTATAATTGATCTGCAGTAGCCAATAAAAGCAAAACAATCATTCTACAAAAATCCAGTGTTTTTTGTTTGTTTGTTTGTTTGTTTTTAAAAATCTCTTTATTTTGGACAGTCTAATCCAGATTTATTCAGAGTTGGGTAAGGGTCCTTGTATTCTTTCAGTTTCTAACCCTTCCCATTTGTTCTGCCATTTTGTTGGCTAGGAATGTCCCCTTTCGCATTGCCAAAAAAAGAGAAAAATGCATCACCAAAAAAGAGGACAAACAAGGATTCAGAGTTACATACACATTTTCATATTTTAATTTATAAACATAGGTGCAAGCTTAGAAATAATGACTATAACTTAAACAGAACTACAACACATCTCACCATAGTGGGGAAGTCTGCGACCAGGTGACCTGTGCGCCTGTCCAGACTGCCTCTCCAGGTGCAAAGTCTTGATGGGCAACTTCAGGGCCTCTTCCTGCTCTCCCTTCTTATGGTTCTTTATGTTTAAATTGGACAGCCCTTCAAATAGAGGACACCTTCAAAACAGAGGACATTCCTCTGGTAGCCCTTCAAACAGAGGACCATAGGACACCTGGCCACCCACCTATAATGAAAGAGGACTCACTCAGGTGATAGTGAGTAATCTAAAGCCGTATTCAGGTGTTCTCAAAGTGAAGAAATTAAACACACCCCTCCATCACCCTTTCCTTTGTCTTCTACACACGGAGGGCAACTTTCTGAAGGGCAGAGCTTCCTCTGTCTGTGGAGGCTCTCCACACAATTTGGAACCCTGATTTTCCATGGACAGAGGAGGCTTTACCTTTCATAAAATCGGCTTCCACATGTAGAGGACGTCAGAAATGGCAATGGAGTGGGGGCAGGGCTAATACATGTACTGTACTCAGTTTGGGAATGCCTGAATAGGGCCTAAGACATGGAGGAGGAGGAGCTATTCCACAATGCTGCCAATCACGTGGCAATTGCTCAACCAGGGGGAAATCCCCCCCCCGGGGGGGGGGAGATTGGGGCCACACTCAAACTGTTGGAATACTGATCTTTCTACAAATTACAATTCTACAGATTGTACATAATCTGCAGGACATCACACTTTATTGTATGGCACAGATTAAGTCAGACAATCTTGGAACGGGGGGAATGACATTCTGACATATGGTGAAAAGGGTGCATGGGGTAAAAAAGGTTGAGAACCACTGTTATAGACCAAAGGCCAAATTCTAAGCCTGGAGGAACCACATCAAAGTCAGTATACACAGTGTGCAAATAAAGAATCAAAGTCTGAACTTGAGCTCTGCCAAGCATAAACCTTAGGCTATGAATAGAATTTGGGCATGCTGTTATCCTATTATATTGCCTGAAACAGGAAGCCATCAGCTGATCTGTATAAGGAGTAGGTGGTGGCCATTGCACTGAACTTGTTGTGGTAACAAAAATACTGTAGAGGGTTGTTAAGCATTATGTTTGCCCAGGATGATATTCCTCTTGCCTTTCTAAAGGCTTTGATAGAACTATGCTATTTAAAAAAAATATCCCACTGAAAACATACATGCTTCAGCAACTGCTGTTGTGTACCATGTTATGCCACAGTGAATGCCCATCCCTACAATTATGCACTAGAATCCTGGCTCTCAGACATCATCCAAGACCAAAACTTAATTAGAATTTAAGACAAAGATTTGAAAACATTTTCATCTGACCTGCCTGCCTGCTGAAATTAGATGATTCTTTGAATCTGGTGTCATGTGAAAATGAATACACTGGAGAATTAAAAGCAGACCTTTTATTCTATTCTGTAATGTCCTCCAAAAATCTGGTGGTGGTGGTGCCTCTAAAAGCAATTGGCTTAAGTAGTGTGATGTCACAGAATGTTCACAAACTGACAGCAAGAGAACGTTCACACAGTCTGCAAAGGAAGGGAAACACAAATTCTTGCCTCTCCCCCTGATATGGCTAATCACCCACTTTCCATTACTTCCTTACTACATCTCAGCTTCTCCTGTAGTCCTAATTTCCTTTCTTACTTCTTTGAGTTATCTTTATTTACTCCTTTCTGCTATCTCCTGTTCTCTCACTGATTCATGCTCATAACCTACACCTCCTTTATTTCTCCATTATATCCACATCCACCCCTTTCCTCTACCACCACCTCTCTCCAAAAGTCTCCACTGCATTTCCGGGCTATCCCTCTGGCCAAGTCACCAATCCCTCTCACATCCCTCCGGGCTGGGGAATTCTGTTCCCTTTTCAGTCTGGGCTACTGAAAGGCAAGTCTGCACTGGCACAAATTTCCAAAACCGCTATGCATTGCATGGTAAGCTGGTTGGGCACTTGACAAGAAGGTTACAAATTGCAGACCAGAGCAATCACTGGTACAATTGCTGGACCGCAGTTTGCATGACTGCAGAAGTAGCATCAGCCCTCGGTAATACTGTCAGCATCACTCCTGCTTAACAAGGGTTAGGTCTAATGTCTTATAACACACCCTCCTGCTCCCTTTTCATTGGAGCAGGAGCTAATGTAGACATCGTTTAATGGCCTGTGCTAAAGACAGGGCAATCCTCTTTCCCCTCACCAGGGACTGCAAAAATTGGAAATTCCTTAAAACGCATGATTCCTGAAAGTGCATCTTCCAGTCATGCTTACAAAATTTTCTCTACTGCCACAGTGTTAGAAACACACATGGTATTTTTTTCTATACAGATGTGTACAGGCATACTTACATAGATGTAGGAAAACCATGTATACTTCTTTGTACTGGATAAATTAGAGACTTCCATCAATTCATGTTCCAGTCACAAAAAAGAGGTAAACTTTCTAGTTACACTAAGGGTGCAATCCTATGCATATTTAAATCCCATGCTGGGAGTTGTAGGACTTTTTTTTCTGTCTAAAAATGTATATGATTGCATCATAAATTACTGTACCCTAGAACAGTTGGTTATGGAATCAGCAAGAGGGGAGGTGACCCTTGACTTATTCCTAAGTGGAGTCAAGGTCTTAGTGTGACATGTAAATGTTAAGAACATAAGAGGAGCCATGCTGGATCAGACCAGGGGTCCATCTAGTCTAGCATTCTGTTCACACAGTGGCCAACCAGCTGCCCACAGGATCCCACAATCATGACATGAGTGTAACAGCACCCCCCCTCCATGTTCCCCAGCAACTGGTGTACAGAGGCACAGTGCCTCTGATAGCATATAGGTAGCATATAGCCAATCAACTAGTAGCCATTGATAGCCTTCTCCTTCATGAATTTTGTTGGTGAACCTATTGGAAACAATGACCATGCTGCTAACACTTTAAACTTAAACATAAGTGGAAAACTGCCAAAGAAGTCCAACACAGTCACATTTGACTTCAAAAGAAGAAATGTCTTTAAAATGAGGGGACTTGTAAAAGGGAGGTTAATAAGGAAAGTGAAGAGGGTCAAATCTCTCCAGTATAGTTGGAGGTTACTCAAAACCACCAACTAATACCACCACCAACTGAGCTAATAGCTCAGCTAGAACGTATACCAGGTGCAAGAGATCACCAGCATGATCAGAGGTCACAAAAAGGAACACAAGCTTGCACAAAAAAATGCAAGCAGGCAAGAGATGTAAACAAGGATTTTGAGGAGCCTAAGCTGAGGCCAACAATAAAAAAAATCTTTAAATACCGGTAGTTCAGAAACATGAAACTGGCTAGGGAGGTGGTTGGACAAGAAGGGAGTTAAAGGAGTACTAAAGGAGGATAAGGAGATTGCAGAGAAGCTGAATGACTTCTTTGTGTCTGTTTCACTGCAGAAGATGAAGGGCAGATATCTGTGGCTGAACTGATATTTTCAGAAAGGGAGTCTGAGGGACTGAGGCAAATAGTGGTGATAAATGATGAAGTTACTGACAAAACAAAAACAAAGAAATCAGTAGGCCCAGATGGAAATTATCCAAGAGTTCTTAAAGAACTTAAATGTGAAATTGTTGATCTTCTAACAAAAATATGTAATATGTTCCTAAGATCAGTCTTTGTACTGGAGGTCTGGAAAATGGCCAATGTAATGCCAATTTTAAAAAAGGGAGCCATGGAAGATCCAGAAACTGGGGCCATCCAATGAAATTGAATGATGGGATATTCAGGGCAAATAAAATAAAGTACCTTTTCATACAGTATATAGTTAAACTATGGAATTTATTACCACAAGATGTAGTGATGCTTGAACATCTTTAAAAGGGGATTAGACAAATTCATGGAGGAGAAGGCTGTCAATGACTACTAGTCACGATGGCTATATATTACCTCCAGTAATACCTCTGAATCCCAGTTGCTGGGGAAGATGAGTGGGAAGGTGCTATAATTGTGCTCATGTCCTGCTGTTTGTGGGCTTCCCATGGGCATCTGGTTTGGCTACTGTGGGACAGAATGCAGGAGTAGATCAGCCTTTGGTCTGATCTGTCATGGTTCTTCTTATATTCTTATGTTTTAATTTATTTTGTTTCAAATTATGCGAATATATGTTTAAAGAGAAAAGAAAAACAGCATGTACATGTGAGCACATGCTCATATGTGAAGATTGCACAATTTGCTGTATGTATATGTAGCAAAATAGGCATTTGCATGATGTTCATATAGATAGTGCACACTCCCCCCATCCATATCATGTAGCTCATTGGGGGGGGCTTTTTTGGCTGGGAAGTGGGCTATAAATTTAACCAACCAGGAAATAAATAAATAAATAAATAAATGTAGGAAGTAGCTTTAAAGTGCAGATCCTTATGATTTTAGCATGTGGCATGTTTTGTACACTTGCTCTTCTTCTGGGAGTCTTTGAAATAATCTGATCTAAGGGTGAAGAGTATTGTCTGAGTATAATCAATCAGTGACACACCTGACAGCCATCCAGATTGAGTCATGTTCCAAGGAGCATGTTGTAGGGCAAGGAAATTTGGTAAAGTCACCAGACAGATCTGTATCATATAATTTGCATTGCTTTGATGTGCATAAGCATTGCTATAAGAAGGTTTAGACAAAATGTGTGGCTATTCATCAGCAGCAAACATGTGAATAGCAGTCAGGTTATGTTTCCTTTGAATTTTTGACACCTGTATGGTTAATTATCCTAGTCATTTAGCTGCACAAATAAAATAGGAGAAATCTACTTAGAAAGAGAATTTGAGATTATTTCAGCGTACAGACATGGATCTTGGCACAAAGCAAATAAACTGAACTCTGTCCAGACAAAATGCATGCAAATAATAGAGATCAATGAGATGATGTTCAGTTAAATTTAGGGTGACCTGAAGGAAAAGGAGCTGTGTGAAAGAAGGGAATGTGGCGGGTGCTGCTTGTCATGCAGGGACGAGAAAAGTTGCATCTGTTGAAATGTTCTCTTCTTCCTCTTCCTCTTCCTCTTCTTCTTCTAAACATTTTATTTACTTTTCAAAACAAAATATTACAAAATACAAGAATAGCACAAAAATATAACCTAAACAGCATACAATAAATCATAAAGTGCACCCCCCCTCCAACGGACCAATTAATATACTTCCATCCTCTTGATCAAATGAAATGTTCTCTTCTATGCAACTCGTGCAGTGCATTACTAAAGCAATCTTATTCAGAGATTAGGCAAGCTGGTTCAATGGGACATACTCCCTAAACACTCTTACTAGGGAGTATCTCTGAACAAACTTGCTTTTGGATTGCATTCATAGAGGTGTGCACTCCTCCTCCTTTGCCTCTGGGCACTCCTGTTAAATCAAAGTACGGTAACTGCTTTTGAAGGTGGACATATGAAGCTGCCTTATATTGAGCCAGACCATTGGTTCAACTACAGTGAGTGGCAACAGCTCTCCAGGGTCTCAGACAGGGGTTCTTCCCACCCACCCCAAGATTTAGCAGCAGAGGCCAGGGATTGAACCTGCAAACTTCTGCATGCAAAGCAGAAGCTCTACCCAAGCCATGGACCCTCCCTGGTTTCAGAGGTCAAGCATTAACTCCCATACAATCTCCCACTAGTGTATTTGCACTGGAACAGTGTTTTGCTGCAGACCGTAAGAAGAGTCCTGCTGGATCAGACTAAGGGTCCATCTCGTCCAGCACTCTGTTCACACAGTGGCCAACCAGCTGCCCACAGAAAAACGCACAAGCAGGATGGGAGTGCAACATCACCCTCCCACCCATGTTCCCCAGCAACTGGTGTACATAGGCATACTGCCTCTGATACTGGAGGTAGCATGTAGCCATCAGGACTAGTAGCCATTGATAGCCTTATTCTCCATGAATTTGTCCAATCCCTTTTAAAACCCTCCAAATTGGTGGCCATCACTAAATCTTGTGGTAGCAAATTCCATAGTAGCTACATGTGCTGTGTGGAGAAATACTTCCTTTTATCTGTCCTGAATCTCCCACCAATCAGCTTCATGTGATGACTCCGGGTTCTAGTATTATGAGAGAAGGAGAAAAATGTCTCCCTGTCCACTTTCTCCACACCATGCATAATTTTGTACACCTCTATCATGTCTCCCCTTCCTCACCCTTTTTCTAAGCTAAACAATCCCAGATATTGTAACCTTTCCTTGTAGGGGAGTTGCTCCAGCCCCTTGATCACTTCTGTTGCCCTTTTCTGCACTTTTTCCAACTCTCCAATGTCCTTTTTTAAGAGCAGTGACCAGAACTATACACAGTATTCTAAGTGCGGTCACACCATCGATTTGTATAAAGGCAGTATGATCTTGGTATTTTCAATTCCTTTCTTAATTATGCCTAACATGGAGTTTGCCTTTTTCACAGCCACTGCACACTGGGTTGACATTTCCATCGAGCTGTCCACCACAACCCCAAGATCTCTTTCTTCGTCAGTCCCTGCTAGCTCAGATCCCATCAGCTTAAAGTTGGAGTTGGGATTTTTTGTCCCAACGTGCATTACTTTATACTTGCTTACAATGAACTGTGTTGTACATTACTCTTCACAGTGTACATTAACATAGGGAGCTGCCAATGCAGTCACAGTACTGGTCCATCTAGCTCAGCATTGTCTACAGCATAGACTACTGACTAGCAAGCAACTTTCCAGGGTTTCAGATGGGTATCTTTCCCAGCCCTCCCTGGAGATGCACTACTCCTGAGCTACGGCCATTCTTCCCAATGGGAGACATTAAAACATTGGGCTTGCCTAATCAATACCAGAAAGAGAGGACATAGTAGTCCTACAACCCGCAGAATGGCTGGCTGGGGAATACTGGGAGTTGTAGTAGTTTTTTTCCTGTCTGAACATGCATAGGATTGTACCCTTACTGATGCAGGGGTGGGCAACCTGCAGCCCTCAGCCTACCTTCAAAGTCCTCTGCAAGCAATCAGTTCTCAGTGTTCTCCAACCTTGGGTCCCCATATGTTTTTGGCCTACAACTCCCAGCATGCCCCAGCCAGTGTAGCTGGCTGGGGCATGCTGGGAGTTGTAGGCCAAAAACATATGGGGACCCAAGGTTGGAGAACACTGAGTTAAGATCTCTGGCTAGAGTCATCTGCCCCATCCATTGGCAGCTTGTGGGTGGGTGGGTGGGTTGGGGGAGAGAAGTGGATTGCAAAGAAAGGGAGAGAGAAAAGGGCAGCTTGGCACACTTTTGGCTCTGCCCCCTCCCACCACTAGCTTCTGCCCCACTGACAGCTGGCAGGCAGCTCCTGAAGGGAATGTGGTCCTTAACAGGAAAAAGGCTCCCCACACTGAGTAAGTCCTATTGAATTCAGTGGGACTTACTTCTGAGTAGACATGTTTAGGATTGCATTGTTAATCCCTTAGTACGTACTACTCACCACCAACCAAAACAAAACCTAAGTACATGATGTAACTATATTTGCTCACATTCATTCCCTTTTTTACATGTGGTTTTCCTCCTCCTCCTCCTCCTCCTCCTCCTCCTCTCTCTGTGTTATTTGTTTTCTTTGTCTTTCCCACTGTCAACATTTAGACTGGGGCAGGAAGAAGACGGTCTTTTTGCTTTTATTACTCTCCAAAACATGTATACTGATGTATGCAGTATACATTAAAAACAAAACAAAACCCTACTAACATAAATGAGATGGGGGTTGTAAAGAACTTCATCAGTTCTGTAGCACTTCTCAGTGTACAAATGGATCAAAGACACAGGGCGGCATATTAATTTTCAGCTTGCTTTCCCTACCACTTTATATCCAGTCAGCTTTCCTTCAAAACCACACAGTGCCTCATGCTCCCATTGGAAGAGGCACCCTCCTTTGCCTATTAGCTGTGGGATAGATTTGAATTTTGGTTGTGCTGATGGTGAATCACTTAGCAAACAGTGCCACTCGCACAGGAAGGTGCAATACAACCGGAGTTTCAACATCTGACTCTGAGACATTGGTTTAAGCACATGTTTGGACAAAAGCTTCCCTGGGTTTCAAAAGGAATGATGTAACCCAGGGTTATACATAACATGCCCTACCCACATGAAATCACATTTGTGTTGACAAATGAAGCAAAGGCTATATGCTGGAAGCAAGATTGTTACAAAGGACTCAAGTCATACAATTCCTTGGAGTAATGATGATTAAGTCGCTCCTTTAACATGAATGCACAGTCCTAGAGCATGAACTGTCAACTGTCACATGATATAATTTCCTATCATTTTGGAAGTTTAATTATGATTAAAAAAACAACAACAACCACAGCAGGTTGTGATGGACAGAATGAGTAGTCATTGCTCAGATAATTGGGCATCTTTGGTAGAATGGTATTTATATATGTGCTTTTGGTTCCTAAGGCATCAATTTGTTGATCATATTGTGGGATCTGCTGACAGCCTTGAAATATAAACCTTCATATTTTTTGTTAAAAGATAATTGTGGAAAGGCATACAATGTTAGAACAGCCAGTGCCATGCCCCTACCCATGGGCGAAGCCCTAGCAGTAAGTATGAGAGGGGAGGAGGGAGTGTGAGAGGAGTGTGGAATGTTGAGATGTCTGCTGATTGGATGAGGGAGTGGAATGGGGAGACTGGGGGTGTATATAAGGGGAGTCTGAGGGGAGTCTGAAGAGAGAGGAGGGGGAGTCTGAAGAGAGCGGGGTTTACAATGTTTAGGATCTTATAACCTTATCTATTTCCCTACCCTAAATCAATAAAACTTGTTTCATTTTTAAAAATCAAAGTGAGTGGATTGAATAAGTTACCGGGGGTGGTGGTTGGTGGCAGCGGAGGAGTGAAGCGAGTGTTGGTTACTAAGTGGTCTACTAAATGGTGGTGGTGGGGTGTTACAAGGTCTTCTTGTGAAGGGAGAGGGAGAGGGAGATGGGTGGCACAGGACAGGTGGAGGCATGCTAGCCATGGAGGATAGCCCAACTCACTGTAGTTGTTTTGTCTGAACCAGGAAGTGTGGTTAGTTTTAACTATGGTTTATCCAACCAAGCCAGGATCAGAAACCATTGGTTTGATGTTGGCTTATTTGGACAAACCATTGTTTAAGGTAAGCACAGACTGACTTGTTTCAGACAAAATGGCAAACTTTGGTTAGTTTAAAATGGAAGCTGATGCTTCTGCTCTCTGACTTGCAGCTGTGCCAGAGCAGAAGTGGGGAGCACAGGAGCCTGAAACTCTCTCATGTAGAACTAAACTATGGTTTAGGGCAACTTCCCCCAACCCTGTGTCCTCAAGAAGTGTTGGTTTATGAGAGCTGTAGTCCAACACATCTGGAAAGCACCAGGTTAGAATCAAAGAATCATAGAAAAGTAGAATTGGAAGGGGCCTATAAGGACATTGAGTCCAACCCCCTGTGCAATGCAGGAATCCAAGTCAAAGCATCCCTGAAAGATGGCTGTCCAGCTGCACCTTGAATGCCTCCAGAGTGGGAGAACCCACCACCTCCCTGGGTAGTTGGTTCCATTGTCTTATTGCTCTAACAGTCAGGAAATTTTTCCTGATGTTTAGGCGGAATCTGGGTTGGGGAAGGCTGGCTTAGGGTTATATCTAAACACAGCCAATGAAAATTAATAGAGCCTGAATCAACATGGCTCTAGGCAACTTGTGATGGTGAAGATTTTGGCGGCTTCCTCCTCCCTTTCCTACTGCTAGCCTCTCTTTCCTAGGAACTGAAAACTCATGGTTTCTCCCTGTTGTTATGCCTACTCAGCTTTGTGGGTGTGTTCATGTTAGAAGATTTATGCTGCTTGACAGCTGAAAAGGAAACCACAGTATTTCCTTCTGTCTACATCTTTCTGTGCTTCAAGATATTTTCAAATGAGCAATGAATCAGAATGAGAAGCCCTTTTGCGCACCATAACTTCTAGCCAACACTGGCTCCCTCCTGTTACTATTGCTGCTCTTGGAAGGAAGTGGTAGCTGAGGATCGCTCCCTCTCAGGACTGGCTTTTCCTATTGCATTCTGAGGCAGTGAAGTTTAGGGTGGCCACTTGCGAATGGCTAAAAAAGAGGAAATGCATCACCAAAGAAGGAGGGCAAAAGAGGACAGTGATCTACAGAACATTTGCACAATTTGCTAACCTATATGCATAGTTGCAAATTTAAAAACAATTGTTCTAATTTAAATAGAAATGCAGGACATCTCACCATAGTGTGGATGACAGAGACCAGGTGGCCTGTGTGCCTTGCTCAGTCTGCTGCCCAGGTGCTGTTTATGGGCACCTTCTTATATTTATACCAGACTTGTACTGGGTGGCCCTTCAAATACAGGATGCCTTCAAAATAGAGGACTGTCCTTTGTAAAAAGAGGACACTTGGCCACCCTGCATGGAGGAGTGTACCATAGTTTCCTGCATTGAGCAGGGGGTTGGACTCGATGGCCTTGTAGGCCCCTTCCAACTCCATGATCTATGAATCTATACTCCAGGAATGTCTGAACTGGATCTAGGTATGGGGGCATGGTAGGGCCCTGTAGAAGTAAATTTTGTCCAGGCTTCAGTTTAACAGAAAGTCTTGGGGGGGGGGGGCATGTCAGACCTTTCCTTGACCTTCCAGGAACAAAGGACTCATCTATCTTTTGTGCCTAGCTTGTTATGCTGAAGAGTACTGTGTGAGCCATATCCCCCTTGCAAAAGACTGTACTCATTATCTTATGTAAAGCCATGATGGCTGGAAGATGGGCAATGTCTGATCTTTTGTTCTTATCCAAGTGTTACCTTTTGAATTGTCTCTCAGGCTCCGGTACTGACTCAATTGTCACCTGACCTCTACCTGATGCTATTAGTATAAATCGAAGTGTCTCCCTTTCATTTTGCTTGGCATTCCTGACTGTGCTCAGATGCCATCCATGAATTCACTAATATACTTTTTCTAAGAACCTCTCTAAACATAATGCAGTGGATTTGATAGCGAGGGAGTTAAGGGCCAGGATTAAAGAGACAGGTGTTAACTGCTGGAAAAGGGGGCTGAGTGTAATATTCCCTTTAGGTTATGAAGCAGTGGTTGAGACAAAGTGATGGATAAATAACTGTTTATTAACTGAGAGGTAACAACAGGCTGAGTGATACTAACAACAGGCCTCAGCCTGGGTTGGGCTACCCTAGCTCCCTCCCAGCTTCTAACCGTATTTCTAGTCTCCTCCTCCTGTTAGAGATCCTCTGAGAGTTGGCTTAAAGCAGGGGTTCTTAAAGCAGGGGGAAATTTTAGGGTTTCAGGGAGGAATTGGGACCACAGACTCAAAACTGTTGGAATACTGATCTTACAATTCTACAGATTGTACATAATCTACAGGACATCACACCTTATTGTATGGCACAGATTAAGTCAGACAATCTTGGAAAGGGGGGAATGACATTCTGACATATGGTGAAAGGGGTGCATGGGGCAAAAAAAAGGTTGAGAACCACTGGCTTAAAGCAACAGTAATACATACTACACAAGGTCAAACTACAGGATAAGTTAAACACAGGGATGGGTAACCTGTGGTCCTCCAGCTGTTTTGGTCTGCCACTCCCATCATCCCTCCCCATTGGCTGTGCTGGCTGGGGCTGATAGGATTTATAGTCCAAAACATCTGGAGGGCCACAGATTGACTGTGGCTATGTTTTTTTAACTCACAAGTAAGCACCTGGGCCCCTGATCTGGACCACCGTGCATAGGGGAGGTCCTCCAAGTTGCTTGTTTTCAGAAATTTGCTAAAAAGAGAAACACTTCCATTGGCACCAATGGAGACTTTTTAAAGTGTCCCCATGTGGGGAGCAGGTGAATTTTTTTTAAAAAAGCAGCTGTGTGTTTGTGTGAGTTAAACCTCTCCTTTCCATACATGGAGGTCCCAATCCAGATCAGGACCCGATGTGCTTACTGGTAAGAAACAAAGAGCGGGTCAGCTGCATGTGATGTATATGTAATGTATCATGTCATTTAATCCTCCGCATGCGATCTGGGTTGCTGAACAGCAGCAGGGACCTGAGGAAAGAGAGGTATAGGCGGCAGGACCGGTGCAAGGCAGTTTGGTGCCCTAGGCAAGATCAGATATTTAGCGCCCCCCTTCCCACTTGAGAGCACTGTATTTTTCCCCCCGAGGCGTTTCTGGTGCCCCCTTTAGCCCTGCGCCCTAGGCGGCTGCCTAGTTGGCCTAATGGTAGCACCGGCCCTGATAGGCGGGAGTAGCCTCAATAAAGTGGGATGGAGTTAGCAGGCTGATAATGAAAGGAGAAAGTCAGGGGGAAGGGGAGCTGGAGAAAGTCTCAAGGTGGGCAGAGGAGGAGGAGGAGGAAGAGGAGCAATTGGCTCATGGGTGGAAGGGAATGGATAAGCGAGGGAATTGGAAGGGTAGGGGAAATGTGAGCCAGGGAGCCAAAGGAATAGTGAAGCCAAGGAGCGGTGGGAGGTGAAGAGTTTGTTTGTTTGTTGGCCAAATAAAAGGCAGAGGGGAAGTGAAAATACAAGTCCCTGGAGACTTCATAGAGACTTCCTCTATAGTAGGTTTGGGCAACTTGTGGCCCTCCAGATGTTTTGGCCTACAGCTAACCCTAACCCACGATTAATAAATGTAAATAATAAATAAATAAATCGCCAATGTTGAGGGATGATGGGAGTTGTAGGCCAAAACATCTGGAGGGCCACGAGTTGCCCACCCCTCCCCTAAATTTTCATAATACAGTAATACCTTGGATTACAAGTAACTTGGTTTGAGAGCGTTTTGAAAGACAAGCAAATTTTTAAATATTTATTTAATATTCTTTTTACTTGATATACAAGCAACGTCTTGCAATACAAGTACTGTAGTACGGCTTAAATTAAAAATCTCTGTACAAATTTTTTTGGGGGGATTTCGTTTTGATATAAGAATGTTTTGGATTACAAGCACGTTTCCGGAACGAATTATGCTCTCAATCCAAGGCATGACTGTACAATATTTAACAAGGTCTGATGAGTCGATTGACAATCTGATTATCTTAACTCTGCTGACATATAGAACACCAGAAATGTTCACTTCTTTTTAAAATGTAAAATACATTATAATAAAATGTTTTAAGTATGAATATTAAACATATATTTGGTTTATACAGTATTCAAATATCAGGTGTCATAATTCAAGTTTCAAATGTAGCAGACAGTGTGTTCACCCTTGTAAATGAGGTGCTATTAAGTGGCCATGTGCCCTTCCCCCTTTTTTTAAAACAGAGGACAGTCCTCTATTTGAAGGCGTCCTCTATTTGAAGGCATCCTCTATTTGACAGACTATCCAGTCCAAGTCTGCTTTAAAGTCAAAAGAACCCTAAGGAGGAAGAGCCCATCAACACTCAACATCTGGACGAGAGACTGAGCAGGCACACAGGTTATGTACTCAGTCTTCCCCACTATGGTACTTCCGTTTAAATTATAGTAATTATTTCTAAATTTGCAGCCATACATATAAATAGGCATATGCGAATTTTATGCAAACCTATATCCTCTGTTGTCTTCTTATTTTGATTATGCATTTCCTCTTTTTTTGGTAATACAGTTCCTCTTTTTTGGCAATGCAAAGTGGCCACCCTAGGTACTATGATATATTTCAAAGATCATGACAAAGAAATGTAGGCAAATTGCAGAGGAAATCATACCACTCTTAATACGAGAAGTACTCTGTTATCAAAATCTTACGTTGTGATGTGTGCATTGTGATGGATGAGGTTTTTGAGTTGTAATGTTAAAACAATCCTGCATGGGCAATCTAATGGCAGGAAGAACTACTTATAGCAATTGTTGTGTTGCAGAAAACGAACCTAATACAAAATATTTGAGTCTACGAATGCACTGAAAAGATGAAATTCCTATGTATATAACACAGAACATATGTTATGGACAAGCCCTTGTGTGCTATGAATGCCCCTTGTAGGACTCACTAGATACAAAATCTGATGTGTGTGTGTTTGTTTTTTAATGGCAATTTTCTTGGCTTGAGGCTTGGAATGCTTGACATGAGTTACAGCACCGAAATGCAGTTCCACTCTGGAAGAACATTGCAGACATCCATATTTATCCTGTCTCAGTCAGTCAAAGCCAAATTGATCCCTTTTTAAGAAATACTTTAAAAACTCTCAGTACCATTCCAGAAATTTAAAAATAAACACATTAATGAATAAAAGCCACAGTGGCAATCTCTCTTTCTTGTTTAGGTTCACAAATAGTGCAAGTCCTGCACCTTTCAATCAGCTCTTAAATTTATTTTTTGGGTCCACATACTGCAGCAAATGGAATGTGCTAAAAAGATGCACCTGCTGCTGCTGCTGATCATGACTTCCTGTCTAAGAGGTAAACATGCAGTTCAATTGCGGAGAAACCTGTGGCAAATTATGGTGCATGGCGGACATCCTTGCTAGTATCAATTGAATCGCTCAATGCAGTCATACCTCACTCCTGCACAAAGCATTTCAGGTTGGAAACAAGATAATTGCTTTATTATCATTTATTAGATGCATTTTGATGCTACTTTCCAGTAAATTATCAAGACAATTACCAAAAGTTATAAAACCATAAAATATACTAGTATTAAAAGTCCAATAAAATAATCGCTGTTCGATTATATCTATATGGGCTGGGTCACCCCTTAGGGAAAGCCTGCCTATGGAAGTAGGCCTTGAGCAGACGTCTAAAGAGCAGAACTGAAGATGCCTGTCTAATGTCAATGGGGAGCATGTTTCAGCGGGCAGGTGTTGCGACACTCAACACTCAGTTACAGGTATACCTGAGGTGAGCCTCAGGAGCATGCAGCGCTGTCAGAAGTGCTACTCCTGAGGATCACAAGCTTGGACACAGCCAGTGTGGTATAGTGGTTAGAGAGTTGGACTGGGACTTGGGAGATCCTGGTTCTAGTCCCCTCTTGGTCATGAAGCTCACTGGGTGACTTTGGGCCAGTCACTGACTCTCAGCCTAACCTACCTCACAGGGTTGTTGTGAGGATAAAATGGAGAGGAGCAGCAAAATTATATCAGCTGCCTTGGGGTCCTTGGAAGAGGAAAAATGTTGGGATATAAATGTAATAACAATAATGAAAAAATAAAAATAAGGGCTTTCTCAGGGTGAGGCTGCAATGCTAGCTACTACTGTGATGCTTGCTACAAAGACCAAATTCTGAGCCAAAGTTGCCTGCTTCTGAGGTATTTGGACCACCTCTGAACCTCCTGTCTGAAGCAGTCTGAAGAAAAGCGGGCTGATCCTGAAGCTTTGGATCCACACTGGAGCTTGGGAGGGTATCTTTTGGAAGCCCAGTCTGTTACTTTTTTGAACCTCTCACACAGGCATGCTCTCCATACAAGGAAAATGCCAGGTGGGGTGGGTGGGTGTGGTTTTGTGACTGACAGCTGTATCTTCCAACCAAGGAATGACTTTACCAGGGCTCTCCTTTTTACTTCCAATTACAGTGCTTTTATGAGAGGCATAGAAAGAACTTATCAGAAGCTGTTCCAGTGTTTTTCACTGCTTTCCGTGACTGTGTCCGTGGCAGCAGTTTCTAGGGCTTCCAAGAATTGCTCGGAGCCACCATGAACTGGGAGTTGCCTGGTGTTCACTGCTACCTGCTCAGTGGGAGGATGAGATCAGTTCTTCAGTCAGGCATCCAGAGTTCCACCGAGTTCCCCAAACCCGATTCAAGCTGCCCCAGTGCTCTCTGCCTGGCTGCCGGTACAGGGAGAGCAGGGCACCACCTTCCTGCTAGAGGTGGCGTGTGGCCTGCCAGCAACTTATAATACGAAGCCATGAGCTCCAGGCAGCCAGGCAGCAGAACTGGGTGGGGTGACTTGGAGAACTAGTCTTGCCAGGGCCAGCCCAAGACATTTTGTGGCCCGAGGCAGAGCAGCAAATACCACCCTCACCCACACAAGTCAAGGTGCACAGTACTTGAAGCCAGCCAAAAATCCCACACAGGGCCGGTGCTACCATTAGGCCAACTAGGCGGCTGCCTAGGGCGCCGGGCTAAAGGAGGCACCAGAAATGCCTTGGGGGGAAAAAAATACATCACGTATTTTACCAAGTTTGTTTTACCAATCATGTCCTGTGGCGGGGAAGGGAAGGCGAAAGAAGCGCACCCCTCCCTCTCTCTCCTCCAGCTCATTACCAGGAACAGCAGCAGGCAGGCTCCTCCTCACAACCAGCATCAAAAGAGGCAGAGAAGGCTACAGACTGGAGGAGGGGAGGCGGGCAGGGGCCAATGATGGGAGGCTGGTGGGCGGCTGGAAGGATGCACCTGCAAACACCTCCTTCGCCTTCCCTCTCAAGGATGCACCTGCAAACACCTCCTTCGCCTTCCCTCTCAAGGATGCACCTGCAAACACCTCCTTCGCCTTCCCTCCCTCGCGTGAGCCTCAGGTTCCTCAGCTCAAGGTCCCCTGAAAGCAGTTATTTCCAGCAACCAGGGAGGGAGGGAAAGGTATTTTAAGCTAGCTGGGGCTCCAATGTTTTAATTATTTACCATGCTGTTTCTGTGTTTTGGTTTTAAATGGTTTTAGGATGCAATCCTATGCGTGTTTGGAGGGGGGGGAAATCCTACAACTCCCAGCATTCCCCAGCCAGCCATGCGCAATCCTATGCACGTTGAGGTAGAAAAAAGCCCCACAACTCCCAGCGTTCCAACAGCCAGCCATGCTGGCTGGTGAATGCTGGGAGTTGCGGGGCTTTTTTCTGCCTCAACGTGTTTAGGATTGTGCCCTGAGCTGTTGATGTTTTCTTTACTGTACTTTGAATATTGTTGTCTGCCTTGAGCACTAGGCTGGTAAAGGGAAAGACAGGATAATATACATTATTCTGATAAAGAAATATTGCAACAAAGTGATAGAGAGAGGAGGGGAAGTAGCAAGTTTCGTAAATCCCCTCCTAAATTTGAACCAGATGATCCACGGGCTCTCTCTTTGCTATGTTTCTACTACATGCATCCCCCCCCCTGCAACCCAGAAGGTGTACGAGTCAAACCGGTGTCTCTGCACCTCCACCCTGCGAGGTAGGACAGGCTGCAAGATGCCCTTTTGTCTCTATTCCTCACAGGTAGCGCCACCACACCTCTCTCACATCCTTTTTTCATATCCCTTGTGCTGCCTGCAGGAGGAGACAGGCTTTTACATATATATGGAGTAGGAGAAGGCCCTTGGGAGTTCCTGGCATAGCTGGGCTGATGTTGCCTCTTTGCTTTCCTCGTGAACACAAAGGAAAAGTCTCAAAGTCCACAAAGTTTTTCTATGGGGCTCGGCAGTTCCCAGGGAGGGAAATTTATTTCATAATGGGCATAGGGCTGGAGGGAGGGCTCAAGTGGGAAGGGGGGGCGCTAAATATCTGATCTTGCCTAGGGCACCAAATTGCCTTGCACCAGGCCTGATCCCACACACACCTCTCCTCATCCCTGGCAGCAAAAATACAATAGCAGCAAATTAAATACGTAGTTAACAATTTGCTGCCCTTTCAGAGCTCCCAAAAAACTGCTGCCTGCCTGAGACGTCCACCACACTCTGCCTCAGTGCTTTTTTTCTGGAGAAAAGGGTACCGGAACTCTTGGATTACATTTCCTTGGGAGTAGATGGCGATTAAATTGTAATGCAATTAATAGAAGAAAAGGTGCTGGAACTCAGTTCCGGTGAGTTCCACCAGAAAAAAAGCCCTGCTCTGCCTAATGGTAGGGCTGGCCCTGGGTTTTGCCACCTCTGCTACCTTCTCTCCTGTGGCTTAGTGTAAAACCACAGTGATGAATTGGGCGTCTCAATTCTGATACAAAGCATGAGAAGGACCCACACACCACCACAGCTAGGTGATTTTAGAACCTGGACTAAAGCCCCCACCACCCTTAAATGACCGTGTGTCTTACTTCAGTTGTGAAACACACAACTAACATTTTTTGGGGGGGGAGAGCGGCCTTGCTGCCACCATTCCATGCTTTACGACTGTTTCATGTTCCTGATATGTTAAAACGTTTGCCAACCCTAGTTAAAAACAATACTCTGAGCATGTGCAGTTTTGCATGTTAAACTCACTCAAATCATAGCAAAATCATGAATATAAGAATAAAATGGAGTTTGTTTCTGCTGCCCTGGTCAACCACCACTCTCTGGGCGGTCATTTGGTAGCTCCCTGGGCTGCAGAGCTGTGTCTGGACTTTGGCCCCAAGGTCTATCCCCAGCTGCACCACTGCACACAACTGAAAGACTAGGGACTGGTGCTCTGAGGGCTTTATAAGCATGTAGGGTTTTATAGTTTGCACCAAGCATTATTTTTAGTGTGTGTGTGTGTGTGTGTGTGTGTATGAGAGAGAGAGAGAGAGAGACAGAGAGACAGAGAGAGTCACACAACACACACAACAAATAATTCAGCCAATTGTCCACAATACCATGGGGATGGTATTGCCGGATGGGGAGGAGTGAGAGTCCGCTTTTAAAACACCCCCACTGTAAAGATGTGCAGCACACGTATTTGTCTGAAATTTGGCAGGCGTCATCCCCTCAGAAGGGGCTACTGTGCCTGCAAATGTCATCCAATTCTCCCCACCCCGCCAAAAAAAGTCATAGCTGTTTGTTGATTTCCTGATATATAAAAAAGAAAGGCTCTGCCTTGGATCCAAACCGAACTGCAATGTCTATCCGAGGATCCCAACCAAAGCGGCCGCCTATCCGAGGCACATCCTGAACCAATTTATTTTTCTGTGCACACCCCTACCTACATTCTATAGGATTGCCGCTTTGTCACATTAACTTCTCTTTAGGGAATACGAAGCTGGAATGGGCCGCTGTGCTCATCCAGCATGCCACCTAGTAATTTCCCATCAGCTGTAGACTTCCAGAGCTCAAGCTTAGAGCATTGCTTGGTATAATTTCTAAAATGAGAGAAGCTGTAGGGCTTAATAATGCTGTAGGAAACGTATTCTTTCTGACCTGGAAGCCATTCTGTGTCGTCCGAGATCTATAGGCTATTACACAGTAGGCAGGGAAAGGTATCCTGTATTCCAAAAAAGATTCTGGAACTATTTGTACGATGGAACACATGCAAAATGAGCACGTGTAGAGGGAACCAGGATCATGAAGGCAACTCCCACCTCTTACTTTCATGCGTTCACTGTATAGGCAAAACAAAAGCACGGTTCCTGACTGCATGTACAACCCTATGACACATACATGCCAAGTTTGCATGATCGGAGAAGGAAAAGAAGCTAAGGTGGCTTCTTTTCCCCGCACCACACATGCTGGTCATGCGCCACCATCTTTCTATCATTACCCGTGCTGTGTGCGGGTTGCTGTGTTGTCCAAACTCGGTAAGGGTGGTTTCCAAACAACCCTGGAATCCTGGAACAAGCCATGGGTTGTGGGGTGGTTTGGAAGCCGCCCCTGCCACCCACCTCTCCAGGGGCAGATGACATCGCAAGCCATGTGTGGCGCAGGTAATTATGGAAATGAGGTGGAGCACAACCAGCACGTACAGGGTGGGGAAAAGAAGCCATCATGGCTTCTTTTCCTTCCCCAATTATATGAACCCAGTCAATGTTTGTTCATACATAGGGAGGTTACAGATGGTCAAGTGGACACATGTAGGTCAGGGACGGAGCTTGTTGCCATGCTCCTCCTCCCTTCCCCACACATTCATTCTGCATATGTTTGCCATGTGTGGAGAAAGCCTGAGCACACACAGTTGAATGAACCCTGACATAGTTTCCCCCCTGTCACTGACACCCCTCGTTCCCCCATCCTTCTGCATAATCCCCACCCAGGGGACAGGAGACACAGTTCTGGGCAGACCGGTTGTACGTGGTCACATTTGCATACCCTCAATAAGGCGCCTTTACATCTACCTTCCAGGAAGGGCATAAACATTCCGAAGGTGGGGGGCAGTCTCAAAGAGCTGCAAAGTACCCCAAAGTATCCAGGAGATGCCAGCATCCAAGAGGCGCCACTACCCCGCAGGGCGGAACCAGCCCACCTGGTTATCGAGGGCGGGGAGGGGGCGAGGGAGGGTAGAAAAAGACAAGCCCTGGAGAACAAAGGGTTGGTTGGGAACTCGGTGCAGGCTTGTACCGATCAGGTCCCTGGCTCCGGTTGGAACCAAGCAACTTTCAACCCCGGGTGCGACGCCTGGAGACCAGCTACACAGACTGCTACGGTAGATCAGTAAGTCAGACTCTCTGATGTACGGTTATTCTTCTGTATTGAGCAAAGCCTATCCTCCTATGTGTATTGAAGCTTTCCGCTTCAGTTATTTTTATGGACTTCTTTATGGTGTGAAATTCCTGTAGTCTATTAGTTCCGCTCCATTAAACTCTTTGAAATTAGCCGCTCACTGCCTCAATACGATTCTATGCGAGTCAGTGTCAATGGTTGGTAGCGGCTGGGTTTAAAGTTCCCAGAAGCCGCGTAAAGGGCATTTCTTCGGTGCCGGTTAACCCTTTAAGTGCTGCACCTGCGCAACGGACCTGTCACGGTCCGCCACACCATGTGAATAGGGCTAGTAGCTCTAGAATTACCACCTTTTTTTCCTAGCAGGGTACTACCTGGGCCTTTAAGAGCAGTACAAGAGGTAGACGTCTTTTTGAGTGGATTTTAAATATACCCCATAACTGTAAGGCTTTCTTAGGTTTGTCTGTAAATTGGTGAAAATTGTGTTTGCCAAATAAATATGTAAAACATATAACAGAATGTAGAAAAATACAAACGGCATATACAGGTAGTAATAGCACACAAATACATACAAATGTAGACCAATGCAATTCTATCTTGCTTTTTTCCAACAACGGAGCCCAAGGTGACTACTAGAAAACACACGTCAATAAAATGTTCCCATAAAATAATACAACACAACAGGAAAAAATTGCAGCAGAAAGGGTGTACACATCTCTGTTTGTGAGTGTGCACCCACATACATGTAGAAGAGAAAACAGAAATATGTCCTGCATATAATCTGTGTTGTTGGTTTCTGTGAACATGTGGGGCCTGCATAAGTTATAACCATTGCAGAAGAAATCCAAACACTTAACTGCCCCACTCTCCCATCTCCTTGGAACACTATTGGCTAGTTGTCACAAACAGCAGAGAAGGTGGTAAATGTGTGTGTGTTTGGACTGCACCACTTCCAGATGCAGGGCGTGAATTGAGGGGACTTCCTCCTTGGGCCAATTTTTGGGAACCTATGCGGGGGGGGGGGAAGTTCCTTCCCTCGAAGATTTGACTCATAAGAGTAAAAGGGAGAGAGGAACTGGCGAGTGTGTCTGCTAGTTGTTGGTCATGCATCTTTCACTTTAACTCTACTGCTCAGAAGTAACATCATTTTCTTCCCAGTCACTTTTCTTGTCTAATCTCTGCACAAGATACCTACTTGTGCAAAGAGGAAAAGCCCCTGGTTTAGGTGGAACATATTTCACTTGAAGGGAATCACATCTTAGGAGGCTCTGATCAAAAGTTTTGTATTCCTTTCGTCACAGACTGGGGCCCGGAGGAGTGGGGAAGCACTTTACAGACATCAAAAATGTTTTTGCATGGTGCTCCTTCAAAGGCTACCATCTCTTTCTGATTTTAGTCATCTCCACAGTATATTTCCTGGTGAATAGGTTACGTGTGGCTCTTTAGCCAGCCATTCTAGTCCAGACTTGCTCAAAGCTCACCTTCCCTATGAAACTGTTGGCTTAACTACTTAGTACTCATTGTCAACCAAAACAAAATTGTGTAGTACAATCCTATGCATGTTTACTTGGAGCCAGTGTGGTGTAGTGGTTAAGAGTGTTGGACTGGGACTTGGGAGATCCGGGTTCTAGTCCCCACTCAGCCATGAAGCTCACTGGGTGACTTTGGGCCAGTCACGGACTCTCAGCCTAACCTACCTCACAGGGCTGTTGTGAGGATAAAAATGGAGAGAACAAGGACCACGTAAGCCTCCTTGGGTTCCTTGCAGAAGGAAAACAGGTGGGATATAAATGTAATAACAGATGTTTTTATTGTATACTTATCTGTTTGATTGTTATTTTGTACGCCGCCTAGAGTAATAGTATATAGGCGGGATATAAATTGAATAAATAACAACAATAACAACAACAACAAATTAAATAACCATAAATAAAGTAAGTTTCACTGTATTCAATGTGGCTGACTCCCTAGGAAGTGTGCTTAGGATTGCAGCCTAAATATGTGCATGTGCACACATTAATTTCTCGCTATCGCTGCCTCTCCCATCCATCGCCTTTCTCTGCTACCATCATTTCCTTCCCTTTCTCCTCTTTCTTGCAGCGCCCATTGTCTAAATTTAGATGGTAAGTTCCCTGAAACAAGGATCTGTCTTTTTAGCTCACGTTCCTCTACAAAGCACCGACTGCATTGATGGCGATATCTAAATAGTTCTCGTCGACCCTGGTCCATTTCAGAAAGCTAAACCAAAGACCAGTCCAGAGAGACTGCAAATTGTATCAAGGTATACATAAAAGCAAGGTATCCTATGACTACTGTAGTGATGCTGTTTCAGATAATTCCATTATCTGTCTTAGCACCCTCCACACGGAGCTAGTGTGCTAGGTACTGCACAAATTATATAAGTGATACAGGCTCTGTCCTGTGCTTGCAGTCTACTTTAGTTTAGGTAGGAAAAAACACACACGGGGGTAATGTCACCCCCCCCCCCCGAATCCTCTTCAGAGGTCCATTTGGAGCCTGAGCTGGATGTCCCCTGGAAACGAGCTGCTTTAGGGGACCCTGGGGCTGACCTTGAAGGTCCTGGGTCCTCGGGAAAGATGGCTGCAGACTTTCCTCCTCAAGAGGTGGAAAGCCCTGTTTCTGAGCCAGATGGGAATGCTAAGCCACCACCCAGCCCTCAAGAATGGCACCTGAAGGTACAGGCTAAGGTTGTGGGCAAGCGAAGGAGTTCCCACTTGCAGAAAAAGAGTAAAGGCCTCCACATGAGCAAGGTCCTCCTCAGGAGAAAGATTTTGCCAGAGGGCATGTAGCTGAGCCCTGGGGTGGGGGTGTTCTGGGACTTCAGGCTGCTTAAGACTTCAGTTCCATTCTATTTATTTATTTTTTATTTATTATATTTATACCTGCCTTTTTTCCTGAAAGGAACCCAAGGCGGCTTACATAATCCTCCTCGTCCTCCTCTCCATTTTACCCTCACAACAACCCTGTGAGGTAGGTTAGGCTGAGAGTCAGTGACTGGCCCAAGGTCACCCAGTGAGTTTCATGGCCGAGGGGGGATTTGAACCTGGATCTCCTGAGTCCCAGTCCAACACTCTAACCACTACGCCACACTGCTGGAACAACATCTGCTGGCCACTGCTAGCCACTGCTGGAACAACATCTGAGTGTCAGCTCCCATTACCTTGAACTGTTCCTTCACCTTGGACTGATCTCTTGTGCTGCAGTTCCTTGGACTCCTGGCAAGCCTCTGCTCCTTGAACTGTGCTTGTTTTGGACTACTCATCTGTGTTTGACCTTGGTTTCACCTCAGACCCTGCTCCTGGATCACTCTGGGCCCAACTTATAAGTATAACCCTGTATTTCTGACCTCTGCTTGCCTTTGACTTTGGTAAATGGATTTGCCCCTAGCTTGCCACAGGGCTGAGCCTAACCTAGCCGTGGCAGGTGAATCAAGAGTCCAAGTAATTATAAATGAGCATTGTAGATAAAGCCAACAGGGCCGGCACAAGATATGTTGCTGTCTGAGGAAAAGGACAAGATGGCACCCCCTTCCATTCCACATGAGGGAGCCAACCGGACTGGCAGTTGAATCTTACTTCCAGACTGGCAACAGGATAGTGTCTTGCACTCCACCTGAGGGCAGGAGGCTAGTTTAGGGGGTGCAGGACAGATTGTGTGGCACACACAGCTCTGTTCTCCAAGAGAGGGGAATGGCTCAAGGGGCGCCACTGCATTAAGGTGGCCATGTGTCCTACTTGCCAGAGGACAGTCTTCTATTAGAAAGTATCCTGTATTTGAAGGGCTGTCCAGTCCACATCTGATTTAAGGATAAAGAGCCATCAGAAGGGAGAGCAACAGCTTCAAAGTTGTCCATCAAAAGTTAGCACCTGGTCAGCAGGGCTGAGTAGGCACACGGGTCACAGTCTTCCACAGTATGGCGAGATGTCTTTTATTTCTACTTGGATTAGAGTAATTATTTCTAAATTTGCATCTATACACATAGACTAACATAATATATGCAAATGTTATGCAAAACCATGTCCTCTTTTGCCTTCTTTTTTGGCAATGTGCAAGTGGCCAAGCTATCACTGCTGCCCGCAGCATCTGCTGCCTGAAGTGGTTGCCTCCCTCTACCTAATGGTAGGGCCAGCCCTGGAGCCCAAACAGCCAATTGTGTAGTAAAATTGTTCCACTTCAGTGGGAGATTATACATTTGAATGCTCCCCCATGAACAAACGAAAACCCTTCAGACAGAAAGCTAGCATATCAGGGAACAGGCTAAGCTAGACCCCTTCTCCCTGACATCTAGTTGCCTATTTTCTTGAAAAGTTCATAGATCTATGCGTCTGTGGGTATGCAGCCCCACAGCAGCATTCTGAACTGGTACACCATAGGCACAGTTTGATGACATGATGACCTGTATGTCTACACAAGGCCTGAGGATGCTGGCACTCAGCTGGTAGTTGAGGGGCAGTCGGCTTCTAGAAAGGCTTTGCTCTAGAAAGGCTTTGCTGAAGAGCAGGAAGGGGAGGAAGCTGTCCCAGCTAAAGGCAGAAAGCATGAGTGGGAGAACCACTGCTATGGATCTGAAGATAAGTTAACTTAGGCGGCAATCCTGGACACCCTTACCTGGGAGCAAAGGTGGTGCTTGGGGAATACTGCTTGGCCCCGTGGACTTTCCAGTATGGAGTCCCACAGGGGTCGGTCTTATCTCCCATGCTATTCAACATCTACGTGAAACTGCTGAGTGGGGTCATCGGGAGTTTTGGAGTGTGTTGCCATCAGTACGCTGATGACACGCAGCTCTATTTCTCCTTTTCATCCTCAGCAGGTGAGGCTGTGGATGTGCTGAACCAGTGCCTGGCTGCAACAATGGACTGGATGAGGGCTAACAAACTGAGGCTCATTCCAGACAAGACTGAGATGCTGTTAGTGGGTGGTTCTTCTGCCTGGATGGAGGGTGTTCAACCTGTTCTGGATGGGGTTGCACTCCCCTTGAAGGAGAAGGTTCGTAGCTTGGGGGTGCTCCTGGAGCCATCTTTGTCACTTGAGGCTCAAGTGGCCTCAGTGGCTCGGAGCGCCTTCTACCAGCTTCAGCTGGTGGCTCAGCTATGCCCCTATCTGGCCAGGGATAGCCTGGTTTCAGTAATCCATGCTCTAGTAATCTCAAAGTTAGATTACTGCAATGCACTCTACGTGGGGCTGCCCTTGAAGACTGTTCAGAAGCTGCAGCTTGTGCAAAACGTGGCGACCAGACTAATCACTGGGACCAAAAGGTCTGAACCCATAAGACCTGTTCTGGCCCACTTGCACTGGCTGCCTATATGCTTCCGGGCCCGATTCAAGGTGCTGGTTTTGACCTATAAAGCCCTACATGGCTTGGGACCACAATACCTGATGGAATGCCTCTCCCAACAACAATCTACCTGTATACTACGTTCAACATCTGGGGCCTTACTCCGACTGCCACCTCCATGTGAAGTTTGGAGGGCAGCAACAAGGGGGAGGGCCTTTTCTGTGGTAGCCCCCCAACTGTGGAACAAGCCCTCCCCGAGGCCCGCCTGGCGCCAACTCTATTATCTTTTCGGCGCCAGGTTAAGACTGCCCTCTATGTTGAGGCTTTTAGTAATTAAATGGTATACGGTGGGTTGGTAAATTGTTTTTAGCGGTGGTGTTTTATTAACTTGTTTTAGTGATATATTTAAAATTGGTTTTAAATTTTTATAATGTTTTTATTGTTTATATTTTTAACTGTATTTTATTGTATTTTTAAATTGATTGTTGTACACCGCCCAGAGAGCTATTGGGCAGTATAGAAAATGAATGAATGAATAAATAAAAAATAGTCTTGTAGCACCTTAAGGACTAACACATTTATTATGGCATAATATGCTTTTGCACACTAGAGTCTATTTCATGAGATGTATGAAGTGTTATCCTCAGTTGGCAGGTACATGAGATTTTTTAAAAATATGGTATATAAATCTATTAAATATAAATAAATACAGAAGGAGACTGTAAATGGAGGTTAAATGGTAATTCAAAAAGTACAGTGCATGAAAATTTGATTAAAGCTTAAATATATGCAAAAGACTTCACAACTACAGTAATTCGTAATAATGCAATCACCTTAGCATTGCTAAGACCCCAGCATGACATAGCTGAATTGGAACAAATAATGCTGGCTCAGCTTGTCTGGGTGTGGAAAGCTAAGCAGTGGTCAGGCCTGATTATTACTTGGATGGGAGACCCAGGGCCGGCGCTACCACTAGGCAAACTAGGCGGTTGCCTAGGGTGCATGGCTAAAGAGGGCACAGAAACGCTCCACTCAGGGATGAATGAATCAATCGGGGAGGGGGTGGGGAGGCAGACAGGCGGTGATGAATTAGGGCTCACAATCGAAGAGGATTGGAACCGCCAAGCCCTTCGCATGCGCGCCCCCCACCCGCCCGCACTGCGAGAGCCCTCGCTCTGGATAATGACACGTTTATGCAATCAGGCAAATGGGAGCGGAGTGGAAGAGGCCGGGCCCCGCGCAGTTCGGGCAGGGCGTCAGCAAAACTGCAGGAGGGAAGGAAGAGTTCTCCAAGAGGCTGGAAATACCTCCAAATTCGAAACAGCTGCTGGCCTCGCCATGGTCTGCCTGCTAAAATATGCTGATCTCCTTTTAATCTGTTTCATATTCACAAATTAAGCACTTAGCCTAGGTAATAAATCATTAGCAGTTTACGAGACTAGCCTGAGACACACCAGTGAAGGGAGGCTGCTGGAAGGAGACCTCGCCCGCCCGCCCGCCTGCCTGCTCTCTCGGGCACGGAGCCGCGGCCAGGACCAAGTCATGCCCCGGCAGACGCCTGGTCAAAAACGGCTTGCTCGCTTCCTGGGGGCGGGGGGCTCGGCCAAAGCTCGGTGTGAGACCGATCCTTTCTCGCCCCCACACAAAACGCCTCCCGTTTCCTCTGAGCAGGTAGCGCCCAGCTTGGCTGCACCTGCAAACGCAGCTCTGCTGCCAACGATGACTCACTGGGAACAAGCAAGAAGCGCCGGGCATTCTCGCCTTGCCTTCCGGCCGCGACTGAGTCTCATTCTCCTTCCCAAGGGCGGCTTGACCATTGTTGGAGCCAAGTCCCCCCACCTTATAGAGCCCCAGGAGACCCAATACACGGGTAGGCATGGTTTGCATTTCGAGAAGGAATGGACGGCGCTGCAACTCTGTGCGGAAAACAGTCGTATAAGAAACCATGAGACGGCATTTGGTTACCTTGCAAAACAAGATAAACATTTTTACTAGCTCGCGTTTAAAAGTGAAGCCCGGTAGAGAGCGAGCCGCGGGTCCACACCGCGCTTGGCTTTCCTTCCCCAAAATCTCCCCTTCCAGCCAGTCTAATTTTTCTTCCTTCCTCTTAACCTGTTTTGTCTTTTCCCCTTCTCCAATGGTCTACTTCAGTTCATTTTGTGTTTCTTTCTCTTTCTGTCTGTCTGTCTTTCCTTTTTCATCAGTCTCCCCCCTCTTCCCCCCCTTAATCTTTTAAAAAAATAATCTTTCTGTGGTTTTTTCTCTTTCGCGCACACGCACGCCGCTTTCCTCTTCCTTTCCTCCCTTCTTTCACCGCCTTCCCCCCCTTTCTTCCTTCCTTCCTTTCGCCCTCCCTCCTTCACCCACGCTCCAAAACGGCTCCAGATCAGCCAGTTCCAGCTGTGCTTAACCGTACAGGTCTGAGTCAAGTGGGAGGGGGGAGCGCTAAATATCTGATTTTGCTAGGGTGCCAAAGTGCCTTGCACCGGTCCTGGGGAGACCCCTCCTCTAGTTTCCTGCATTGAGCAGGGGGTTGGACTTGATGGCCTTGTAGGCCCCTTCCAACTCTATGATCTATGAATGATGTTTTATTCTATTTGTATGGGCTTGAATAGCAACACTGTTTGTTTTGTCCCACCATGGTGCAATTTACTTAGCTATGCTAGGATGATTGTATTATCACATATATACACACAGCTATAGACTCAGGAGGGGAAATCTAGCAATGCAAGAACTTTGGGTATCCCATTAATATGCAGAGACATCCTTAAAGCCATAAATGGCATAGAATCTGGGTACCTAAAGGCTCACCTTCTCCTGTATGAACCTGCCCTGGGGAATTATCCTCTGAGGCCCTTCTCCTTTCCTCCCAATATCAGATGGAAGGCAGGTGGTGATTGGAAATAAGGCATTTTCAGTTGTGAAAAGCCCAGAGAACCTTTCCTGATGCTATCCTTGTTTTTTTGTGCCAGGCGGAGACCTTTTTATTTTGCACAAATATATTCTGTTTCTAATATGTTTTAACACTGGAGTTTTATCTTTTCTACTGCATCACGGTTTATAGCATTATTGTTTCATGTTATTGCATTTTTTATTGTTTCCTTTTATTGTGTTTTTTTGTATTTGGTATTTTTTAATTCTGTGTAAGCCATTCTGAGATCCTTGCTGGCTAAAGGGAAGGTACTAACTTTTATGATCAAATTAATGCAAGCGAACAATGTCCAGTGAAAAGGGTAAAAGATCCAATCACAGTTGGGGTGATGTACTCCCAACTGGTAATGAACTGGTAAAGCAAGATGAATAGCCTACATTAACTCCTAGCAAGGAACAGTTGCTTTCTGATATGAACTAGCCACTTTCAGTCTGTATGCAGCCCAAGTTTGACAACATCATACCTACATATCAAAATAAAAGATTGGCCAGAAGCATAATTCCAAAATCAATATGCATGTAATTGTGAGAGCTGGACTGACCCGGGTTCAAAAGCTCCCCTAGCCAATGACCCTCAGTCTCAGTCACGCAGGCGGAAGGAGGAGATAACAGCAGTTAATAAAGATTAAAGAGTTTATTTGTAAGACCCAATTACATGGGATTAAGGCAATCAATGCATCTCTACTCACTACATCATTGCAGACTCAAATCCTATACCCCAGTGGTAAGGCTAGATGAAGTGAAGTCCAGAACAATACACATGTCGTGTCGAGAGTGTGAAGAGGAATGAATGAAGCTATCAGCAAGTGTGCTAGCTTTATACCACCTATAAATAGGATATTACTCACCCAGTTGTATAACCTATTCATCAACATGTTGATCTCAAACCTGTTCAAGGTTGCTGAGTCACATCACCTCGAGACTATGTCTCATGACCAAAGACCTTCTGTACTTGAACTCAAGTAACACCCACCAGGTCAGGTGATAATCTCGATGTCAGGTGGTAATCTCGTTCTGCCTATGCAAAACCCAACAGTAATACCTTTGTAGAAGTAAATTTTGTCCAGGCTTCAGTTTTATAGAAAGGCACAGAAAGAAACCCTGATTTGCCCTTCCAGGACATGCCCTGAGAGCCAATCAGTCATCTATTGAAATTGCCTAGTCTCTTCTCCGTTATGCTAAAGCCTACTGTGAATCATATCTACCTCACAGGGTTGTTGTGAGGATAAAATGGAGAGGAGGATTATGTAAGCCGCCTTGGGTTCCTTGCAGGAAAAAAGGTGGGGTATAAATATAATAAATAAATATCTCCCGTGTTCTAGACTGTACTGATTACCTTATGTAAAGCCATGATAGTTGGAAGATGGGCAATGTCTGATCTTTTGATCTTATCTTGGACTTTCCTTTTGGAATTTTCTTTGTTTAGTTGTTCTGACTCATTGTTACATGAAGCTATTTAGTATAAATTGAAGTGTCTCCCTTTCATTCTGGTTGGCATTCCTGACCGTCAGGGCCAGTGCAAGGCAGTTTGGTGCAGTTTGGTGCCCTAGGCAAGATCAGATATTTAGCCCCCCCCCACTAGAGCCCTCCTTCCCTATTTCTGGCACCCCCTTTAGCCCTGCGCCCTAGGCAGCTGCCTAGTTGGCCTAATGGTAGCACCGGCCCTGTTGACTGTGCTCAGATGCCATCCATGAATTCATTAATAAACTTTCCTCTCTAAGAACCTCTCTAAACATAACACAGTGGATCTGGATCATTTCTTCCACAACACCTTCAGTAGGCCAACCAAAAGAGCACAAAAATGTGCAATCTTTTGAGATCCCAAGATCTCTTCATCAGGCAAGATGTTACAAAAAGCAGGTTGGTTGAAGGGGGTGCGGAGGGAGGGAAGAAAAAAACTGACTGGATGTTGAAGACAGAATGGTGGAATGTAGGAATCCTGTTACCTCTTCAGGCTTGCATTTAGGAGAGGGAGCACTTCCAGGAGCAGCCAGAAACTATAGAAGTGTTGTATATAAATATAAACAATATTGCAGGTCAGGTTCACTCCATGTCACGCAACAGCTGTGTGGACTGGCCTGGCAGGAAATTAGCGCAGCTGAGACATTCCACATGTCTGGTCAGAAGGACTGAAACACAGGACACCCAGTTCCCCAAGTCAGAGGTGCCTGGACATGCCATAAGCAAGGGATCACAGCTGTTCAGTCTCTTTTTTCTCCCTTCCTCCTCAGTGAGGGAGCCCCTATTTCACTTATGTCATGTTTCCCTCCATGTAAACAATTGCACAAACATTCACTTCGGAGACTCCACTGATCGGATGGTGTATGTAGGAGAAGGTGGAAAGGAGAAGAAGATCTACTGGGTGCATTGATGTCTTACGTGATGTAAAATAAATGCCAACCTTGCCTTTTGCTTTCAAATCGCTCTAGTAATTTAGCTAGAATTTCCCACCCAATCTTTAGCTGACCTTATCTTGGAATAATATTATAGCTGAAATGCATCACTTTTTGTGCAAGACAGCTGTTAGGCAATGCACACTCTAGAACATTTTCCTGAACCTGTTGCCCTTCAGATGGCCATGCTGTCTAGGGATAATGGGAAGCCTGTGGCTCAGCTTGTCTGAGCGTGGAAAGCTAAGCAGGGTCAGGCCTGGTTATTACTTGGATGGGAGACCCCACCTCTAGTTTCCTGCATTGAGCAGGGGGTTGGACTCAATGGCCTTGTAGGCCCCTTCCAACTCTATGATCCTATGATCCACTGAATTCAATTGAACTTACTTCTTAGTAGACAAGTATAGGGTTATTTATTTATTACTTTTCTATACCACCCAATAGCCAAAGCTCTCTGGGCAGTTCACAAAAATTTAAACCCTAAAATACAACATGACAAAAAGGAATATGAAACCTTTAAAAGTTTAGAACAGAATAAAACCTGTAAAAACCACCAGCAGGGAGAGATCTAAAAACACACAACACAAATTTAAAGACTAAAATCCTAGAAAATAAAACCTGGTAACAAAAAGACCACAATGTAGGTGCCAGCCCAGGCGAGGCTCTCTGGGGATGGCATTTCACAACCGAGGTGCCACCACCGAAAAGGCTGTCTCCTTAGTAGCCACTCCCCATACCACATTTGGCGGAGGCAACCCGAAGAGGGCCTCTGAAGATGATCTTAGAGTTTGGACAGGTATATATTGGTGCAGATGATCCTCCATGTAACCTGGCCCAAGCTGTTTAGGACTTTAAAAGTCAATACCAGTACTTTGAATTGGGCCTGGAAACGGACTGGAAGGGTGGCTCTGCGAGTGGAAGTGCTGCAAAGTCAAAGCAGAGCCTGCTTAATAGGGATAGGGAATGTGTGGCGTTCTAGGAGTTGGACCACAAGACCCATCATCCTTCACCATTGGCTATGCTGGCTAGGGCTGAGGGGAGTTGCAGTCCAACAACATCTGGAGGGCCCCATGTCCTCTACCCCTGCTGTATAAGGTAGAGTTGCCAACTCTTTCTGGTGGAGTTCCTTTGTCTTTTGAACCTGCAAGCCAGGCAAAAGTGTGGCAGCAGCCAATTTCCCATCACTGCATCTCCATCCAAGGAAAAGATTCAGATGGTGAATCTGAGTTTGTCCTGTAACCGTTAAGGGCACAGAAGCTCTCTTCCAGGAAGAGAAGTGGCAACTCCCCCTGCCTCCTGGTCTGAGGAACCTCCCCTAGGGAATATTGCTCTCAGAGGGCAATGTTAGCCACATGGTAAGAAGCCATCACAATCTGCCGGTTTGGACAATCGAATAAGCTACCATGGACTGCAACATGTGCCAGTGGCCATTATGGATATTCAAGCAGTGGCTTGTTGTGTTGTCTGAACCCAGGCAGCAGGGGTTGTACAAGGGCTAAGCAACCCTCAAATAACCCATGGCCTGTTCTAGGGTTATGCGAGGGTTATTTAACCCTCACACAACTCCCACCGCCTGGGTTTGGAAGACATGACAAGCCACATCTTGAATATTCAAAAACTGCCTGGCACACGCTGCAGCACACAGTTGGCTGCAGGGATTGTGTGAACTGGGTCAGTCACTCCCTTTTCCATCCCTACCCCTACTAATGTAGAAGATGTTCCTAGAAATATCACTAAGCCATTTAGCTGCTGTAAGTAGTATGCAGGCACAAGCATTCTGAATGAGGATGTCAATCTCAAACTTGGTTGCAAGTAGTATTCACTGGAAGTATTATGACCAATAACATTTTAAACCTGTTCTCAAACCAGGGTGGCATACTTGGTTCCTCCTCCTTTTGTCTTTACAGCAACCTTGTGAGGTAGGTTATACTGGAGCTAAAGGACTAGCCCAGTAGGCCTGGATCCCCCAGCTTACTCCAACATATCTGCTACACCACACCATGGTCTAGCACGCACGCTTTCTCTCTCTTGCGCACGCGCACGCACACGCACATTTAGAAGTCTGAGCTCAGGAATTTGGTTTGAATACCAGAACTGAATGGAGCTCAGTCCTTCCACACAAAAAGGTGGGCAAGTACACAAGAGAGGGTTGTTTCTTCTGCAGTGGCCCCACACCTCTAGATAGGGTTGCCATCTGGTGTTTGTCAGGCCCCATCATTTGCTGGCTTTTAGGAAGGCGCTGCAAGCAAAAACAGCAGGAGGAAAAAAAATCCCGAGTGTTGCTGAGTATGGTCTGTGTTGATTATTTATTAATTATAAAAAGCTCTAAAAATGCTCTATGCATTTTGAGACTAACGGTCACTTCGTCAGGAGCAATTAATCTGTTTAAAATATATAAAAATTACATTTCTTTGTTATACAATAAAAATACCATTTACAGTTAGTAAAAGTACATAATCCCCCCCCCCCCCAACTTACTATTTAGAGCTGTATTTCCTTACAACACATACACTTAATGAAAACCATACTGTTACAATGTAGTTGTGGAGGGTGGGACAGTTTTTTCATTTAATATTCTTTCCATTGTATCAGATACTTGTGAAGTTGGACTTAGCATTTAATCATTATCCCAAACATATAATAAAGCCTTGTTCTCAAACATATACTAAAACCTTATTTTATTGACTACTTTAGACAAGTTGTAACCTGTGGCATGTCTGTCTTGTCTTGTATTTTTTGACTATCTACCAATGTTCGTTTAGATTTTGTTTCGTATAATAAGACCATATTTATACTATATTAACATCAAATATAAACTTATTTGAACGGCTTTAGTCAAACTATCTTCTCTGGTTAAAAAACTCGTCTTTAGTATCAACTGGGGAAAATGTAATTAAGGTTAAGCTTTTTGGGGGGAAACTGTCTTTTGAAGAACTGCTTCAAATAAAATGTATAAAATATATATTGTGTGTTAAACTATGCAGCAAACCATTTATTTCTAACAAGCAAACATATCTTAAACCATTCTCATATTACATTATCTTAAATAATAAATCATAGTTTACCTTTTAATCAAGCTTACTCCTTTATCCCTGGAGATTTGGTCTGTTCTGTCGACTCTAAGGGGTCTGATTGAAATTAGGCTTCTTATGTTGCTGCTTTCTAAGAAAATGCAGCTGTGTGAACTACTAGTCTATTTTCCTTAAAGCGGTTGCCGGCCAGATGGGCGATTAATAAATGTAAATAATAAATAAATAATAATAAACAAATAAATAATATCCATCTGATTTAGTTTTAAAAGTAATACCTGCTCAATGTTCACACATAGCAAGACAAATAGTCCAGCAGTCATGCTTGTTTGGCAACCCTATTAATGTTTCACCACCTTACCCATTCAATTAACGATTGTTATGTTCTGGTGATTGCCATCTACCATTGCCAGAGCATCTCTATCACAGGAAAAAAAGGGTTTTTAAAAAATAATAATCATCTGTTTTATTATAACAAAGTAGCTAGCCCAAGTTCCTCATTCAGCCCCCTGGGCACTAATGTATTCAATTTTAAAATCCGGAAGATCTTTAGTAATGGATGTTCATTGGAAGCCTGTGCCTGATCCAAACCAAAAAAGAAAAATCTGAAATAAAATGACCCTGCTCTATATAATGACTCACTAATGGAGCCCCCATTTTTAAATTTCGAATATTACTTAGATGTTCTCCTATTCACTTTCTTCTAGGTCTGATGGTTTTACCTACATATATTTTCTTTCATGCAGGTGGCATCGAGTACACATAATGCAGGGCACATGCTGAAGCTAAGCAGGTATGAGCCGGGTCAGTGCTTGGATGGGTGACTGCCTGGGCTGCCCACATCTGTTCTCCTGCATTGAGCAGGGGGTTGGACTCGATGGCCTTATAGGCCCCTTCCAACTCCCCTATTCTATGACACTGTATCATGTTTACCACAAAAGAACTATTACAAGTAGAGAATTGCCTTAGATCATATGTTCTATCATCCACAGGATTTTAAAATGTGGTGTATTTACTTGTATATTTGCACATACTGCAGTGGCCACATGGATGGTGGCCAAATGGTTGACTGGACCGTCAACAGTGTCTGGTGAGAAATTGTCTTAATGCAAGTATTACTGTGTACCAGGCCAGCCAGTCCTTTAAATTTCTGGTACATTTACAGGTTATTAATGGTTTCTCATTACATCCAGGCACATCGTGGACTATGTGACAATATTTTAGGATGCTTTTTCGTACAAAATGGATAGTGTGGTCAAATGTTAAACTGCATACTCCCCATTGATCTCTAGTGTGTTGATGCCGTAGATCTGCAGTCTGCTTTTTGTTTGGCTTTGTCTACAACAAGGAAGGGATAACCTCTTTTATTCAGTAGTTGTAATATATTGGCTTCTTTTTTATACTCAGATGTAGTGGAGCAGTTACTTTTGATACGTAAAAATTGTCCATATGGTAAATTATTCTTTACGTGACATGGATGATGGCTAGAATAAGATCTATGAAATCTATCTGTGGGCTTCCTATGTAGTAAGGTGTGCAATCGCTCTGATTCTTTTTTAACTATAATATCTAAAAAATTAATATTGATACAATTATACTGTATATCAAATTTTATTTGAGCATCACATGTACTGATCCATTCCTTAAATAGCTGTAGTTTCTGTTCAGTCCCTCGCCAGATAGAAAATATGTCATCAATATAGCACCACCATACTGTTATCTCTGCAGCAAAAGGGTTAAAAGTGGTATAAATACACTTATCTTCAAAATTAGCCCTATAGAGATTTGCTATTTCTGGTGACATGGAACAACCCATTGATACACCCTTCTTCTGCCAATAAAACTCATTATTAAAGGAAAAATATTTTTTTCTCTAACACCATCTGTGCTAAAGTCATAATAAAATGTGTAGATCCTCTTGCTTTTGTGAAGTATTAACAATAACCAAGGCTTCTTCCTGTGGTATACTTGTATATAAAGATTTTACATCAAGGGTTATTAATATATCTTCCCTTGCTATATTAATTGTCCATAATTTTTGAATAAAATGGTAGAATCTCATACGTAAGATGTCATTAATGGAATAAAGGGTTGTAAAAAAAAAAAAAATCTACATATTTGGACAAAGGCTCCAAAATGGAATTATTGCCTGAAACTATTGGCTGGCCTGGAGGAGGGTACAAATTTTTATGTATCTTAGGCAAAATATAGAAGACTGGTATTCTTGATTTTTCATTATACAGAAAATCATATCCTGAGTGAGAACCATAACCCATAGACAGACCTTCTTCTAATATTACTTGTATGTCCCTTGACATACCTGATACAGGATCTTTAGAACAGGGCATATAACAGGTTATGTCCGCAAGTTGTCTTTTGACCTCAGCCTCATAACTGCTCAGATTTTGTATAACTAAAGCTCCCCCTTTGTATGTTTCTTTTATGATGATGGAGGTATCATTTGCTAGATCATTAAGGGTGTCCATTTCTTGTCTAGTCAGATTATGCCACCTGCAGGACTTCAGTGAATTCATAATTGGCCAAGTCTTCCAAAACTCTTGGTTCAAATATTTTTTATAGAGGAGTCTTTTGGTTCCAGTGGATTGAACCTAGACGGACATTGTAGGAGTCTTTAGACCTGATATTGTTTCCTTTAATGTATTTATTTAATTTCAGGTTCCAAAATAACCTAAATAAATCCATCCGCATATGGACTGGGTCATGTTTGGGGGTGGGCACGAATGAAAGACCCCTGTTTAATGCCTGCTGCTCTGTTGTACAGTACTTAGGACCCTATGAGATAAATTTATTATTAAAGTCTCCTCTTGAATGTTTGATGTGCATGTCTTGAGTCCAGACGTCTCCTTCTGCTGTGATTGGAAAGGATATTTTGTGAAGGCCTGCTGTGATCTAAAAAGTCACATGTGGGTCCATCATATTGATTCATTCTCACTACGTACTTATTTCAGCTGACCGATCTCTTTTAGATCGTCTAAAAACTTCCTTTCTTATTGTTTCTCTTATGTTTGTTAAATAGCCATGGATAAACTCTGTTTGGTTGCCTAATATTTGTCATGTAAGAACTTTCTTTTTTTGAAATTCTTAAGTTCTTCATGAAATTTTTGCCATTCCTTGTCCAAACTGGCTAGTCTGAGTTCTAGACTCCCCTCCCCGCCATCCTAGGAGGATTTCAAGCTGCTCAATTGTTCATCAATAGTTTCCTCGATGAGTAAGGTCTTGAAGACTTTGTTTACTTTGGCCTTCCCGATTATGTTTTACTGGCCTGGCCTGTCGCTGTAATTGTACTGTAGGCTTTTAGTTCTGTATAGGCTGGCTGTTTTATGCTGGTGTTTGTTGTAGTTATAAATGCTGGCTGTTTTATTACTGTCTGTATCAGATTAGTCTTCTCCTTCTCAATTCTATGGTTGTTGTAAGCGGCTTTGGGAGAGCTCCTGCTCTGAAAGGTGTCCTAGAAATATTTTAAATAAATAAAAATCCACTGTTGGTTACCCAAATCTTTCTTCATTTCAACAGTATAATGTGGAGTGGTGATGGGGTGGGGGAAGAGTTATCCAGTCACTGCTTTTGTTAAACAATTGGGAGTCAGAAATCCTTGCTGATCTACTGCAAATTGCCCAGAGATCTACCAATAGATCCGGGTCTACCTTTTGCCCACCCCTGTGCTTTCACACAGCCCATTAGGTTTTCAGAAGTGGGTGGATTTTCCACCCACAACACGTGCACAGTCTAGTGCTGCCAAGAGCTGCTTCCATAACATGTTGGGCAGCGGGGGGGGGGGGGGGGAGGGAGGGAGATCCAATCCAAGCGCTGATGCAATGCTCTATCAGGTCCCTGTCATCAAACCTTCCCTGCAGTTTTGCCCCCAAACCCCCTTTGTTTTCTTTCAAAAATATTGTTTGTTATTACAGAGAATGACAAATACAGTGAAGTGTTGTGGGTTTTTTTTAAATCTTTCCCTTGAAGAGTGCTAACATACTTGTAGTTTGTACTCTATATATAGTCTTGTACTTCCAAGACTATAAAGAATCTCTGAAACAAATTTCCTCCACTACAGGCTGTGCTGTAGCTAATTTAATGTCTACAGGAGGCCATAGAACATTCAGTTCTTGCTTTTAAAAATGATAGAATGGGGAAATATCTTATGGTCAAGTATTATATGCCTTTTCTTCCCCTCTGGGGAATGTTTGTGTAATCAAGGAAAATTTATCATGTCCAGGCTAGTCTTTAAACACTCCAATCTGAAAATATATTATTGGGAAAGAGAATGATAAACATAGTTGCCAGCTAAGAAACTAATACCACACACATCTGAACTCTATAACGAGATTTCTTTTTGGCTATTTCTCAAACTAGCACAACAGCAGAAATGGTGTGGCTGTTTCTTAGGAAGTTTCCATGTTCCCTGTGGATGCGATTGTTAATGAATTAAGGGCACAATCCTATGCATGTTTAGACAGAAAAAAAGTCCTCCAATTCCCAGAATGCCCCAGCCAGCATGCATTGCATTATGCCTTAAATTAGCTATGTCATGGTTTAGACCCAGTTTTTTGGTGCTGCATATAGATTCTGCATTTCTGTTCAGTGAGAACATAACTACCGGTAGATGTGAAGTGGAACACATCACCTGAAATGAATTAAGGGTGCAATCCTATGCATGTTTAGGCAGGAAAAAGTTCTACAACTCCCAGCATTCCCCAGCCTGCTGTACTGCGCCCTAAAGCTCTTACTGCCAACAAGAGCCATTTCAGCCTTTTAGAACGGGGGGGGGGGGGAATGTACGAAAGTCAGGAAACCACCCAATGAATGGTAGACAGGGGGGAAAGGGAGCCAGGGCCATTTGGGAAATCCCAGTGAGCCAGACTGGCCCCCCAGGAAGGCCAGATTTGACCCCCTGGGCCTGAGGTTCCCCATCCCTGATCTAGAGGAACCTTAAGTCAAATTTATAGTGCTGGCTAAGTTAGATGTAAGAAAGAATGCTTATCAGGCTAAATGGGAAAAGGATGTAGGCGGGAATATTAAGTAGAGGGTAAGGGAGCAGACTTAAGTTTAATTCAAAGAGGGCATTCTACATTAACATCAAGGTAAGTTTTAATAAGTTTATATTTAGATAGTATATAACACCAGCTAGACTCAGTAAGATCTGAAAATCTGATGTTGAAAATAGACGTTGGAGGTGAAAATAGGCGTTGGAGGTACGGTTCTGGGAGAGCAAATATTTTTCATATTTTGGGGAATGACAAAGGTGCCTGGCCCAGTGCAAGGGATAATCAAGTAAAAGCTTCTAGATAGCTCATGCAAGTGAGCCAAGCCACATGCTGCACAGGAAGGGGAATGATCAATAGTCACTCCAGAGAAAGTTCCTTCCCTAATCAGAATGACAAGAAATCCTTTTGTTCCATTCTGAGATCCAGTAGCAAGCTTTCATTTTGGATTTGCTGAAAATTAAATGTAAATGGAAACAGCCAAGTGAGAAAACACAATGGGGGGACTGAGCTCTGTTTTGCCTTGTGTTTTTTACTAAACCATAATTAACTGCCGGGCTGACAAGATGTTATCTATCTGTGTAATTTCCAGACTTTCAGCATTTATTTAGACTGCTTGTGTCCTTGGGTTGTTACTTACGGTGCAGAGCTGTGGCATTGTTTAATATATGAGTAGGCTCTTAGAGAAAACAAATTGTACTGATTACACAAAAGTTCCTCCTGTGGAAAAAAGTAATTTTAGCAAGTTGTTATTAAACATGTGGATAGTCAGGTAATTTCATTGCTGAAAGTATTTACTGAACTGTAAAAATGTATGTTACCCAGTAGTACTTGAACAGAGTGGAGAATGGGGAACCACCTCCCCTATTTGGTTCTTCATTTTTTGCTGGCGGAAAATACCTTTAAAATGGCACAATCTTCTAACACTGGAGAATTGAGCAGTTTATTTCCCACACAGCAAAAAGACCAAACATATGGTACGATCTTAAGTAGCTACATGACAGAGTTATACCCATTTAAGGCACAATCCTATGCACGTTTAGACAGGAAAAAAGGCCTACAGTTCCCAGCATGCCCCAGCCAGATTTACTGGGGTATACAGGGAGTTGTAGGCCTTTTTCCCTGTCTAAACGTGCATAGGATTGTGTCCCCTCCCCAGTGCAGTCAAAGGGGGTGCCAGGGATCTCCAAAATTTTTACAGTGCAATCTGATATATGTCTACTCAGTTTCTCTCAGGTAAATGATTTAGTATTTTCTCCAGAACACAAATGAAGTAAAATCAGGACAACAGCTAAACAGGTGTAAACTCACTTGACGTCTGTAGAGTAGACATCACTCTTAGAAATGTTTTATTGTGATATGCTGAACTTTCTTTAAGCTATAACCAATGAGATAGGTGACTAGGTTGCAATCTGGAGAACTCTCTTCTCCCTTTAACAGTTTTACATCTACAAGAGTAGATGCAGACATGGCTGCTTTGGGCCTTCTCCCTGCCCCCACCCCCAAATTCCTGGTCCGTTGCTAGAGCAACCAGGATTCTTATTTGCTCCACACCAGCCAAAGAGAGAGTGGGAGAAACTACCTTTCTATTCACCTGCATGGTTACAGAGCTATTACAGAGGTGAGATGGTTGGGCAACATATGAAGCACTCTGAAAGGCATTAGAACTTACGGTATTTGTATCCTGCCCTTCCTCAAGGTGGTGTACATACCCCCGTTCCCCACTGTATCCTAACGACAATCCTGTGGGGTAGGCTAGGCTGAGAGACAATAACTGGCCCAAGGTCACCTAGTGAGGTTCATGGCTGCGTGGGAATTTGAACCTGGGTCACCCCAGTTCCCAGGCTCACACTCTCAATTCAGCCGTCCCCAACCTGGTGTCCTCCAGGTGTTGTGCACTACAACTCCTCTCAGCCCCAGCCAGCATGGCCAGTGGTCAGGGATTAGAATCATAGAATAGTAGAGTTGGAAGGGGCCTATAAGGTCATCGAGTCCAACCCCCTGCTCAATGCAGGAGAAGTAACAATAGTAAGCAACACTAGATGCTTTTGTAGCTCAGTGAAGCAAAAGTTTGGAGTCAGAGATCCAAAGGCACAATTGTTATTTCTATACCATCCTTTAAAATTCCAAGGTGGTTTACAATTATAAAAACAAAATAAAACAGGGCTGGCCCTCCCATGAAACAGGGTGAATTCCCTGCTCAGGTGGTGGATTGGGAGGGGTGATGGATCACCCGCCCCCCCCCCACTGGGAGGGCCCCTGCGAGCACCGCTTGCTACAGCAGGATAGCGCCAAGTTGGACTCCTTGGAGGAACAGCAGTCTCCCCCATCTCTCGCTTTGAGCCCTCTCCCAAAGCGAGAGATCAGGTGGGTGAGTGCCCACACAATCTCTCATTCTGTGTGTGTGTGGGTAATAATGGGGAGTGGGCAGGTGGCAGCAGCAGGGGGAGCGGCAGTATGTGTCCTGTTGCCTCTGGTGGTGGGACATTTTGTGCCGCCACTCATAAAAGCGCAACAAAAAGAGTAAAAAGGCAACATTAAAAACAATCACAGCAAAACATTAGAAGTAAATAAATACACTAGAGGTTAAAAGTCAGTTTCTGGGCAATATTTCTATGAGGCGCTCCTGAAAATTTAATAGTACAGTATCTCCATGCTGGGAAAAAACGATTCACCGGTTAAATTTCTGCCATGCAGTTATTAAGACAAAGGAAATCTGCTGTCATAGAAACTTGTGACAGGTGTTTGTGTGTGTATACAGTCAGAGAGAACTTGGTTTTTGGCCTTTACGGTCAATTACACCCTCATCCAATACTATCCAAACCTTTCCCAATATCTCGGGACAAGGCTTGGGATGAAACTCAAGAGGTGCAAGAATGTATTCTAAGCACAGAAGATTGGTGTGATGCTCTCCTCCAATGAAACAAACCTTTTTTCTCTTTTTTGTTCATAAAATCCACTTGGTACAAAGTTGCCTTGTATGCCTGTGAGATCCCCTTCTTATCTGAGAAATCCCCTTCTTCTAAGTGAATGTTACCTAGGATTGCTTGAGTTCTATGAACCTGTGAAGTATATGTGGGTAAGAAATATTTCAAATGTATGTGCGTGTATATATGTGTACAAAGTAAAAAAAAGAAGTCTAAAGTGCAATTGCATGATTGATCAAAGCTAGCCTGGTCTTTTTATAGATTATATGAACTGTGTTCAGTTACTGTGTTACAGTATGCTTATACAGAAATATTATTTCAATCAGCTGTGCATACACACATGTGCAATAAATACCACATGCCCCAATACAGTATGTGTTAGTCCACAAATGGTAATTTGGTGCTTTTATGAAAAAGTGCATGATTGTTTGGCTAAGCTGTTGCACTATGATCCATTTTCTTTGTTATTATTTTAATTATATTTTGTTCTGTTATGCTTAAATACATATTTCCTTTTGTATGTACTACTGTATATGTGTAATTTCACAGATCATAGAGTTGGAAGGAGCCTACAAGGCCATCGAGTCCAACCCCCTGCTCAATGCAGGAAACTAGAGGAGGGGTCTCCCATCCAAGTAATAACCAGGCCTGGCCCTGCTTAGCTTTCCACGCTCAGACAAGCTGAGCCAGTGTGAGCCACAGGCCTGTATTATTACGAACACATATTTAATGTATATAGAATTATGTGCATGTAGAAGATATTTACATAAATCCTGAACCCAGAATTACTCTTTCGTATCAAACAAAGCTAAACATGGCTAAATTATGCTTTTGGATGGGCAGCATGACCAAATATGTATATTTCATTTGTCAGGGCTGATTTATGATTCATTAATGGTTTGGCTGCGATTTCATGTGGGGGCACTTCTCTCCCCTGCATAATTTTTGGACGGCTACCTTCCTGAATGTACCTGAAAGTTACGTTAGGTTCAGATTAATTGATCTTGATTTGTAAACATTCAAATGCATAATTTTACCTATACAGGTTTGACCTATGCTGGTCTGAGTGAGGAAAGGGAGAGATTAAAATATTTCATTTATTTATTTACTTATTAGCTTTATATACACCCCCCCCCCAAAACTGGCAAATGTCCTTAGGGTGGTTTACAATAAGACGTCCCCCCTAAAGAACAATAAAAACAACCAAAACAATAAATACAACAATGAAAATATCAAAACAATCAAATATTAAAACATTTAGGCTGCAGTTCTATACACACTTACCTGGGAGTAAGCTCTATTGAACTCAGTAGACCTTACTTTTGAGTAGGGAAGTATAGGATTGCACTGTAAAGCTATTAAAAATATTGCAGTAAAGTTAATAATCAAATAATTTTCTCTATGTCTATCATAGCATCTGAAAATAAAAGGGCTTGCTTTCCAGAAGGGTGTCTCGATTCCACTGCCCTGTTATTTGCTTTGGGTGGGGTGGGTGGGTAAGTCGGGAAATGCACTCTGCACATGCTCAGAGCTCCTGCAATGCTACTTCACAGCTTCAGGGGTGGAGTTTACCAGTTCCGGGCTAAAATAAGACCCCGCAGAGAGTTCCAGGAGACCAGGAAGCGTCGCGCTTGGAAGACCCCCGGTTAATCAAAAGCAACCCACGCCGGCTGCTGCAGCCTCTCCGGCTCTAGAGAGAGACGCTCGAGCCTTTTCTTGGGCAAGCTGGATTGAGGAGCTCCTCCCTTAAGGGCGGTTCTCTAGGCAAGCTCTGCCCTCACTGCCGGCCCGGGCTTAGCAACCGAGCTTGTCTCCAGCGTCAACAAAAGTGGGGCGGAGGCAGGAGGGTAGCAGCAGCCGCAGCAGCAGCAGCGACAACAACACCTGGGATTCGCTGCGCGGCGTCCGTCACAATGGGATGGAAGCGGCCAGGTGGCCCGAACCGAACCAGATGAGGCGGGGAGCCTGCAGGGGCGCTCGGGAGTGCTAGGAGCAGCCCCCCATTGGCTTGCATGGGGGGATTCCCATGATGAGCGCAAGGCTACCAGTCCTGCTCAGTTAGCTCCACCGTCCCTTCTTCCTCTGCACCTGAGGCATCCCGGGGACTGATTTCCCTCCTTCTGGCATCGGTGCCAAGCGGCACCTGCATGATCCAAGCAGCCAAAATGAGTGAGATGCTTATTGATCATTAGTTATCATCATCATCATCATCATCATCATCATCATCATCATCATCACATTATTGTAATTAGTTATTAATGGTATTTGTTGTAGGGTTTCATTCATTATCCTTTTGCTCTTGGGGTGGAAAATGCAAGCATTCTACATACGGGGTTATAGAATCGAAGAACTAGGGTCAAGGAATCAAAGAACTGAGATCATCTCTAGTTGTGTGCCCTCTGCCTGGCCGTCCAGACAATGGCGTGCAACAAATAAGAGTGCCAGTGCACTACAGAACAATTACTTGTGGACATTGCTGCATTTTCCTGCATAGCATTAGTAGGTCCAGAGCCAGAAATGGCTCCTGTACCTTTAAGAATTCCATAAACAAGGGAACTTTTGCAAAGTGCAAAAAGTTCCCCCCAGTATAGTTCTGCCATGGCAGGACTGTTTTATGAGGAAACTTTTTCTCTTGTGTAGTTCTTACAGCCTGAGCCTGTGGATGTTTACTATGAAGGAAGTCTTGCCTAATTCAGTGGGTCTAACTCCTAGGTACGTTTGCATAGGATTGCAATCTTAAAGGGACTCGAGCCCTCTCAAGACTTTTTGATCAGGTGATCTTGTCTCCGGGCCTGATGAAATCCACTATATCTGAAATCAGTTGTATTTCATTTATTTGTTATATTTACCGTACATAATCCTCCTGCTCCTCTCCATTTTATCTGAACTGTAGTTACAACATCTTGTTCAAGTACATCCAAAGCCCCCTTGTCAAAAGGGATAGAGGGAAATACAAATTCTTCCCTCTCACCTTGCCATCTGTAAGGTTCAGAGTTTAGTGTGAAGTTCACCAGACATGGCCAACATTCTAGAGCAGTGTTCTCCAACCTTGTCATGCTGGCTGGGGCATGCTGGGAGTTGTAGGCCAAAAACATCTGGGGACCCAAGTTTGGGGAACACTGCATCTAGAAGGACTCTTGGAAAACCTTCATCCACTGTTGTTTTGGGTCTCTTATGAAGCAAATGAACTAAAAGTGTGGGATCTGATTTGTGAGTTATCTCTGCTGAAATCTCAATTTTCTTTTTGGTTTTGAAAAATTCTCACACAACCCTAAGTGGAAGGGTTCCTCACTGTGGAAGGCAAAAGACTATTGCTGTCCCAAAAACACTACAGGTGAAGGGGGCAGTAACTGATGATTTTATTATTGACTTCAGTGGAGCGCATCCTGTTTTCTGAGACTGGAAGTGGTTATATGGATAACGGTAGTTCCATGACTTCATATATCATTGCATATGACAAGAATTTATAGCAATGTCAAAACCCATCATCCTAGTACTAGCATTTTTCATAACCTTTATTGCATATAATAATGGAGATTCCTCAGATCTTTTACCAATTGTATCTATATCTTTTCTCTAATTTTGGTCTCTTTTTCCATTACTATTTAGATTTTATCCTGCCATTCCTCTAAAGCTCAAGGTGGATCACTATAATCAGGGGTAGGCGATCTGGTGCCCTTCAATATTCTGGACTACAACTCCCACAATCTCTGACCATTGACCATGTTGACTGGGGCTTATGAGAGTTGTAGTCTAAAACATCTGCAAGGAGCCAAGTTGCCTCCTCCTGCAACAATTATATTCTGCCCCCAACCTACCCCCAATGTATTTCAAGGCTGCAGCCCTTATGCACATTTACTTCACAGTAAGTGCAATTATCAGCAATTCTATACATGACTACTTAGAAGTAAACTCCATTAAGTTCAAGGGGCTTTCTCCCAGGTAAGTGGATACAGGATCACAGCCTGAGTTAGTGGAACTTATTTCTGGGTAAACATGTTTAGATCATGTTCTAGTTGCACAGTCTGGAGAACTGGGCTTCCAAGTGGTATGACAGGATTTTTGGTCACCTTTTCATGTGGGGTACACAAAGTGTTTTTTTTTAACAGGGAAGTTATATTCATATAAGAACGGTAAGGCTGGCCCTACTATTAGGCAGAGTGAGGCTGTTGCCTCAGGCAGCAGATGCTGGGGAGGGGGGCAAGGAGTAAAGGCAAGGTGTTGGAGGGCAGAGCTATGTGTGCCACAGGACCTGCCCTGTGCCCCCTAAGCTACCCTGCTGGCCTGCGGTACAGTGGATGACACTTGGCTGTCTTCAGTGTTGAAAGTGTCAGTTTGGTTGGTTCTGCACATGGAATGGGGAAGGGGCACTATTTTGTCTTTTGCCTCAGGCTGCAAAATGTCTTGTGATAGAGGAGATCCAGTCGCAGATCCTACACACAATGTGTAGTATGGCCCTCACACATACTTTGCTCATAAACAAGGTCACAGCTGGTAATGTTGGTAGTAGCATCAGGTTAATGATTGCTTCTAAGCAGGAGTGCAGTTGTGCTGGGTTTCCCTAATAAAATAGAGATCTGGGGACGGTTGTAAGCAGGAAGCCAGTTCTGGACATGTGCCGCTCTGGATTAATCTGTGAAGTGGTGTTGATATGTAGTGTCAAGTGTTGGGATTTAATCCACAGAGGGCCTAACCTTACGAAAGAGGGTTGGCCTAGGTTAATTTTGGATCCATTCCAGCCCTGCAAGATTGGTATATGCTCAACACAGAATGTGAAATGTTTATGATGGAATAGCTTTCTCTGGTAGATCAAAGTGGCTTTGTCTTCATGTGGAAAACTGAGCCAATCTGTTCCCCCCACCCCACTCAAGATGCAAAAAGCTATATGTAGGCAACCTCCCAAGTTTCACTGTGTTTTGGTTGGATGCTTGCCAGTTTCTTGCCTTGAATCCTTAAGCTTCTAAGCTTCCTGAGAAGTCCATGCATTTATTATAGGGCATATAGTTTTCCTTGCACAGATGGCTGCATCTGTTAAAATCTTAAAAATCACAACAAGCTTAAGACTCAATATACTTACATGTTCTCCCAAACTGAAGGAGAAGCTTGGCTAAATGAACTCTTTCTGACCTTTTCAAGTGAATCTGGAGTGGTTTAAAATGTTGGGCTTAAGATAAAACTCTTAATTATTATTTCCCTAAGTAGCTTGGCCATCTCTCAATTTGAGTTGACTTTGCTTTTTATTTAGAGTTTCTAATTTCTCCCCCCCCCCCGCCCCTGTTAGGATCATTGTATGTTCTTCTCCCCATTTACCATAAACTTGCCCTGAGCAGTTCATGTAGAGAAACTGTTCAGCTGGTATGGAATATTATGTTCCAAAGTGAAAAGAAAGTCTATAAACAACCCTTTCAACAGCTGTCAAAATAACATGGCATTTAATCCACCACCCAGGACTCTTGTACTCTATTAACTTGCAGTGTTTATTCTAGAGTGCACTGGATTTACTACTCTGCCATGGAGTACTTGGCCACTGTCTGCATGTAATATTAGGAAAAAGTAGCTCGCAGTGATTCCTAGTAGATTCTCATGTCTTGTGAATTAATGTTGTCAGTCACAGCATCCTTTCATTTGAAAAGTGCTAGTAATTTCCATGTAGGATTGTTTAATTTTTAGGGTCCCCCCCCGGTTTTTGTTTTGGAATGTGACAATCTATCATACGTAAATAGCTGGAATCGACTTCAGAGTCTCCACTGGCACTTATGTTGCAGCTGACCTGCCTGTGGGATCATGACCGTTTATGATCCACATAATATAACAACAGTACATAGCATTTATGTAGCACTATGTACCTATCTCGCCGGATCGTCACCTTGAAGTGGTGAGTGGGCTTGCGTGTTCCGATGAATCCTGTGAGCAATGCCGTCGGGAGCTATGTACTCCCAGCAGGGTCACCCATGGCGGTAAGGTCCGGGGAGAGGAACCAGACAAAGAACGATCCAAAACATAAAGTCCTCAACGGCAGAACAGGCGGAAGATAATTAAACCTAAATTACAACGGCTGTGAAGGCGGATGAAGGCTGCAGCAGAGAATGGTTTTCCAATCGTCAGGGTAACCGTGCCATTGGATCTCTGCCGTACTCTGTCAAGTTTGTGTGGTGATTCGTTGTGCACCGATCTCCCCACATAAAACAGTTTCACGCACAGGCGTCTTCCAACCCAACCCACCCAACCCAACCCAACCCAACCCAACCAAACAAACAAACAAACAAAAAAAAGTCCCATGGCGACTGGCGAATGGCAACGGGGGCAGGACTGTGAATCTGGAAGCCCCTAGTCATGGACCAGCACATGGGCGGTGGATGCAGACTCAGTCGCCCTGTTCAAGGAACGAGGTAGTCGAGCAGCTCGGCAGCTGTATCCATGACTAAGCAGCCCTATTTAGGATCCACTCTGCTCACCCCGTATGGGGAGGGGGCTAGAAAAGGTGCCCTAAACATAGTCTACCTCTTTCTCCCCTGATTGGATTACCGCGTCCAGTGGGGTCACCATTTTAGCGGTCGAAAAAGACATTTGAATTTTGGAACATGGAATATACGGACATTGCTGGATAACATAGATAGTGAACGCCCTGAGCGTAGGACTGCTATTATTGCAAGGGAGCTGAGACGGTTTAAAATTGACATAGCAGCACTTCAAGAAACTCGAAGGGCAGGAGAGGGACAGCTGAAAGAAGAAAAAGGAGGTTATACCTTCTTCTGGAAAGGACTACCTGAGCAGGACCGACGAATACATGGTGTAGGCTTTGCCATCAAAAATGAACTAGTGAACTCTTTGTCAGAAGTTCCTACTGGCATTAACGAACGCCTGATAACTCTTCGATTAAAGCTCGCCAATAACCAACAGGTAACTATTTTGAGCGCTTATGCACCAACATTAGATGCTGATGATGACATCAAGGAAAGTTTTTACAGCCAGTTGGACACTCTCCTGTCAGAGATACCTAAGGAGGATAAAATTATCCTCCTAGGCGATTTTAACGCAAGAGTCGGGCGTGACTTTGATTTATGGCCAGAAACTATTGGAAAAGACGGAGTTGGTAATAGCAACCCGAACGGACTCTTACTTTTGTCTATATGTGCAGAGCATAATCTCACTATCACAAACACGCTCTTTCGACAAAAGAGTAAGTTTAAAACATCATGGCAGCACCCACGGTCAAAGCACTGGCATCTTCTGGATTATGTAATTGTCCGTGCTAGAGATCGCCGCGATGTACTTCTTACTAGGGCCATGGTGAGTGCCGACGACTGCTGGACAGACCACCGACTAATCCGGTCCACTATGGTTATCAACATTGCTCCCCAACGTAGGCTTCAAGGAAGGAAACCAAGGCGTAAAATGAACATCCAAGTCCTTCAAGATCCTATTAAGCAAACTCATCTTCAATCACTTCTTAAGGAACATCTACCTACGGAACCTCCTGACAACATTGAGGACCATTGGTCTAAGCTGAAAACCTCCATTACTGCAGCTTGTGAACAAACTATTGGATATGAAACTAAGAAACATCAGGATTGGTTTGATGAAAATGACAATGAGATTAAATATATAATTGACCAAAAAAGGAAAGCCTTCCAAATATGGCAAAATGATATTAACTGCGCTGCCAAGAAAAAAACCTACGCTAGCGCAAAGGCTGAGGTCCAAAGAAGAACAAGAGAACTTAAGAACGCTTGGTGGAAAAAGAAAGCTGAAGAAATTCAACAACTTGCAGAATCTCATGATGCACGGGGCTTTTTTAAGGCCACAAGGGCCATTTATGGACCAAAAACCTATGGTACAAACCCTTTACAATCAAAAGATGGCACCAAACTCTTAAAAGACAAAGAGTCTATTGCACTGCGTTGGAAAGAGCATTATTATGACCTTTTAAATCGTAAGTCTAAGGTGGATAATGAGATTTTTTCGCAAATCCCGCAAAAACAAATTAAAGAGGAACTTGCAATACTCCCCACTTTGGATGAAGTAAAAAAAGCCATTAATCAAATGAAGAACAACAAAGCTAGTGGACCAGATGGGATTCCTGCTGAAATCTTTAAAGAAGGGGGCCCCGAACTTGTACAACATCTTCATAAACTCATCGAAAAAATCTGGATAAGAGAAGAGATCCCAGAAGACTTCAGGGATGCCATAATTATCACCCTCTTTAAGAAGGGTGATAGAACAGACTGTGGAAACTATCGGGGCATTTCTCTCCTAGCAACCGCAGGTAAAATATTTGCTAGGATTCTCGCAAACCGTCTTCTATCTATTTCAGAAGAGATCCTCCCTGAAACTCAATATGGTTTCCGCCCCTCTAGAGGGACAGTAGACATGATTTTTACTGCACGTCAGCTCCAAGAAAAATGCCGGGAGCAAAATCAACCCCTTTATATGGCATTTATCGATTTGGCTAAGGCCTTTGATACTGTAGACCGTACAGCTCTCTGGACTATCCTTATGAAAATTGGATGCCCCAATAAATTTGTGAATATCTTGCGACTTCTCCATGACAACATGACGGCAACGGTTTTGGACAACAACGGCTCTCATGGTGCTCCATTTAAAGTGGGATCAGGTGTTAAACAGGGATGTGTTATCGCCCCAACATTATTTGCCATTTTCATCGCCATGGTTTTACATCTTGTCGAGGGGAAACTTCCCACCGGTGTGGGAATTATATATCGAACAGATGGAAAGCTTTTTAATCTCAGCAGGCTGAAAGCAAAAAGTAAGGTAATTACAACCTCCGTTGTGGAACTTCAGTATGCTGATGATAATGTGGTCTCCGCACATTCAGAGGATGATCTCCAAACTATCCTAAATGCTTTTGCAGAAGCATACGAAAAACTTGGTCTCTCACTTAACATCAAAAAAACCAAAGTGCTTCATCAGCAAGTGCAAGCCAATCCTTTGGTGATGCCATCTATCCAGCTTGGCGGGACAATACTGGAAAATGTCGATCATTTTCTCTATCTTGGCAGCTATCTTTCTGTTACAGCTAACATCGACAGTGAAATCCAGCATCGTCTGAGCTCCGTAAGTGCCGCATTTTCTCGAATGAAACATAGAGTGTTCGAGGATCGGGATATTTGTAAGAAGACCAAAACACTGGTTTATGAAGCCATTGTATTACCAACTTTATTGTATGCCTGCGAAACATGGACTATCTATAAACGTCACTTCCACCTCCTTGAAAGGTTTCATCAACGTTGCCTCCGGAAAATCCTGCGAATTACTTGGGAAGATAGGCGAACAAATGTCAGTGTACTGGAAGAAGCAAAGACTACTAGCATTGAAAAAATGATCCTTCAACGCCAACTTCAGTGGACCGGTCACGTTGTTCGAATGCCTGACTGCCGTCTCCCAAAGCAGTTACTTTACTCCCAACTCAAGGATGGAAAGCGGAATATCGGTGGTCAATATAAGAGGTTTAAAGATGTTCATAAGGCAAATCTAAAAAAATGCAATATAAACATCGAAAACTGGGAAGCTCTGGCCCATGAACGATCTAAATGGAGGTTGGCCTTTCACAAAGGTTCCATGGACTTTGAAGAAGCCCGAGTGCAAGGTGAAAGGGAGAAACGTGCTAAGCGAAAAGCACGTCAAATGAATCCTTTACAGGACCATCTTCTATCTGGTAACCTGTGTCCTCACTGTGGGAAGCTGTGTGGATCTAGAATTGGCCTCCACAGTCACTTACGGACCCATCGCTAGAGTCTACACAATCTTCTTTAGAATCTCCTCCTTTTATCCCGGAAGACAATCTTACTTGGTCACGAGTGATCGCCTGATGATGATGAGCACTTGATAGCGTTCAAAACACTTCTATGTATATTATCATATATGAGATACATGAGGAATTCATGCAAGTTATTCTACAAAAGTGGCTTTTGTATAGGGATTTTGTAACATGGTCATTGTGTCAAAGAAGTATTTGAAGTCAGTCCCCATCCATCACTCTGGTCAATGAACTGCAGTAGTTAATATTACCTGTAGCCAACGCTTAGAGATAGACCTCTGTCTCCCTGGAGGCAGTACTCACAACTTACTACTTGGTACTCTAGCCAAAGGGTAAATGTTTGCACAAGCCTTCCAGTGTATACATACAGGGCATTTTGTAATGTTTACCAGCATTTTTATTGTTTCATTGTTCTGTTTTCCTTGATTAAAGTCGCCCGAGTAACTGTTGTAGTGATGTGGATATGGATTAATAATTTGCCATATAAGTGAAGCGGCGGAACACAAATGAAAAAGGCTCTCAGCCTGAATGACTCAGAAAACGCATACAACATGCATTAGGACTTGGATCCTAAGACACCTTCAGTGAAGGAAAGTTTGCTTCTTCTCCTTACGCTGCAGCTGCCTGAAAAGCCTCTCTGGAGTGGGGCAGCTCCTGAAAGATGTGGGAATGGGTGTGGAGGCTGCTGAGGGACACGGGGATCCCCCCAAATCAAGCTGACCCCCAGAGTGTTTTTCAGAGGTTAAAACGTTTCACATAACATGGTGTCACAATGAGCGCAGCATGCGTCCTTCAGTTAATCATGAGCTACACATACAACCTTTGGGCGTCTTTGGCTGGATAGTTCCTTATAGGCAGTTTTCCCCAACCTGGTGCTCTCCAGATGTTTTGGACTTCAGTGGTTGGCCATCCGCCCCAGTCAGCATGGCCAATGCTCAGAAATCCAGGTAGCTGTAGTCCAAAACATCTGGAGAGCACTAGGTTAGGGAAGGCTGATTTATAGTTTGCAAATCTATGCTACAAGAGTTTTCTGTAACCTTTTATATATTTTCCCCTTCTACCCTCCCCTTTTTTGATGCTTAGGTATGCAATTATGTTGCCTTAAAAAATGCATGACTCATGAGTAATCTCACTGGGTTGTATCCAACAGTGTCCTTCCACCAGTGGAACAGACACCACTGGTGAATCAAATCCCCCACCCCAAATTTGCTATAGAGGGTTGGGAAATCCTCCGGAGGAGATGCAGGAGGGCTGCATGGGGGGCAGGGAAGTGAAAGGGAAACTTGCATTACATTGTATTTTGCCCATTGAGGGGGCAATTTAGAGTATATATATATATAAGGAGAGAGTAAACATATGGATGACCTCTGTTGGGAGAAAGATGTGGGAGTGCAGCCCCAATAATTCTCCTTGATTGCTCTGTGGCTTTTGCAGCCATCAATCATAGTATCCTTCTGCAAGGAGATAGTGGATTACCTCTTACTTGCAAGGTCAGTTCCAGAGGGTTGTCTTGGGGGATTTCTGCTTGCCCTCCTGACCTCTGCACTATGGGTTCCCGTGGGTTCCGTATTTTCCCCCATGCCTTTTAACATGTATGTGAAGCTACTAGGTGAGGTCATCCGGGGATTTGGAGTGAGATGCCATTGGTATACTGGTGACACTTGGCTTTGTTTCACCTTGCCATCTGAGTCAGGCGATGATGTAGAAGTGCTGAACTGGTTGGTGATGGGCTTGCTGAGGGCCAACAAACTGTAGTCAGTTCTGACAAGATGCAGGTGTTGTGGGTAGATGGTTCACAGGTTGAAGGAGATGGCATTCAATTTCAACCTGTTCTGGAATGGGTTGTACTCTCCCTGAAGGATCAGGCTTTTCTGGATCCAGCTTTTTCAGTAATGGCCCAGTTAGAGTCAGTGGTACAGAATGTCTGGTTTGCCAGCTGCTGCCACTCCTGGACAGAGATGGTCTCTGGACGCACTTATCCATGCCCTGGTAACCTCTCAATTTGTTTACTGTAATGCATTTATGTAGGGCTGCCTTTGAAGATGACCTGGAAGCAAAATACAGCTGCCAGGATTTTGATGGGTATAGAGCAGGGGTGGTCAGAAAGTAGTCCTCCAGATGTTTTGGACTTCAACTCTCAGCATTCCTGACCATTAGCCATGCTGGCAGGGGCTTCTGGGAGTTGACATCCAAAACATTTGGAGGTCTACCTTCTGCTTATCCCTGGTATAGAGTAGTCAGATCACATATAGCCTGTGTTAAAAAGGCTCCACTGGCTACCTGTCTGCTTTTGAGCCCAATTGAAAGTGCTAGTATTGACTTTTAAAGTCCTAAATGGCAGTCCTAAAGTCCAGGTAACTGAAGGAGCATCTTCTCCCATAACATCCTGCCCAAACTCTTAGATAATCAGCTGAGAAGTGTAGTGGGTGACAACTACAGAGAGGGCCTTTTTGGTTGTGGCACACCATTTGTGGAATGCCCACCTTGGAAGGTTGGCCTGGCACCAACATGGCTTTCTTTCAGATGCCAGGTGAAAACCTTTTTATTTTAACCCTAACCTTCTTATTCTCTCAGGCTTTTAAATTTTAGGCATTTTATAATCTTGCTGATTATTCTGTGTTATAGTTGTTTTATTGCAGCCTTCCCCAACTTGGTGCCCTCCAGAAGTAGTCCCTGGTAATGCTGGCTGAGGATGATGGGAGTTGTAGTCCAACACATCTGGAAGGCACTGGTTTGGGGAAGGCTGTCACATTTTATTGTTGTGATATTTTTATTGTGTGAACTGCTCTGGAACCAATCTTTGTGAAGGGTGGCATAGAAATATTTTAAAATAATTATGTGGATGCCTTTACAGGATTAAGTTTCTGGTTAATTCAATCGTTGGAGCTAGTGCTTGATTTAATTACTTTTGTGTGTGTCTAAAATATAGTGGCCAGTCCTGTTGATAGTATCAACATAACTTCTTTTTTTAAAATATTCATGTTTTAAGAGGAACACAAAAGGAAACACAAAATCAGTGTGGTTAGAATGACCGGCAACGTGGGCAAACAGCTTGCCTGGAGTGAACGTGAGTATTTTAAGATGATGATATTTCATTAAATAATTTACAGCTGAGAGTTCGATTGGGCATGTTTTTTGTGTTTGCAAGATTAGTAGCATGCTTCAGCGGTATCTTAAAGCAACGTTTCTGCAAAGGGATAATTTTCTCTCTACAGCATATATAGCTATCATTAGTGTTTGGGATAGCCATGTAAAAAGCAAGTAATATTAGTAACAATAGTAAAAGCTCTTATCTTTTGTGCCCATGGGAGTGAAACCCAATTCTGACAGTCATAACTGGTGTGATGTCACAGGATTTGTTCCAATTATTCTCTGAATGAAACTGTCAATGTAAGTTTTTGCAGCCTAGTCCCTGACATGGTTCGCATGTAATGACAACACTCAGTCATCTACGAAGGAGCAGACCATAGGTTGTTGAGTAAAAGTGGAAGTGGCGGGCGCACTGCAGGCAGCGCACCCACTCTCTCCCACTTGTCCCCAACAGCCCATGGGCTATTTAACCCATGGGCTATCATTATGTGTGAATAGGGTGCCTGTGAAGGAAGGGAAGGTTGTCTATTTGGCTAGGATTAAAATGTCACACAGGCCTTAAGGACAGGAAGAATTGTGTGGGGTCAGGCTAAGGAAAAGAAAGACAACTAAGAGGGGATCCCAGGAGGCAGGAAATCAAAGGGCCAGAGAGCCTGGAGGCAAGACAGGCCTGTGGCTCACGCTGGCTCAGCTTGTCTGAGTGTGGAAAGCTAAGCAGGGTCAGGCCTGGTTATTACTTGGATGGGAGACCCCTCCTCTAGTTTCCTGCATTGAGCAGGGGGTTGGACTCCATGGTGTTGTAGGCTCCTTCCAACTCTATGATCTATGAAATCTATGAATCTAAGACAGGATAGCTGAAGGAAGTGAGCAGAATAGAAAGTAGACTTAAGCCAGGAAGGTGAGGGAAGGGTAAATAGAGAAGGAAACTTGAACAAAAGAAGGGAAGAGGAGATAGGCAGTTGAGGAGAGACATGACACACAAGGAATAAGGAATAGGGAGGGAGGAGGATATCTATCATTGAAATGATAAAAAATATATAGCCTATTTGAAGAGATGGTGACACCTTCTCACAGGGCAGTCAGTTGTAATGTCTTTTGTGAGGGTCCCAGTCCCTGCTTGGTGAAGTAGCAGCAGGTGGAGAAAGGCGGTGGTGGCAGTTTTCCTCGCTGGCTTTTTCCTCGCTTTCTCACAGGGAAGTTGAACCCAAGGGGCTGAGGGAACAGTGAGTGGGTCGGGGAAAAGGGTCCAATGGAAAATTCCGGCTGAGAGAAAACCTCACTGAGAGAACCTGTCACAAAACCCTAGAAGAAGAAGAGGAAGCTGTGCTATTGGCAGGGAAGAGGAGGACAGGAAAGGGAACCTTTGATGATTGAGGACTGTTTCCTGGGAGGTGAAGGGGGCATTCTTCTTCCCAGGAACATTACAGTTTTTGCAGGAAATCTGGGAAGAGTCTGAGGAAGAAAGTGTGTGTGTGTGTGTGTGTGTGAAGATACTTGAAGGACATAGTAGTGGGCTGGTGGTGTGTGCATATGTATTACTTAAGGGTGCCTCTAAGTATGTGGGAAACAGAATGTGTGATTTATCAGCTAACAGATGTTGGAGAAAGGGCCATGTGTCCTTTCCCTTCCCTTTGTGAAGCAGGGAGATATACTGCAGAGCACACACTACAATTAAAGGAAATTATCCTTTCGTTTATGCTCTGCACTATGATTTTTGTGTAGAGCTGTTGACGCCTCTTTTGGAAGCTATTGATACCTCCTGCAGGGGCGATAATATTAGCTAACACAATGTTCTCCAACCTTGGGTCCCCAGATGTGTTTGGCCTACAACTCCCAGCATGCCCCAGCCAGCTATGCTATGCTCCCAGCATGCCCCAGCCAGCTATGCTAAAAGCAATCTAGGGTCACATTCCAGTGATGGGTGAGGCCAAAGGTGAAAAGGGAGGGGCCAAAATACAATCATGCTGGGAGTTGTAGGCCAAACACATCTGGGGACCCAAGGTTGGAGAACACTGCGCTAACGGATACCAAGTTGTCCATAGTGCATTAGAATTAACTGGGACAGACTGAAACCTGTTTAAGCATAATACTGTACAGTATCTGTATTTCTAATATCTTCAGTAGCTGAAGATATTACTTCTCTCAGCTTTGCTGTTAAGTAAATAAACTGTAGGAGTTCAGTGATTTTCATGGAGTAATGTTGCAGGAGGGCAACAAACTTGCTGGCAGGGGTGATGAACCTCTTTCAGCTCATGGGCCACATTCCATTTTGAAGAAGCTCTTGGGGGCCACATTCCAGGAGTGTGAAGGGCTGAAGGCAAAAGGGGCAGGACCCCAAATACCAACATATTATATGTTAAAGTTCTTACTGCCAGTGGGAGAGGCATTTGAGCCTTTTAGAATTGGGGGAAAATACTGCACAAAAGCCGGGAAACCACCAAACGATGGTGGTGATGGAAAGGGGTGAGGCCAGGGGAAGGGAGTGTGGCTATCTGGGGAACTCTGAGAGGGCCATATTTGGCCCCTGGGCCTGAGGTTCTGCAACCCTGCTCTATGGCTTATCCAGCCCTAGGATCATAGAATTGGAGGGAGTCTTGTAGCCCATCTAGTCCAACCCCCTGTGTGATGCAGGAACACCCCCCATCAAATAACCAATCCAGCCTCTGCTTGAAGACCTCCATCGAAGGAGAATACCCCCCCCCCATTGAAGGAGAATAGCCTCCTTCCCGCCCAGGTAATTGTGTAAGAAAGTGCAAGGGAAAGATTCAGTGGTTTGCTGAGGAAACCAATGTCTCTATGCTAGAAGGCATACCTACATCCAAGGGGTGGCTGAAAAGTTGACGGCCTGATTCCAAACCTAGCTTGATTCTATGTAGGCCAAAAACCTTTCATACATGTTTTGTAAATGAAGAGAGAGAACGATGAAGGGAGAGCCCCCCCCCCCATCCCAATTGATGACATCTTTCAATAGTGTGTTTAAAAAGGAGTAGTCCTAAGAATACAGTAAAATACCCTGGGATGAGATTGTTGTGAAAGGAAGGGGATGCAGTTAGTAATTCCGCCATGAAAACAGTTTACAATATTTTCCCTTTACAGCAGTTATTTTTGGTGGAAAGCCTAAAACAGATCCTGAAAAAACTAATTCCCTCGTTGTCTTTGAGAGAAAGTTGGAAGAAAAAGAAAGGAGGGATCATGGCATCCAGTGGGACTTGGATGTGCAGCTCCTCATCTCCTCCGCTAAATGGCTTCAGCTTCATGGGCTCAAGAGGAACAAGTTGACTTTTTCTCAGATTTTATCCCAAATTGGATTTCAGCACAAACAAGGTACGACACAAGCCAGGTCATTGTGGGAGGCTGTCTTCCCCTTTGTGTGATGCGCACCCTGATCTTTTGCATGCTTTGGGTTACAAATACCTAAGTCCCACTGCATTCGGTGGCAGTCAACGACATGTGCGTAGGAGTGGAGCCCGGTTGTGGCCAGTGGGACTTGCTCCCAAATAAGCATGCAGACAACCAGGAGGTAAGAACAACACTGCATAATGAAGAATCGCACCTGCAAAGCATCTTTTACCTTCTAGATTATGTGTCCATCTTGGGGAAACTTGTGGCTTCTCGATATGCCAACGGACTGTATCGTCAGTACACGACAGCGCCGGATGGCAAGCGATATAATGTAAGTGTGACAGATTCATAGCTGGCTGGAGTCATAACTTTCTTCCTTTTTGAAAGGTAATATTATGTTGACAGGATGAGAGAGCTGGGGGGGGGGCATAGTAATAACCTGCCATCTGGCTATGAAGAGAAAGCGGCTGTATTTGATGTTTTAAAAATTTGGACTGCTGCCTGTAGAAACTGGACTGACCTGTTGATACTGGACTGGGGAAGGGCCACCTCCTTGCAGAAGCTGAGGCACAGGAGCCAAATCCGACTCTGCCTGCGGTCTCAATCTGTCCCACTGGGGATCCCCAGATGGCCACACACCCTTCCCCCGGCCTCGCTCCCTTTCCCCCAACTGCCGTTTGGTGGTTTCCTGGCTGTTATGTGGTTTCTTCCCACCCACCCACTCATTCTAAAAGGTTGAAATTAGTGCTGGCCCTACCATTAGGCAAAGTGAGGCAGCAGATTGTGGGTATCCTGAAAGGGTAGCAAATGGTTAGCTGTTTAATTTGTGTTGTTGTATTTTTACTGCCGGGGGGAGGGGGAGAGGTGCTTATGGGCTTTTCTGCCTCAGGTGCCAAAATAACTTGGCTGGCTTTGAGTATTATGCATCTTGCCTTGGGAAGGGAGTGGGGTGCCATTTGCTGCTCCACCTCAGGCAGCAAAATGTCTTGGGCTGGCTCTGGTTGAAATGAATCTCCTAAGGCTTACTTACTGACAGTAAGAGCTTTAAGTTAAAATATTCTGGGGTTGGTTTTTTTTTGTATTTTGGCCCCTCCCTTTTCACCTTTGGCCTCACCCATCACTGGAATGTGACCCTAGATTGCTTTTCCAAAATGGAATTTGGTCCTTGGGCTGAAAGCATTTCAACATGCCTGCCCTAAAGTGAGTAAGAAAGAGTCTGGGCTCATGTCGATTCAGAGAGCAGGGATGTTGGATGACGGACATTAAGTTTGATGATCTGGTTCTCAGATTATTCAGCAAAAACTACTGATGCAGATTCTTTTCAAAATCAGAACTTCCTCTTCTGATTTCCATAATTTCAAAGGATCGGTGGGCCAAAAACTGGTTTTCTTTAGATATTGTCAAAGGAAAGAGTACTCTTTGCCCACTTTGGGTCTATGTCAAGTTTTTTAAAATTATCTTTTTAGTCTATCTAATAACAAAAGTTCTCTGGGTGGATTAGGTAATAAAAAAGAATAAAAATACCATACTCAATAAATAGCAACCAATAATAACAAATCAGCACAGGAGATAAAGGGTAGTATTCAATATTAGTCCTACATACAGTAGAATCATTGAAATGAATGAGACAAGTTAGTCACAACAACCAACTTAAGTCCCATTCATTTCAATGAGTCTACTCTATGTAGGGCTGACACTGGATACTACCCACAAATACAATATAAAATACATGAAAGTGGACATTTAAAAATTCTCCATCTAAACTGTAAAATCTAGAATCTAAAATGCCTGAAATGTGATAGATGTATGTGAATCATAGTTCCGTACACTTGCCAAGCTATTGCCCACACCTGTCCTCTAACATTTTGATACTTGCTTGGTACATTGGGCAGTATCCAATGGTAGCGCAGTGCTAGATATTTGCTGCTTCCCTCTTTGTACTAGCAAGTGCTAATGACATTGTAGAGCCAGTGTGGCATAGTGGTGAGAGTGTTGGACTGGGACATGAAGAATGGCAGGACCTTCTTGATCTGCCAATTAGATTTGCTAGTTCTTAAATTTGTGCTTTCACCTTTACATGCCTCAAGGCATCAAGACACTGTAGAGTCTCTGCATTCCCCATCCTGTCCCTCAACATGTTGATGTCTACGTCTTCCCTCTCTTTAGCTGACAGCCAAAAAAGAACTCCTCTTTCATTTTGTGGATTGTCTGACTGGAGCTACTGAACTGTATAAACAACGAATGGAATGGCTAACCACTGAAAGCCGGCAAATATTTGGAGTGATTCAGGAACAGAGCATCACCATTGTTCTGGATTTTGGTCTTGCTTCTGGAGTTGAGTTTGATCTGTGTCGAGAGGCACTTTCTATGGTCTTCAAACAACAAGTGGCGCAAATTGCCAAATTTAACCTCATTCGGTAAGTTTTCTACACTTCTTATTAATGAAGTTTGCTGGTCTTCCTAAAACCAGGGCCAGTGTCAAGGGTAGGCATGGTTGGGCACTAGCCGAGGGCCCACTCTACCAGGGGCCCACTGACAAGTCTCCCTGGAGTTGCTCCTCCTCTCCACCATTGCAACTTGCTTGCCTCTTGCACTGGCCCACACAACAATGGTGGTGAGAAGGAAGAGCAGTAGATGCCACTGTCGATTTGCTCACTGACTCTCTGCCTGTCAAGCAAGCAAGTGGTAGCAATGAGGAGATAGAGGATGAGGAGCAAGAGCAGCTGGTGACCATGGTGGTGAGAAGGTAGACTCGCTGAGGGAGGCAGCCCGTTGAGGGTGTCTTGCCCAAGGGCCCTCCAAAACCTGGAGCTGCACTGCCTAAAACTACAGCATTTTAATGACAGTCTTTAAATGGAAAGTATTTGCTTTCAAACCGGGTCTCTCATCTCCCACCTCTGCCCCCAAGTTTTAAGTGGCATTCTATTTTCAAAAACCTGTTAGCCACACACTGAGCAATTTAACAGGTCCTGGTTGACCAGCTAAGATGACCAGGAATCCTAATATAGCTAACACAATGAAAGTTCAAAATCCACGAGTCCTCTCAAAATTGGTATGGAATATGGGGTATGGCTTAAAATGAGAGCCATCCAAAAAGCAACTCCCCGGGCTCTTTCTCTGTTCAAGGCAGCAGAAAGATGGGGCGCCTCCTGTTTGTTTAGAGAGTCTGGACTGCACAGTGAGAGGAATTTCCCTGGAATTTAGACGAAGTGCTCTGTGATTGGCTCTGACTCCATCCCCGATACATTCTAAGCAAGGATTCTGTGGACCATATGTGAAGTGAAAGCTGACATGATAGGAAAACAGAAATGGGATATTCTGATGCCTGATGTTTTAAAATTAGACTTCATGTTTTAGAGAACCGCTCCCCCTGCCCCAGCAAAAACCCAGTGTTTTGAGTTTGGGCCACTGAGTGGTAGTATGCATGGCCCCGGGTTTGAGTTCTACCTTTTCCTGTACCAAGTAGCAAGACTAGCTGAAACCCTGAACCTGGGCTTAAAATCCACTGCTAGCCAGGATTGGTTGTATTGAGCTAGAATTGATGGATTGTTGGTCTCTCTGTGTATAAGATGGCTTCTTTAAGCCTGCAATCATGCGCTAGTCATTGATTGTTGTAGATCACAAGCTGAATATGAGCCAGCAATGTGATGTGGCTGCAAAAAAGGCAAATGCTATTTTGGGCTGCATTAATAGAAGTATAGCTTCCAAATCGTGTGAAGTACTAGTTCCCCTTTACTCAGCGCTGGTTAGGCCTCATCTTGAGTACTGTGTTCTCAGCACACTTTAAGAAGGATGCAGACAAACTGGAAAAGGTTCAGAGGAGGGCAACAAAGATGATCAGGGACTGGAAACAAGGCCCTATGAGGAGAGACTGAAAGAATGTTTATCTTTGAGAAGAGAAGAGTGAGGGGAGATATGATAGCGCTCTTCAAGTACTTGGAATGTTGTCACACGGAGGAGGGCCAGGATCTCTTCTCGATCATCCCAGAGTGCAGGACACAGAATAATGGGCTCAAGTTACAGGAACCCAGATTCCGGCTGAACATCAGGAAAAACTTCCTGACTGTTAGAGCAATAAGACAATGGAACCAATTACCTAGGGAGGTAGTGGACTCTCCCACACTGGAGGCATTCAAGATACAGCTGGACAGCCATCTGTCAGGGATGCTTTGACTTGGATTCCTGCATTGAGCAGGGGGTTGGACTCAATGGCCTTGTAGGCCCCTTCCAACTCTACTATTCTATGATTCTGTGATTTCAGTGGTGGAGCACCAGCTTTACATGCAGAAGGTCCCAGGTTCAATCCCCAGCATCTCCAAGTGGGGCTGGAAAATCTTCTGCCTGAAACCCTGGAGAACTATTGCCCATCAGTATCAACAATACTGGGCTAGATGGACTGACTCAGTCTAAGGCAGCTTCCTATGTTCCTAAAATACTTGCATGGTACCATCAGTTGTGAATGGAACTTAAATGGCTGGATTTTCTAAACAATAAACCAAGGAGTGTGTGTGTGTGTGTGTGGGGGGGGGTCTCATCTTTTCCTAATTGCTACTTCCATGTTTGTTGTGGAAAAACTCATCCATTTACGTGTGCATACACCATTTAAAAGTATTGGCACTGTATATAGATTTTGCCATTTTAAAGCTGGATATTTTAAGTATCCAAGTTCCAAAAGTAAAGTGTGAATTGGCCCTGATTGCACATGACTAGTCACAGGATTGTAATTTATGCTCCTGTGTGCCATATTTTCAGAAAATGCTTATTTGCCTCATTAGATGGAGTTCTTCAGTGTTGTTTGTTGTGCAATGTTTCTTGCTTTTTCTCCTGAAATATGAGTATTTGAATGCAGAGCTTCAAAATAGTATCTCAATTTCAACATAGCTTCCAAAATTGTGGCAAAAAGTTGTAGCATCAATAGTTGTGGAAACCAGTGAGAGTTAACATGCTCACCTCCAGTACGGTGCTGATTGCCTAACTGTTGTCATAGAAACACAAAATGAAACTTTAAAAATTGGGGGACTGAGGGAGAAGCCACGGACTTGGCAAAACCATTCCTCACTCAATTCTCCAAGTGGCCCTCTAGGAAATCTAGGGGCTGACCCCATTGTGACAGTCTCTGAGAATTTGCCCTTCGCACGGTGCTGAGCACTAAAGCCCTCTCTCTTTCTCATTGACAGCAGCTGCAAAATGGGGAGAATGAGCAGGACTTTGTCACTTAATGTGTATCGAAGTAACTTTGTCTTGAGAGAATCCGCAGACGTATTATGGGCACCTGGATCATATGTCTGTCTAGACATTGGATAAGGCCCCTTCTCCCCCTCCCTCCCGTCCCAAGAATTCTGAGATTGAAACTAGGGCCAGGGCAAAATATACATCACTTCCTCTTAGTTCACAAGTGCTGCATTGCGAGATAGTTTAGCGTTTCCTCCAAATATTTTAATCTACTCTCCTTTTTCAGGGGGGCTCAAGATCTTATGAAGTGGCAGGAGAAAGCTGTTCCTGTGACAGAGGACTCCATAGAGGCTGCCATCGAGTGGCTCTGGATGATGGACCACATGCCAGCTGTTTGCCACACAGGCCCCACAGAAGCTCTCTTGGAAGCATTGTTTGATGATACGGTAATCTCACACATATTTCCAGAGGTCTTCAATTATGACTAAGGATATCCTGGTGAGAGTTGGGTTGCAAGTGTTAGAGGGATGAATTATGAATGGGGCTAAATTCTAATAAAAGAACGTGGGGGGCTATTTAAAAGGAATTTCTTTCAAGTTGATCTGCAGGCTGGTGCTTACCAGTATCAGATGTACATGACAGTATTGCGTTCTGAGAGCAGAAGCTTTTTTCCTGACTTCCCACAGATCAAGCGGGAGAAAAATGTTTCCATGACACTAAGGGACTTTGAAATATAGGCCCAGTTCGAATGATCATATTTATTAAGCTGAGATATGCACAAGCCTTTCCCCCTATGCATGCAGATCCTTCGTGCGAGCCACAATCAAACTTGGAAGTATCTAATTAAGCGGACAGACCAGGAAACCATGCTTCATAAAAAGCCAGGATTGGGTTCAATATCCTGGATTGTTCTGAAAAACCATGGTTAATTGGAGACTTCCCGATTTTATTGGTCTGTGCCACGAAGGGAGGAGCAAAGGAGCTCTGTGAGTGGGCAAAAGACTTGTGCATAACTTGGCTTAATAAGCCAAGACATGATCATCCAACATGGCCATTGTATTTGACATCCTTCTCAAGTCCGTCTCTCAGATACTCATCCTTAGTATTTTTCAAGAAAGGAGCCTTTTGCAATTGGTGCGGCTCAATCCAAGAAAACCCTAAACTAAAGTATGTAAGCTATAACTTTAATGTTAGCTGCCTGGTAGGGGTGTCAAGGCTTAGCTGGCAGGCAGCTGGCAGACGTGAACCAGGAGCTGAGTCAGAGCTGAGGGATGCGCATACACACAGTTCACAGCCAGGAACGTCTTGTTGCTCAGGCAAGATCTCACCCCAAACAGGAAGTCTTTTTTTTTATTGTTCTTCCTGTCCAGAAGGGCCCAATGGCTGGATTGGATGGGTGGGGCCAGTCCAGGCCTGTGAACCTTTCATTGCCAGAACGATGTTCCAAGCTGCAGTTCTGGTAGTTCAGCATATGGAGCAAACATATGCAGAACTGAAAGTTCATCATTCTAGCCCTGGAAGCTCTTGATAGAAACGTGCCCAACTTCAGTAACGGAAAATGTTGTGGTTTGCATGGAGAAATCATGGGCTGGGCTTGACCTATGGCAGGAGTGTTGAATCTCAGGCCCACATGGCCAAATCTGGCTCTCCTGGGGTCCCAATCCAGCCCTGTGGGGTTCCCCAGATGGCAATGGCCCTTCCCCTGGGCTGGCTCCCTTTCCTCCGCCCACTGACTGGTGGTTTCCCAGCTTTTGTGCAGTTTTCGCCCGATTTTAAAAGGTTGGAATGCCTCTCCTAAGGCCTAGTTACTGGCAGTGAGAGCTTTAAGCTAAAATATGCTGGGATTTTTGGTATTTTGGGCCCACCCCTTTTGCCTTTCACCCTGCCCACTACAGTACTGGAAACTTCAGCCCTTGGTCTGAAAGAGGTTCAACACCCCTGACCTATGGATTCTCAGATTACAACCCAACTGCTGTTGCAACACCAGCTGCTGAGGGTGTAGAGCAGTGGTGGGGAGTGGGTGGGCCCTCCAGATGCTGTTGGATTGCAACTCTCCTCAGCCCCAGCCATCATAGCCAATGGTGAGTTGCTGTCCAACAACATCTGGAGGGCCACACATTCCCCATCCCTGGTGTCAAGTGATGAAGCAGCTTCATCCTAGGAAGTGGGAGGTAAATCGCACTTGCTGTGTAAGATTAAGGGAGGCAAGCAAGAGCAGAGGTCAGGTGCTACAGGGATACAGAAAGGTCAGGTACAACAGGATCTGGCCAGTACTGGGCTTCAACCTTCATTGTCTTTTCCTTCAAGGGGAAAAGGCTCTCAAGCATAGTTCTCACTGATGTGGTAGAGCTGTGTCTGGCCTGTACCACTTCAGACCACAGGTGGGGTGGTATTATTATTATTATTATTATTATTATTATTATTATTATTATTATTATTATTAGGGCTTTTTTTCTGGTGGAACTCACCGGAACTGAGTTCCAGCACCTTTTCTTCTATTAATTGCATTACAATTTAATCGCCATCTACTCCCGAGGAAATGTAATCCAAGAGTTCCGGTACCCTTTTCTCCAGAAAAAAAGCACTGATTATTATTATTTTATTACTCTTATTAAATGTTATGCATCACTTCCCACTGCAAAGAGCAGCCGTGAAGTGGCGCGCACGCACACACACACACGCATGCATAATTAATATAACATAATTAATCCATAATTAATATAACAGAACACACACACACACACCCAAACCAATATAAAACATAATCGGCAAATAATACAAATAAAAATAAGCACAATGAAAACAATCTAAAAACAATACAATATGAAAAGTGTTCATCCACGATACAAAACATCTCCCTCCCATGCCCCACAGCCTTGATGCTTTTTAAAAAATCAATCCTTCCTTTGATGATTTAGGTACCCATTGCATCTGAACATATGCCCTTGGCCAGAATTTGTTCTTGCTTGGAAATAACTGGAGGTAGCAACAGTAGTGTGTGCGACTGCCGTTTCTGTTGGCAGCGCACCACAGACATCAAGGGGAGTTACCTCTGCTTTGCTGTAAATCGGAACAGCCAGTCACTCCTAGCTCAGCACTAGGTTTTTCCCTAGTGGGACACAACAGCTCATTGTTAAAATGCATCCCCCAAACAGTGACTGACAAGTGTAGATGATGTCGGCACAGAGCCCTGATCTTGGGCAAGGAATGGGTGCATTCATCGGTGCCTCTGTCCGCTGAAAGCCACGTGAAACTTTTCTCCAGCCTGTGCTGATCTCCTCCACTGCAGACCAGGGGAAGGGGACGGATCAGTTTATGCAGGCAAAGCTGTCATGTCAGGCGGCATGGGGAACCCTGTCCTATATAGAGCTTATTATATTATATCTTGCTTGGGTAAGAAGTATAAGAAGAGCCCTGCTGCATCAGACAAAGGGTCCCTCTAGTCCAGGATTCTGTTTCCCAAAATGGCCAACTAGATGCCTCCAGAAAGCCCATAAGGAGGATGTGAGGACAAGAGCCTTCTCCCACTGATATTCTCCCAGCAACTGGTAATTTGGAGGCATACTGCGGCTGCCCCTGAACCTGGAGCTAGCATATAGCCATCGTAACTGGATAGACGTTTATCCCCCATGAATTTTATGACTTCTTGTTTGATGCCAAGGGTGCAATCCTATGCATGTTTAGCCACAAAAACTGGCTGCCTGGGGAATGCTGGGAGTTTTAGGACTTTTTTTCTGTCTAAATATACATAGGATTGCGTCCTAAGATGCCAAACTGGGGTGAAAAGGAGCTCCTTGGGATGATATTTGGCACCATTTAAGGTCAATGCTGATTTTGGTAGAATATGGATTGAGTTTGGGTATCCGTATCCATATTCTCCCAGGCCTTTAAAAAGAATTTTTAACTGCTGCTTGTTTTATTTTTAATGATATGTTTAAAAAATTGTCTTCCATGTTTTAGCTGCTTGGATATTTATCTCTTTACAATTATTTTAAATTATTGTTACTGCTTTTAAAACTTCTAAAAATTCTTTTGATGTGGTTTATCGTTGGCTTTATTGTATTTGTACTTATTATGTATGTTGCCTTGAGAGCTTTGGCTATAGGGTGACTCATAAATTGAATAAATTAATACATCCTGCAAACTGAAAGTGCTGCTGTAAACATGTGTAAACTTCAGGACTTGCCCAAGACATTTTGCTTCCTGAGGCAAAGGACAAGATGGCGACCCCATTCCACATACGGGAAGCTGACTGGACTGGACTGGCAGTTGCACCTTACTTCAGCGCTGGCAATGGGACACAGCATCCTTCATTGAACCTGAGGGCAGCAAGCTAGCTTAGGGGACACAGGGCAGGCTGAGTAGCATACACAGTTCTGTCCTCCAACACCTCACTGCTATTCCCCACCCCTCAGTTTCTGCCGCCTGAGGAGAGTGCTTCACTCTGCCTAACGGTAGGGCTGGCCCTGGTAAACATGTGCCTTTAGCTTTTGCATCTGCCTTGTTGTGTCTAGCTTTTTGTGTGTGTGCTATGTCAGAAGCTTTCCACGGTTTCGCCAAGTTTCGGGTTGTCAGCCACCGTGGCTACATGTGTGTCTTTTGTAAGGGATGGGGAAGGTATCTCAGAAGCCTGGCCGTATGTGAGTGGGGAGCAGACTGTGTAGCCCTTTGAACTGAAGGCCTATGATTATTTTTGCTGAATGACTTGTCCATCACAGACAGAAGCCGTGTACTATTTTGCTGTGGGTGATATGCCGGAATGCATGAAGCACTTGCTCATGCAGAAGATATCGAGGAGCCCGTGTCCAGTTCATACCGTATCTTTTAATGCAAGAGAGGAAGAAACTATTGCTTTCCTGAAGGAATTGAGTCAGCTGACCACTGGCAGGTATGGGGTAAATGTAATATCTAATGATTTCAGTCCTATAAATCTATTTTGTGCATGGGCATATGAACTCTTGTGATTGCACACTCTTTTTCTTTCGTATTTTGTCCAGAGAGAGTGCAAACTACATATGGCAAGGAATGAATCGGTAGTTGTCTTTCATAGATTTCATAGATCATAGAGTTGGAAGGGGCCTACAAGGCCATCGAGTCCAAGCCCCTGCTCAATGCAGGAAACTAGAGGAGGGGTCTCCCATCCAAGTAATAACCAGGCCTGACCCTGCTTAGCTTTCCATGCTCAGACAAGCTGAGCCAACATAAGCCACAGGCCTGTAGTTTTTTTCGGGCTGGGGGTGGAATAATGGTGCTTAAAATGGCAAGGCCTCAACCTTTGTTTGGTTTGCAGTTGAAATGATAACCAATAAGTGACAGTTCCTGGAATAATTATGTCGCATGTACACCAAGTTGTGTAGGGCAGGGCTTGGCAGAAGGTCGGTCTCAGGGTGACTTCCAGTAGTTCTGCAAGGCTTTCTGACTATCAGTTGCTCAAAGCAATGACAAAAGGGCTTTCCTGTCCCCTCTAAATAAGGCTGCTGAAATGAAGAAAGCTTGGGAGGAAAAACAGTAGATTACTCTGTGAGAGGACTGCAAGCTTTGCTCTGATACCGAAAACCAGTTCTTGGTCTGACCTGTGGGCACTCTTTTCCTTAATTCTACTAGGTGTGGGGTAGGCAACCTCATGTCCTCCAGGTGTTTTTGACAGCAACTACCATCAGCCTCAGCCAGCATGGCCAATGGTCAGGGATTGTAGGAGTTGTGGCCCAAAACATCTGAAGGGCACCAGGTTACCTACCCCTGTGTTAGGTTTATGTCTGCCCTGTATTTTGCACCTGACTCTAGTTGCTGGACCGGAGGCTCTAGAAAAAATCAAAGATCCCAGAAGCCTGAAATCTTGTCCATCCCTGGTTTATGTGTTTTTGTGAGTATTGTAACTCACCGATGATATAAGACCATATCCACATTATAGACTTAAACCATTTTAACAGTCATTCCTCCTTTCCAGGGAATCCCTAGAACCATATTTCAAGGGGGGCACTCTAGGGAATTCTCTCAGCAGCACCTCACCAAATATGGCATTTCAGGTGTTATTATGAAGCTGGTATGTGCGTAGGGTAGATGATCGAGTTGTGGTCAGAAGTTCTGAGCTGCTAAAATGCTTGTGCCAGATGCCCCCTTACCAAACATGTGCAAGAGAAAGTGGCCGGGTTCGCACAATCATTTTCAGCCACAGTGGCTTAAATAAGCCACCGTGGTTTGTGGCATGTGCTGGGTGCCCATTCTATAATCCAATCCCTGCTTATATTACTATATATATTACAATATTGCCATGTTGTTCGAACCTGGGGAGGGTGGGTTGTTGGCCTGGTTAACAAACCGCCCAGAACCCATGGGCTGTTTTATGGTTATGGGTAGTTTGTTACCCGTGCCAACAACCCACCCTCACCGAGTTTGGATGACATGACAACCTATGAGCGGGGGTTGGGTTATGGAATGGGCGCCCATGTGTCATGTGCTGCAGACTGTGGTGGCTTAAAGCCACCGTGGCTGAAAATGATCATGCAAACCGAGTCAATGAGTAATGTAAAGATGCTTGATCTGGCTTGATTTTCTAAATGACGTTTTGTTTTAGCATCTTCATTTTAAATAGATCCCACAGCAGTTTTCTGAGTTGTAGAGAAAGGCATGAAGAGTACAACATGATGTACTCATGTTGAGCCTGATGATCACTTAAGAAGCTGATTTATTTATTGCATTTTTATCCCTCAAAGGAGCTCAAGACAATATCCATGGTTCTCCTCCCCCTTTATCCTCACAACAGCCCTGTGAGGTAGGCTGGGCTGAGAGAGAGAGAGAGAGAGAGAGAGAGAGAGAGAGAGAGAGAGATTGGCCCAGTGGACTCCATAGCTAAGTGGGGACTTGAACTGTTCCTGGTCTTATTCTGACACTTTCACCACGACACCCCACGGGTGCTCTAGATGCATATTTATAAGCTTTGCTTGCAGATGAAAATGCGTTATCCTTCAGGTTCCATGCATTTGCTGAGAGAACTGATTATGTGGACATGATGGGAACTTCAGTCAGTGACGAGGATCAGAAAAGTTTACCAACCCAGAATTCAAGAAAACTGAAAGGGAACCTGCCTCTAGGTAAAACAAAAAGAAAACCAATGTTGTTGTTGTTGGTTGTCCTTAGAACCTGTAAGATAGCATTTTTATCTAAGAGAAGTTGGAGAACTAGCACACCTTTAATTGTGGGGGGAAATGGAAGGCTTCCTCTACCCAGCATGGAGGAGAGGTAGACTGCAAAAGTTGTGTCTATTGGAAGAAGGGGCAGGAGAAGATGATATCCTGCTGATGTGACCAGGAGATGTGTGAGTGTGTGTGAAGTAGTGGCATAGGTTGCCCCACACCTGTTGGACTCTTCCCCTGGAGAACCTCTAAAGCAGGCGTGTGCAACCTTTTTGGCCACATGTGGTGATGGCTCAGGGTTTGGGAGCCGCACATGCATGCATGCACACATATACATGCACACAGCAGTGATCCTGATACAGATCACACTTTCCTTGCTGTTGCTACAAGTGAGGAAAGCACGATCTGTATCCAGATTGCTGGGGGAGGGAATTCAGCGGTGGGAGGTTGGGGCCTCCATGGGGGACCCCTGCGCGGCCCCAGGGCCATGGGTTCTGAACCCCTGCTCTAAAGCTAGAGTCTCTGCCTCTTTCTGAGGCAGTGCAAGTCCATTCTGCACAGGCTGTCATGTCACGTGGCAGGTAGGAGGTATTCTTTCTTTCTTTATTATATTTATACCCCGCCTTTTTTCCTGCAAGGAACCCAAGGTGGCTTACATAATCCTTCTCCTCCTTTCCATTTTATCCTCACAACAGCCCTGTGAGGTAGGTTAGGCTGAGAGTCAGTGACTGGCCCAAAGTCACCCAGTGAGTTTCATGGCCGAGCGGGGACTAGAACCCGAATCTCCCGAGTCCCAGTCCAGCACTCTAACCACTACGCCACACTGGCTCTTTAATCATTTTCATAATTTTAATCATTTTCATAATTTTATTTTCTTTTAACTTTTAAAAGTATTTTTATATATTTATTAAAACATTTCCGTACTACCCTTTTTCATTCAAACATTTCCAGGGTTGGTTCACAGTAAATAACTCCCTAAACCATAATAAAACTGCTGTAATCATATAATAGTTTACAATGGTAGAAGACAGCACTTAAAAAACAATCGCAGCAGAATTAAAAAAAAAACATCGAGGAGAGAACTGGCTGGGGCATGCTGGGAGTTGTAGGCCAAAAACATCTGGGGACCCAAGGTTGGAGCACACTGGCTTAGGACGTCTTACACTCCTTCGTCAATCTTTGGGATAATAGAAAATTCTTTGCTTGATGACTAAAATAGATTAACGTAGGCATCAGGTAAGTCTCCCTGGAGAGAGAGTTCCACAAACAAGGCACCACAGATGAAAAGAGAAAGACCCTCTCCCTTGTAGCCACTCCCCTCCCTTCAGGTTGTGGGACCCCAGTGGAGGGCCTCTGAAGAAGATCTTAATATACGAATAGGCTGATGTGGGAGAAGACATTCCCTCAAGTGTTCAGGTTCCAAGCTGTAGAGGGCAAGGCCAGCTCTACCATTAGGAGGGTGAGGGAGCTGCCTGAGGCCCCTGATCTTGGGTGTCATGAAGGAACCTCAAATTGTTAATTAGTTAGTTTATTCTTGTTGTATTTTTACTGCTAGGGATGGGTGCTTGTCAGATTTCCTGCCATAGGTGCCAAGATAACTTAACTGACCTTGGGTACAATGTACCTTGGTTGTCTGTCTGTCTGTCTGTCTCTCTCTCTCTCTCTCTCTCTCTGTGTGTATGTGTGTAATCCATTTGATGCTCTGCTTCAGGTAGCAAAATATCTTGGGCAAACTCTGATGTAGGACATTCAAGGTAAGCACCAGTACTTGGAATTGTGCTTGGGAAAGGACTGGAAGCCAATGGAGCTCTTTAAGAATCAACGAGATGTGTTCCTAGTGCCTGGTCCCAGTTAGTAGTCTAGTGGCTATGTTTTGAACTGCAGTTTGCAGGCAGTCTTCAAGGACAGCTCCATATACAAGGTATTGCAGTAGTCTAACCTGGAGGTTACCAGAACATGGATAAGTGCAGCCAGGCTATATCTATCTAGGAGGGGTTGCAGCTGAAGCACCAGCCTTAACTGGTGAAAGGCACTCTGTGCCACTGAGGCCACTTGGGCCTCCAGTGGCTGAGTTTGGTCAATGAGCATCCCCCAAAACTGAGAAACCTACCCCTAAGTGGGAAGATAACCCTTTCCAGAATTGGTTGAACACCACCTCCTTGAACACATGAACCACCCACCAGCAGTACCTCCATCTTGTTGGGATTGGGCTTCAGTTTTTTGGCCTTCATCCAGTTGATCACTGCGTCTAGGCAATAATTCATCACTTCTTCCACCTCACTTGCATCCAATGTAAAGGAGAGATAAAGCAGAGTGACATCTGCATATTGATGACACCCAGCTGCCAAACTCCAGATGACCTCTCTCAGTAATTTCATGTAGATATTGTAAAGTATCGGAGACAAGTTGGTGCCCCGTGGGACACACCATAGCTTGGTGCCACAGGGTCAAGCAGACCTTCTCCAGCTCCACCTTCAGTGAGTTATACTTGTGTGAGCACTTTGAATAGTGATCAGTAGGTTACAGTGTGGGTGCTTCCAGACAGAGGGCTCCTAGTGCTACCAGTCAAAAGGCATTGTGTAGCTATTCTGTCTTTTCCTCAGTGGATTTTTTTGTGAGAAGAAAAAAGATGGAAGAAGTGGTGGGAAAGCATGGGAGGGTTACAAATGGAAGACGTTGTTGTCTGGACCTCCCATAAAATTCTGTGAATGAGGCAGGGTGATTGCACTGGAAGCGCCCCTGGTTATCTTGAGCTGGATTGCACCAGTGCTATAGGAAAGCACCTCTAAGAACTATTGATAGAACTGTACTCCCGGTTCTCGCCATCTGAATTGCTCTTCAGATCTTGGCATCCCGAGTAATGTGATCTTATCTGCAGCATGACATCAATCAATCTGACATTCTTTCATTTGTGACTTCCATACTTTGTTCAGGCTGGTGAGCAGTTTTCCACAGTTTCCACAGTTTTCAGTTTACATCTTGGTTTCTTTTTCTTACTGGTTACCAAAGCACAGGAGTGTACATATGTGTTGATTTTTAAAATGTACAAAAAGGAATAATAATAATAATAATAATAATAATAATAATAATAATAATAATAATAATAATAATATATTTCTTACCCGCCTCTCTGTCTAGATCAAGGCAGGAAACAGCAGAAAATATAAAATACATAAACTAAATCTTGATGCACCTTGATTTAAAAATAAGAAAGAAAAAAGAACAGCATAAGGAGGAATCCTGATGTGATAATGCTATTCCACTACAATTCCTTGTGTGCCATTTTAATCAATGCATTTCTGCATTTGTGCATGTTGGTAACCTAGGAGGAGGAGAGAGGAAAAGGAAAAGATACATACAGAAAAATGGTAGCAAACTGTGCATGTGCCAATTTTGAAATGAAATTTAGACATTTTCTGAGCTAAACTGGAAGGTGCACAGAGTGGAACACAGCACAGAGCCAACCCATGGAACGATTATGTAACGGGGAAAGTTTTACAGCTGCATGTGGCAGTGAATGGTTCATTGCGCTGGATGTGGGAAGTAAAAAAAAGGATCACTTCATGTTATTTCAGCACCACTTAGTTATTTGGGCTGGACACCCCCTATTTCCTGTATTTTAGGGAAGAGAGATGGTTTTTCTGTTTAATTTCTGCATGTTGTTACATCTTGAGTTTTAGAGAGAGTGAACAGGGTGGAAAAGACCGTCTGTTTCGAAATGGTGATAGCTTGTATATTCTGGCAGGTCTGTTTTGAATAAGTGTGCAAAAGTCCCCAAAGGGTTTGTTAGCTTGTGAAGGGATTGTGTATCAAATTATGTGTGTTACTAGGAAAGATTGAATTCTTGGTAGTGAGAAGAAGAAAATGGAACTACTGCCTGTTGTAACCTGCTGTAAATTGATAACAGGTAATTTGCAAATATTGATTACCTAGGGGCAACTCAAACAACTGAATTCAGATATATTTAAAAAACAATTGCATGTAGAAATCAATAAAAGTTGGGGCGGGCGTTTTTGAGTTGTTGCTGTTGGGGGGGGGGGTTTGCAACAGAGTTGCATATGTTCAGTTGGTTTTGTGATGTTCAGATTGCGATGTGTTGATTCAACTTACCTTTTGGAGATTTTCCAGATATGCCTGGTCACAAAGGAGATGCATATTGAAAGCATCAACAGTCTTAAGTAAATCAGCTAGCACCGATTGACTTTAATATGTAAACATGTCTTGTGAACTGAACTGCAATAAGCAGCTGCTTCTGCATGAGCCTTTCTGCCAGTTCATCATAGCAGCAGAGGCTCTGCGCTGTCCCATCCTTGCAGGAGATCAGACAGGTGGGTATGTGAGATAGGGCCTTTATGGTGGTGGCTCCAAGACTGTGGAATACCCTCCCTGTGGTGTTCTACCAGGCCTCTTCTCTTTCAATGTGTAGATGTCCATTAAAGACTCTTTTCCCCCAGTGTGTTTTTAATGTATGATTTTAACCTGCTCATCTGGGCTGCTTTGAAATTGGTTGCTGTTTTAAAAGGTCTCCTATTAGCATTACTGTTGTTTTTAGTATTGTTTTTGTGGTGCCTGTTGATTTTATTGTGTTTATAAGCTACTGTTTTGCAAGCTGCTGTGTGTGTGTATATATCATCATCATCATCATCATCATCATCATCATCATCATCATCATCATCATCATGTTTATTGCTTTAGCCATAGGCCATTGCAAGTACAAGCAAAACAACATCCAACAGGAGAAATAAGAAAGATATAATGATAAAGAGAAAACATACATGGTGGTGTGTGTCTATCTATATATTTATTTTTATATATCTGAACAAGAAAGAGAGCCTGTAATCCTATGCACACACCTGGGAGCAAGTCCCATTGAACTCAGTGGGGCTCACATCTAAGTAGGTGCATAGGTGCTGTTAATGTGTTAATAGCCAAGGGGGATGGGTGTGGTTCAGATCAGGATCTCCTGCATCATTTTCCCAATTAAAGTTGCCCACCCCTGTGGGCAAACTTACAAGGTTCCTATGGTATGCAGCAAGCAGACAAAGAAAATAAAACAAGGTCAGGCAGTTAGTACCAATCAATGGAAAAGACATTAGGATAAAATACACAGTTGGCCCATGTAAGTGGATGATTTAGCACCATTGGGACAAGACCCTTCTGCTAACTGCAGATCTATGTTCAATAAGATTGCAGTTTTGAATCTTGGTTTCCTGCTGGCTCACTGCCTCCAGCTGCCAATTTGTGAATGGGACTCCTGGAATTGGTTGGCTCGGGTTATTCCATAAAGGCGGAGCAGGTAGTTCAACAAAGGGCATCTGGGTCAAGTCCTTGTCCTGCCCTCTCCTCCACTTCCAGGGTGAGTAATCGCAAGTTTTGAAATAGATGGTTATTTTGTTTTTATTTTTAACTTCTGTTTGCTTGCTGCCTCCTGGTCCTGCTGCCCCAGGGCTGGCATCAAGGGTAGGCACGGTTGGGCACCTGCAGAGGGCCCACATCCCAGGAGGGGACCTGCTGACAAGAGCCCCCAGACCTGCTCCTCCTCATTCCCCATTGCAAGCTGCCTATTCACTTGCCTCTTGCTCTGGCCCAGACGGTGGTGGTGGTGGTGGTGGTGGTGGTGGTGGTGGCGGCGAGGAGGAGCTGCCGCAGATGCCCCTGCCGACTTGCTCACTGTCCCTCTGCCTGTCAAGCAAGCAAGTGGCAGCAGTGATGAGACAGAGGACGAGGAGCAAGAGCAGCTGGGGACAATGGCGGTGAGAAGGAAGACTCACTGAGCAAGGAGGGGGTCTTGCCCGAGGACCCTCAAAAACCTGGAGCCAGCATTGTGTACCCCCCACCCCCACCCCAGACATCAAGCCCAGACAAAGGTTTTTATCCAGTCCAATAAGTGATGGCTATACCAAAAAGGCACATGAAGCTGCCAGAATATGTCATTTTCTTGCCTCCCATCCCCATCTCTCTCTCTCTTTCTCTCTCTCTCTCTCTCTGTGTGTGTTTTAAATAGCTCCATTTGAAAGGAGAGGGGTGCCATTTTGACTTTTTCCGTATGCAAAAATGTCAAAAGCTGATTCTGTTGACAATTCTGCCCATGCCTAGGAAAACAGTTGAATAACTAAGAAGCAAGCACTCTAGGCAAGCCATTGGCCATGCTGGCTGGGAATTCTGGGAATTATAGTCCAAGACATCTGGAGGGCACCAGTTTGGGGAAGGCTGCTCTAGGCCTTTGCAGGCAGCAGTTTGAACTTGGCGCCTGGGTCATAGCCTTTGAAGGGGCTGCGTTTAGTCATTCTCATGGAATGCCTTGTGAGAGGGGCAGAGAGAGAGCGCGCCCCACCCTTGTGGAATTCCCTCCCCCAAGAACTCTGCTTGTCCCCTTTCTCTTGCCCCCTTTAAGTACTCCCTAAAGACTTTTGTTGTTGTTGCTAATTCCGCCAAGTTTATCTATATATATGTTTGAGCCTGGTGTTGTTTTTATTCTGTTTGTTCAATTATTTTGTTTTTCATACTTTTATCATGAGCTGCTTTGGGAGAACTTGCCCTGAAAGGTAGGGTCAGAATAATATTAAATCAACCAATGAAAGCCTTCCAACCTGTGTAGGGTCCAAGCCAGCACATTTGTGTTAGCTCCCAAGGCCGCAAGAATATAGTGCAGATCCTGGAAAGTAATGAATAAAATAAAAATAGAGTTGCTTAAAATGTAGACATGAGAAGAATTCCATTATTTCCCCCTTTTCTTGAGAGCCGTGCTTTGCCCTTTATTCAAAGGTCACTTCGGATTGTGCAATTCCCAAGAAGGGCAACTTTCTAATTCCCCTTTATTTAATTTTGATTGAGCAGCAGTTTAATGCTTGCTTACATCGAACAGAGCCACTCTGCTGGGTTCCTTTGTGAGCGGGAAGCTTTCCTTCTTCCTCTCCTTCGGCATCCCGTTTATCTCTCAATAGATGGACTACGAGCTGCTGCTGCTCTTAAAATTATGCCTCTGCCCTTCTTTTTATGACTGAATTGCAGAGTGTTTTTAATCAGCCCATAAGTGCAGTAATCTCCTAGAAATGCTTTGTATGCCGTGTCTTACTGCTTTTACAGAACAGAATTTACACATTAAAAGGGGGGAAACAAATTTAGGCTTGGGCATTTACCTAGCATCATAGCGTTGGTGATGACATCATGGCCATCCAATTAGAAAGCTCTTCAGATGCATCCAGGGCTGTGTGAGAGAGCCTCTTAGCGGTAGAAAAGTTACGGGGGGGGGGGGGGATTATATTTGTCTTGCTTGTTTTGAGCACTTTCTAAAAGGATGCGCTGAGTAATTGTAACAATATCTTTTTACAGAATACAGATGGCATTTTAACATGCCAGAAAACTGTTTCCAGGGGGTTTCTGTCAGCTTATGGGTTTTAGACAAAAGATGGAGAAAGGATGAAATCACTTTAGTAAGGCAAAATGCTTCACAAGCTGATCTTAATACATGATTACCCTAAAGTGCAAGGTAATGCAGAGATCTATTTCTCCTTCGAGCATTGCCAGTAAAGAATGCCGAAGCCAGTGCCATGTGAAGCTCTGAAGCTCATCGCTTTTATTATGGGCTTGTGAGGGACTGGAGGGCCGTGCGAGAGAACTGCTTTTGTACGCGCGTAGAGAGCCCATGCTGCTCCACTCATGTCTGTACAAAGGAATTGTATGGGTTGGATGATGGGCAGAGCAATCATAACTATGGGGTGGAGAAGAGACGGATGATTCCCCCCCCCAGTGGTTTTAATGGGGAGAAATTGCCTGCCCTGTCTTGAGGCTGGCATAAATAATGGGCCTGATCCTGGAATGTCCTGTTTTGGGGTCCACTGCTGCTTGAAACACTGCTGGTGGTACAACTATGCCGGTGGAGTTTTCCTTGGGTGTACAAGCGGCCCCCAGGGCAGATGTGTTCCCTGGTGGTAAAGCTTTTACATGGTGGAGGGGCACTTCTGTCCCCGCCTAACTCCCTCTAGCCAGCAGGTCTGTGGGTCAGGATTACTCTCCAATGTAGTGGACATTACTGGGGAGCAATGTGGAGTCCACCCATGTGCAAGTGTTTACCACACCACTCTGGTAGGTTGTGAATTATCACCCTCTACCAATCAGTGAGAATCCATGTAAAAAAAATAAGTCTGGTTTCCTAAAGCTCATTTCTTAATTTTATGCAGTTCTTCTAGAAAGTTTGATCTTACTCAGAGAGTATAAGCCTCTTTGTTCAAAGCTATATAAAGTCATCCATATTGTGGGGTTATCATGTAAAACGCTTTAAAAACATTTTTAAGGTCCAATATTAAAGCTCCAATAATAATCTCAAAATAGTAGTAAGGACATGCGATTAATATATACTAAAAACTAAAATTATGATAACTCATTCTTTTTTTCCCTTTACAGAACCCTGTTTGAAATATTTCTTTTTTGCTTTAGCATCAGAATGAGGAAAAGGTTATTTCAGCAAATCTCTGAGATCTGCTGAATTGACCCTTTCCTCATTTTGATGCAAAAAGCCTCATTCTGATGCCAAAAGGAAAAAAAAGATTTCAGACAGGGTTCTGTAAAGGGGGGGGGGGAGAGAATATAATGAGTTATCATAATTTTAGTTTTTAGTATTTATTAATCACATGTGCTTTGTACAAGGAAGTATACGTAAGAATTGCCTGGATTAGACTGGCATCCATCTAGTCCAGCTAGGGTGGCCACTTATGAATCACCCAAAAAAGAGGTATTTCATCACCCAAAAAGAGGACAAAAAGAGGACACGAATTTGCATAAAATTTGCATATGCTAATTTATATGTATAAATGCAAATTTAGAAATAATTACTATAAATTGCGATGCAGTACATCTCACCGTAGTGCAGAAGACTGTGACCGGGTGAACTGTATGCAGGACTGGTGCAAGGCAGTTTGGCGCCCTAGGCAAAATCAGATATTTAGCGCCCCCCCTTCCCACTTGAGCCCTCCTTCCCTCCAGCTCCCTCGGAGCTTACTTTGGAGTAGACCTGTATGGTTAAAGCACAGCTGGAACTGCTGGAGGCAAAGCGAGGCACCCCAGCTGATCCAGAGCCGTTTTGGAGCGTGGGTGAAGGATGGAGGGCGAAAGGAAAGAAGGAAGGAAGAGGGGGGAGGCAGCGAAAGAAGGGAGGAAAGGAAGAGGAAAGCGGTGCGCGTGTGCGCGAAAGAGAAAGGAAACCACACCACAGAAAGATTATTTTAAAAAAAGATTAAGGGGGGAAGAGGGGGGGTGACTGATGAAAAAGGAAAGAAAGAAAGACAGAAAGAAAGAGGAACACAAAATGAACTGAAGTAGACCATTGGAGAAGGGGAAAAGACAAAACAGATTAAGAGGAAGGAAGAAAAATTAGACTGGCTGGAAGGAAGGGGAGATTTTGCCCACCAGCCTCCCATCATTGGCCCCTGCCTGGGAAGGCGAAGGAGGTGTTTGCAGGTGCATCCCTCCCTTCGCCCACCAGCCTCCCATCATTGGCCCCTGCCCGCCTTTGCCTCCTCCAGCCTGTCGCCTTCTCTGCCTCTTTTGATGCTGGTTGTGAGGAGGAGTCTGCCTGAAGCTTCAGCAGTGCCAGCTTGGAGACGGAGCCCTGAGGTGGAGGAGAGAGAGGGAGGGGTGCGCTTCTTTTGCCTCCTCTTCCCCGCGTTTCTGGCGCCCCTATTTAGCCTGGCGCTCTAGGCAGCAGCCTAGTTCGCCTAATGATAGCACCGGCCCTGACTGTATGCCTGCCTGTTCAGTCTGCTGTCCATGTGCTCACTGTTGATGGGCAACCGTTCTTATGGTTCTTTATCTTTAAACTAGAATTGGACAAGACAGCCCTTCAAATAGAGGATGGTCTTCTATAAAAGAGGACACATGGCCATCCTACATCTAGCCCTGTACCTCTGAGAAGTTCACAAAGACGATGGATATCTCTTACTTTTCTCTCTCTCTTAGCATCTTGTTCTTAAGGGTATGTGGATTCTGAACATGGAGAATTTCAACAAGATCTGCCACGGATGGCTTTCTCCCTGTCCCATCAGCCAGAGAAACCAGGCTGGTGGGGACTAGGAGGAGGGCCTTTTCTGTGTCAGCCCCCAGTTTATGGAACTCTCTCCCCAGTGACCTCTGCCATGCCCCTTCCTTGATTAGCTTCCACCAGGAATTAAAAACATGGCTTTTCAGGCAGGAATATGGGGTGGGTTAGGATTTTAAAGTTTTGTACTGTTTTTAATTGTGTTTTATACTGTGTGTGTGTGTGTTCCCCCCCTCTTGTATTTTATTGGACTGTACATCGCTCAGAGTGGTCGGATGTCTGGCCAGATGGGTGATTCATAAATATAATAAATGAATGAATGAATGAATAAATAAATAAATAAAATTTGCTATCCTAGGTAATGTCCACTGCTAGTTCTTAGCTTCCATGAATTTGTCTAATCCTTTCTTAAAGTCTTCGCCACAAGTAGCTGTCATCCCATTATTTGGTTAGTGAATTCCATACGTTCATTATGCACTGTGTGAAGAAGCATTTTCTTTTGTCTTTCTCTTTGTGCTGCCAATGGAACTTGGTTGGATGATTCTATGTTTCTACAATTATGAGGGGAGGGGGGGAAATACCCTTCCAGGCCATTCATTCCATTGCTCAGATGGAACCTTAGTTAGATCTCAGAAAGCAGTTGAACTGACAAGCAATGATCATGGTGGTGCTAGCCAGCAGTGGTCAGTTTCAACAGCTCTCTTTAGCAGCTGTTCAATGACAAAACATGAGCACCCATTGTAAGGAGACATGTTATTAAGGAGTAGTTATGTTGAGGAAGTAAGGGTATGCTGAGATGAATCTACAGGAAGGACCGCAGCATGGAAAAGCGTCAGTGAGATGGAAGACAGTGTGATTGAAGTCTTTTGGGAGACTATGTATTGCATGTATTGGCTTTTTTTGGTTTCATTTTTATTAATATGTTCCATTGGTGATATGGCATACAAATGCTGGCTTTTTGACCCATATTATTGTTTTTCCTCCAGAGATAGTTAAATGCTTCTTCAGGTCAGGGCACTCAGGCTTGTGCTTAACTGGAAAAATTATATGCTAATCAACTTCCCTCAGCTTACTGGAAGGAAAGTACAGTGGGGTTCACCCAGCTTCAATAAAGAAATACAGAGAATAAGCAAATATTTTCAGAGTGTAACTGTATGGAATCTAATTTTTTCCTATAGATAACTTGTATGAGGCCAACATAGTGCTAAAAGTCAGTTTTTAAAGAAGGTATTCACATCTATTTGGTACAGTGGTTGTCAGACAATACTTTTTTTTTAAAAAAAAATTCAAACATGCATCTCCCTGTTTATAGCCTCAACCAACTCTCAGAGCTGCTTACAAAAATCTTCACAACTGACGCTATGCAAGCACTCACAGAGATCTGATAGGAGTTAACATGCCCAAATCTCGGTAGCTGTGGCCCAGTTCAGACATAATGCCGCCCAAAGAGCTTCAGTTATTGGGTGGTTTAAAAATGCAACAAACAAATAAATATGAGCTGATTCTGGCTTGTTAAACCAATTGTGGTTTGTTTCTTGCATTTGGATGAAATGGGAAACTGTGGCTTAGAACAAGCCAGAGGCGGAAGCTTTAAAACGTCCTTTGCTTGCGAACAGGAGCCTGTGGGTTATGAGCTTGTGCTTGTAACAAGGCTCCTGTGTACGGCCCCCTCCCATCCGCCCAAGGTGGTGTGGCATGGCATCGTTGTGTGAGGGCTGTTTGGCTGCAAGTCTAATGGTGGCCCCCACACAGTCCTGAGGTGCTTGTATCGAGGCTGCCAAAGATGTGAACAGGACCATTATTAGGGTGCTTAAAAAGAGACTTTCCCCATTGTTTCAATAACTGCTTATGGAAGTAGGGCAGTTGTAAATGGCATGAATAATGGTGGTGATAAAATCCAGTGGTGAATAGGGTTTATTAATCTGGAATAAAAATTAATGAACTTCTTGTCTGCAATCCTGAGCATGTTTAGGCCATTTAAACCCTTTTGACTTCAGTGGGATTTAAGCAGCCTAAGTGTGTGCAGGACTGCAGCCCTTGCCTGTGCTCTTAGTAATGAAACACAGAGGACCAAGGAAAGAATAAAGCCTCTACAAAACAGGCTGTTGAAAAGATTTAAATTGTCATTAAAATGGTTATTTAGCGTCAGCTAAAATAAATCTCGTATCCTTTTAGTAAGACAATATTTTGGGGAAAGGAAATGTGTTGCATTGAGCATTGCAAGTAGAATTGTTTTTTTGAACTTGATTTTTAAACACAGAGATAACTTTTGAACCATACCACTCTACTTCTACCATGTTCACGGCATATTCCCATTTTTGGGTAACTCTAGAAAAAGCTTTGCATAGATGATTAAGTGTGTGTAGCTATCCATATTTCTTCAAAGTTGAAGGATAGATTAAGGACCACCTGCACCTGCCTGAATGCGAACATCTTCCTCTGAGGCTCTTCTTCAAATTCCTCTGCCTGAGGTTATGCAGCTGGCAACTGGGGAAAGGGCCTCTTTGGTGGTGGTGCTCCATCTGGGAAATCTTTTCTGCAAGGAGACTCACCTGGTGCCAAGTGAATTCCTTTTTATTTATTCACCCCCATAGCTTTATAATATTCATCAACTCTTTTATAACTGTTGTTTGTTTTATCCTATCTTTCTAATCTTACAGTGCAATCCTATACATGTTTACTCAGAAGTAAGTCTCATTAAATTTTATGGGGCTTGCTCCCAGGTAAGTAGGTATAGGATTGCAGCCAAAATGTTTCTAATTGTTTTATATTTCCCCCACTGATTTTTTTAAAATGTGGATTATTTTAACTTTTATATTGTAAGCTCCCCTTAGAGCTTTAGAACAAGAATGGGACATGAATGTATGCATTATTGTGAAGGACTGCCAACGGGTCCTTTTCTCAAGACCAGAGATCAAAGGTGCAAAACTGCCAGCCTTAGCTCTGCCGTCTTTACCTGATTCTCTCAGGGCCTTGCCCTTGTCTGTACACTGGATTTAGCACTGAACCACAGAGGAACCACACACACCGTGTGAGGTAAAACCAGGAAAATTTATTTAAGGTTGTGGAGAAAGCCAACCTAAGCCCCCTTTCTGACACACACACACACTCACCAAGGTGGGGGGAAGGAGACCCGGGGGGGGGGAGACAGCCAGTCTCCACAGAGACCAAAGGGGACAAACAACATCTGCATAGAATCGCCCCAGGGGGGAAGACAGGAAGCATCGCCAGGTTCGTCAATGCTCTCGTATATCAGCCCCATCTACATAAGACTTGAATACCTCGCCAGAGCAGACACTTCGGCACCCATAAGAAAGGACCATTCAACACCACAGGATGGGACCATTAAGCAAGTGGCTTCAAAGGGACCCCACCCCACAGGGGGAAGGCGTCACCCCACCTGACCCAAAAGGCCGCCCCTCAGGGAGGGTGGCAACCCACCTGATTGGCAACCCACCTGATTACGGAGGGAGGGGCTACCTGAACACCAAGGTATAAAACACCCTGTGCAAGGGAACTGAGTTGTTGGACCTGATCAGCAATCTTGCCCCATGCTTGGGGTAAGGGAACGAAGGGATCGGCAACCCCGGGTAGCAGCACCCGGCGTGCTCCAGCTAGCTGAAATCACTGGCCGCTTGGGTTGACCGGACCCCCGGGAAACCAAGCTGAAATCACTCACAAGCCGCTTGGGTAGACCGGACCTCCGCCGGGAACCCAGCTAGCCGCTTGGGTAGACCGGACCTCCGCCGGGAACCCAGCTAGCAGCATGCGGTTGACCGGGCCTCTGCTGGAGCCCGAGCTGAACTAACTAGCTGAGAGCCCTGAAATCACGGTGTCCTTGAGACCTCTTGCTTGCTACTTTGTACTGTACTGATAAGCTGTATTGCTGGCGTGTGTCTGGGTTTGTGAAGGTAATTTTGTAAATAAACTTGTTTTATAAAAGATATTTTTGTGGCTATAAGTTATCCCTTTGTTCTGGGCTAAGGGTGATAGTCGCTGGGGACCTCGGAGAAGGCCCGCCCTAGGACTCGCTACCCCCTTAGCATTGAACCCACGCAGAAGACCAGGTTGTCGGTCTTCCACTAAGGTACACAGATTACAATAAAAGGTGGGAATGAGGGAAGGGGGAAAAGGTGGGGAGACACTTTGGTATACACAAGTAGAGCTACAAAACAACAAAACTAGTCTCTTACTATATAAATACCCAGGCACTTACTCCTTGCCTGGGGTTTGGTCGTCTTTAGGGCTTGCCTCAGCAAAAAGCCCTACTCTGTCTAGACAACAACAAAGCCCAAAAGCTACTGCTGGCAGTATCAAATTCTCCCCCTACTCCTCCTTTCAGGAGCTTGGCTGTCTTTGGCCAATCAGGATGAACTTCATCTGGGCTAGGCAGAAGAGGGGTGGTTCTTTGATCATGACTAGAGGGCTTGGGAATCATTTGCATGTGAATGCACCTGGGAGACTCTGAGGCGACAGGGGCCATCAGAGGAAGCTATGTACATTTGCATGGGTTTCCCAGCCTCTAGCTGGGATTACACTTATTTACACGTGTGTGTGTGTGTGTGTGTGTGTGTGTGTTGCAGGAGACTCTGACACTTTTCTTCACGATGATGATGATGATGATGATGATGATGATGATGATGATGAAATAATAAAATTTTCTGGTTCGTAAATGAGATCTTCCAAAGTACTTGTAACTAAGAGTGGATGGAGATTTCATTGTATTCTTTTAAAGATGATGTATTACCATTTTTATAATTCATTTTCATACGTTGATTTTCTTTCTAATATAAAAGAAAGAAATATAGGAGAGTCCCAGGAGATGGCAGTATACAATAGCACAATAACAGTAGAGCAAGGAAGACCTATTAGGACTGCACTGGTGTCTATGCAAAATATGCATACATTATTTCTAAGCAACATTTTGAGCAACATTTATAGACTTATTGGACCCCAAAAACTGTGTTTGGTATCAATTAAAAAATAGATGGAACACATTGTTATCAGTTTTGTGACATATGACCCTCTCTCAAGATGTGCTATGTCAGCAAATAAACTCCTAAATGTGGTTCACACCAACTGTGGGTGCACTTCAGCATCATAAGCCATGACATTATCCTAGCATTGAAGACAGTTAAGCTGCTATTGCAGGCAAATACACAGCTGGTGCTGGTATTTGAGAATAGGGAGCCTGTCTGAGCTTGCTTTCCAGGGACAATGGACAAGCATATTTTCAGGTATAGGTAAATGTAAAATATAGGTCAGGATAAGCTTTCCAATATATAATAGAAAAAGCCGTTCTAGTTCTGCTCTTGTGGTGTTTTTATTGTTTCCTAGCTCATCTGTGCCCATATTAGGATATATGGCGGCATGGTTTTTTTCAACATGGTTTTTAACTGCTATGGCTATACTAGCAAAATGCCTAGCATTGTGATGAGTGGCATGTGTGGAAGGGAGGCTTCTATATGGCAAATCCCAGAAGGATAGCCACATTGGTCAGTTGCGGCAAAAGGAACAAAGTGGCACCGTAATGACTAATAGATTTATTATGACATAAGCCTTTGTGGACCAGTGTCCCCTTCATCAGATACCAAATTTTATATGGTAAGTATCCATGGTGAGCAGTGCATTTTTGCATGCTCTGTGCGTGGAGACACATTGCCCTTCTCTGTAGGATCCCTGTTGGTGAGGTTGGACATCCCATCCCAGTGTCTGCCCACTGCAAAAGTGTGCCCATGTACAAGCACATCTGATGCACAGGAATGCATGGCAATGATTCATGTATAAAGAGAAAGTAAAAAGGAACACTTAGGGCAGGGGTGGGGAACCTCAGGCCCGTGGGCCAAATCTAGCCCTTCTACAGTCCCAATCCAGCCCTCTGGGGCTTCCCAGATGGCCACACCTCCTTCTCCTGGCCCACCCCTTTCCCCCAACCACCAATCATTTGATGGTTTCCCAGTTTTTGTGCAGCTTTTTCCCCATTCTGAAAGGTTGCAATGACTCTCCTACGGCTTAGTAGAGCCCTAAGCTAAACTATGCTGACATTTTTTGGTATTTTGGCCCTGCCCCTTTTGCCTTTGGCCCCACCCACCACTGGAATGCAGCCCCGAGAACTTCTCTGAAGTGGAATTTGGCCCTTGTGCTGAAAGTGGTTTCCCTCCCCTGACTTAGGGACGCCATTGGGCTGAGGGCTAAACCTGTTCCCTATCCCTAGCCATCCCAGCCATTAAGAACTGACCCTGCTCCCAACTGGTGCATAGCTCTGCCTCTTCATCTGCACAGCACCTGGTTTCTGTTTCTTGGTTATGAAAAGAGTGCGACGGAAAGTTTTCAAGTAGCTCCTAAGTATATTTAGGATTGGATTCAGACTTGCTTTTCTGCTCCTAACATTTGTGCAAGGGATTGAGATCCAGTGGAAGGGGCTCCCCTTGAGGGAGGTGGGGTGGAGGCAGTTTTTGTTGATTTCCTCCTACACCCCCCCAGCCACCTCCCACATAACTACATAAAATAAAAAACACCAGCCTATTGTAGCTTAAAGCTCCTACTGCCAGTCACTGAGCCTTAGGAGAGGCATTTCGACCTCTTTTAGAATGGGGGGAAAGTGCGCAAAAGCCAGGCAACCATGAAATGATCAGTGGTTGGGGGAGGAAAGGGGGTGTGGCCATCTGGGGAACCATTGGGGGGCCAGATTTGGCCACTGGGGTTGAGGTTTTGCACCCCTGTTCCGGAGGGGGCCTTGAATCTCCAGAGCAGCAGGGGGGCACAGGGGGCTGCAGGGGAGAAGAAAGAATTGGTGGAACTTGCTGTCCCAGCTTCCTCCAGTGGGAACATTCCATCATGAGTGGAATTCCACACATGGGTAACCTGGATCTCAGCCATAACTTCACCAACAGCAGGACTTCCTAATCAAAGTTAAAAAATATTTTTTGATTAAAATAAACGACGACTGTGGGCATCATCAAGAGCAAGTTAGGCATACTTAAATCCCATTGAAATCAATAGGCCCTGTTGATGTTCAGACAATACACACTCAGTGAGATTTGCTTCCCCAGAGCCACCGTTGCCATGCCTGTGTAATCTGAAAGCATTTGCTCCTGGATAAACTCTCAAAAAGCACGAAGTGGTTGCTCACAACTGCTCTCTCTAAGATCATCAAATGCAAAAGCATTCAGAGGACATGCAACTGCAAGCCCACAGAAACCCTCTTTTGTCAGCTGGTAGTTAATCTCACCTCCATTGTTGTATATCTCTCTGAATGCAGGAACAGGTGTCAGAGAAGATGTTTACCTGATCTGGAAGGAGTTGGAGGAAGCCAGGAATACACTGATACAAGTTCAGAGAATTCTGATAGAGTTTGAGCAGTCTGAATCCGTTACAGGTATTTTATAATTTACACACACACACACACACACACACGTGTGTGTGTGTGTGTGTGTGTGTGTGCGTAGAAATTTTCTTTAGAAATAAATAAATAAATAAAAATTTCTGGCTGCTTTGCTTTACTCATGGATAATTTTGAAAGTTATGTTTCCCTGTGGACCATTCTGAATTGGCTTCACTCATAAGGTTGCTGTAGTAGATCTGCAGACTGCAGAAGCCTTCCCTAATGTTGCAGTGGCTCAACTTTCTTGCAAGCAAGCCTGCCACCGGCCAAGTCAAAACTATGTCGATGTAGCATATACTTCAGGACAGATGCAGTTCCCTGTGCCTTGGGTGGCTTTGCCTCTAGTATTCTAACAGCGCAATCCTATGCATGTCTACTCAGAAGTAAGCCTTATTAAGGCTTAATCGTGTCAGTTCTGAACTTCATCTTCAGTTTCCCATTTGGTGCAGTTTGTCCTGGGAGATCTGGGTTCAAGTACAAGCTCAGTCAGTTTCTACTAGCAGTGATGGATGTAAAATAAATACATAATATCAGACCCCCTAGCTTTCTTTATCTTATCAATTAACAAGATACCTAAAGGGTATATCCCTTACTTTGTATTAAGGAACATGGGCTGCATATCTATACACTCTTACCTGGGAGTAAGTCCCATTGGACTCAGTTGGAGTTACTTCTTATTTATTTACCTCCTCCCTCCTCTCCATTTTACCCTCACAACAACCCTGTGAGTTCGGTTAGGCTGAGAGTCAGTGACTGGCCCAAAGTCACCCAGTGAGTTTCATGGCTGAACGGAAACTAGAACCCAGATCTCCCGAGTCCCAGTCCAACACTCTCACCACTATGCCACACTGGCAAACATGCATAGGATTGCCCTGTTAGTCACCTTATGTGGCAAAATGCTGATCTGCAACTGCCTTCAGAGGGAGATGACCACTTTATCCTAATTCCAGATGATGGATTTGAAAATCCCAGTTTAGGCACAAACATTTGAAAGTTTTGTGCTTTATTGCTTTATACAAGACACCTCCTGTTTTAGGTAATTTAAAAGAAGCAGTATTGCTATATGAAGGAAAAAAATGTATGGATTTGTCACATGTTCTAATTTCATGTTGAAAATAATCTCATAGATCTGTAGGCGAAGGTGTTGGGTTGATTATATTAGGTTCAGTCGGATGCCGGCACATGCTCATTCGTTCACATTTTTTATATCAGGGACCAAAGCCGACTGTTCAGTGTGTGAGTCGAAAGCAAACGACTATGTGAATTCCAAGGAGTGGCTTCAGAAGAATGGCTTGAAAGCACAGAAGCTGACCATGTCTAAAGCGTTTGGCGACTGCACTTTTCGCCATGCAGATGGGATCATTGACATAAAAACCAAGCCAGATGATGAATCTTTTCAAACTGATGCTGTAGGTAACCCACCTGTTTTGGTCTGTCTGGCTCTTTTCTTGACTGCAGTTTTTGACACACAGGATTTACAGATGTGCTGGTTCTACAATAGACTAGCCTTCCCCAACATGGGACTCTCCATATGTGTGGGACTACAACTCCCAGCACCCCTCAGCCAGCAATGGTAAAAGGGGCAGGGCCAACGATACCAGCCTATTGTAGCTTAAAGCTTTTACTGCCAGAAACTATGCTGTAGGAGAGGCATTTCATCCTCTTTTTGAACGGGGGGAAAAGTGCGCAAAAGCCGGGGAACCACCAAATAGCTGACAGTCAGGGGAAATGGGGGTGTGGCCAAGGGAAGGGGGTGTGGCCAAGGGAAGGGGGTGTGGCCATTGGGACTCCAGGTGGGCTGGATTTGGCTAACAGGCCTGAGGTTCTGCAGTGCACCCCTGAATTAAAGTTTTAAGGAGCATTTGCAAGGGTAAAATGTAAGGACAAATGGCCCATTATTATTCTCATCTCCTATTCAGTGCAGGAATGCAAAGAACTTGACTCATTCAGTAGATTGAGTAGTGAATGAGCTCTTCTCAGCAATGAAAATGGCTCTAGCTTTTTCCCTATACTAACCAACCTATGTGAAGAAAGGGAAGTTCTCACCAACTTCTTTAAATTTATTGCCAACTTATTGATCTATAGCAGGGGTGGCTGGCCCTCCAGAAGTTGTTGGACTGCAACTTTTATCAGCCCTAGCCAGCATATGGTGAGGGATGATGGGTGTTACAATCCAATGGCACCTGGAGGACCACACGTTCAGCACCCCTGATCTAGAAGCATAAGGATCCTCAGGTGCTCTAGTCCTATTTGACCTTATTACAAAAGGTCGGACATTGACTTCGTCCCAACTCCCCACTATTATATCTGTTCTAACCCTGAGAGGGCCTAGGAGAGTTTGACAATACTATTCCCCTCCTCACAGCAGATACATTGGAAAAGCAGGAATGTTTGGGGTTTACTTCTTCATTGGTACTTGCACATGAATGCAAGTTTTATGATGCTTTGTGAAGATCACTCGTGAAATCTCCATTGCACCTTTTTGTTCTTTTAGGAGACTAACAAGAAGATCATCCATGCAAAATACTGTGACAAGTTTGTACATACGTTCTTGGAAGATGGCTCCATAGTCCACATACATTTGAATAGTGAAAGATGCAGGCAGTATGAGGAGCGGATGAAGAATGCTCTCGACCAGATGGAAAACCGGTAGCCTTGCTTTCTAATGAAATCCTTTTTTAAAAAGCATTTTCTTGTGCTGGGAGAAAGTGTCCAAAGTATAACTGTGTCTGATTAAAACAATTGTGAAATACCCAGGCACTATGATATACTAGTGCCAGGTATTCTAATATATTTTTTTTGGAACTCTTTTTATTAGCGTCTGAAAAGATGCTGCACACATAATGGTTAATGCAGTTTAAACAGGGTATCCTAGTTGAAATACATTATAGACCAGCTATACCTATTCATTCGCAAAGGCTCATATTACAAATATAATTTTATTAAACAACCTTCAAAATTATCCGAATGAATCCAAATTTAAAATGTCCACCCTTCATCTCTAGTACCCCATTTTCTATATACACTCCAGTCCAGTAAAGAGGTTGATTGGGCTGTGGTGTTTCAAACTCACCTGTATGTGTGTGTGAATTTGAGGGCCTTACTCACAGGGCATAGGGGGAGGTGGCCACAGTATTGGAGGTAATGCCCCCAACATGGTGAAAAGTCTCATCTAACACATTTTATGTTGAAATGTTAACCTTGCAAGTATCAGTTTATTCATTTTTATTCAGGAGATTTTGAGATGAGGGAAAGAGGTGCATGAGTACGTTATCAGGGGTCTGTGAAATTGTGCAGGAGTTGTTATCTATTATTTATTTATTTACTAAATTTATATCTCACCTTTACTCCAAGAAGCTCAAGAAGGATATATGGTATGCCAACCTCATTTTATGCTCACAACAGCCCTGTAAGGTAGGTTAGGCTGAGAGGTAGTGTCTGGCCCAGGGTTGCCCAGTGAGCATAATGGTTGAGTGGGGATTGGCACCTGGGTGTCCCCTGCCCTAGTCCAACACTCTAACCCAGCCTTCCCACCTCGGTGCCCTTCAGATATGCTGTACTACAACTCCCAGGATTTCTGGCCATTGGCCATGCTGGATGGGAATGCTGGGAGTTGCAGTCTGACATATCTGGAAGACACCTGGTTGGAGAATACTGCTCCAAGAACTATGCCACACTTCCTCTGCATTAACATGGGAAGATCCTAGGTACCATTCTTGTATCCACAGCTCTACCCTTGTACTATAAGCAATAATCTTTTAGCACAATTTCATATTTAAAGGTTATTGTTTATAGTAACCTCTCTCTCTCTCTTTTTTTTTAAAGTGACCCGTATATCAGATTAGTAAAGTGCTTTTTACAAGCATAGGAGAGTTAGGAAATGGCAAAATGTCCATTTCATGCAGTTCTGTCTTGTGCCTTTCATTTCATGTGAAAAGTATTTTTGTGTAGGCTTCAGGAGCTGAAGCAAGGAAGCCGAGCACTCTTTGGGGAAATAACAGAAGATCACATCTATATTCTCATTGATACATCTCATTCTATGAAAGACAAGCTGCCAGTGGTGAAGCAGAAAATATTTCAACTCATGCGGGTGAGTGACAGCTAAGATTCCAAAGGCAAGGGTTGTGACACAGAATGAATGCGGACAAATATTATAATTACACCCCCACCCCAAGAATATAGAAAGCTCCCTCATACTGATTGGTCCATGTAGCTCAGTATTGTCTACAATGACTAGAAGCAATTCTCCAGGGTTTCAGACTGGAGTCTTTCCCAGCCCTTCCTGGAGGTGCAAGGACTTGAACTTTGGACCTTCTGCATGCAAAGCAGGTGCTCTACCACTGAGCTACAATCCTTCCACCAAAATGTAGATGTTTTCTTCTATTTGGGATGACTGGGTAGTTAGATTATGAAGTGGATCCAATATTTCCAAGAGATAGCTAAGAAGAATTACAATCTCCACTAATAAATCATTTTTTAACGTAAGTTCTAGAAGAATTTACTCTTGTAGTGATTGCTTTTCAAGTATAGCAAAACAAAAAAAAACCCTGACATTTCTCATACAAATGAGAATTCAACAGAGCTTTTCTTGCAGGAGCAACTGCAAAACAAAACCAGATTTAACCTGGTTAAATTTGATGCTGAGGCAGTCGCCTGGAAAGAGAAACTTGCAAAAGTTAATGAGCGTAATTTGGAGGATGCCTTACTTTGGGTAAAGGGACTACAGGTAAATAGAGAAAAGCACTTGAAGAAAATGTAACTGACATAAGTTATTGCTGGAATGCCCCCCTACCCCCAGTCCCGATTTGTGTAAACTTCTTTTGGTTCCAGTAAAGCTTTGTATTATGTAAATCCTTGAAAGCAGTAAGGTACAATTTAGACTATTTGCATGAATAATTTTGTAATCAGAATTTTTTTGCATTTTCTGTGTCTACATTGGGATCTACTACTCACCTTGCTAGAATGTACATTTGATTTAAAAATGTATCTCTCTTCCCCCCACTATCCTGTGTTAACATTCACAGTTGTGTGAGAAGAGACGTGGTCAAGATGTCACATTCCTGGTCCAATTCAATATCACATTGGGAATGTTCTTTATGCCCCCTCTCCTCCCTTGTGAGCCCAGCTTTAATACAAGACTTCCTGGGTTGTGGTTGTTAAATTTTAAGGGTGATGTGCAAGGGTCCCTTTGCCCCATTTTATCCTCACAACAATGCTATGAAGTAGGTTAGGCTGAAAGATAGACTTGCCATAGATCATCCGGTGACCTTCATGGAGATTTGAACCCATGGTCTCCCAGGTTCTAGTCCAGCATTCAAGCCATGACACCATGCTGGCTTATCTTTCCTCTTCTCCTCACACACCTGGCTTAACGCAAGATTTCCTGGTTTGTCAGACCACAGTTTGCTGTGACATTTGAACCAGGAAGCTGTGGTATGAGTGCTCCTACAAACCTGGATCAAACTGTAGATTGCAATCCTAGTTTGTAGGGAGACCTCAAACTGCAGTTTCCGTTTCAGATGTCACAGCAAACTGTGGTTTAACAAATAAGGAAGTTGTGAAGGAAGGGGGGCTGGCTGACCCGCTACAACCCACCCTTTCCTACCCAAAGGCCCAAGACCCCCAGAGATCTCAAGGTGTCAGACTGCCAGCCTCAGCTCTTTGCAATCCTACTTGAATCTCTGCCAGGGACTTGCCTTTGACTATAACCTGGATTTAGAGCTGAACCAAACAGAGCAACCACAAACACCATGTGGGGTAAAAACCAAGAAGGTTTATTTAAGTAGCATATTACAACGAAAGTTGGGAAATGAGGGAAGTAGCCAAAATAGAGAGACGCTTTGGTACACAGACAGTAGAGCTACAAAATAACAAAACAACTGATTCCTTATATCTCCCAGGCACACACTAGTTACCTGGGGGCCGGTTCTCTTCAGGGTTGGTTTCAGCACAGCCCTGCCACCTGAGGAGACTACCACACCTACCCTAAGGTCCAAGATGAGTAGCCCTCCTCCGGGCTTGCCTTTGCCAAAGCCCTCATTCAGCTAATTTCACCAGGAGCTACCTGGGGCCGGATCCTGAGGTCAGCCCGAAGGCTTGGACCTCTGCGTAGCTTGCTGCCATGACCCACAGCAATGTGACGACCCAAGACAAAAGACAAAAGCCACACCTTGGCAATATATCTTTCCCCCCCTCTCCTCCTCCTTTCTGTAGCTCCGCCGCCTCTAGCCAATCAGGATGAACTTCACCTGGCCAGGCAGAGGAGGGGTGACTCATGGCTACAGGCGTTTGCATTTTGCATCTCAAAAGACCTAGCAGACACCAAGGCGCCATCCAGAGGAACTATGCACACCCCGCCCCCCCAGCCTCTAGCCGGTTCACACATGAGGTGTGTGTGTGTGTGTGTGTGTGTGCAGGCGTGTGAGTGTGTGTGTAGGAACCCCCAGAGGCTCTTTTCTCCACAGAAGTATTGTGTGAAGCCAAGTCAGTGAGGAGAGAAGGCAGCATGTGGGTATATGGCACATTCCTGATACAATGAACTGTGAATTGTTGGAACAAGAATGTGAAGTCTAAACCAGGCCACTGAGTCTCAAAGAGCTTTTAGTGTCATGTGTGAAAATATATTTAGTTGGCAGCACTGTTACAAGTATAGACGTTTCTTGGGAAGAGTTTCTGAAGCAATAATTTACACTTCCCGTTCTCTCTCCATTGAAGAAGCGCTTTGAACACCATTTCCTTAATATTTCCTGCTCCTCTGCAATGAAGTCACAACCAAAAACAGCATTTGCATCTCTCTTGCCTGAAATGCCCATGTTTGCACATCTTCCAGGCAAAGAAAATGTGAAGGCCATCTTTTTGGTGTGTTCTTGTTGTAGAACAGGGTGGGGAACCTCTTTCTTGCTGAGGTCTACATTATCTTGGCTGAAACCTATCAGGGCCTGCATTCCAGCAGCGGGTGGAGCCAGAGCCAAAAGTGGGTATGGTTACAGATGTGCTCAGTACGTGAAAACAACAACAAGAGACATTTGCATTCTGTTCTCTTTCCCCAACTTCTGCAAGGTTCCCTTCATCAGTTTTGTAATTGAGTGACAGAGCAGGAGTAAATAATATCAATATACTGGAGTAGGGCTGGCGATGGGGCCCACGTGGCCTGGGGAGAGTTCAGATGTCCAGACTGAGGGAGTTTGCATTTGGTTCACAGGCCAGAAGTTCCTTACCCCTGTTGTACAGGAAGTACTGAGGAATATGGTTATCCATTTCCTGTGTGGCAAAGAAACATCTGAAGCTGCTTTCAGTGTAATCAAATGCCACTGATGCTCCATTTAATCCAAATAGCTAGTAGCAATCTTCCACTTAAAGTTCCTCCCCCTCCCACACACACATTCCCACAGTTCATAGAAATGAATTTGTACTACATTTCCTAAAATACATTGTTATTTGGATCTATAAATCTCAACTAGATAAAGCTTATGCATTACTTTAAAAAGAGTTAGTGAATATTAAATGCCAATTTATCACCTATATCTATTTAACTGTTGCTCATCATGTGATTTAGAGTACATGAAGACTGAATTAGTCATTCCCCTAGACAAGTTGTGTAGTGCCTCTCACCAGCACATTTGGCACATAGGCGTGACAAACCATTCCACAAATTTGGCAATGTTAATGACTCCATTTTTCTCTATTGCTTTTCCATTGACTGCTTAGGTTGGAAGTTCTACAAATACCCTGAAAGCGCTTCAGATTGCCTTTTCTGATAGTGACACTCGAGCCATTTATCTTCTTACTGATGGGAGACCAGATCAGGTATCTATGGAAGAAGCAAACCATGTCAGGGGCAGTGTGATGATGTAACACTGGCAATATGACAAAGCACAGCCTTGATGTAGACCTTGGATGACCAAACTGGGGCTAACCTGACAGTTCAAAGAAGACACGGGCCTTTGTCTCCTCCCCATCTTTTGTTCCAGCCACACTTTGGAACCATGAGAGATTGGGAGGAGGACGTGGTGACAGTGGAGAGAGCAGAGGAGGCATGATCTTTCAGCCCTCAAAGTAGGAGGTTCTAAAAACAGATGGCTGGCCGGGAGCAGGGTGGGGGGAATGGGATGAGGTTCCTGGGGGAGGAAGGCAGCAGTAGATGTGGGGTGGATATTGAGGAGGGGAAGCTGCAATGATGGGGGTCTTGGAGGACAGTTGGAGAGGGGGAAGCAGTGTCATCTGTGTGTGGAGGGCTAAAGAAGGAGGAAAAATAGCACGAGGAGCTTAGGTAGGAGGGTGAAGCTGCAGTAAAGAGGTGGTGGGGAGGGTGTTGTGGAAGGTGAGTGCAGCAGCAGTAAGCACAGCTGGTTTTAGTGGGTCTGTTGGGGTGGGAGATAGTGTGATGGCAGAAGCTGAAGCTCTCAGGCTGAAACTAGATGTTACACAAAATGCAGGGGTGCTGCTGAAAACATTTAGCTCCAATTCTCTAACCTCGAATAGTACTGACCTCATGTTGTGATGCCCATTTTCCTTCCCACTGTCAGTGGCAGCCAGTGATGTGCAGCCAGGGTGGGGCTGAGAGGTAACAGCGCATCATGACATCACAACATGATGACATGCACTCTGCTGGACGTTATAGATGGAGGGAGGGGAGTTGGATGGGCAGCTGCTGTATCAGCCTCATGAAGATATTTGTGCTTGGGAAATTTTTTACCATCTAAGCCAGTGTTCTCCAACCTTGGGTCTCCAGATGTTTTTGGCCTACAACTCCCAGGATGCCCCAGCCAGCGTAGCTGGCTGGGGCATGCTGGGAGTTGTAGGCCAAAAACATCTGGGGACCCAAGGTTGGAGAACACTGATCTAAGCTGTGGACCAGGCTTCCTCAACCTGGTGCCCTCCTGGTCTAGACACAATAGACAAACGAACAAAAAGCCCATCATGGTTCATCCCTCTAATGTTACTTTCAAAAACATACCTTTAAAAGTCTTGCCTTCTTCTGAGAGAATGTTAGGTTTATTCCAACTCTACAGGTTGTGAAAGATCGCTATGTCAAATGTAAATTTACAGAATTTGATGTGTGAAGTAATTACTTATCAGAATACACAAATGACTACACAGGGAGCCATGATGGTAGAACTCCTTGCATAAAATGGATAGTTGACTTACTCTGTTGTTTTGAATTATTTATTTATTCATGTGCACATGGCAGTGGCTGCTCGTATCTCTGGCTCCAGTGTACAAAGCTTACAATTATGTTAGTGAGGTCAGGTTCTCGCCAAATATATTTATGATTAGCAAAATGGCAGTGTTTTACTTTGTTAGCTTCTGTGATTATAGACTACATGTAACCAAAGGAAAATTACTTAATGCATATATCTAAAAAGCAACATGGGGTTGGACCCAGATTACATTAGTCACATTTAGGTCTCATTGAAATCTCTGGGACTGGAGTTAGTCGTGACTAACTTTTCATATTGATTTAAATGGGAACTAAGCGTGACTAACTTAGTCTGGATCCATCCCATTGAGATTTCAGCAAGTTCATGATGTTATGTGGAGAAACCCCCCAAAAGGAATGTATCATTCATTTGATAAACTACTATAAAGGTATATAAGGAGTTTGATCCCCCGGAGAAATTCACATCCTTTTGGTTTTAACAGATGTCTGTGGTCTCAGCCATTGACAGTTATGGCAGCAGTGGCTAGAGGCTTTTATACTACTTAAGCTATACATGAAGACAAAAGATATAGGCCTGGTTCGCACATAATGCTAACCCATGGTTTGTCTGGCAGATGATTAAACAAACTGTGGTTTGTTTTCTTAATTCCTGAGATGTTTGTTTCCCTCCTCCTCCTCCTCCTGCTCTTTCCCTGTATCACCTGCTGTGGTACTGGCATGTAGAGTGGCTGGTTTTTTGACCACTCTTGCCTGTTGCCTCTATAGCCTGGCGAAACAATCTATGAACAACCCACGGTTCTGGGTTTGCATGTAATGACAACCTATTGTTTAAACAACTCAGAGTTCACAAACCAACAATAAACCATGGGTTGTCTTTCTGGGTTGTTGGTGGTTAACAATCCATGGTTTGTCAGCATGGCCATGTTCACACATCATGACAACCCAGAGTTCAACAATTCTGTTTTATGTTAGTGTTATGTGCAAGCCAGGCCATAGTTTGAAGGCAGTTAATCTTTTAATTGACCATCTCTTAATACATTTTCTTTTTTTTCAGCCCCCCAATAAAATTTTAGCACAACTTGAACTGAAGCGGAACATTCCAGTTCATACTATTTCCTTTAACTGTGATGATACTGGAGCTAATAAATTTTTACATGAGCTGGCCAGTGAGACAGGTGGACGGTTTCATTACTATCACATTTATTTGAGGGACCCTGATGCTCCAAAACCCTTTGAGGTAAGTCTTGAACAGTTAAGACTGAAACCTTAGGAGTGTTCCTTGTAGCACACCAAATTCTTTAGAAGGGACTGTGTAATTTACAGGTTTTTAAGCATTTTTTTGTGAAAAAATGGACAAATCAAAGCTAAGGATCTTTTCATGAGGATCAGCTCACTGTGCATCCTTGGCACATTTCAGCTTTTGTGGGATAATCCTTAAAGTCCTAATTCAAGGACACTAGGATAATATCAGTGTTGGCTCCAAGCAGCAATTTTGGGCAAGCTGCCCTCAGTGGGTCCACATCCCTGGTGTTGCTGTCACCACTGTGCATTTGCTTCACTCTCCCTCTGGGCCAAATCTGTACCACTGTAGAAGAAGAGGTCAAGGCTAGTGGAGGCTGCTTCCCTTCTTTCTCCTTGCTTTTGTGACTGGTCACATGCTTGGAGAAGGCAGGAGGCAGCAGCAGGGAGGAGGAGTAGAGCCAGGGGGCTTTGGGGCAGTGGTCAGCAGCAGTCTCTCTCCTGGGGTGTGGACCTTGGCAGGTGCCTGGCAGTGCTGACCCCTGATGCTGACTCTGTATAATATCCAGCCCAAATGTACTGAATCACGGGGGGAGAACTAGCCTTGCTCTGCTAAGAGGATAATAGCCTTGCTATAGAGTGTGTTTGTGCGTGTGAATGTATAGTTTGTGTGTATATGCACTGATTTTGATAAAGTCCACTACATAGGTCTCATAGATTTCATAGATCATAGAGTTGGAAGATGCCTACAAGGCTATCGAGTCCAACCCCCTGCTCAATGCAGGAAACTAGAGGAGGGGTCTCCCATCCAAGTAATAACCAGGCCTGACCCTGCTTAGCTTTCCACACTCAGACAAGCAGAGCCAGCGTGAGCCACAGGCCTGTATATGGTTCCTAATGTTCCCAATCTACAAAGTAGATGCTTACACAGGAAGCAAACTGACTAGTCTCAAGACCAAGTGTGGAAAATCAGGGAGCCCAGGTTAAACTTTCAAGGCAAGTCTGACTTACTTGCTTCCTGCCCCCCCCCTCCTCTGTGTGTGTGTGTGTGTGTGTGTGTGTGTGTGTGAGAGAGAGAGAGAGAGAGAGAGAGAGAGAGACCTACAAGGCAGTTCTCCATGATTTGGTTATGATTATTATATTATTGATTAGTCATTTTCATCTTCCTTGCTACTAAGAGGCATATATGGTGCTGGAATGGCAGATGTATGTTTTTACTTTAACTTTGGGGAGCTCATTAGTGATAGCGAATGGAAAAAGTAAGAAATGGATGTGGTTATTAAGTTGCTAGGGACTATCTATACCTATATACAAGAAAGAGGAATAATGATTAGTGTAATAATAAGGATACATTAATGGTAGTTCCCCCAGATTTACCACAAAAGTTAACTCCAGCATTGTCCATCAAAGTTTCATTATCAAGAGAGTAACTTTAGCAAAGGTAAAACTCATATGAATTTTCACCAAGAGCTTTCTGCTTTGGGATATTTTGTTTTTGTGAAATCTTAACTGGGTAAAAATTACGCTCTGAGGAAGGGTCCAGGTGTTACCAATAAAATACAGAAAAGGTTAGATGTGAAATTTAGTGAACACCAGAAACATAAGCAAAACTAGGCACTAAAAATATAGAAACAAGATTTAAGGGGGAGGTATTTCAATGAACCAATTTTAACATATTCAGAATGTAACTGGTTTTTCTGTTGGAATTATTGTGCAGATTTATTATTTGGTTTAGAACTGGCTCAGATCAAGAAGAAACTGTGTTTCTAATTTAATTCCAGTGACCCATATTTTTTGTTTGTTTCATTTTGGCAGTGTGAGGATATATATCTACTTAAAAAGGAGATTGAACTAGGAGAAAAGGAACTGAAGAAAATACAGACCTTTCGCACCGACAATGTGTTGATGGATTTGATTGATGGAGCAAAAGATCTGCATGATAAGTATGCCTTTCTTTCTATTGCCTTTCTTTCTTGCATTGCTCTTTGGCTACCTATTATATGTTTTGTTTTGTCTGAAAAGGAGCATAAGAAGATCTGAGTTACACATCGAGATATTTTATTTTTAAGAGAAGAAAATATACTGGTGTTCCCGGGGGAGGAGGGACTTTCTGTTTATAGGGGGAAATGGGGGGGGGGAAACCCTCTGCTCCTGATATTGATTTAGTGCCAATATTGTAAAATAATAATGAATTGGAAAACATAGTGCTCATCTGAAAAACATGAATAAGTCTTTAATCTAGGAGGCGATGGGTGCTTGTCAGCTTCATTCTTTTCATCACAGGGTTGATTCACGCCACTCCTCTGTCAGTGGCTTCTGCTTCTCCCCTGCTTTGCTCCATGTAACTCTCCGCTCATGGCTTGGTTCATTCCTCACAAGCACAAGCTGTCACTTTTAATGCCACCACAGATGTTCTAATTGTGGCTTGAGCAGTGGCGTGCAAACGTCTCCTCTTGGTGAACCAGTCAGAGGATTCTATTGCCAGAAACAGAGAGCCCCATGTCCAAAGAATAAAAAGGCTGCTACAAATGGGGCAATCATGTACACCATCCCTCAGGTGTCTTCTTCATAGAGAAGTGTTCAGTTTGCACACACAAAAAGCTGTTTTATTCACCTTCAGTCTGGTTTGCATGTCCGGTTCGCTTCAAGACCGATTGCACATGGAAAAACAAAGGCCAGGAAAAATGCTTATAGTAAAGTCAGTTTCCTTGGACTCCAAAGGGAAATGTGTGTGGTTGCTGATTTATGTCCTTTCTCTTAAGTAGATACTTTTTTGGTACTGTTTTTGGTTGTCCAGGATCCAGAATTTACACCTTTTTGAGTACCAAACACCAGTTCACATCATCAGTTTTCTCCATGGCACACGAAGTAGAAACATGACCTATGTATTCTGAATGTGCAGTATTTCAGACTTCACACTTCTCAGAGCGGCTTCTCCCAGATGTGTTTGTGTGTGTGCTTGGGCACAGATCATGACCTGTCTGTTTCTTAAACAGACATCGCAGGCAGCCTTTTACTGCAACCCCAGTAACCAAACAAGTTGAGGGACTGAATCCCCCATCTCCAGATAGGCCCTATTGTGCCTCTGAAGAGCCGGCATCAGCTTCACCACAGCCTGGTATGGACGGATGTCAGACACGCTCTGAGAGTCCAACCAGAAAGAAGAACGCTTTATATGCAGGTAAAAGTGACTACGAAGATTACTCAGTAAAATATTTCCCATCTCTGACATACGCTGGATAGAAACCTCCTCCTCCTCCTTCACATTAGTTAGCACTGATGGTATGCAAGGTGCTGCAGTCCTGGGAGCTTGCAGTCTACATTAGAAAGGCAAGACAAGGATGGGGGGGAAAGTTCCAATTGACATCTCAAAAGGACCCTTGTCCATGTACTCTAATACTGCCAGGACTGTTTGTGGTTTATTTTCTGATGTGTTTATAATAAATATGGTTCCCCTCCCCGTAATAAATATAATTGTGTTTAGAGGACAGGGATCATTTCTTTCCACCCCCCTTTTTTTTTTTTTAGAAATTGGAGGTCTTCTGTAAGATTTCAATCTGAAGAATCCTGTATATTCATTGAACAACAGTTCTGAGCCAGACGATGCAGCTTCTGGACCTCCAACCCTGTTCTTCCAGTGGCTTTTTTTTGCTAGCCCTCTCCTCCTCCTCCTCCTCCTCCTCCTCCTCCTCCTCCTCCTCCTCCTCCTCCTCCTCCCTCCTAGCTGTGGGACAAAACCAGTCAGTCAGATTTATTTGCTAAAAACCATTGGTCACCACAAACATACAACATAGACAAAACCACAGAGAGAGAGAGAGAAAGAGACGAGGAGAGAAGGTGGGCTAAGGGACTTTTGGAGGCATGCAGGCTGCATTCTTTTTTGCTGCTCTGGAACTTTAGCAGGGAAAGGAGCTATCTTGGGTCGAGACCTGGCCACCCCTGGCCCTCACACATTTGAGACAAGTTGCTTGATGGGCATTGCTTCTAGCTCCATGTACTGTGTGGCACATCTAGTTGGCTTGAAGGGGATATCTGAAGGAGTCAGAATTCCCTTAGGCCACTGAGGAGTTAGTGTCCTCCCAGATCTCCTGGCTAGAAAGGGGTCCTGTGGTTGCAGCAGTTTCTACGTCTGGGAGTCTAGAAAGGTTTTGTCTGGTTATGGTGGGGAGACATGAAAATCTGAAGGTGATGATACCATTTTATAATGCTCAACAACCTCATGTATCTGATTATCTGGAATGTGTAAAACTGGACAAAAATCAGTTTTTTGCATAAAACAGCGGTATTATTCCTCTTTACAAGGGAAGCACAGTGGTTTCTCTTAACTGGGAGTTTTATATAATTATTTCGATTGGACCAGAAATGGAAACTTTTCTGGTGCAATCCTTTTATTGATGTGCACTCGGCTTCAGTGGGATTTACTCCCAGGTAAATGTATATACTAGGATTGCACCCCAAGTCTGAAACTTTCAAATTTCTAACACTTGCTTAAAAATAAATACGGTAAGCAGGAACATTCAAAATGGGAGTACGCGGAATACAAACAGGTTTTGCTTCATGTCTCAAGACCTATTGTCCTTTGAAAGCTGCCATATGGTTCTGTTTCAAAAAGGTGGAATGTAAATTTCAAATGTCAAAACCTAGCATACAGATTTTGACATGTAAATTCAAAGGCTATTCCAGCCCTGCCCCCAAAGTCATTACCATTTTTCGCTCCATAAGACGCACCTGACCATAAGATGCACTTAGATTTTAAAAGAAGAAAATAAGAAAAAAAATATTCTCCTTTCCCCTGCCCCAGCGACGCGCCGGCCTCTTCCCGGCTCCCCCGTGCCTACCCTGCCGCCCGCGCTGGGTCCCGCCTGCATGCATAGGCCTTTCTGCACTGCCCAGTATAAGGCAGACCTGAGCTGATGCATTCAAGGCATGGAGCCTCCCGGCTGCAAAGGACCAGCAGCAACCTTTTGAGGCTTTGAAAGAGACAATCAGGGCCACACGCAATACCTTGGCAGCAGCAAAGAGGAGGGGAAAAGAGGTGAGCAGAGGATAGGAAATCGGCTCGTGCGTGCAGGCCTACCCGGTCCTGGTGGCGGCCTCGCCGCCCGCGCTGGTCCCGTCGCATCACTTCCAGCGCGGCGGAAGTGACGGGACCCTGCTCCGGCGTGCTGGACCGCTCTGCGCAGGAGCCCTCCTCTCTTCTGCTGGCGGGCGGGGCAGGGCCGGTGGGCTCCGGAGGTCGCCGTGCGGAGCAGAGCTGGCCCTGCGCCCACCCGCTCACGTCCCTGCTGCCGGGCGAAGAACCAACTGAGCTGCTGCCGAATCAGCTGTTCGGCGGGGAATCAGCTGTTAAGCGGCCGCCTAGGGGGGAATCAGCTGAGAGGCGGGGGCTTGCCCCGCTCCGCCCAGGAGCCCTCCGCTGTTCCGCCGGACCGGTTGGAGGCGCGCAGAGGGAGGTATGTAAAAAATAAATAAATAAAAATAATAATAAAAAATTTCTTACAACATTCACTCCATAAGACGCACAGACATTTCCCCCTATTTTTTTTGGGGGGGGTGCATCTTATGGAGCGAAAAATACGGTACATCTTTAATTAGACTAACACTGGGTGTTCAGTATTTACTAGTGGCTAATGAACTTGAAAAGTACATAGGGCACATAGTGAGATGCTATGTAATTGGAAAAGCATAGAAAATAAATTATGGAGGCTGTACATTTACTTATTGTCTAGGACAGTGTTCTCCAACCTTGGGTCCCCAGATGTTTTTGGCCTACAACTCCCAGCATGCCCCAGCCAGCAGCTGAGAGTTGTAGGCCAAAAACATCTGGGGACTCAAGGTTGGAGAACACTGGTCTAGGACAATACCTGTGTGAAAGCCATAGGCATTAAAAGCAACTTTGTCATTTTGCGAATCCCAGCAGCCTTTTGATTTGCCAGTTATTTGTTTGTGTGTGTATGAATATCTTTTTGCAGAACAAACAAAGAGTAGTATGCTTAGAACTCTACGCTTTGTAGCAAAGCCTTCTGAACAAAGTCAAAATGGAAGGGCATCTCCTGAAAGAAAAGGTAAGCTGTGGGGGTGAATATATTTCTTCTGTTTCAACAATTCTAACACTTTTGCATGAACTTCACTTAACTTGTACCTACTCTTAGGTTGCCATTTCCCCTCCTTTGGCACACATTAACCTCTCCATAAAAATGGAAAGGACTTAACATTCTGTACTCCCTAGAGAATTAAACATTCTACTGATCATTGTATTGATCCTGAACTCATCATTGTGCAGCAGTGCGCTGAGAAAGGTGTACATGAACCAAGCATCATGCCTTAGAGCGGGTGTGGGCAACTTCAGATGGTCTGGGAGCCAATTTCTGTCCCCCAGAACGCACCAGGGACTGCCCTCCCTGCAATTGCCACTGCTGAATTTCCACCAAATTTTGGTGTACACAGGCACTTTATACCTGCCTCATGTTTGTCTGAACTGCAGACAGGGTTGGCGAAGCACCAATGCTATGGGAGTGGCCAGGAATAAATATTGTGGTGGGGTTTTCCTATGCCATACCAATGCTGTTTAAAGAGGAATGCCTTGTTGCCCTAACAGTCCTCCCGCAGCTTTGTGGAAATACAAATGTGACCTCAAAAATGTAGAGAGAGACAGTTGGAGTTATGTTGCATCATTTCTATATATCAGCCTTCCCCAACCGGGCACCCTCCAAATGTGCTGGACTACAGTTCCCAGCATTCCTCAGCCCAGTTGTGACTGGGGGATGCTGGGAGGTGTATTCTGACACACCTGGTGGATGCCCAGATGGGGGAGGCTGATATATAGAAACAAGATGCATGATCCCATGCATATTTCTGAGAAACAAATCCTGTATGAATATTTTTGTTTTGCAGGCTAGGGATGATGGGAGTTGTAGTCTAACACATGTGGAGGCACTAGGCTGGGGAAGGCTGATTTATTGCATTTTATCCCACCCTTCTTCCAAGGTGCTCAGGGCAACAAATATGCTTCCTTCCGTTTTATTCTCACAACAACCCTGTGAGGTAGGTTAAGCTGAGAGATGGTAACTGGCCTTCGAGTGGGGTTTTGACTCTGGACTAGGACTAGGGAGACCTCACACTCAAACCACTGTACCATACTGGCTCTCTCTCATAGGGTTGTAGCTCTAGTTTGCTACTGTAGCATAGGGGCTACAGGAAGTCCCTCTTTCAAATCTCACTTCTGCTTTAAACTCAGGCCTAAACTGCATGCTACCTTAAATGTGTAGTGTGTAGGTGATAATAACTTTTACTTTTACTTTTGTGTAAGTGTGTGTGGGCCGGATCTGGATTGGGACCACTGTGTGCAGGTGTGTGGGGGTTAAACCTTTCCTCCCAGCCATTTCCCCCCCTTTAAATTTCACCCCCTCCCTGCATGGAGGCTTAAGGATTACAGGAAAAAACCCCTCCATTGGTGCCAGTGGAGGTCCCCCCCTTTTAAGCCTGTGCGTGGGGGAGGGGAATTTAAAGAAAAAAGTAGCTGGGTGGGAAAGTTTAAAACCACCCCCTGCACATGGTAGTCCTGATCCAGATTTCGGCCCCACGTGCTTATATGAAAAAGAAAAAGTTACGATCACCTTTTCTATTGTATCACCCCAGTTGTGTGGAATGACCTCCCTAGAGAGGTCATTCCAATGTAGGTGCTCGCCTGGCACCTACATTGTGGTCTTTTCAGCACCAGGTGCAGACCTTTTCCACCCAGGCATTTTAGACTTTCAGTTTCTGTTGTTTTTAAATCTGTTAATATATTTTTAAATCTTTACACTGCTGCTGGGTTTTTTTTTAGTTTTATACTGTAGTTTTAAACTTTTAAAAGTTTAATATTATATTTTATTGTGCTATAATTTATTTTTTAATTGTTGTGAACCACCCAGAGAGCTTCGGCTATTGGGTGTTATAAAACAAAACATGCTACGCATTTATTGTGACATGTAGTTTAGCCCTCAGTAGGTGGTGTTAGGCAAGCTGCAGTCTCTCAGCCTAAGACAACCCCGCGATCTGCAATGCATGGATAATAATGCTAGCCATAATGTAGGGCTATTTTAAGGATTACTGTGAATGAATGTGAGGAACTTTGAAAATGCCAAATTGATTGTTTTATGTAAGTATTTTTAATCCATGCTTTTAGTGATTTGACTAAAAAGTCATACAAAGTGTTAAGTGTGCTTGCATACTGTCAGGAACAACAAGGCCTAGAATTTGTGTGTGTGTGTGTGTGTGTGTCTGTGTGTGTACACACATGTACACTCCTGATTTATTTGTGTTCTGCTGTCCCTTGTGGGCTGCAGAGAGAAGTCTGAAAGAGTTGTACTGTACAGTAATACTTTGGATTGCCAGTAACTTGGTTTGAGAGCGTTTTGCAAGACAAGCAAATTTTTAAATATTTATTTAATTTTTTTTGACTTGATATACAAGCGACGTCTTGCAATACAAGTACTGCAGTACGGCTTAAATTAAAAATCTCTGTACAAATTTTTTTGGGGGGATTTCGTTTTGAGTGTTTTGGATTACAAGAGTGTTTTGGATTACAAGCATGTTTCCGGAAGAAATTATGCTCTCAATCCAAGGCATGACTGTATTATCCTCCCAGGTTCCAGCAAAGCTCCACCCATTCCAGCAGCCATTGGTTCCTCCTGGCCCAGCTTGAGCTATGAATGCTCCTGGATCAGGCCTGGGTCTGTTACCTGGGCAACAGCCAGGTTTGGGCCTCCTTGATGTGGCTGTCTAGAGGCCTTCCCAAGTACCTGTCATCTCCAGCTTTCCCACCTATTCACCAGTCTGCCTTTGCCTGCTTTCAAGCCTGATTCGGTCTTGTGTTTGCCCTTCTAACTCTGGTCCTATTCTGCTGGCACCTGTACTGTCCAGTACCCTGTGTCCTGACTGTCCATGCCTCAGCGCTGGCACATGCAAAACCGTATAATCTTGTTTTAAAATTTCCTCTACAGAGCAGAAGACGTACAAAGCTAAGAAAAAGATGGATAAAGAGTAAGTATACTTCTATATACCTATATATGTAATGAAAGAGATTTTTTTTCCCTTCGGGGAAAAATATATATTGCTGAATTGGTCACCATGTCTCATTCCTTCTCTCTCTTTTTTTTTTTAAAAGCCCTTTAGATATCCCTTCAGCTCAATGGTTAAAGAATCATGGTTTGGTTGCTAGGAGACTCACCATAATGGATGCCTTAGCCCCAACAGCTGTTTCTCGCACAACTAAATACATTCCAATCCTAGACAAACATGTTGTTTCAAAAGTATTCGATGATGTAAGTCTCTTTTTGTGCTGTTTTTGGGGAAACTCCAACTGTTTTTGAATGCAAGTATCACATAATTGTATTATCAACTATTCCAGTCACAGTGGACAGTTAGAACTGTGCTGAACATTCTTCCATTTTGATTTTGAGGTCAGACGTAGTGATTTGGGGTGGGGGGAGGCAGTCTAGAAATAGTTCCTTGTAAAGTTTATAAACTTTATAGTATGAACTCTTTAATTGTGAGAATATTCTCTTTTTTAAAAATCATATTTGTTGCCATTATTTTCCCTATCTGCTGTTGCTTTGGTGCCATTCATTTTCTTCTTCCTGGATCCGTCATATGGGTGATCATAGCCAATTGAGAATCATAGCCAATCAGATTTGACTTTGTGATGACATTACTGGGGGCAAATGTTATTGTTTTTTAAAATGGTGTTTAAATGCATTTGTTTTATTATTGCTTTAATCAGCTTTTATTTATCTACGATTATAAAGCCACCTTGAGTGCCATTTTCTTGGTAGAAAGGCTGGGTATAAATCAAATGAATAAATAAAGTCATTTGAGTGAGCAGGTGAAAATTTTTGTAGGCATTGCTGAAAATTTCCAGAAGGTTATGTGTGTGAACATGCTTTTTGATCCTGCCAAAAATTTCCACGGAATAGTGATGAGTGTACATTTTATGTACATGAAATATATTTCCAAATGACTTTTGAGGTTAGGAGAATGTGAGCAAAAGTTACCTGAGCTTCTCCTAACTCCTCCAAAATGGTGGCTGCCATTTTGTTTCCCCCAGAATTACATAGTGTCATTCCAAGGGGCATTCTGGTGAAAAAATGGCAGCCCACATTGGCTAGCTGGGTACGGGGAGTGCCTATGTATTTTGCATGCCCCCAAAATGAGTAAGAGGGGAGGCAGTCACATTTTTGCAATTAACCCACCTCCCCATGCTGCTGAGACTGAGTTCTCACATGGCATTTCCCCCTTTTACCAGCAGGTGGCAATGTGCAGCCACTGAAGGTTCAAAAAATTGGCTGTGTGCACTTAATGTTGCACGTGCTGCTACTGGCATGCCACAATTTGCACTCAGCAGGAAAAGATATCAGGCTCTGCTGGATCACTGAATTTTTAAGCCATGACTATAGTCTCTAAGGTGCTTTAAATAGTAACAACAGTGGGCACAGTCGGTGTTGTACGGCACAGGCTGTACAATAGTTCCAACAATGAAAGCTTGTCAATGCCTCCTATGTGGTTAGCCCAATTTATTTATTTTTATTTACTTAATACATGTATATACTGTCTTTCTGCCCAAACTCTCAAGGGGTGTGTGTCTGTAGTTAAAAGTGCTGGCATGAATCTAATAGACACGATACAAAAGGAAAAAAGGAATGGGGAGGGAAGAGGAAAATAAGTGCATCCAGATACCAGCTGTTACATATGTTACAGGGAACAGGTGGAAGGGGTAACACAAGAGGAAGTTCTGGGTGGGGAGGAGCCAGATGGCAGTCCAAGCAGATGGAGGGAGCAAGGCCTGTGGTTTACGCTGGCTCGGCTTGTCTGGGCGTGGAAAGCTAAGCAGTGGTCAGGCCTGGTTATTACTTGGATGGGAGACCCCTCCTCTAGTTTCCTGCATTGAGCAGGGGGTTGGACTCAATAGCCTTGTAGGCTCCTTCCAACTCTTATGATCTATGAAATCTATAATAGTGGTTTGAAGATGGGAGTTCTAAGTTCAAACGCTTAACTCTGCTGTGAAGGTTTCTGGGTGATGGCGAGCAGGTTTCCGTACACCAGGGATGGAGAACATGTGGCCCTCCAGAAATTAGGGATGGGAGACCCGCCCGGCACTTGACTCACGATGTTCAAGTCGAGCCGAGTGCCAGCATCAGCTGAGGCACTCGCCAGACTTCTGGGTCCCCGGCAATACGTTGTTCACGTCGAAAATGGCCTGATTTGCGCAAATTATGGCCTAATTTGTGCAAATTAGGCTGTTTTCTATGTAAACAACGTAGTGCTGGGAACCCAGAAGTTGCTTTCCCTGGCTCAGCTCGTGAGAACGTGAGTTGAGCCGGGGAAAAGGTAGGGCAAGGGGAGCTTGGGGGGGGGGGGGGTCGAGCCCGGCGAGTTCGCCGGACTTCCAACCCCCCCTCAATCGGGCTCTGCGCACATCCCTACTCCAGATGTTGTTGGACTGCAACTCCCATCATCCCTCACCATTGGCTATGCTGGCTAGGGCCGGTGGGAGTTGCAGTCCAACATCACCTTGAAAGCCACACATCCCCCACCCCTGCCCTGCACCAAACTACATTCTTTTCCAGTTGTGAGGAAGAACTGCCTAAAAACTGGCAAGGCACTTTGTACACCGAAAATGCTTTGCAAAGAATAAAATCAAATGTGTTCCCATTAATTTTGCTTTGGCATATGATTTCCCTTCATAGATTTCATAGATCATAGAGTTGAAAGGAGCCTACAAGGCTATCGAGTCCAACCCCCTGCTCAATGCAGGAAACTAGAGGAGGGGTCTCCCATCCAAGTAACAACCAGGCTTGACCCTGCTTAGCTTTCCACACTCAGACAAGCTGAGCCAGCGTAAGCCACAGGCCCCCCCACCCAAGGAAAGCATCAATCTTCATATTACTGAAATATTACTGGGGTGGTGGTGGTGTGGTGGTCTGACATGATAAGCAGGTCAGAACAGAATAGATGTGTACCTGTGGTAAGGAAGTTAAGCCACTTCCTTGGTTCGTTTTTCAGCTGACTTATGTCCCAATAAATCAACCAGAGCAGGTAAAAAGAATTCCTTTATTCAAATACAGCGCTGTATGGTTCCACTCCAAAGCAGAGTGAGACCTCGACTATTAGAAATACAAGCATTTTTATACTTTTTACAAGCGTCTTACTTTTGCGCATGCGTGTTAACAAATTTTATAATGTGAGCTAATTGTTTCTTTTTACTGTGACAGATTTATGCTTTTACAATATCTGGTGTTTTTTTTAAGCAGTAAATAACAATTAATTGACATGTGTGTACTGAGGAGTTTTTAGGGAGTGAAAGGCATATTTGAAGTAACTTCTTTTTATCTTAATACCAATTAACTGTTAGACACAGGTTTACTTTAACAGGTCACAAGAAATCAAGAGGCCCCTTAGAGGCCCTTTGTATTAGCATTATAGTGTTACATTGTGTTACATTTCATTATGTGAGATAGAACTTTCTACATACAGAGTAGCATAGGATTACATACAAGTAAAAGCATAGGAAATATTTGTTGCAAGTTATGTGATTATATAGAAATCATATACAGTAATACCTTGGATTACGAGCATAATTTGTTCCAGAACCATGCTTGTAATCCAAAACACTCGCATATCAAAGCGAGTTTTCCAATTAGAAATAATGGGAACTCAGATGATTCGTTCCACAACCATTTACCCACTGCTTTGCTGGTTCCCTGGCAGGGAGCCCCATGGAGGGAGCCTGCAAAGCAGTGATTAAATGGTGCGTGGAGGGCAGGCACGGCGCAGCCACTCGCTCTGCAGGTGCCTCGCGCGCTGCCATGCCGGGAAGCGGCACGGCAGCGCGCAAGGTGCCCGCAGCGCGAGTGGCTGCGCCTCCCTGCCAGGGAGCCGGCAAAGCACTTTGCCAGCTCCCTGCCAGGGAGCTGCATGGAGGCATTCCTGCTGCTCCCTACCTATTCCAGGGGCGGTTCGCCTCCTCGGTGAGCCGCCTGCACTGCCATCGCTGGTCCCGTCACGTCCCTTGCTGCCCCGGAAGTGACGCGACGGGACCCTCGCGCTGCCGCTTTGCTCGCCAGGGAGCTGCGTGGAGCTTTGCCAGGGAGCTGCGTGGAGGCGTTCCCGCTGCTCCCTGCCTCTTCCAGGGGCGGTTCGCCTCCTCGGCGAGCCGCCCGCGCTGCTATCGCCGGTCCCGTCGCGTCCCTTGCTGCCCCGGAAGTGACGCGACGGGACCCTGCAGTTCCCGTCGCGTCACTTCCGGAGCAGCAAGGGACGCGACGGGACCGGCGATAGCAGCGCGGGCGGCTCACAGAGAGGCGAGCCCCCGCTGAAAGAGGCAGGGAGCAGCGGGAACGCCTCCACGCAGCTCCCTGGCAAAGTTCCACACAGCTCCCTGGCAAGTAAAGCGGCAGCGCGAGGCGCAGGCAGAGCGAGCGGCCGCTCACTCGCCTCCATTGGGCTCCCTGACAGGGAGCCCAATGGAGGCGTGGCGCGGCCTCTCGCTCTGTGTGTGCCTCGCGCTGCCGCTTTGCCGGCTCCCAGGCAGGAAGCAGGCAAAGCAGCAGCGCGAGGCGCACACAGAGCGAGCGACGCGGCTCCCTCGCCTCATCTCCATGGGGTGCTTTGCTGGCTCCTGGGCAGGGAGCCAGCGCAGCGGTGCAAGGCGCGCCGCAGGGGTGCAAGGCGCCCGCACAGCGAGCGGCCTCACTTCCATGGGGCTCCCAGGCAGGGAGCCGGCGCAGCAGCTCGAGGCGCCTGCAGAGTGAGCGGCTGCGCCTCGCCTCCATGGGGCTCCCTCCCGGCTAGGCAAAGCCGGGGAGCTGGCACTTTAAGTGCTAGTCGGGGGCACAGCGTGTGGCTCGTGTTCCGAGACACGCTCATCCTCCAAATCGAAACAAATGATAAAATTTTGCTCGTTTTACGAGAAGCTCGTATACCGAGTTACTCGTAATCCGAGGTATTACTGTACTGAATTATATTTTACTACATACCCACAGTTATTGTATGAAACACAAGATATATCTGGCAGCATTATAGGAAATGGTATTTGTAGGTTTCCTGTACCTTAAAATTTTCCATAGAAGGCCTTGTACATGTGCCCCCACCATCTGAAGTGAAGTCAATGGCTACCAGGGAGAGAGCCTTATCAGTGTTGGTGCCCCAATTAATTATAGAATGCTCTTCCTAGAGAGGCCCTCCTGCTGCCCACCTTGTTATCCTGTTGGCACCAGGCAAAGACCTTTATATTTTCCCAAGTTTTAAAACCTTTTATGGGCTTTGTTACTGTTTTATGCTGCTTGAGTTTTACTGTGTTATTAGTGTTGATTTAAAATTTATTTGTAGCTAAACTATTTTTATTTTAGACCACCCTGATAATTTTTATTAAAGGGCAGTAAGTATATAAATACTCATAACAAACAGATAAAATATCAGGTGTGTGTGCGCGCGTGTGTGGTGGTGGTGGGTCATTTACACTCAAAGTGTTGCTTGTTCTTCATTCAGCCTAGTTAGTCATCATGGCTGTGCGTTCTTGGAAAATTACAATGATTTGAAGCCTTGATCCTTCATTATACTGCAGGTGTTACCCTTTGCCCATGTGAGCAACGATAAGAAATTTGTCACGCTGATTAATCCTCAGGCAGTGGATCTTGATGCCTACAAGAAGAAGCTGCAAGAAGCAATAAAAGTATATGAAAGGCAAGTCTGATCAGCAGGAATTCTCCATGTAGCAAATTGGATTCATTGGTGAATCTAACCAGATGAGAGGCTTTTTACCAAGTGTAGTTGGCCTTAGATTTTTCTGGCACCTACGTATGTTTCTGGGAAACTGATAGTGACCTGAGCCTACAACTTGGCAGTGGTGAGAAGGGAAAAGTAGGCTTCATCTTGTAGATGTTACATGAGGGCCAGCTCTGTCATGCAGCAGGGTAAAGTGACCTGCTTCAGGTGATCGGGATGTCTGTGGAACAGCTGAAAGCAGGAATTGGTGTTTGATTGGTGCGTCAAGACCTTTAAAACATCTGAATGGGCCTGAGCAGCCCGATCTCATCTGATCTCGGAAGCTAAGCAGGGTCGGGCCTGGTTAGTACTTGAATGGAATACCAGGTGCTGTAGGGAGGGGGCATAGCTCAGTGTGATAGAGCAGAGCACATGCCTTGCATGCAGAAGGTCCCAGGTTCAATCCCTGGCTTCTCCAAGTAGGGCCTGGAAAGAATCCTGCCTGAAACCCTGGAGAGCCGCTGCCAGTCAGTGTCGACAATACTGGGTTAGATCGACCAATGGTCTGACTCAGTATAAGGCAGCTTCCTATGTTCCTAAAAGTGTTGGCTCTAAGTGGGGGTGGGCACCATTTGGGCTGTACTTCAGGCTACAAAATAACTGTGCTGCATCCATGGATACATTGTTCTAGAGTAGGAGGTCCCCAATGCAGTGCCTGCGATCACCTGCAAAACTTTTAAAAAATTATTTTTACCCCCATTTTTATATATGTACATGGATTTGTATATATCCACAGCAATGAATATATATGAAATGTATACAGCTTTCTAGCGATTATACATATGCTTCAACAAGAGCAGACCAAATACCCAAATCAGCATCCATTTTGAAGGTGGAGTCTATATGCCACCTGTTCAAATATTGAAAGTGCTGTAAAGTCCTCAATCTATTGCATTATAGGAGGAGAGTGTTTATCCTTCCAATTTTGTAATATCAGTTTTTTAGCTGTCAAAAGGGCGTGGAGAATCCATTTATGCTGACCATTTGTTAATTTCCAAGAAGCAGGTAAATAATTTAAAAGAACATGTACATCAGTGAATATTAATGACTCTAAGTACAAAATTAATCCATGTGATAACCTCCTCCCAAAAAGAAGCAGCTCCTGGTCACTGCCAAAACATACCGGTACATTTAAAAGAAGCATTAGCTGGATTGCACCACCAGCAGTTAGCCAAATTATACAATCCCCTATTAGAGAGATGTTGCGCTGTCCAATAGACACGAAACAAACGTTTTTGTTGACTAAGATGCAACCCAAGACACCGAAGATGATACAGGTAGACACCAGAGCGGTGATCCACTTATTAGGCATTTTGTGGTGATGCCCAACACAGTTTCTCAAATTCCTTATTGTGGCCACGGGTCCAAAAAGGTTGGAGACCCCTGTTCTAGAGCGGTCACTATAGCCCTATTCAGGTATTATCGCCTGAACCATTGGAGGGAGGAGCTGGACAGCACATGCTAGCCCCTCCCCCAGCATCCTCATGCATGCTGGCTCCACCCCTGACCTTGCTGTGTTTAGCAGGAAGCTCTAAAGGTGCATTCATGTCCATGCATGTATGTGTGGCATCTCTAAAACTGTCTTATAAGCCCTATTCACACCTTCCTGCTCATTGTGGAATGGTGGAATGGAATGGTGGAGCCGATGCACATGGGGGTATTGGGGGCAGGGGTAGCAGTCATAGCCCCCTCCTCCCTTCACAGGTTCAGGCAATGATGCCTGAGTAGGGCTAATAGAACAGTTTTAGAGATGCCACATACATGTATGGACATGGCATGTATGTATTCATGATCAGTCCCTCTAGAACAGCATGCATGGGGTGCTGCTAACCCATGAGTTGGCCCATATGATCTGTGCATTTCAATGTGTGCATATGGGATGCTTACACAGGTAAATGTTTTACCTGTGGCTCGCCTCACCTCTCTTTAAGTTCTAAGGTGACTTTTGGAAAGGCTTTGCTGGAGAACTGGGTCTAGGAGAGCAACTTGACAACAAAGAAGGACCTGATAAATAGAGGAGGGCAGGCTGCACCAGGCATGGGGAGCACCATGGCAGGAAGGCACAGGTGGAAGTGGCCGGAGATAAGGGAGAGAGTGATCACTATTGGACAGCCAGCATCTCCCTGATTGGTTCCATTTTATTGAATGGACCAGTCGATGTCAGATCAGCATTCGCTGTGTCCCTCTTGTGCTATCGCTGACCTTGGCTAAAATCAGAATGTGATCTAAACACACAAAGCAGATATTATTATTAATTAGTATTTGCCAGATCAGGACATAAATAACCATGACATTCAAGATCTGTTCACTTGTTTATACACATTGGATGGGTTCACAAAATTGGGGAAGGAAAATAAGCCACTGTGGCTTATTTTCGCACCCTGCGCATGCTGGTCGCATGCCACCTAATTACCATAATTACTCTTACCAGGCCCGGCTTGTCAAGTTGTCTGAACGCGGCGGGGGTGGGTTTACAAACCACCATGCAACCCTAGAACAAGCCATGGGTTCCAGGGTGGTTTGTAAACCCACCCACCATGCACCCTTGCTGGGTTCGCACGACATGACAAGCTGCGCCTGGTGAGGGTCATTATGGTAATTAGATGGTGCACAAATGGCATGCGTGGGGTGGGAAAATAAGCCACAGTGGCTTATTTTCCTTCCCCGATCATCCAAACTTGGTCATTAATACTTAGTTGATTGTAGGGGTTTGAAAACAATGTGTGGTTTTCCCCTTGAATTTTTAAACTCTCTTTTGAAGAGAGAAATGCTTAAAAAAATAAATAAAATTGCACTGCAAAATCCTGATTTGGCAAAAAATACCACAATAATTTATTTATTAACTGAAACAGCCAGTGGCCCTCCCACTGAGATTGTGCAGTGTTTCTTGTGCGGCAATTGTATAGTTTGAACTGCTCCACCCCCCAAAAAGCATTACAGTTTTTGAAACAGTTGCTGTTTTTTCCCCATGAGATCTCACCAAGCAGAAATACCAAGAGGCCAAGTTTCAATGTGAGATACTTTGTAAATGATCAAGCAATAACTCTAAATTTCTCTCTGCCGCATCTGTTCAGACTTGTCTATTATGGCGTGAATGGCGCATTATATTTCTGGGAATTGAATTTGGAAGGGTTGCAGTGCGAGTTTCTGAGTTGCTATTAGTTAAAAATGTACTTGACACCTGCTAAATTGCACAGTTTGTCTTTGCATACAAAAGCTTTAACAACAAACAACAACAACAACAACAAAGGATGCATGACATTAACTTCTGCTCTCCAGATTAATAATCTAACTGCTGTTGGCGTGAAATCTAGATGAAGCAAAGCATGGGGACAACAATAATTTCATGCCTTTTAGAGGGAAAGTATGTTTCTTCCAGGCAGTGAACGAAAACACACACACCCGCCCCAAAAAAAAAAAAAAAAGAGATCCTAAAGCTGCAAAGAATTATGACGTGGAATAACCAAGGCATATGAAAATGAGCAGTTGTTTAACATACAAAATGTGCCTGTCAAAAATAAACATCACAGCATTCTCAGATGTTATGCTTGTGAATAAATTAAGGGCTCAGAGACCATGTGACACAAAAATTATCCTGAAGTGCTTTGTTTTACCCTAGAATGCACAAATGCCTCTGGCATGCTGTAGAAGAGCATGCCAGAGAGATGCATCGGTGGTTCAAAGAGAGATGGGTCTAGTCCACTGTTGTTGCCAAATTCCATCAGGCCAGGGTAAGCCTTACTGAACCTGAGAGATCTGCCACCTCACCCAGAGCTGCTTTATAGGAATAGACCACCCAGAAGCTTCCATTCTGTAGCATGTGGTTCTCTGTATCCTTTACCAGAACTCTTGTTGAATGGCAGGAACTTGCTGATTAACCTACAAGGTGGTTCTGTTGGCTACAGCAGCTGCTAAAATTAAGGTGGGTTCTATTAGTAGAAGACTAGTTTGCTGTCAGAATGAGGAAATCAAAGGAAAATGACATAGCTCAGTGGAAGAGCACATGACCCTGCATACAGGAAGTCACAATTCAATCCTCTGCATCTCCAGTTAAATGGTCAGGTGGTTGGTAATGGGAAAGACCTCTCCCAGAGCCCCCTGGTGAGCTACTGCCAACCAGAGTGAACATTGCTGGGATAGAAAAATCAGTGGTCTAACTCCATATAAAGCAGCTTCATATTATTTTATTTATCTGTTCCATTTCTATACCACCCAATAGCCGAAGCTCTCTGGGTGGTTCACAACAATTCACAAAACACAGATACAATAATAAAATGCAGCATAAAATACAGATACAGTAAAATACAGCATAAAATTTCAATATACAAAATTTAAAACAGTTTAAACAGCTAAAACAATTTCAGTAAAAGACTAGACCTTTTAAAACAGCTGTCACGTCCCATCATATGCCTAGGAGTAGAGTGCAGTCTTAATCTGGTGCTGAAAAGATGACAATGTTGGTGCCAGGTGGGCCTTGGTGGGGAGAGCATTCCATAATTGGGGGGCCACCACCAAGAAGGCCCTCTCCATATGTCCATCCTGTTAAATGTCCTGTATTTTGTTATATGTTTTGTCTGGTTTTTATTTTATTGTATCATAGACATTGCTGTGGTCAATAGTTTTGACAATAAGCATTAATTTATTCAGTAACAGCTGGATATGATCCAGATTAACATGAATCAGATATAAAAATTGAGTTTATATAAACAGGCTCAATCAAGTGAAAGTTAATTGCAACTAAAATCTGTTGAAATCAGAAGGAGCAAATCCCTCGAGTCCCACTGATAATCAAAGCGGAACTAGTTGTGGTTGACATTCTGGATTGTGCCCATGCTTCCCTGTGGAAGCATGGGGAGTTATGAATGAAAGGCATAAACTGTTTACGGCCCTTCCTCATATCAGTGATTATTATGGGGTTGGATTCAGATTTAGTCATACTTAGAGTAGACCCAGCAAAATCAATTGGACTCAAGTTAGTTATGACTAACTTAGGTCCCATTGATTTCAGTGGGTCTGCTCTTAAGTATAGCTAAATCTGAATCCATCCTTATAGTGTTGATTTATGAATAAACTTATTAGGATGCATAATCTGCATACATATACTACACTGTTTTAACAGCAAAACTCTAGAGAACTCTCGCATATTCTGGTATTCACCTTTGCTTCCATCACATATACATTCCTCAGTTGTTGGACTATGGGTGGAATCCATTTAGCTCATCCCACTGACAGAACAGTTTTCATCAGTGTAACCGGGAGGGGAACAATTAGTCTCCCCCCTGCAGCTCTCCAGTATGCCTTCAAAATCTGCTCCACACGTTTTGCACCCCTTCGTGGATAAAACTATTAGCATTGTTTTTCAAGTGTCTAGGTCAGCCTACCCCAACCTGGTGCCCCCCACATGTGTTGGACTGAACCAGGGACGGGGAATATGTGGGCACTCCGGATGTTGTTGAACTGCAATTCCCACCAGCCCCAGGCAGCATGTCCAAAGGCAAGGGATGATGGGAATTGCAATCCAACAACATCTGGAGGGCTACACATTCCCCATCCCTGGGCTACACCTACAACTGCATGCTGGGTGCAGATGATGGGAGCTGTAGTCCAATGCATCTGGAGGACACCAGGTTGGGGAAGGTGGGTCTAGAGTTTCCTGGAACTTGTTATACATACTGGCTGGGGATTGAAAGACCCTCCTGTGCAAGTGGAAGAGTCTTCTGCTTGTGCTGATTTCCCCTCCTCCGCTTGCTGCCCTCTGAAAAGCTGATCTTCCAGTAGTTCCTCCAGAATGGTGTGCAATGCAGCTGTGGCTGGGGAATCAGTGACCCCTCCATGATTGAGTAGAAGCACTTTTGGATCGTATAGGAGATCTTTGGACCAAGCCATTGCATGTTATGTGTGGAACAGCATTGATCCTGGCTGATGTTTAATCCAACTTTACAGCTTACTTATATCACTTTGTGCTGGATGGAACAACTCCTGTGAAATTCTTGCAGGCTACATTGGGATTTCCTTGCATTTTCCAATGACCCCACAGCTATCACATTGTTAATCTGAAAAATGAGTTACCTTTACTTTCAGAGGATAATTTTGAATTTCATAGTTGGCAAATGAGGACAGTTTGCCACTTGTGTTCAGAATACAGATTGTTGCAGTTAGCTTTTCAAATAGCATATTCCATTTTATTCACTGTTAAGTACACTGACGGCAACTGACAATTTCTTGTGCTTTCATTTATAGGCGCCTTGATCAAATGATTTGGAGAGCACTACCACAGGAGGAAAAAGAGAAGTAAGATGCTGCCTTTTTTCTTTCCAGGTCAAGATTTTAATTTTTAAAAGGTATTGATGGAATGGGAACCACTAAGGCTAGGCCCCTTTGGAAATACATCTTGAGTAAAGCATTGTATTCCTTGCCTTCTGTGTTTTGCTAGTGGCTCCCAGATCCATATGGGGTTTGTAGCAATGTGAAGTAATATGGAAGCTCTGCTGTGGTGCTCTGATTAATGATTGTTTTCACACCTGTGAGGTATCACATGACATTGCATCTCCAGGATGGTGAAAATGCCATACCCCTTTACTGTGTCCAAGATAAATGTACCCAGTCTCCCGTGAAAGCATAATATGGTTAATTGGTAGTGTATGCAAAGTTTGTGCCTTTCTACTGGGAGGGGAAACTCTAGGAGCTTCTCAGTCTGTGCTTACAAAATGGGCTCCTCACATTTAGGAGCCTGTCCAGAGTCAGCTGGTCTGTAGAACCAGGTGGAAACCTTGTGTCATCTGATCCCTGCTGAGCTGGTAGCTGCAGTACTTCCTTCTGGCCATCTGCAGTGCATAAGGAATAGGCTGCCACTCCTTCCTTCAGCAAGCTGCCATGATGGGGTAGAGCAGACTCGCTCAACCTGGTGCCCTCTAGATATTTTGAACTTCAACTCTCATCAGCCCCAGCCAGTTTGGCCAGTGGTTAGGAATCTTGGGAGTTGTAGTCCAGAACACATGGAGGGCACCAGGTTGGGAAAGGCTAGGTTAGAGAGTAAGATGCCTGGCTAGAATCTCCCATTTGAGACCCCTGGAGCCTTACTAGGAATACCAGAAGTGTAGTTGCATTAGTCTGTATGAGCACTAATGGTAAAGTCCTGTGGCACCATAAAGACAATTAGTACAATCCTAAGCATGTTTGCACAGACGTAAACTCCGTAGGAAACGACTGCAGGCATTCCTCGTCTTCCTTGGAAGGCTCAAAGCAAATTGCTTGGAGCAGATGAGGGACGGATCAGGATCATGTCCGCTTATCTTCAGCATCAAGTGCTACCAGATAATTCATTTCACCCAAATAATAATTTTTCTTCCATCATTGGAAGTGGGATGGTGAATGGGATAGAGGTCTGCTAGAAGGATATGGATGGGGTTTGCCTCAATAGGTCATGTTTAACTTGTTAAGGAATTGTTTCCACGTATTAAATTAGCTTGGGTTCCTACACCTTTCCTGTGTTTTGCTTGAGAATGTATCAGAAGTGTTTCCCAAGTTTATTCCTTGAGTCCTAGAGGTATCCTTTTCATGGGGTCACTTGTTCCTCCTGGTTGTCTGATAGTAGCGCAGTATAATCAAAATAAGGATAAGACCTGCCCTGCTGGTCTGTCTAGTCCAGCATTTGAACAGCGGCTGGCTTTCTGTTGCTGGTACCTCCCAAAGAAGGGAGGGCCTTCCCCTGTTATTTGTCTCCAGCAACTGCTATTTGGAGGTATACTCGCTCTGGAAATGGAGGTTCCATTTACCTATTGTGTCTTTAAGAGCCCATTTATCAACCCATCTATCTATCTATCTATCTATCTATCATATTTATATCCCACCTTTTTTCCTCTTGCAAGGAACCCAAGGCGGCTTACATAATCCTCCTCTTCCTCTCCATGTTATCCTCACAACAACCCTGTGAGGTAGGTTAGGCTGAGAGTCAGTGACTGGCCCAAAGTCACCCAGTGAGTTTCATGGCTGAGCAGGGACTAGAACCTGGATCTCCCGAGTCCCAGTCCAACACTCTCACCACTACACCATAATCTTTCTTAAAGATGCCATGAGGTTTGGCATCATTTTCTTTTTAAATCTGTGCTTTTAACAGCTTCATAACATTTTTTAACAGCTGAAATGCAACACATACAAATTTCTCTGTCACCAGACTTACATGCTAGGGAGCCTACACATGTCAAAGCAGCGGTTAAAGTTTCAGAGCATCATCCAGAAAAAAAAAGGTGATAGACCTACTTCTGCCTCGACGCGTGGCATTTCTCTCTGCCACAATAGGGAGGCTGCGTCTTGCTCTTCTGCAGGGCTCAACATTGCAGAAACATAGAAATTCTTTGCTGTTGTAATTTTCCCCATTGATTGAACGTGATATCCACAATGCTTATGATGAATGTTACATAGGCTCAGAGGTCAAGTGTAATATTTGTGTTTAGGTTTGAACAGGACCGGCCAGTATCGTATGTGGAACATAAGGAATCTTTGCTACAGGTCTTAGAAAGTGCAGGTTGGCCTGTCGCCTATGAGGATGTGATGTTGTTAGAAGACGAGATTCTGACAGGATTAACTTACCTACATCAGGCCACTGAACTTCAAGCAGCTTCCAGAGAGGAACCCCAAAGAATCTGCCCACTGCGTATCAGTCCCACTAAAGAGGTAGATGACTGCTGTGATTATGATTATGATTATGATTACGTATGTTTATGATTATGAATCTGCCTCTTTACAAGTAGTACACAAGGTGACATATGTAAAATCAATATACAGGCAGTCCCCGGGTTACGAACGAGATCCCTTCGTAAGTCTGTCTTTAAGTCAAATGTGTACGTAAGTCGGAACAGAAGCCGTGCAATGTTTTCAGAGTGTTGCAAAGTATAGTGCGTTCGTTCGTAAGTACAAACCATTGTATTATAACTCAGATTTTTACATATATGGCGGTCCGTTCTTAAGTATGAGTTGTCCGTAAGTCGGGATGTTCGTAACTCGGGGACTGCCTGTAATGCAAGAAAGAAATACAATACAAGAAACAGAAACAAACAACATTTTAAAACATCAGCAGGATACCCAATAAGTTAGCAGTGGTATCAAATGCTGCTTTTTAGGTATCTCCAATATACTGAAATACTGAGTGTCTTTTTCTTAACGTGCACAACAGGTCTGTTTGGAATGAAATGTTATGTGCGTAAAAATGGTGCAGCATTAACGATGAAAAGGAGAAAGGTGGCTCATCAGCAGGTGGCTCATAATTGTCAGGCTAGTCACTAAAACAAAGAACTCAGACATGGCCCATCTTGTACGGGTAGCAAGGCTTGTTCTCTGCAAAAAGAACTGTGTAACATTTTTTCACCTTGAACAAACATTTCTTTAGGAATTCATGCCCAAGGATGCATTGTGTCTGGTGTAGGCAAATGTGCAATGCCTGCAACTTGATCATATAAAAATGTTGGCCTTTTTGTGTGTATAGTGGACAGTGAGCAGTACTCTCTTAGACTTCCAAACTTAACCTGGGTGTATATTTCCCCAAACCTGAGTATACTTGGGGTGCAAGGAAAATGTAACACATTGGAGCTGCAAACCTATACACACTTACCAGGGAGTAAGACCCACTGAACTCAATGGGACTAACTTCTGAGTAGTCATGTATAGGATTGTGCTGTTAGTCAGTTAGCTAGATGGACCAATGGTCTGACTCAGTATAAGGCAGCTTCCTGTGTTTCTATCTTTTGGTTGGCCTAAGTAAATATCATTCATTTGAAGGATATAGGACCCTTTTACTTGGAGAAGAAGTTATGTGCTTTGCCTTGATTGACTGATGTAATCTGTAATTGAAATAGGCAGTTTGATAAATGAAAACTTCTGCCTAGCAGGATTATGCTAAATACTCCATTCAGTCAGAGAAACAAAGAAATTACTGAAAGGAGGGTTATTAAAATGCTAATAAAGCTTTTTTAAAAAGAGTTTGATAAGCATAATACAAGGAGCTTATATTTGGGAAGGCCTGACCTCTGGGAGATGTCCAGTTGTGCATTTCTTTAGGTCATTAAAAAATAAGAATGAGAAGCTTTTCTTCTTGCTACCTGTTAGACAAAGGGTTGCTTACATTCAAATGGGGAGGGCTTTAAAAATGTGCTCTATCCTGTCTCATAGTTCACTGGAATTCTTTTTGTAGCTCAGTGGTAGAGCACCTGCTTTGCATGCAGAAAGTTCCAGGTTCGATCCGCAGCATCTCCAGGTAGGGCTGGAAAATTTCTCTGGAGAGCCGCTGCCAGTCAGTGCAGACAATACTGGGCTAGATGGACCAATGGTCTGACTCAGTATAAGGCAGCTTCCTGTGTTTCTATCTTTTGGTTGGCCTAATAAAAGTATTACAGCAACGTGGTTTTTGGATTTTTTTCTCATGGTCAACTCAGCTACCTTTGCTTTTTTTGAATTCCTAAGTAAGTATGTATGTATAGGATGGCAGTTTTAATCACATTACACAGAAATGATCAACACATGTACATCGCAGTGTAATGTGTGAATAGGACCCAAGAGCTTGGCTGTTGGAATTCGTTGAAAGTATCTTTGGGCAAAACCCTGCCCTTCAAGTTAAAAGGGTATAGGATTTATAAAGGAGAGGCATCAGACTGATAAAAAGACCCAGAGCAGGGGAAAGCAACCTGGTGACCTCCAGATGTTTTGGACTATAACACATAATCCCTGACCATTGGCTATGCTGATGGGAGTTGTAGTCCAAAACATCTGGAGGGCACCAGGTTGCCTAAGCTGACCTAGATGGATGGTAGTCTGATTTCAGGTGCCACCGTGAACATTAGACAAGATACAGAGATTATCCAGTGTCATCTTTGCAGTCTTCCTTAGCGACTTCCTGTAAGCTTCTCTTTTGGGTTTTGGTCCCTCAACACAGCTACCTGAGTGTCACAAAGCATTTATCACACAAGATGCCTCCTCACTGTAAGGACAGATCAACGCATCAGCATCTTGCTTACCTCATAGCCCCTCTGTCCTTGATCCTCTCAGGGAGTGCATCATTCGTTACCAGTCTTCTGGAAGGTGGGTCAGAGCTGCACAGCCAACTCCTTCCTTTCATCCTCTACATAACAAATATCTAGATGATGTTTTAGAAGATAGTGGAGAACTTGTCCCTAAGGCAGGAGATGGGAATTGATTCCCCTGGGGTCCCTTCCAATTCTACATTACTTCAACTCTGCTATCTTGAGGATATGAGTCTAATCGGAATAAAATAATTAATAATTGAAAAGAATATCTGGGGCTCTTGATACACCCCCTAAGGTCTTTAATATATGTTTCTTATTTGGGTATATTAAATGAATAAGGTATCTGAGAATAATCACCTTCCTCCGACATCAGTTTGTACTTCATTTATACAGTAGCAGAAATATTTCCTTGTTTCACTGGCTCATTCTGGATATTTTTTTCCTCCTGCTGTCCTGACATAGCAACATATGCTACAGACCATGATGTGATTAACACTGTGCAATCACTTATCCTGAGACAACCTGCTTTAGCAGCCTAATCAGAGCACCATCTTGAGTAATTGCTAATCTGCCACTGTAAAGGTTTAACAGTGAGTGGTAGAAATGCAGGCAGCATTCAAAATTGCATTGGGCTCAGCGTAGAAATAAAATGTTCAAATGATTGCTAGGGTTTCTTGCTTGTGATTTCATGCTCCTAGATGAACGTACACCTAACTTTTCTCCTCCCTGAAGTGTGTTATGCTAAAAAAAGGTTGTTCTTTAAAAAGATGATTGGCAGAAGGTGGCAGTATAGTAGTGAACATGTATGCAATGCTACTTTCTTGGTCTTAAAACTTCTCTAAAAGTCATTAAAAAAAAAAAAGCACTGATGACCTTATTTCCACTTAAAGATAAATAGTAATCCTTTATGGGCATCTTTAGTGATCAACTTTCTGTTTAAACAGAAGTTAATATGGGTGACCAAAAATCTTCAAGAGTTGCATGATTGCACCTGTAGATAGAGTTGCATTATTGCTTTTGTGTGAACCAATGGATGTGAACAAGTTTGTTTAAAAATCTGTTAGGCATTCACACAGGGCTATGATGATCTTGATGTCTTCTTCTAGAAATGTGTAGAGCAGTTACAGATTTTTGGTATGAACTAGATTCAGTGAAAGAGTTAGATTGTCTATTATCAGTTCAATTTTGTTATCTAGAAAATGAAATATTCTCATAACTGCAAAAGCCTAGGAGCTAGAACATGAAGACGAATGGATATTTAGCATTTATATAGCATATTTTCAAGTGTTCGATCCACTTTGCATATATTATCTCAGTGATGAATAAGCAGCCCTGATGAAGAGGTTGCATGGTTTGTCGTCCCATTAAAGTAAATGGGTTTCCTGAGCGATGGGATCTAAAATGTGATCTAGAAGATTATCTGTTCCTCTGCAAAGATTAGATTCCTGTTTAAGCTAGATTCACTTGCTCACTCATAGTTTTTCTCATGAGAAACCTGTTTCCCATGCTCTGAGGCAGATGCAGCTCCCAACTACGTCTCCAATCTTGCATACCTTTTAGCGCAGGTACGCAAGATTCCACCCACTCACAGTCATATATTTTGTTCTCCATCCCATTCTGTTTTCTGGAGTGACTCTTTGTTTCCAAGGGCCCAGCAAGGCATGATGAAGGCAAAACCTTTTTGCTGTCCAACCAAAACGCTGTTTCAACCATTTTTATTTCTACAAAAGAAAACTGAAACTGTGTTTCAGAATGTGGGGACATAGGTAGCTGCTTTCTGCTGGGTCAGACCGTTACGTTGGTTCATCTAAGCATGTTGCCTGATCTGACTGGGGATGATGAGAATTGTAGTCCAACACATCTGGAGGATCCCAGGTTGGGGAAGGATGATCTGAGCACACTGTCTGATCCAGTTCGCAACAGCTTTCTGAGGCCTCTGACAGAGGTCTTTCCCAGCTCTGTTACTTGAGATCTTTGTTATTTCAGATGCTGGGGTGGACAGTGCATCCTGTACATGTCTACTCAGAAATAAGTCCCATTAAGTTCAGTGGGCCTTACTCCCAGATAAGTGGGCATAGGACTGTAGCCTGAACCAGGTATCTCCTGAATGAAAAGCATGCGCTCCACCACTGAGCTGGAGCCCCCCTTAGCTGGCCGATACAGTAATACCTTGGATTGCAAATAACTTGGTCTGAGAGTGTTTTGCGAGACAAGCAAATTTTTTAAAAATTTTTTGACTTGATAAATGAGCAAGGTCTTACAAGACCGTAGGGATGTAACCGCTCGCCTCGAGCGGGCCGAAATCGGCCCCACTCACGCCCGCCAGAGACTCGCTTTGATATAAGAGTGTTTTGTATTATAATGTTTCCGGAACGAGTTATGTTCTCAATCCAAGGTATTACTGTAATTCATTCTGAATGCTGAAAATAGTTGTTGTTACATAGCACCTAAAATGTGCCAGGCACTTACTACTTGAGTTGTAAATATAAGGGGTAGTATCCAGTTGGACACTTGTGCTGATGTAAATTATGTTGCAAATTACAGGCAAAGAAGCATCAGCTTAAAGGGAAAATGTTGGATGCTCTCAAAGGCAGAAAGGTCATTGCAAGATCAGAAAGCACAGGATTTTACTATCCAGGTAAATACTGTCAGCATGGTTAACAAAGAAAAAATCATTTGGTCTAGAATTCTACCTGAAAACCATCAATGGGTTTAAAAGGCTCAGTCTCAAGACTTGATGTGTGCCTGTATATCAGGGGTGGGCAACTTGTAGGCCAAAACATCTGGAGGGCCACAACTCCCATCAGCCCCAGCCAGCATAGCCAATGGTGAAGAATGATGGGAACGGCAGGCCAAAACATCTGGAGGATCACAAGTTGCCCACCCCTGCTGTATGTGGTTAGTGAGCCAGCACTAGGTCACCAAATATAACATTTAACCAGCACTGCAGAAACTTGACATACATGGCAATGCTGGCAGAAATGTTTAGCATCTTGCCACAAGCGACCAGTGTGGTGTAGTGGTGAGAGTGTTGGACTGGGACTCGGGAGATCTGGGTTCTAGTTCCCAGTCGGCTAAGAAGCTCACTGGGTGACTTTGAGCCAGTTACTGATTCTCAGCCTAATCTACCTCACAGGGTTGTTGTGAGGATAAAATGGAGAGGAAGAGGATCATGTACAGTAAGCCACCTTGGGCTCCTTGGAGGAAAGGTGGGATATAAATATAACAAATATATACATACATACATACATACATACATAAAAGTCAGGGGAATTTCTGTCATTTTTTGCAAGAATTGTGAAGATTCTGAGGAATGGGCATGGCTAGTTGTGCGTGTTTTCAGAATTTGGAAATCTTGGCAGTGCACAACAGGGAAAAGAATGGGGCTTGGAAACTGCACAGAATGAAGACCTCTTCCCACTTACAGTTGGAATTGCCAGCCAGAACCCCTTTAGTTTCCATATCTTAGTACTGTTTGCATGTTTTCATGCTTTCCCCTGTGACCAACCACCAAGTATTGCAGGCTGTCCAAGACAAATGTCCTTTTCCCCCCACAAGAGGGTAATAGTCTATTGCTACAGTAAGTCCTAATATGACTCTTACATGGATATTAGAAGAATTAGAAACGGTGGTGGCGCGGGGGGGGGGGGGAATCTGGTGCGGTGCACCTTCCCACCGTCCTCTTGTTCCCCAGGGCTAGTGTAAAACTTTGGGACTCTGTTATGAATAAATTATGCAATACTGAATTTGAAATAGATTGACCATCTCGGGGTGTTCAGGCAAACACCCCTGTCTCCTGCTGGCTGTGCTTTTGGTGAGCAGGTGAAATGGGTCCTTGATGTCTATCAATGCATGTGCACAGAGCTCTTCTATGTGAGGGGGGTATCCTGGGCTGTCCCCCCTCACATAGAGGAGCTATACACACACACTTTGGTACATGCCTAGGACCCCTTTTCACACTTGGCAAATATATATGGCCTCTGCAGACCCCCACCACTCAGGCTTCAGCTTAACACTCATCAAGTTGCAATTGGTGCTGGTCCCAGAATTATGAATGTATGAAGCTTCCTTATACCAAGTCAAACCCAGTGCTGTCTACTTTTGAGTGACAGCCATTTCCCAGCATTTTATCTTAGGCAGGGGCCTTTCCCAGCACTGTTCCTTGAGATCCTTTTAAATGGAGATGCCAGCGGTTGAACTTGGAACCTTCTGCATTCAGAACATGTGCTCTACCACCAAGTTTCCCTAAGAACTGCAGGTCAAAGGATATGTGTAAACTGTAAAACAAAGCATGTGATCTGAATGATGGATTCATGGATTTCCCCTTCCCCCAATCTTTCTTTTAGGGACAGTAGTAAGAAGCATCACTCCTTTTTATGCACTTGTAGATTTTATTAAAGGGCACACTGAGATTGTACCACTGAAGTTCATTATCCCTGTGGGGGGTGCGATGCCTTGTCCATCCTTGCAGGTAAGTAATTTACCGTTTCTTAAGAGAGGTCATGTTTTCTGTTACATTTAGTGCCTGCACGGTGCTCCTTTTTTTTTTTTTTTTTAAAGGGGAACATACCCCTTATTTTAGCAGATCCAATTTGGCGTGGTCTGTATGGATTCAAATGGGACCAGAGCAGGCTGATTTATCTATATGACTGAAGGTCCTGTGTTTAGTGCAGGGGTTTCCTGTGCCATATCTAATGGGCACGGCATTAGAAAGGGAATGGGTACGGTCCCATGTGGAGCCCAGCCATAAGAACAGAAGAAGAGCCCTGCTGGATCAGACCAAAGGCCTTTCTAGTCCAGCATTCTGTTCATACTGTGGCCAACCAGCTGTCTGTGGGAAACCCACAAGTGAGACACGAGTGCAGCAGCACCCTCCCGCTCCTGTTCCCCAGCAACTGGTGTACACAGGCAGACCTCATCTGATACTGGAGGTAATATATAAAGTTTAACTATTGTGAGTGAATATCACCATAAGCTATAAGCTTGAAAACTTTCAGGAAAACCATTTTTAATTTTTTTAAAATTTTTTGCTGGTGCCTGGGCAGACATGGGAGCCCTGCTGTCTGTCATGAAAGGAAGCATTTCTCCTTATATATATATACACATACATATATATATATATATGAGACAGGCTACAGTTCCTCAGTAGAGTGAGAAGGGCACTCTGTGTGTGCTCAGAGGTACTTTTCATTTATGGTGTAATATTTGGTTCTTTCATGAAGGGCCACTGTCGCAAATGGGCAGGCATGTTGCTAAGGACCAAACTAAATGATTCTTGCAATGTGCGGATGCATTTCACAAATCTGCTTATTTAAACTTAAATAGCAGCTGCGGGGGATGGACAAGATCAGGATTTGGACCATGGTGCATGGATTTAATCCTTTCTCATCCCACACTGCAATTACCTTAATGCCAGCCTCCTTTCCAGGGCTAATAGTAGCTAGTGGAGAGTGGATTTCCTTTGGAACCATGGGATGGGAGTGTGTGGGGGGAAGGTTAACCCCTACTCCCCACATCCTGCAGGTACCAATCTTGATCCTACCCCCCACCCCACCCTCCTGCAGTTTAATTCAACAGGTGTATGAACAAAGCCTTAAAGCACTCAGGACCAGGATACTTAAGAGATCACCTGTTTGGTTGCTATGTTCATCAGGAGATACCCTCCTGGCGCTGCCTAAGATATCAGAGGTCCAGTCCATGATGGCTCAGAGTAGGGCCTTTAGTATCACAACACTAACTCTCTGGAACTCCCTACAAGTACAAATTAGGCAGGCGCCAACCCTTCTGGGTTTTTGGCACCTACTGAAAACACACTTGTTCCAACAAGCATTTCCAGAAAGGTACCGTAATCTTGTCTTTAGCATGCAGTAATAATATACGATATTTTAATATGAACTTATAGTTTCTGTTTTGTACATTGCTTAGACATTTCCTTTTAATGTAAGCAATTCATAAATATAGTTAAATAAAATAAATATTATTGTCTAGTTTGTCCCTAAATGATCATAGTTAAAAGAAGAGGGGATGGGGCTAGAAGACTCAACAGTATTTGCAAGATATTTTTTCTAAGGCCACCACTGGCCGTATCACATCTTCTTCCCTATTTTCAGTTTGGTACTGAAACAGTGAGCTGGGAGAGAGAGACGTTTGTGTGCAGATGAGGCATTCCCTTGTTCTTCTTGAGTTGCTGTACACATAAAGCACAAATTGCTAAATGGAAGGGACTGTAGGTGTCATAAGTGAGAGGGAAATTGCCTCTTGTGGAATAATGTGGTTCCATAGTCGTTCAAGTTGGTCTTGATACTTCATGGCTAAAGTTGACTGATTAACATTCTTCACAGTTAAAGCAACTTGTTTAGCAAAATGAACATTTGGGACAATTCGTTTTCTAACTACACATAGCTACGGTATGTGTAGTATTAACTATTGTCTGCTTTACAGTGCAAACCTATGCATACCTGCTCAGAAGTAAATTCCATTGAGTTCAATGGGGTTTACTGCCAGGTAAGGATTGCAGCCTTACTGGATAACAACATAATGTATCACAGCTGCTATCGCAGCATATTATATACCACCCAGTAATTTCTCTTCTTGAACAAATAACCACTGAACCCAAACCGAGGTGGGTCGTGGTCATGTGCAGAATTGCAACCCCTGTCTTGAATTGCAGCCTCTAGTCCAGGGGTGGGCAGAAGGTAGATCTTGACCAGATAGATGCACAGGTAAATCTCTTGAGTGATTTACAGTAGATCAGCAAGGATTTCTGACTCAAAATCATTTAACATTAGCAGCAGTGAAATGACCCCACACCCTAAATTATACTGCTGAAATGACAAAGACTGGAGGTAGCCAGGAGTGGGGTTTTGTGTGGAAGGGCTATGAGCTTCATTCAGTTCTAGCACTCAAAAGAGAATCCTGGGCTCAGAATTTTTTAATGCTAAGTGTACACTAGGCTCCAATTGGTGGATCTCGGGGTTCTGGTAAAAAAAAAAAGAAGTACAGTATTTTTCCATGTATAAGACTATACTTTTTCCTAAAATCGTTTGACTAAAAATTGAGGGTCGTCTTATACACGGAAGTAAGCCGAGGAGAGAACCGCGCGGTTGCGAAACTGCCCAGTGGGGGGCGTCTTATACATGGTGGCGTCTTATACACAGAAAAATACGGGTAGATCACACAAATCTGAAGTCTGCCTCCCGCTCCCTCTAGTCTTCTCCTGGCTGAATCAATTGGCCTAACATGTGATTACAGAATTAAAAAATCTGTTTTCTATTTCCAAAGCTTATTAAATAAAACGTAAGTTAAGTTGACACATTTTTAATGGATATTTCAATCTAAGCAATAAGTACCGGTAATTCTTTAGTGTGTAAGTGCATATTGTACAGGGACTAATACAGTCATAGTGTTTCTATTGCTGATTCTCAAGTGGATAAGTCTGTTTTTATGCTTCTTGGATGCTTTGGGGAGGAGAACTTTAACCAGAGAAGAGGCACTGGTTGAAATTCTTAGTTGAAAATGTATATGTAAACTCACATGGTATAATTGCATTGTCATCTCCCTTAATATTAGGAAGATAAGACCTTGGGATAGTTAAATTTTAAAATGGGTTTGCTCAATCCAACTCTTCTCTGGTTCTACAGGTTGGAGACTATGTATATGTCAGAATTAGGAAAAAATTGGGAGAAGAGCATTATGTACCTGGTGTTGTCGTAGCAACACCAAATAAAGCTGGTTCAGATGATAAACTCTACACAGTTTTGAAATACAACAACCGAAAGGTAGGTATGCCAGGCAAGTTGACCTGTAAAACAACTCTGCATTTTACTCCTGACACTAATAGTAATGTTTTCTTTGGAACAAAATAGCTAGACCAGCATACTTTTCTTCATGTCTGCTTTGACTGATAGGAAAAGTGAGCAATCAGCATAAGAAACATTTATGATTAGTAATGTGAAATGGTTGTCTTCATTCAGTGCCACTTTTTATTTTAATGATCCTCACACTGACCTTAGATTTTACCCTGCAAAAAATCTATTAAGGCATAATCCTATGCATGTTTAGGCAGAAAAACGTCCTACAACTCCCAGTATTCCCCAGCCAGCTGGGGCATGCTGAGAGCTAGCCAGGTCTTTTTTCTGTCTAAACATGTTTAGGACTGCACCCTTAATCAGCGTTTCTTTGAAAACCACCAACTGTTTTCCAGTGCATTCTGCTATATTTTAAATTCTTCTAGAAAGTTATCCTTTTATTCATTGTACCTTTAAAAAAAAGCATATCTGTTCATAAATGTACATCTTTTTTCTTATTTACAAACTTCTTTCATTTGAATTATTGATTTGGCAATTTAAAAGTCATTGAGTTTAAAGGGGTGATGAACGTTGGTTTTGTTACTGCAGGACCATTGTGTACGAAATGGGATTATTAAAATTAGTCATAGAAGATATGCCTGTTCCTGCTGCTACATAAACATGGCCAAGATGATGGATTACCTCATGTGAGTATGGATTACCTCATGTAAATATGTATATATGCATACACATGTAAGATGAGATACATATCAAACAATGCTATAGGTTAAATTCCAAGAAGAGTGACCAGCAATAATGCTGATTTTAGAAAATAAGAACTCTGCTCCTAACAGAATTGGCCCCCAGCCCCAACCTCGAACTGCTATTTGCATTGGGAGGTAAGCATCCACTGGTGCCAATGGAGGTTTCCTTCCATGGCAAATAGCAGCTTGAGTGTGTGTGTGTGTGTGTGTGTGTGTGTGTGATTTTTGTTGGAGCCACAGTTAAACTCTCCCTCCCTCTTATGCTTCTGACGATGTCTGGGCTTCCCCTTGGCTGCTATTTACATTTTTAACAGCACAATCCTATGCCTGTCTGCTCAGAAGTAAGTGCCACTGAGTTCAACAAGACTTACTCCCCAGTAAGCGTGCACGTGTGTGTGTGTAGGATTCCACCTAAAAATGTACATCAATTTAATTCACACAATTAACTTCACATCTAGTTTCTGTCTTAAATTACACCAGAGGTGGAGAGTCCAATATGGCCATCTAATAGCAAAGTCAAAGTAAGTTCTTAGTGTCATCATAGAAATATGAACGAGGTGTCAATGTAATGTCTGCCACAAAACACTGAGGTTTGCAGATTAATGATAGATAGATAGATAGATAGATGAATCCAGAGATGTACAAGTGAAAGAAATGTGGCAGTGGCACTGCTGTTTGAACAGTTGTGCAAAAGCTTGTCGAAGACATTGTGCAATGCTGCATATGATTGTGCAAAAGAACCCGGGACGGTGAGCAAGCATCTTGAGATGTTTGCAAGAGACTGTGCAAAGCTTTGCGCAAATGGAAGCACACCTTTGGATTTCAGTTTTTTTTTTATTGTGCAAGACTCTTGGACTAAGGCCTTGCCCTTGCAGAAGGGTACCTCTGGATCTTGCCCATAGTGTGTTTGTCAATCTGCTTTTTAAAAAAATCAGATATAATCATAATGGATAATTTGGGGCATGAGTGGTATATATAAAGATGTGTGCATAGAAAATGGGTATGGAGAAGGTATTACAAACAAATATGTCTTTGAATATTGCAAGTCTCTATTTGTCACATGTGAGAGAAAAAATAATAGCTGGTGAAATATTAGATGTGTCATGTCTACCTGTGCTCAGTCTCCTGCTTTGAATTCTAGACCTAACATAAATGTTGTGAAGCACTTCCACAGAGCACTCCTAGCTGATGAGAGAGAGAGAAACACAATCTCTGTAGGAGGGGATTGGAAGAAGAGGAACAGAAAAGGAAGAGCTAAGAGCAAAAAGAAGCATTACAGAGAATTGGCTTCATCCGACTCTGATGAGATGTTGTTTGTCCCCAGAAGAATAATGAAACGTAGAGAAAATAGTTCATCACCACCTCCTCATATCAAAGAAGGAAGTGCAGGTACAATAAGTAAGCAGGAGCAAGAGTTCAGTGAGGCCATAAAGTCAGGTATATCTGAGACGGAGCAGTTGCATTAGGTCCATTGATCTATCACCTGCTCCATCTTTTCTATAGCTTTGCTTAGCTAGTACATATTTGGGATTCTGTCATTCCTTTTGGTGAATTTTTGGCTTCATAGCCCAAGAGGTCTGACTGTCCACATTCTTTTTTTTTTGCTTTTAAAAGCAACCATGAGGTGAGGGCTCTGATTTGATTAGAGAAGCAGCACTGGAAGAGTGGGGTGTCTTAATCCTTGCCTCCCGTGCCATTTTCATGTTCTAAATCCTACCCTACTGAAGACACTATGAGGCTCACAAGAAAGAAAATACAGATACCAACTGACCTCCCATGTCATGTGTGGTGTGACCCTTTGATACCAGTGTAGTCTAGGTGTGATTCTGCCACCAGTCATGCCATGCTTTTATAGATAGGAACTGATGTCCTTCCTTAGTAAGTACCCAAGTGATGGCAGCTTCCATTTATACCCCTTATTAGGCTCAAAAAGAACTCTCATCATTTTCCTCTATCCAGCCACCTTAAGCACTTGCTTGTTCTTTTTATTGCCTTTAAAACTTTTTTGCACAGTACAGAGCAATAGAAATTTAAAAGAAGTGCCTAAGCTTTCAAGTCTGTAAAGATTAGTATGGTATGCATCTTAAGAAGGGAGGCATTTGCCTTCATTCTCCTTTGAGCAAGCAAGCTTTATGATGTTGCTGTATTATCTTTCTAGTATGAAGTCAGAACACAGGTCTGTTCACACATGCCCATTAATGGCACAGTGTCTCATGTCTGATGTTTGATTTATGATAGCTCTTTCACACATGCCAGTCGTGGCTTGACATGGCACTTATAAAGTGATGGACATGCATATGTGCACTTAGAATGTACAGTCCTTTCCCCCTTGAGGAAATATCCTTCAGGGATCAATGTGAAGCTGTTGGATATGAATACCAATATAAGAGCAGATTCAAAAGATATATATTGTGTGCTAAATACCTTTTTGGAAATCATGGTTTACTGTTGATATTATGTCATTTAGGGCATAATCCTTTGCATACAGTATTTTTCCATGTATAAGACTATACTTTTTCCTAAAATTTTTAGACTAAAAATTGAGGGTCGTCTTATACACGGAAGTAAGCCAAGGAGAGAACCGCGCGGTTGCGAAACTGCCCAGTGGGGGGCGTCTTATACAAGGGGGCGTCTTATAGACGGAAAAATACGATATTTAGACAGAAAAAAGTCCTACAACTCCCAGCATGCTTCAGTTAGTCATCATCATCTTAGTAGGACTTTTTTTTGTCTAAACATGCATAGGATTGTGCCCTTAGATATTAAGCCCTCTTATAATGTGTTCTGGGTGAGCAGACCCTTTTCATTCACCAAAGATTCTCTTTGGAAATATTATGCATGTCAGGCAGTGTGCAAAACAAGAAAAAGAAAATTGAACAGATGATGCCTATCTGATTGTTTAATTGGCCTGTAATAATCTGTATTAATGGTAAAGTGACTGAATGATATTCAAAGTACAGATGCTCTGAGGTTGTTCTGCCACATTCACACAGTGACCCGATTTGCACAATTAAACAACTCATGGTTTGTTAACCATGGATTGATTGTGAGCACGTGGCAGTGAGTGAGTGTGATGGCTCCCACCCACCTGTTTCCACTTTGCTAAACAACCCAGGAACCCCATTCCAGGGTTGTGCTGTGTGACATCTGAACCCGGGACGGTGAGTTATTGATGGAGAAACAATTCAGAGTTTTAACCCATGGTTTGTTCTTGGGTTAAAACTCTGGGTTGTTACTCCCTCAACAACCCAGAGTTCTGTTTTCAGACACCATGGAGAACAACCCAGGATCGGGGCATTCCTGGGTTGTTTAGCAAAGTGGAAGCAAGTTGGGAGCCAGCACATTTGCTTGCTCCTGTGTGCTCACAAACAACGCATGGTTAACAAACTGTGAGTTGTTTAATTGTGTGAACCGGGTCAGTGTGTCCTTATGTGGGATATACATTGTGAAAATAATTCATAGTGGTAGCACAGTCTTATACTTCATTTCTTCAGAAGCTGGCCAGAGTTACTATGCTGAATAGTGATAGCAGCTTTCTTCAAGATAAGCACTAACTACCACTCTTGAATATTCTGTAGAAGTGCCGGATAATATAGATTTTAAAATACTAAATCCACAAACACATGGACTCTTATCTAAAGTAGACTTCTTGATTAAATGTGTGCAACTTCCATTTACCTGATAACTGGTCGTCTCCAGTCTAGGAAATAATGTCTAGCACAATTATTGTTAGAATTGTTTCCTTTTATTATACCATTCCCCTTCTTGTCAGTTTTGGAATAGCTATTCCTCTTCTATACTTATCTTTGTTGGTATAACTCCTTTTCACGAGACTCCCATTAGTGTATATGTATGTATAAATCTTAAGATATGGCTTCAATAAAACAAGATGAATAAATATTTCAGTGTGCATCCATTGTCATGATTGATTTTTAACAGATTTTTATGTGCAGCTGCTCTTACAAATTTTATTTTTCTAAATTCCAGGTGCCTTGGTTTCCCTTTCTTCTGATTTTCATTTAGTATCCCCTTGAATTGTTGTCTAGACTTATTCTGAGCATTCTGCTTTTTGGTGTTAGAGAAATCCAATGAGGTCTCTGTAAGCCATCGACATTCAGGGGAGACAAGCATGCTTGTTCTAGAAAAGCACATGTAAGATTGATTTTTAAAGTCAAGTTGAACAAAGTCATGTTGGTCTGTGACCCCAAGGGAAGGCTAGCGTCTTCTTGCAGACACGTGGGTGTTTCTAGAAGGTGGCTGGAGGAAAAATGGTTTTGCAATGAAACAAAAATGGTTGAATTAATCCATCCTGATTCCAGGGGCCAATCTCATTCCTCTTTTTACCCGAGAGATCACTTAGCTTTTGGACTAGGCTGTGATAACATGACCAGAGTATTCCCATCTGCTGGTCATGGATTGTTAAATAGGCAGATGATGCTGGTTCATTTAGTCTTGGCTCTTGTCATTTAGGCAGCTGCAATGCAATCAAAGTCCCTGTGCTGCATTTTTTATTTAGAGCATAAAGCAGGATCTGGCTTGCCCTTAAATATGGTCCCCCTCACTAGCACCCCTCTCTACATTCAAATAAAAGTTGAAAACCAACAATGAGAACTTTCTTAGTGGAGAGCAAATCAATGGGTGGAGTGCATGGATAGTTCATAGTAAAGTTATTTTTGGACAACTCAATTTCTGTGCAGATACTAGGAAGTGTGAGACAAATGATATTACTTTTGTTGTTGTTGCTCATAAACCTTCTCAGAAAGAATATGTACTCTATGGGGATGGCCAGCATTGCCTTTCACTGATGTGGTAGCATTTGTACATTTAGCTCAATTCACCAATATGGTTAAATGTTGCTGCCAAATGGTCATGGATGCTTCTTAAAACCTTTCAAAATAACCTTTCAATATGTATTTATGCATGAGGCTCTTTAGGCTGAACTGCTAAAGCTGGTGCTTCTGACCTTACTGGGCACATTTTAACTTGTTGATTTGAATTTAATTTGACAAAACTGTCTGAAGAGAGTAGTTAAGATAACGTTGTCTCCTGGATGCACTGGTGCAATAGGAACTGCTATGGTGACCTCTGTTCTTGCCATCTCTGTGACCTTCACAATACTAGAGATGGACAAATGTGTTCAATTTTTTGTTGAATACATTTCTAGTAGCTGTACACTCTTCATTCACTATTTTGTCTCTGGAAGGGCCCATGAGAGACACAGTTGAGAGGTCTTGGGTTATTTGTCATTGAGTTAATGCACTTTCCTTCTTTTTTGTTCTAAAGCGATGGTAACAAACAACTTGAACATGGAATGCCACTGTGAAATAGCATCTATTGTCATTTTTGTCTTAACATCTGTGCTGGAGGTATCTGTGGCATTAGTGCTTTCAGATAATCAGTAATCATCCTGATCCAGCAGCTCTGTGTCCACTTGAGGACTTCAGTGTACCACAGGTGATCTACGTGAGGAGGGACCACCTCATTTCTCTTCTCATCAAATCTGACAGAAGTTCTGCATGCTCAGTGAGGAGGCCTATCCAGAGCTTTCCCTAACAGTGAGGGAAAGCTCTGGGTGTCTGTTGGAACTTTAGAGCAGGAGTGAGCAGACCTCAGGCTTGTGGAATCTGCTTTGGGTTTTCACTAGAACCTGAGCCAGGTGCGTCTCGGGATGGAGTCAGTTACTGGCTATGTCCCATAAGCCATGCACTGGAACAACCTGCATGTGTGAGTGCAAATCTGCATCTGGGTTACTACAGATCAGAGATTTGAATGCAAATCTCTGAACCTGGCCAGGAGGGCTGTAGAAAAAACCTGGTTGCCTGCAAAGGATTGCAGTCTGAAGCAGCTTTACATTCAGTAATTAGTTGCGGATGGGGAGAGGGGGAAGAAGTGGGCTTTAAGGGGAGAGTTGCAGGGACTGCCTTTCTTCTGCCTCCCATAGGTACTGTCTTCCCAGTCTTCACGAGAAGCTTTAACAGTCTGATGCCATTCTCCCACTCTTGTGGTGTTTCATATGAAATTCCTCATTCCAAGTCACCACACATGCTCTCTCTTAATCTTGCCTGTTTGCATCTTTAGCCTTCAGTGGATCCTAATTCATAGTCTCAGTCCCAGTCCCAGCCCCAGGTTTTTGAAGGCCTTTGGGCAAGGCATCCTCAATGGACCCCCCTCCCTCAGTGAGTCTACCTTTTCACTGCCATTGTCACCAGCTGCTGTTGCTCCTCCTCCTTTTTCTCATTGTTGCTTCCACTTGCTTGCTTGACAGGCAGAGAGCCATTGAGCAAGTAGGCAGTGGCATCTACTGCTGCTCCTTCTCACTGCCACCACTGTCTGGGCCAGAGCAAGAGGCAAGTGAACAAGCAGGTTGTAATGGTGAAGAGGAGGAGCAAGTCCAGGGGTGCTGATTTGAAACTATATATATATTATTATTATTTATTATTATTTATTATATTTATCAATCGCCCATCTGGCCGGTCACCCGGCCACCCTGGGCGATGTACAATTAAAATACAACAAAACAACACAATAAAACATAACAATTAAAACAATATAAAAAATTCTCATTAAAAACCTAACCCACCCCAAATATATATATTTGTTGTTTACTGTGTGTGTGTACCTCTATATCTATCTATATCTGTATCTATGTGTATATCATCATCTATAAAAACCTGCTCATTGCAGTTTTTAAGATTGGGGCAGTTTTTCATCAGATGATGACTTCTCTCTTTTCACATCTATAGTCACTGGTGCACAATCACTTAATGTTTCTTTTTAAAATGTGCGGACACTTTATTGTTGCTGATATGTTCTGTTGTTTTCGTATGTCTCACCGGCAGAGTACCTGTTTTATTGAATCTCACCAAGACCTTCCCCATCTCTCCTAACCTCTTCTTTGCCAGCAGCTGTATATCGTGGTTCTTCGCACCTTCATTCTCCGCGGGGTAGAAAGCAGCGGCTGCCTTCAAACTCCTCCGAGTTTTGGCTCTCTAGGAGTCGCCGTTGCGCTCCCAGTACCTCCATGCGGCAGCAGAGTGCCCCTCAGCTTGTTAGCAACACTTTCAACAGTAGCAGCAGCAGCAGCAGCAGCAACAACAGCAATGACATATCCCTTTCAAGCATTGAGAAGGTGGAAGAGTTGGCAAGACGGCTCCAGCAGTACCACATAGCTCAAAGGAAAGGCCACCCTGCCAGTAGCAAATAAAGAACAGCACTAGTAGGGAATAGGGAGGGAGGGACGTAAGTCACCAGTTATGGAACTGTATTATATCTGTCCTAAATAAACCATTTAATTTGATATTAAACTTCTAAGATTAAAATTATCCACCATCACAAGATCTTTGTAAGGAGATCTTTTAAAACCTGGCCATGCAGTGAAAACAAAATGCCTTATGTACAGACACAGAGTAAAGCAACCACCTTAGCACATGCCCCAAATCTACATTGGTTGTCTCAAACCATCTGTTGCCATGACAGCTAGGTTGTGAGCAAACTATCATTCTACTGCTTCCAATATTTAGGTGTCATTGCTTATGGAGCCAGAATGGCACCACCCATGCACAAGAGGGAGAAGTCAGCAGGATTGGGGGAAGCCCAAGGTATGCAGAGATCCACAACATCTTTAGGGGAAAGAAAGCCCTGTTTGGGGGCTGGGGGGGGATCCCATAAACAGCTCACTGAGGACTGAGTTTGCTCAGTGTGTACAGAATGCTGACTGTTGGGAAACCAGGTGGGAGGCAGAATGGAATGGAGTATCATGGAGGAAGGCTTCAAGCTGCAACACTTTGTTGCAGGTCCCATTTGTATGTATTAATAAGGGAGCAATTCTTCAAGTGCTGCCCCAAATGGCACCACCCAAGCACAAAAAATGGAGGTATCGGCATGCTTGAGAGAACTGCAGATACAAAAAACCAGAGGGGGGGGGATGGGATGGGATGGAATGGAGTATCCTGGAAGAAAGCCTGGCTGACTGGCTGGGACACTGAACAAGAGTACTCCTGCTTCATCTATCATAAACTGTGTCACTGTTGTCTGAGTGCATTTATTGGTGCATCTCTTCCTTCTGAGCTGTTTCACTGCTATGGGCAGGAGTGGCACTATAAGGCTGAGGGGCAGCGGGGTGCTGGGGAGGCAAACCAAAAATAGTTTGATGAACCTGTGACCTTTTAATCTCAGCAACTCCTCCCTGCCCCCTTCACCTAGGAAGAGCTATAACGAAAATGTCCTCTAGATACGAATTGAGACATCAGTAGTTAGTACTAGACCGATCCGCTCCCTCCCTCCTTTCCCCTTTAAGAGCTACAGTTTTTCAGTGAATAAGGAAGGGAAAGCCTGCACACCTCAGTGCCATCCTGTGCATGTTTACTTTGAAGCAAGTCCCACTGAGTTCATAGGATTGTGGCCTTAAAGAACGGAGGTACAATCCGTTTGAGATATTCTCCAATGGTTGAAATGAGTGGGAGAACTGTATTCTACTGGAATCGCTGTTCATATCAATGGCTGCGTGTGTTGCACAGGATTAATTCCTGGGGTGCAGGTGGGGGCGTTGTGAGCAGTGTTTCTTTGGTGTAGTATTTCCAAAGAAAAGAGTCATTTAGGGCACAATCCTAGGTGTGTTTAGACAGAAAAAAGTCCTTCAATTTCCAGCATTCCCCAGCCAGCTATACAGGCTGGGGAATGCTGGAAATTGTAGGACATTTTCTGTCTAAACATGCCTAGGATTGCACCCTTAGTTAGAAGTCCTGTTGACATTTGCTATTCAGCAATGGTAGTCCATCTAGTTTGCTTTCATATTATTCTTGTCATCCAAGATGTGACTATAGTTCCTTTTGTTTGTCATCGAGCTGGTCATACTGGGAAGGCACATGTTTTCTATGGTCTTTCACAAAGAGCTTGAGGAGCTCAGCAGTTAACTGCTATGTTATTTCATAGCCCTTATTTCACATGGCTAGGAGGATGCAGTACAAAGTGTGCCTGCCGATCAGCTTTCTTTAAATCTCACACAGGCCTCCTGATGGAAGGTTCTTTCTGTGACATGTTGCAGCTGATTAGTCCTGTCAGGGCCTGCGCTACCGCTAGGCAGACCCAGGCGGCTGCCTAGGGCGCGTGGCGGAAGAGGGCGCAGCGTTTCTGAGCCCCTTCCTCGCCTCCGGCGCGCTCCTGCCCCGCCTGCCGCCTCCGCCGCGCCTCCCTGCCCGCCTGCCAGCCGCTGCCGCCGCCGCCGCACCTCCCCCCCCCCGCGCCCGCCCGCCCGCGTTGTTTTGGCGGGAGGAGGAACCAGGGCAACAGGGCTTAAACAGCCCTGTTGCCCTGGTTTCCCCGGCAAAAAAAAAAAAAGCGTGGGGGTCCCGTCGCGGAGGAGGAGGCAGCGGCAGCAGCAGCAGCCAGCAGCGGGGGCAGGGGGAAGGTAGGTGGTGGTGGGGCGGCGGTGGCGCGGGGGTGGTGGTTGCAGAGCAGGGCTGCTTTGCTCCGGAGCCCCCCACCCACGGCACGAGGGGGGGCGCTAAATATAATTTGGCCTAGGGCGCCAAACAGCCCTGCACCGTTCCTGAGTCCTGTACATTACAGCTGTGTACCCAATTCCTTTGGAAAAAAGAAAAGAAAAGGGAATTGCATGGATTGATTGTCATGCTGCACTTGGACACACTGTCACACTGGCTGGGGGATGCTGGGAGTTGTAGTCCAATACATTTGATGAGCGCCAGGTTAGGGAAGGATGCTATACACCAAGTACGCTGGATCCTTAACCTCCTCCACTGCCCCAACAACAAAGAAACAACTTCTATGGCAGCGTGATAGCCTTTATTGATCAGCATGCAGGATGGAGTCAGTCCTGAAAGGGAAAGACACACACGTGGGATTGACAAATGATCACTGCGGCAGGGCTCCTCTGCCTTGGACCAGCCTTCCCCAAGCTGTTGCCCTCCAGATGTGCTCGACTGCAACTCCCAGCATTGCTGACCATTGGCCATGCTGGCTGGGGCTGATGGGAATTGAAATCCAAAGCTTCTGGAGGGCACCAACTTGGACAGTGGCTTGACAGATAGCAACATAGCTGGTGTCGAGTATCTTATGGTACAAGCTCCATGGTAGGAACAACTTCACCTGTTGCATAACTGTCTGTCAGAGAGCTTTCAAGGTTTCAGGAGCCTGCCTGGAGCAAGGAGGTTAACCCCATTACCCAGGGAACAGCTGGGCACATCCTAGTTACTGCCGTGGGTCATGGGGTGGGCCTCCCAGCTGATCTGCATAGAACTGGGTGTGGGACGGATCCTGTACCTGTGGGAGACTGGCCTCTGGAAAGCGCAGAGAGGCACAGCAAGTAACAAGCAATCAGCTGCTGGAACACATAGTCCCTGAACCTGGATGGGCAGTAGGTGTTTCTGAAGAAGTGTGAGAGAAGGAGGAGTGGTGCCAGCTTCACGTTCTGCCGGTGCACATGCCTCAGCCTCCCCCATCTCCATGTGTCTGGCAACCTCGTGTGACTGGGGTTCCTGATCAGGTTGAAGCCTAGAGGTCTACTATGTATCTAGGCTTCCCGATGAAGATGTCTGCACTCAATGCATGGGCATTGGGGGTGGGGTGGCCAGCGGCATGCCCCTGCTTGCCCCTTCAGTGCAGAGACCCCTCCAGCTGGATAAAACATCAAGAGGTCTCACATTGTGTATGGTTTCATGGCTGAGTAGGGATTTGAACCTGATTTTTTCCATATCCAGACTCAAGGTCACTGGATAGTGTTAGGCAAGTCACTGTCTCTCAGTCTAATCTATTTCAGAAGGTTGTGGGGGTAAGTATCAACCAGGATCATGCAGTGGCTCGAACAGGTCTACTCAACCTGTAACTCGCCAAAATGGAGGCAGCCCACCAGCCATTAATGGAGGGCGTGCAATCCATCAGGAACTTAAGAAACCTAATTTTGCCATCTGCATCAGGCCAGAAGTACAAGGAAGCAGCATAGCAGGCCACCAAACATTCAGCCTAGGCTAGGAAGTAGAGCTGTCTTCAAATAATTGTTCATTGTGTGGCTTTGTGCAAGCAACTTATTTCTTACCCTCAGTTCCGCACCCATAAAACAGATATTATACAGCAACCTCAACAGTCAGTCACCCTGATCCAGAGAGACTGCTTACAGGCCTTGGAGCTGTGATCCTATCCTTCCCCTCTCATTCAAAAGAATGCATGCCTGGAGTACATTCCTCACATTAGGAGGAACGCATAGAATTCTGGGTTGGAATTAGCGATGATAAAACAAATTGTAAATGTAAAGTATGACATACATTATTTGGTGATAAGCACAGGAAAGGAACAATGAATCACTTTGTTCACTGGGAAGTGCTTGAGAAAGAGTTATTAATAACAATAATCCTTGAACAGTAAATGCTTCTTTGTCCTCTGTCATGGGCAGTGTATTTTCCTATAATGGCTCTTCACACTTCACAACACTTGTGCATATATTTTGTAGCGAGGACTTTTGCCATTATTCATCCAGCCCTACTAGCAATAATATTCTGTTTTATAATAACTTGAGATTGTGCTTGCACGGTGTGTAAAGCTTCCATCAATATAGTTAGAATGTTCTATTTTCTAACACTGATGTATTGGCTCTGAATGTCTATTCATGAAATATATTTATGTTAATCTGCTTGTCAGCTACATTCATCAACCCATGAGCAATTTTCCTTTATATTTAGTGGTGCGTCCATTTATCTTGTAGTTGCCTGTCTTCTACATTTTTGTTCAAGAGGGTGGATATTTATGAAGTTAGATGGGTAACTCTTGCCACTGGAATCAGTAGGCTCTTCTCTCTTCTACTGCTCTCATGCTCTTGTAGTGATAGTCTACATGCTTTATTATAACCGTGGGACAAAATTTACCTTCAGTGTAATCCATAACTCAATGTTAGTAGGTTTGTAGAGCAATGGCACATATAGCTACTTAGGGATTGTTCCAGAAATCATATTTTTTAAAGTTTGCAATCTTTGCTGTCACAGTTGCACATTAGCTAGAGCTGTACCAGTGGTTTCTCACACAAATGATTGGTACCTCAATGTCCCATCACCATGTGCCTTATTGTAGTCCACACCTCATCCCACATCCTGCCTGAATTAGTGCTATTTCCCTCTCACTTTTCCTCCACATCCAGAGGCTTTTCTTTAAAACAAACAAACAAACATGCAAACAAAAGCCACTAGCAGTGCAATCCTGCACATGTCTACTCAGAAGTAAGACCCACTGAGTTCAGTGAGATTTACTCCCTGGTAAGTGTGTATAGCAAGGGTGGGGAAACCTGTGGTCCTCTAGATGTTGTTGGGGATCAACTCCCATTAGCCCCAGCCAGCATGGCCAATGGTCAGGGATGATGGGAGTTGTGGTCCAACAACATTGATCTGGAGAGCTGCAGGTTCCCCACACCTGGTATATAGGACAGCAGCTTGTCTCAGGTGTTCCTTATGGGAGTTGCAGCTACGGCTGTTCTTTGACAATAAAAATGTTTTCAATCTATTTGGGTGGACTAGATGGTGCTGTTACCACAGACGGGAGTTGGTGCTACTATAGTATTAACCAAATATTTTGGAGGGTTATTCTTTGGAGGGAGGTGTCATCTGGAAGCATCCTTCCTTTGGGGACTCTTGGTATACTCCAAGGCATTCTCATTAGTCATTTCATACAAAAGCTATTTAAGAAAACCCAGGAAGCTAAGGAATCATTAATTTAGCTTCATTATATGTTGTAAGTTTTCCTTTTCTCATCTTGAATTATGCTTGATGGCCAACCTCCTGGTCCTCTGCAATCAATAACTGCAAAAAAGTGCTCTATAAATTCTTCTAATGGTCAATTGAATTTCTCACATAATGCAATTAGAACAGTGATGGACTTATTTTGTCCCAGAAAAGGATGACCTTCACGGCTTCAGAAGGAATCAAATAATTGAGCTTTATTGATTGTCACATGGATATTAGCTTTCAAGGTTCTGATAGTATTGAAAGACGTAGGGTTGATTTACGTAGTACAGAGTGTAGCTCAGTAGAGCCAACTAAATTTCATTTAGATGACCCAAGTACAGTTTACTGTGCAAACCTATGTGTGTTTACTCAGCAGCTTGAGGATACCAGTTCTGGAACAGCATTTGAAAGAGATACAGCGGCGTGACTTGCTTTCTGTGAGAATCCAGTGCTATGACACCTTATTGGAGTTAACGCTTTGGTACCTCAATGTCCCATCACCATGTGGGTCTTACTTCTGAGTAGACATGTGTAGAACCTTATGCACAGCCTTTATATGTCGGTAAATAAATCTTATATCGCAGAATCAGCATAAGCCTCTCTCATGATCTCTTTCCAAGGGAACTGAACACTGGATGAGCACTGTAACCATGAAATCTCACCACTCGGAGAAGTGGCATGCACATGTGTAACATCTTGAGAGCCAGTGCGGCGTAGTGGTTAGAGTGTTGGACTGGGACTCGGGAGATCTGGGTTCTAGTCCCCCCTCAGCCATGAAGCTCACTGGGTGACTTTGGGTCAGTCCCTGACTCTCAGCCTAACCTACCTCACAGGGTTGTTGTGAGGACAAAATGGAGAGGAGGAGGAAGATTATGTAAACTGCCTCGGGTTCCTTACAGAAAAAAATCAGGATATAAATATAATAAATAAATAATATCTTTAATGTGTATTATCTGGCTGCTGAGGGCAAAGAAAGAAAGCTAACTGCCCACTTCAATAATCAGTAGGCAATTGATATTTTGTGAAAGGAGCAGGATTTTATTTATATTTATCATTTCATAGAATGGTAGAAATGTAAAGTTAGAAGTGACCTCAAAGGCCATCTAGTCTAACCCCTGCCTATTAGTAATGCAGTGGAGCCAGGGCTCATAGGGTCAACGTGCCAGGACTTTTTGATTAGCCAGGATGATGACGTCATTTGCTACCCCCCTTCCCTATCCCCTCTGAGCTTCACTGCAATTCCCAGAGTAAATGGTGGGAAAATGGATTGTTCCGACAACAATACATTGTTGTGAACTATCCCTATTGTAATGCAAAGTATTTTGGGGTGGCTTAGTCTTGAATGGGCAATGAAGACCCATTAGCTTTACAAAAGATCTGCAGCTGACATAAGCCTGCATTTTTGGACTCTCCTTAGGGGGGAGGGGTCATGTCTATGGGGACTATCATGATGAGCACCTGCACTTCAAAATTTACCACTACATCATTGCTGCTGATGCAAGAAATCAACTACTAAGAACATAAGAAGAGCCCTGCTGGGTCAGACCAAGGGTCCATCTAGTCCAGCATTCTGTTCATACAGTGGCCGACCAGCTGCCCACAGAAAAACCCACAAGCAGGACGTGAGTGCAACAGCACCCTCCCACCCATGTTCCCCAGCAACTGGTGTACATAGGCATACTGCCTCTGATTGCTACCATGTCCCTATTAAGTTTGCATTATTACATTCATATGATTATATGTATACACTGCTTTTTCTTTACAGGAGCTCAAGACAGCATCTATGGTTCCCCACCCCCACCCCTTTTAATTCTCACAACAACCTTTTGTGGTAGGTTAGGCTAAGAGATAACAGTTGGCCCAAAGTTATGCAATGAACATCATGGCTGAGTGGGGATTTTAACCTGGGCCTCCAGAGAAATAACTTCCAGCTTTAAGAGACCTCCTAGTGGTCATTGATCACCAGGTACAACAACCTTACAACTCTTTGTTCTGTAAACTGAATGCCAAGGCTGCAATCCCACACAAATTTATCTGGGTGTAAGCCCTATTTAATTTGATGGGACATCTGAGTAGACGTATATAGGATTGCACTGAAACTCAGCTGTCAAAACTATTAAAGATCTAATTCCGTTTTTCAGACATACAATACTCATATGCTACGGTAATTGTATTCAGTCTTGAACATGAATTAGATTCAGTTTGCATATGAAGGCATGCATCATTGACTGAAATCAGAAATAGCACTTTCAGATCTGATTTTCAAGTGGTGCCCATCACAGACTAAATGACCTGAGGTCAATGAGACTGAAATAAGTGATGATGGTGAAAGGTATCCTACAGTCATCAGTCTTCAGGCTACCTCTTTGCTCTTGACTTTCTGTAGTAGGTAATAAAGTAATGTAATATCCAAAGTACTGGTGCATCTCATCTATGGTGAGATCTGCCACATGTTTTGAAACAAAGTCCAGAGCAGACAACTCTTAGGAATGCTTTTGCACAATTCAGATTTGGCACAGATCTGGTTTTACTCTAGACTGGTCAACTGTATTGGCTCCCATTCCCACTCCATTTCCAGGCCCAATTCAAAGTGCTGGCATTAATCTTTAGAGCAGGGCTCTCCAACCTTGGGTCCCCAGATGTTGCTGGCCTACAGCTCCCAGCATACCCAGCCAGCATGGCTAATGGCAAGGGATTCTGGGAGCTGTAGTCCAGCAACTTCTGGGGACCCAAGGTTGGAAAGCCCTGCTTTAGAGCATTAAACAGCCTGGGGTGAGGTTACCTGAAGGATTCTGTCGTCGTCGTCCCCCCCCCCCATATATGCCCACCCAAACCCTAAGATCATCTTCAAAGTCCCTTCTTTGGGTGCCCCCACCTAATGAGGAGCAATGTATGGCTACCATGGAAAGAGCTTTTTGTGTGGTAGCACCCTGGTTGTGGAATGCTTTCCTTGGAGAGGCTCACCTGGTGCCTATGTTGTGGTCTTTTTGACAGTAGGTGAAGACCTTTTCATTTTCTCAGGCTTTTTTTTTTTTGTTATAGTGGTTTTAAAGTTCTTTGCCCTATTTATGTTTTCTGTTCCTGATTTTATTCTGGTTTTCTTCTGATGCTGTTTTAACCTTTTTAAGATTCTATGTCTATGTTTTGTTTTTCTACTGCATGGTTTTAATTTTTGTGAACTGACTGGATCACATTTTATTGATGGGTAGTATAGAAATGTTGTAAGTAATAAGTAAGTAAGGGCACAATCCTAGGCATGCTTAGACGGAAAAAAGGCCTACAACTCCCAGGCATGCTGGCTGGGGCATGCTGGGAGTTGTAGACCTTTTTTCTGGCTAAACATGCCTAGGATTTTGCCTTAAGTAAGTAAATAAACAAGAAAGGAAAGAAAGAAAGAAAGAAAGAAAGAGGGAAGGGAACAGAAGAGAAGAAAGTGGGGTCAAGGGCTAAATCAGTCTTTCTGTGATGATGTTGGGTGCTCATGTTTTGTGTGGGTATAATTGCTAAGGAGTTGATTGCTGCCATGAGTGTTAAAGTCACTCCAGTGAGTCCAGCCTGGAGCCAGAAGAGTTTGAACTCAGATCTCTCAGAATGAAGCCTAAGTCCATTATTCTAGCTGTTTGATCATGCTGACTCTGCCAATTCGCAGGCCTGAGTATCTAGCTGTGCTGAGGATTATTACGCAGTTCTGGCACAGAAACCTGGAAATACTTGATTCATTGCATTTGTTTTTATTGCCACAGAAAAGGGAGTCAAGAAAATGGCTGGATCTTATGCTGTTTTTTTGGGTTTTGTAATGTAAACTGACTTGAGGCCTGTGGCTTATGCTGGCTCAGCTTGTCTGAGCATGGAAAGCTAAGCAGGGTCGGGCCTGGCTATTACTTGGATGGGAGACCCCTCCTCTAGTTTCCTGCATTGAGTAGGGGGTTGGACTCGATGGCCTTGTAGGCCCCTTCCAACTCTAGGATCTATGAAAATCTATGAGTCTAACGGGGGATAAAATGTTTTAAAAAGAAAACCAAAAGCTGCACAAAACTGATGTGGATATGGTGTCTTGATGGCTTAAGTGTGAAGACTAGAAAAGAATTGAACATACTTGGGTTCTCTCCTAACTTTAAAAATAATGGTGTATGAAGAAGAACATGTTGAGAAATTTGGCGCCAGAAATTCTGCACCAAGTACATTCACTTTTTCCAAGTTAACAAAAACTGGTTTGTCACTGGACTTACAATTGCAGGTCACACATCTTTAGTAGCTGTACAGTGTTACATCACCTTTAAACACCTTGAGAGATATACGGTAAGTATCATTCTGTGCACCTTGGGGGAAGGAAAATGGAAGGCATGGCACAGATTGTGCTGGGATTTGGAAAAACAACTTCTGTCCTCCTGGCCAGAAGTAGCTGACCCTCTATACTTTATCTCTAGTGCTTTTCTAGCTCCTCCTTTTAAAATTGTGTGACACAGGAGCATGAGAGAGCCATTGTTAAAGTGAAATGTGAAGAGGGAGAAATTGGTCTCAGTCATGAGTCATTATATAGCTTAAAGTCATTAGAGGATGTGGATGGAACAAAAACAGCACAATTACAAAAGAAGTAGCATCACAATAAGCAGTTGTCCTGGAGAGAAAAGTAAATGCATCTTCAAACAGTAAGCAAAACACCCAAAAGAGGAAGTTGCAATCCTTACAAAGAGGATAAGTAGCTTGAGTTTATCTGTTTTGGCAGTATGTTCTATGTCTTCAATTGTGTCTCACCTTCTACTGAGAGAGTTGAGTTGTTTGCAACAGAGCTTGGGTAGGTAATGTTAAGGCCAATATTAAGACAAAATAGACATGACAGAGGTGTATGAAATTATGTATGGTGTGGAGAAAATGGATAGGGAGATATTTTTATCCTTCTCTCATAATACTAGAACCCGGGGTCATCCCACGAAGCTGATTGGTGGGAGGACAGTTAATAAGGAAGTACTTCTTCACAGAGCACATAAATTATGGGATTCACTTCCACAAGATGTAGTGATGGCCACCAATTTGGAGGGCTTTAAAAGGGGATTGGGGAAATTCATGGAAGAGAAGGCACTAGTTCTGATGGCTACATGCTACCTCCAGTATCAGAGGCAGTATGCCTATGTACACCAGTTGTTGGGGAACATGGGTGGGAGGGTGCTGTTGCACTCACGTCCTGCTTGTGGGTTTTTCTGTGGGCAGCTGGTTGGCCACTGTATGAACAGAATGTTGGACTAGATGGGCCTTTGGTCTGATCCAGCAGGCTCTTCTTACATTCTTAAAACCATATCTGGTGGAGAAAATTTTTCTTTGCTTTCCCCCTCTAAAACAGACAATCAGTTCAGTTGTCACATGGTAATTTGCAAGAAATTGCATGGCGGGGGGGGGGGAGCCCTTGACTAATCTGGCCCTGCTAAGCTCCCCCAAATGAGAGACCAGCAAGAGTATAATAAGAATCTGTACAGGCCTAACTTCTATCAGTGAGGGAAGTTCCAGGGAACACTGACATCTGTGTTATAGGTACAAATACCTGCAACAGCAGCACCCCATCCCAGTAAGCAACAGACTTGCAGTCACCACAGGTTTGTTTGAAGAAAGCTAGCTCCCCACTAGAACAAACAGGGCCATTTCACATATGATAGTACTCAGGTGTACACTAAAATGTTTTAAAGTATATACACTTTAAAAAAATTATAATAATGCACAAATAACGTACATAAAAAGTGTGAATGCCAACCCCAACCCCCACCTCAGTGTTTGCAAACATGGCATCTTACAGATCCCTTCATCAGGAAGCCATGATTGGTTGCAGCTCCCTGTTGAGTGTACTTTTGGTGGCAGACCTATAAGAGAGCCAGTGTGCTGTAGAGTGTTGGACTGAGACTCGAGAGATCCGGGTTCTATTCCCCACTCGGCCATAAAACTCACTGGGTGACTTTGAGCTAGTTGCTGACTCTCAGTCTAACCCACCTCACAGGGTTGTTGTGAGGATAAAATGGAGAGGAGGAGGACAATGTAAGCCACCTGGGGTTCCTTGCAAGAGGAAAAAAAGGGGGGGATGTAAATGTAATAATAACACAAACAAACAAATGTCTTAAATGGATGAAGGCTTTCAAGAGGATAAAATGGAGAGGAGGCCAATGTCTGCCACCTTGGGTTTCTTGCAAGAGGGGAAAAGGCAGGATATAAATTTAACAATCAAAAACTAAAATTAAATAGTATACGGCTGTTGGTAAGAAACTGGGTAGCTTTCTTGTCTCTGGCAACACCCCGCCGCCCCAGAAGCCAATTCAATGACGCTTCTCTCACCCTCTCCTCAGTCCTGGTTGAAAAGGCTTAAGCCTTAGGGTGGAAAATAGACTTTGTCAGCTCCCCTCCCCCCCTTCACCCACGTCGACCCAGAGGCTTCAACTCTGCCCTCCAAGAGCGGTGGCAGAGAGGCTCTGCGTCTGCGAGGCAGCAGAGTTTTGCTGGCTGGATGAGAGCGCCGTAGCTCTGGGCGGGCCCGTTGGGCGGTGCGCTGTGCTCCTGAGGCAGATTGAGGCGCACGAGAAGCGGGGAGGAAGGCGCGCTTGGCGGCAAGGAAGGAGGAGAGGAAGGGCGCGGGAACCAGTGAGGCGGCCGCGGCTGCTGCTGAAGCGCCCGTTCCCCGCAGCCCCTCTCGCTTGGAGCTGTCCGCCGCCGCTGGTGCTGAACCCTCTGCCGCTGACCCAAAGCCTGTCCCCGGGGACCAGACAGAGGGAAGGCGGCCAGGGTGGGACGCCACTTTCACTGGCAACCGGCACCGGCTAGGCGGCGGCGACTTTCCAGAGAAGCGGACTGAAGCGACCTCGCCGGAGAGGACTCGGGGAGCTGCCTCCGACATGGGACCAGCGCACAGGCGGGGACTGTGAGCGCGGCACCGGAGATGGATCCGGCGGGACGCGCTGCCTTCGGACGGCACTGAAGGCTGCCCTTGGATTATTATTCGCGGCTTCTTCCCTCTCTGCTGGTTTTATTCCTTCTTCTTCTCCGCCGCCCTCCACAGTTCCTTCCGAGGGGCCATGGTCGCGCTGCCCCCGCGATCTGCGCACACCAAACGAGAGCAGGTAGGAAATTTGCCGACAACTCCCTGCAAAGTAACGGCGATTGTCTGCGAGCGTCAACCGAGCGCGGCTTTCCCACTTACAGGCGCAAGGCACTAGGTTGAGGGTCTCTCGGCTGTATTGTAGACAAATAACACCAGGGCGGGAAGCTGCGAGCATCAAAGGTGCGTCACCGTCTGTGCTCTTTGGGTCTGTTCACAAAGTGAAAAGAAAAAATAGTTATCACATGATAACCACCGTTAGACGAAGTTAGGAAACACCCCTGAAACTTGCTTTCAGTGCCAGGGCTCAGATTTGAAGCATCTGAAATAATGAAAAAGAAGGTAGTGCCTTTGAGCATATGCAAAGTGCCTTTGTCTCATCACTGAATCAATACAACCGGTGCCCAGCCCACACTTGTAGGAATTGTGTAGAAGGGCTTCCATGGCAGGACTCTCAGGTGGATTGGACCTCAGTCCTTTTCAAATTTTATTTTGGAAAGTAAACATTGGTTGGCAAGCCTCTCAAACTACACAGAACCCTTCTCCAGGCAGCGAGAACACCTAAGCCCATTCCTTTGGTGTGTCCAGAAATGTGCCCAGAGCAAGCCAATTGCTTGACATTTTGATCCCCATAAAGACCTTAACAGGATAGCAAAAGCCTAGAGCTGCTTTTCCTTTTAGCTGGTCTTACTGTTAGTCTCTCTCTGTAATCTTAATGTAGCAGGCTCTGGGGCTGTCATGTAGAGGCAGAGCCCAGATCTTCCTCCTCAGCCTCCTCCGTTGCTGCCCCCTCCTTTCCCTCCATGCTTAGTCTGGAATGTGGCATGCTTCTAGCCTTCACCCTGCAGCCAACAACAACTAGTTCTGGTGAATATTTCAGGCTACAGATCCCCTTAGTAATTGTGCATGTGCTGTTGAATGGGATTCTTTTCCAAAGTTGCTTCTCTCATGCTGCGTCTTGATGCCACCGTTTCCCTTTTGTCGTCTGAAGATACACTGAGAAGTTACACTGTTCTGTGCATTGACATCCGAGAACCAGTGGTGCAGTGGTAAATTTTGTAGTGCAGGCGCTCATCATGGCATGAGCCCTACCTGTGAGAAACCGTCAATAATTTCTCCTCAGAGGGACCCTTTTTTAAAAAAAAAAAAAATTTGGTAAACAAAATGGTGTCTGGAACTGCTATGGAGTGCCAAAAAGGTCAAAATTAGCTTGTTTACAAGCTAATTTTGACCCTTTGGGGGCTCCATTATTTTATTAATTTTATTTCCCTTCCTGTTTTTGGCACCCACAGGAGGTAGGCTGAGGCCCATGGGGGTAGGAGGCAAAAATGGCCTCTGGACTTCCCAAGGTTGTCCACCCCAATCTAGCTTCTGATCATCCAGTGCTGGGTGGGAGGAGCAGCAGAGGCAATCTTCTCTGCCCTGTCTTCCTGCCCTGCAAATTTTGCTAGATGGGCTTTTTAGCCCGTTTAGCAATGGCGCTTCAGAGGGGGAGGAAGCAGGCTGGCAGAGACTCAGGATAACTTGTATCCTGGCCTCTCTGGTCTCCTCCCCTCCCACCAAAATGCCCCTTTCCCCTCTCTGAGGTCAAGTTTCCAACCTCTGAGGGCAGCTGGCATGATTCTTTCCACACTGGCTGCGAGGGGTGGGGTGGGGGTCAGATGTCTGATTCCCCTTCTGAGGTCAGAGCACTGTCTCTGACCTTGAAGAGAGGAATCCCCAGTATCCTATGGCCCCTCAGGCAACGTCTAGGGGCCATAGGATTGCACCCCTAGATGATGTTTCTAGTAGAATATTATTGAGAACATAAATCTTGGACCAAAAGGATGCAATATGAAGGCAAGCCCACATCATATCAACTGGGGAGCCCTCCTGCTTTCTGTGCTGTCTACAGAATGGGTTAATAGGGATTTTTTTTTCCTGATAAAACCTGAGGAGTGTCCAGTAGACTCTAAATACTATTTTTTAATTCATCAGTCTTAGCCTCAAATCAAAAGTTGCTGAACAGATATCAGCCAAAACCCAAAACACCAGTCCAGTCATGTTTTTGGACACTCCAGCTGTCTATTCCAGTCTGCCCAGACCACCGGTTTTTCATAGATTTCATATATAGAGTTGGAAGAAGCCTACAAGGCTATCGAGTCCAACCCCCTGCTCAATGCAGGAAACTAGAGGAGGGGTCTCCCATCCAAGTAATAACCAGGCCTGACCCTGCTTAGCTTTCCATGCTCAGACAAGCTGAGCCAGCATAAGCCACAGGCCTGTATGGCTTGATATAGCAGAGCACTACAAAAGAATGGTAGACTTGCAAAACTTGGATGCTGATCCAAGGTCATTTAGAGAGCAATCCTATGGTCCTTGGGTGAATGTCCCCGGTACCATAGGACAGCTCGAAAAACCCCTCCGAGGCCAGAGATCTGACCCTTCCCCCCAACCCCCTCACAGTTGGCCCAGAAAAAACCACACCAGCTGCCCTCTGAGGTTGGAAAATCATTGGTCAATACCAGCACTTTTGAATTGTGCCTAGAAATGAACTGAAGCCACTGCAGTTGTTTAAGAACTGGTGAGATGCGCTTCCAACAGCTGGTCTCAGCAATCAAGCAGCATCCAGATGGTATCAGGCATTACAGTGAGTAGTCTAATCTGAAGTTAATAGAACATGGTTATTGTGAAGAAAGAAGTGTCAGTTTCCTGCACCACACCCACACCCACACCCACACCTCCACACGTGTAAACAAGATAATCCCAGCTGGGGGCTGAGAAATGCAAAATGTACATAGTTCCTCTGATGGCTCCTGCCGCCTCTGAGTCTCCCAGGTCTTTAATGACCAGTGCCACAAGTATTTGCATGCAAATGCGGCCCAAGCACTATATTCAAGAGCAAGGAACCACCCTTCTTCTTCCTAGCCCAGATAAAGTTCATCCTGATCGGCCAAAGACAGCTGGGCTACTGAAAGGAGGGGTGGGGGGAAGAATCCATACTGCTGCTGTGGCTTCTGGTTTGGGTTGTTGTCTGCACGCTTTTGCGGGAGTAGGGCTTTTTTGCTGAGGCAAGCCCTGAAGAGGACCAACCCCCAGACACAGGGAGTAAGTAAGGGACTAGTTTTGTTGTTTTGTACTGTGTATACCAAAGTGTCTCCCCACCTTTCTCCCTCTTCCCTCATTCCCCACCTTTTATTGTAATCTGTTTGCCTTAAATAAACTTTCCTGGTTTTACCCCACACGGTGTGTGTGGTTCCTCTGTGGTTCAGTGCTGAATCCAGTGTATGGACAAGGGCAAGGCCCTGAGAAAATCAGTGACAAGACGGCAGAGCTAAGGCTGGCAGTTTTGTACCTTTGATCTCTGGTCTTGAGTAAAAGACTGGTTGGCAGTCCTTCAGTTATCCATGGCTAAACTCTCCCTGGCCAGGAGGGGTCACAGCTGGTGAAACAGCCATGGCTAGTAAAAGGTACTCCATGCCACAGAGGCCATGTAGACCACTAGCGAAAATGCTGGATCAATTACACCACCACCACCCACAACTGCAAACCTAATCCTTCAAGGGGAGTCCAAGCCCATCCAGAATTGGTTGAATGCCATGATCAACGGCAGAAAAATCACCTACCAGCAGCACCTCCAACTTGTCTGGGCTGAGCTTCAGTTTATTGACTCTCATCCAGTCCATTGCTGATAAGAACATAAGAAGAGCCCTGCTGCATCAGACCAAGGGTCCATCTAGTCCAGCATTCTGTTCACACAGTGGCCAACCAGCTGCCCATGGGAAACCCACAAATAGGACTTGAGAGCAATAGTACCCTCCTGCCCATGTTCCCCAGCAACTGGTGTACATAGGCATACTGCCTCTGATATGGGAGGTAGCATATAGCCTACATGACTAGTAGCCATCGATGGCCTTATCATCCCAGGCACCCGAATATCCTGAATCAGATGTAAAAGGACAAATTTAGCAGGGCATCTTCTGCATATTGATGACAACTCACTTCAGATCATCAGATGACTTCACTCAGTGGTTTCATCATGTGTGTTAAAAAGTTTGGGAGACAAGATGGAACCCTACATCATTCCACAGTACAAACATCATGGAACAGAGCAGTAGACTCCCACCTCCACCTTCGGAAAATCGTAATCCAGGTAGGAATGCAGGCACCGCAATGCAGTCTTCTGCTTGTGTGGTTGGTTGTTGCATGGTCTACCAACAGGCAGGTACAACTGCCATAATTCTGGAGATGGCTGTGGCACTTGGGTCCCAAGTATTACATTTTAACATTTTTATTGGATTTTTGTGAGTTAAATCCAATTACACTAGATTCTGTACAGCAGCCTTCCCCAATCTGGTGCCCCACAGGTGTGCTGAACTACATGGCCATGCTGGCTAAGGATTGTGGGAGTTGTAGTTCAACACATTCGGAGGGTGCTGGGCTGAGGAAGGCTGCTGTACAATAACCCTTAAACTCTTCCAAATCCCTCTCATCACCTTTTGTTCTGGTTCTGTTTTGCCTTGGCTCATAGTTTATGCTTGTGACCATTTGAGCCATTTTAATTTTAAACAATTTTTCACCACATTGCCCACTGGTGGCAATGGAGGCTTTTTTGTTGTTTGGGCTACATTTGCCTACATGCAATGGGGGAGCGCCGATTTTTTTTTTGTGGGGGCATCACAGGATTGGGGAGGAGAGGGTTAGCCCTTCACTCCCCAGCAATGACCCCCACACACACCAGCCTTTACAAATCCTCCATTGCCACTAATGGGAGCTTTTTAAAAGCCTCACTTGCAGTGTGGGAGTAAGGAGGGGAAACTCCTTATATCTGATCTCTAATTAGATATAAGGGCAGGGGTTGGATGGGGACCTCCTGTGGGCTGGAGGTTCCCCATCCTTGTCATAGGCCAGCCTTCCCTAACCTGGTTTCCTCCAGATGTTTTCAGCTACAACTCCCAACATTCTTGACTATTGGCCATTCTGGCTGGGGCTTCTGGGGGTTGATGTCCAAAACATCCGGAAGGTACCCGGTTGGGAAAGGATGCCATAGAGGCAGATAGTCATGTGAAAGCCAAAACTTCTGTCCGTCACATGCTGAGCTAAACATGGACCAGCTTTTAGCACACCATTGCAGCCATCTTGCGAAGGCAGTTACATGAGTTCAGTAGGTGGCAGGTAGCAAATGGGGCATCTGGACACAGCGCAGGAAGGTGGCAGAAATAATCCACAGCAGATTTAAGTTTGCATTTGGAAGGTCTCATTTTTATTTGGATCATATCTGGCATACCCTGGATGAAAAGGTCAAGAGTCCAGCAATGAAAAGGTGATGCTGTAACAAGGATGATTAAATGGAGATCAAATGGCAAGGTATCAAGGACTTACCGTCAAGATTTAACAGCCCAGGACTGAGCCTGGAGCCAACAGACTGTTGATGAGGATTGGGCTGCTGTTGTTGACATTCAGTCTCTAGTCTAGAGCAATTCTCATCACCCTATGCAGAATGCATTTGTTTCAGGCCTCAAACACCTTTTGTTCTGTATTGTTCATTTATTTACTTTTGTAGTTATCCTTTATATAATCTGAGAGCCAGTGTGGCTTAGTGGTTAGAGTGTTGGACTGGGACCCAGGAGATCCGGGTTCTGGTCCCCACTCAGCCGTGAAGCTCACTGGGTGACTTTGGGCCTAGTGGTTAGAGTGTTGGACTGGGACTCAGGAGATCTGGGTTCTGGTCCCCACTCAGCCGTGAAGCTCACTGGGTGACTTTGGGCCAGTCACGGACTCTCAGCCTAACCTATCTCGGGAGAGGAGGAGCAATAAGGCCGGGCCAACAAGTTCAAAATGCCATTAGTAGTTTGTCGCCCCCTCTACATGTATGGAGAGCACCCATAACTGCAGGGGTGCAGAACCTCCAGCCTGTAGATCAGTGTTCTCCAACCTTGAGTCCCCAGATGTTTTTGGCCTACAACTCCCAGCATGCCCCAGTCAGCTCTGGCCAGCTCAGCTTTGCCCATCCACCTCCTCCCTAATGGGGGAGGCAGGTGGGGCAGGTGAAGCTGGGGCAGAGCCAGCTGAATCCAATGGTGGTGAAGGGGACTTGGCTGGCTCTGCTCCAGCTTTGCTGCATGTGGGGCTCTCTTAACTAGGAAAGCCCGCATGCAGTGAAACTGCATACCTGGCCCAAGCGCCGGGCGAGAATGATGTCAGATGGGCATAGCAACCCCTACCCCCCTCAGGGGGCGTGGCCATGCCCACCTGACATTATATGACCTACAAAGGGCTGAGTGGGAAATGAGCAGCTCCCCCACTCAATTCTGGTTCTTCACTCCTACTTTACAGAGTAGTATGACCGAGTGTATTATGGAATTGAGGCCATGTAGAAATAGTGACAATTACGAAACCTAAAAGGAGTTCCTCACACACATACATACATACACACACACACACACACGTATAAAAGGCAGTGATGCCAAGTGATTTCCTAACAGGAACTTTTGGCAAAGGCTTCCTCCTCCTCATACAATTGACAAGTCACAGAAAATAGAACTGCTTTGTGCCATTTATCCACACAAGTTAGAGGATGATATGCTGGGTGCTCCAGATGAGGCTTTTGTGGCACCATCATCAGCCGGCTTCACTCAGTTCATGGAATCTGAGCAGGGGAGGTCCAGACGACATCCTTCTCAACTCCTAACCCTCCCATGTTTTCCTACCACTTCTTCCATCTAAACAGGCCTGTGGACTTACGCTGGCTCAGCTTGTCTGAGCGTGGAAAGCTAAGCAGGGTCAGGCCTGGTTATTACTTGGATGGGAGACCCCTCCTCTAGTTTCCTGCACTGAGCAGGGGGTTGGACTAGATAGCCTTGTAGGCTCCTTAGGACAACAAAAGGCTAACATGTATCCGGTGCTTCTTAAGCAGCCACTTTGCACAGCCATCTGGATGTATGGTGCCATCGGTGGCCACTCTGAGCAGAGAGAGGAGGGCACCCACGGAGACCCTGTTAAGAGAGGGGCACTGTATGGGAAGCTACTGCTGGCCATGCTGAGCAGGGGTGGCCTCAATCATGTGGATGTATGGTGGTTATTTGAAAACACTGTGAACACTGGCTCCTTGCTCATGGCGAGATGATCATGAGCAGGCAACACACCATGCTTAGGCTTTTGCGTTAGCATGTAATTGTGCAGTAGCATGGCCCAGTTGTATATGTTCTAGACTAGAGCATACAACTGCTGCCCCCTCCTTATGGAAGACAAAACACACAAATATATAGACACAGACGTTAGATGTTACAGATTAAAGGGCACAATCCTATTGAAGTCCTACAACTTCCAGCATTGCCCAGGCAGCATGGCTGGCTGGGGAATGCTGGGAGTTGTAACTTTTTCTATCTTAACACGCACAGGATTGCACCCTAAAATGAGTAGGCTTTATTCAGAAGACTTCATGTGAAGTTCAAAATGAAGTAAAGATCAGCAGATATATCACAATACCACACAAATCAAGTTGGGAGGTGGGTGTTGGGAGGTGACGTAAATTCAACCTGTTTTGTGCCAGCTGTAGTGGTTGCAAATTTCCTTACAGGCCTAAGTCAAGATGGCTTTTAAAGAAAATGTTTTGAAGCTTTGCATCATGTCCTGGGACCTTCATATTTTAATGACTGTCTCTCTACATATGAGACTACTGCTTACCAGCTGAGATGGTCAGCAGGCCTTGCTGTTGGTGCCATCTTTGTGGCAAGTTTGGGCAATGATGACCAGTAACCATATGGGCATTTTTTTGTTTTTTGTTTACAGAAATTGCCCCATATTTATGGAATCTTCTTCCTGAAGAGGTATGGAAAGATACTTCGGATGGTTTTTTTGAGTGATTTTTTGGGAAAGGTGTAAGTTGCGCATCTTCCATCAGTCTTTTGGTTGGTCATATTGTTTTATATATTATTTTCATATCTCCATTCGAGAGTGGTGTCTGTATGTCAACCACTCAAATACTGAAGGTGTTGTTATGTCTTCAATCCATTGCATTATAGGAGGTGAACTTTTATCTTTCCATTGTTGTAGTATCAGTCTTTTACCTGTCAAAAGGGCACGGAAAATCCATTTACTTTGACCAAGCTTTAAGTTCCAAGAAACGGGTAGATAATTTAAAAGAACATGTACATCAGAAAATATCAAAGAGTGTTCTAATACAAAATTAATCGTGTGACAGGTGGATACATTGAACAAAGATCCTTATATGACATAGCATATCACTACATTTAGGGATTTCCACAACCATCATAGTGATGAATTGGCCTTCACAGGTCAGTCCTATGCATGTTTGCTTGGAAGGAAGGTGCACTGAATTCACTGGAACATCCCCATATAAATGTGCATAAGTGTGCAGAAGGATTAAAACCAATGGTCTAGCTTGCAGATAGTGACAATCCAGAATATGGGTTGAGACAGTATGAGTTGTCATTGAATTGTGAGTTGAATCATGGGTTGTCATTACATGCGCACCCTGCAGTATGGTTTAACTATGGGTTCCTAACCATGAACAAACTGAAGGTGTGTATGCAACCCACCCTGAAGGCCCGCCGGCCTCGTGGAAAAGCAGAGCGCTTTACTTGTGTGAGATGGAAGATTTAAAATCCTATTCCTGTGTGCAGCTGCCCATAAATCTACACACAGAAGTCCAGACCTGTCTCTCCCACTCCACGCAGCATTCCAAGCGTATCGGATATCAGCCAGTTCAGCCTCCTCCTGCAGATCCCAGTAATAAGGAAATAAATCCGTAGACTTCACAGGTTATTTGCTCTACCTGTTTATTACTATAGCAAGTATATCCTACAGAGTTTACATCACCTACATTACTGTTCATGTGCAGAGAACAATGCATAGCAAGCATTAATCCAGTGGAGCTAGTTGTTTACTCCACCTCAGCTTAAGACGTTACATGATTGCATTTAATCCAGCAAGCACTAGTCAGAGCAACAGAGAGAAGAAGAATAAAGCAATTCCATCTCTCTCCAAAAATGGCTACAGAACAGAAAGCTAACAAATCAGTACGTCACCAGAAAGTACAAACCATGTGACCAGCTCGTATTTCTTTCACACCTACTTTTCCCATGAGAAAGGGCCAGGAAGTAGAAGACAAAACATGACTTGTTTTTCAGCCATTCTGTACTTTTTCAAATGTCAACAATGCAGCACAGCTGGTGTTTGTGTTACATGCCACAACACAAACGAGGAAGAGAACCTAAGAACATAAGAAGAGCCATGCTGGATCAGACCAAGGGTCCATCTAGTTCAGCATTCTGTTCTCACAGTGGCCAACCAGCTGCCCATGGGATCCCACAAGCAGGACATGACTGCAACAGCATCTTCCCTCCCAAGTTCCCCAGCAACTAGTTTACATAGGCATACAGCCTATGGTTTGTTGTTGGGTTGTAAACTCTGGGTTGTTTGTAGTTAACAACCCAGAGCTAAACCATAGTGCAGGGTTTGCACACAATGACAACCCATGATTCAACAATGCACAATTCAATAACAACCCATACTCAACCCGTACTTCCAGTTGTCATTACATGCAAACCAGGTCAAGTGAGATATTTGCTATTGATTTCAATGGGATGTGGATAGCACTCATGCAGTGCAATCCTAGGCATGTTTACATGGAAGTAAATACTACTTACAGTATTTCAGCAGGGCTTATCCCCCAAGTATACATGCAATAGGATGGCATCCTTAAATTTTCTTCCCTTTCGGATGCAATTCTGGCCATGTTTGAGTTTATTGGTGAATGGCTTTTGATTTGAATGAAAACAGTATTGCACCCCCACATCATTTATCCATACCTATTCAGTGGGGAGGGTGAGGCTTAAAATATCTTTCTGCAAAGAAATGCTTTAAGGCACAATCCTATCCATGTTTAGACATTAAAACATCCCATAGTTCCTAGCCATGCCCCAGTTGGAGGCTTTCTCTCTCTCTCTCTCCCTCAACATGATAGGATTGTGCCCTTATGGCTGGGCGGGAGTGGGGCGGGGTGTGGGGGAGGCCTTCTACCTGCTGTTCATGTTCCTATATAACAATTGTGGATTACTATGTCTTTCCCCCACTTTATGTAAAAATGTATAATACAGCAATACAACTTCTTTTTTTTAAAAAAAGTATCTCTGTTTTTCTTAATAACCAACTTTGTCAACTGAGTATCCACTGAGTTGTTGGATTTTAGATGAAGGGGGAAAAATATCATCCATTATATTGTTTATGACCCAGTTACAACAAGGTTTGCTATGTTAACAAATTACTATTTAGGATAAGTTGTATTGGGTCAGCACTGTATCATGAACTATTCGATTATGCCATTATTGCTGCAAGATGTTTTTTCTGGCATTGTGTGCAAGCACAGACACACAAGCACAGATAGTTCGCTTCAGGGTTCCAGTACATTTCTCTGTCCATGTAAGATTATATCCAGTCATGCAATCTTTTTCTGCTTGTGCTGTTTTAAATGTTCTCAGTCAAGGGTGTGGAAGCCGTGGTCTATCAGATGTTGTTGGATCCCAACTCCCATCAGCCCTAACCAGCATGGTCAGCGGTCAGCAATGATGGACATTGGAACCTTAACCACATCTGCAGGGCTATGGGTCATGCCCCCCCCCCCATGCAATAGGAATATTGCATGACTGAGGCGGCAATATGAAATACACTTACCTGGAAGTATGTATTTCTGAGAAGACCTGTAAAGGACAGAGCCATAAGTACCTTTGAACTTAATTGGATTGGCTTCTAAGAAAACATGCTTAGGATCTCTCTGCAGAGATTTCACAACCTTCTCATGGACTTTCCTCTTTCCGTACCTTTCCTTTCTTTTTCTTTTTCAAGATGTTCTCTTTAACTTAGGTTTCTTCTTGATGAGGCTGGGTTTGCAATAAATTTGTTCTGTTTTTCAGGTGCCATTTGGTGGCTGATATGTAAAGCAAAATGGCTAAAGTTGACACCTATCACTCTTGCCCTGCTGTCCATAGGCTGTCTGTGAAGACTATCAACGATGACCCTGATAGACTTGAAAATGGATTTACCAGGTAACGGCTTCAAAACAACTATGAAAGAAATGTTTGGTATCTCTCAATACCACAAAAAGAAAAGAAAAAGAAAACAAAATAAAATAAAATCTAACCCCCAAAAGCTATAGGGATATAACTTCCAGTCCAAGCAAAATTAAACATGTCCTATTACAGTACAGTCCTATACATGTCTACTCAAAAGTAAGCCCCAGTGAGTTCAAGTAAGTGTGTATAGGATTGCAGCTTAAATCTTTCCCATTGCAGTTAATAGGACTTACACCCCTTGGCTGGGCTGTCCTCATTTTCTTTGACAACTTCTTATCATTTTTGCTTAGAAAGGGCAGATATTTTGTTTTTATAGCATTATAAAAGTTCCTGTTTGTAGCCACATTACATTTGTCCCCTAGGCAGATTCTCCTTTCCCTCTAGTGAAATCTTCATAGCCTCTGCTTAAGGCTTCTGCAAATAATCATTTCATTCAAACTGAGTGCACCCCCAGAGCAGCCAGGGCAGCACAGAGAACTTGTCCTTAAAGGTTAACATCCCACTGATCAGTGAGCAAGGAGGAGCAGGAGAGGGGGACAGAATCCAGCCCCTGCTCAGTGCTCCTCCAAATGGAAAGTCAGTAGCCAGGATCTCCATATGTGCAATGCTGGCTACTGCGACAGAGAAGAGAAATGCACAAACAGCATCTGATTCTGTTATCCTCAGATTGGGAATAACAGGAGGCATTCCTCCAGGGGGCAAGGAAGGAGGCTCTATGGGCTGGGATTCAGAAACTCTGTGGGCTGGAGGTTCTGCCGCCTCCCTGAGCTATGTGTTCATGTGCAGAGGTTTGCTTTCACATGGGGAGTGACCCTTGCTGGATCAGGGAACTAGTATATTTGAAGCATTGTTGTCAGAAGATCCCGTATCCTGTCATCCTATAAGTACCAGGTGTTTGTTATATATAAAGAACTGCTTCTTATAGTTTTTGGTGTTTGGAGTGCATGAGTTAATCTGTACATGCCATTATTTATTTATTTATTTATTTATTACATTTATACCCTGCCTTTTTTCTTGCAAAGAACCCAAGGCGGCTTACATAATCCTCCTCCTTCTCTCCATTTTATCCTCACAACAACCCTGTGAGGTAGGTTAGGCTGAGAGTCAGTGACTGGCCCAAAGTCACCCAGTGAGTTTCATGGCTGAGCGGGGACTAGAACCCGGATCTCCCAAGCCCCAGTCCAACACTCTCACCACTATGCCACACTGGCTCTCATATGTCTTGTAAATGGAAGATCTTGATCCTAGAATTTCCTTGTTTTTATTATTGTTTTTTAAAGGGACATAATTCAATTATTCATTCAATTACACAAGGCCTCTCAGGTTGGGGAACAGGAATTTAACTTCACTGCAGATCTGTAATATTATGGATTGTATCCAACATGAGTCTACCTTATGTCCCATTCATTTCAATGGATCAGCTCTAAGGAGGACTAACATTAGATACAATCCTCAATGTTTACTGTATTTTTAAGGTATTGAAAGAATTTCACATGTATTATCTGAATAATCTTTATACCAACCCTGTAAAGCAGGCCATTTTTAAATTATCCCCATATTAACCCTATGTTATTATCATCATAGTTTATCCTTAATTGTTCAATTAATGTACAAGTGTACACTGTAGTCCATTGTTGTTATCCCCATATTGACACAAGTGGGGTGGGGTGGAGTGGGGGAAGGAGATAAAACTCATTACTTATGGCAACACTAGAATATGTTCCACCCTTGTTATCCCAGACTGCAAATCAAGTGAATATGGCAGAGATCTCAAAACAAATTCAGAGAAGATCACTCAAGGAAGTGAGCCAGGCCAGGACCTGAAGATCAAGTGAAACCAGAGCAGGGATTTCCACACACACAGCAGATGACTCAAGGAATTGAGCCAGACTTGAGGCCTTTGAAGTGAATCCATGACAGAAAACTCAATACACACGCAGAGCAGATTATCTGAGGAAGTGAATCAAAGCACAGACTTCTACTGAATTCACACTATGCAATGTAGAGTCAAAGAATTAAGCATGTAGAAAGCATGTATACCTTGACTGATGTGAATATATATTTTCTCTCTCTCTCTCTCTCTCTCTCTCTCTCTCTCTCTCTCATGCTAAGCTCATATTGATAGAATAGAGCTTCTTAATGTTATGATTAACAGAATTTTCAGGCTTTATAATATTGAATTCTGGAAAAGCCAGCTACATTAGCTATGCAGTTGCTCCTGCAGCAGTATAATATTAGGGGTGCCATTTCAGGTTTTTGTTGAGTGGATGCCAAAGAAATTTCAGTGTATGTTACTGGAGGTTGCCAAAGGCCAGAAATTGGATATATCTAGACTCAAAAGTATTGCACTTTAAGATACAGTCATGCCTTGGATTGAGAGCATAATTTGTTCTGGAAACGTGCTTGTAATCCAAAACACTCTTATATCAAAATGAAATTCCCCCCCAAAAAATTGTACAGAGATTTTTAATTTAAGCCGTACTACAGTACTTGTACTGCAAGACGTCAGTTGTATATCAAGTCAAAAAAATATTAATATATATTTAAAAAGTTGCTTGTCTTGCAAAACGCTCTCAAACCAAGTTACTTGCAATCCAAGGTATTACTGTAATTTGTTATAGCTACTTTTTATACATCAGAGACATAGGCGGCACTCCTTTGCCTCCAAGGGACTGACCAGGTTCGGATGACACACCGCAACATTTGTGGGCTCCAGGTTGCATACCCTAAAACAGACCATGGGTTATGCAAGGGTTTTTTATATTCAATTGTTGGAAGTTTATTCTCATGCATTCTTGGCTCACCATCTGTATTTCATTTACCACCTTTCTACCAAGAAAATGACACTCAAGGCAGCTTACAATCATAGATAAAAGCAACTTGTTTAAAACAATAATAAAACAAATACACTAAAAACACAACAATAATGAAATAAAAACAGCACCCAACCCAACAGACTCACTTAGACACAGAATGCCTGCTTGAATTGTAGGCTCCATCCAACTCTATGATCTATGAATAAAAATGTCTGCCAGTCGGCAGAAGGACAACAAAAAGGGAACCAACCTAGCCTTCCTCTGCAGGGAGTTCTACAGTCTGAGAGTGGCCACTGAGCAGGGCCTCTCTCGCATCATCACCACACATACCTCTTAAGGCGGCCGGTACCAAAAGGGTATCTCCCGAAGATCTGAAAAGCTGGGCAGGCTCATATGGGAGAAGGCGGTCTTTCAGGAAGCTTGGTCCCAAGCTGTATCTGTAAAATGGCAATGCTAGTGGGTCTGTCTCTCTGTGGGTTACTGTGAGAACAAAACAATGTGAAGAATAGAAAGCTCCTTGCATATTAAAAGTATTACACAAAATCATATATATATACAATATGCAGGCAACCTAGTGCCTTCCAGGGGTTGGATCCAATACTGTTGTTCTGCCAGCAGAACAGAAACCACTGGTGGAATGGAACTTCCCTGCCCTCGCCCTCCCCTCTGCAATCCCCTATGTGCAATCCCCCCACCCTCTTCTGGATGGTTCCCCAACCCTCTGGAGCAGATTCGGAGGCTGTTCCGGGGGCTGCAGTGGGGAGGAGAGGACAGGGAAGTCCCATTCCACCAACTGTTTCTGTTCCACTGGTGGAACGATAATGTTCAACGCCAGGGGTCTGCAACCCGCGGCTCCGGAGCCGCATGCGGCTCTTTCAAACCTTTGCCGCGGCTCCGCTCCAGTCTGAGACTCCGCTGGCCGCCTGGCCTGGGCGCCTGTCACTTACCGTATTTTTCGCACCATAAGACGCACTTTTCTCCCCCCAAAAAGGAGGGGGAAATGTCTGTGCGTCTTATTGAGTGAATGCTGGGGAAAAAAACCAAATATTTTTCCCCCTACCTTCCTCTGCGTGCCTCCAACCGGTCCAGTGGAAGACAGGAGGAGGGCTCCTGCAAGGAAAAAAACTTGGCAGCGGCAGTGGCAGTGGCACCCCCCCCCCCCGGAAGCAGGGACTCGAGCAGGCAGGCAGCGGAAGAGAGGAGAGCAGGACAAGGCTGCCTGCTCCGCAAAAAACTTTGCCGCTGCCTCACATATGGCCTGATTCTGTTGGCGGGGGCAGCCCGATTTCGCTCTTCTGAGCGGCGCGGAGCGTTCTCCGCGCCGCTCTAGCTGCCGCCGCCGCTGGACTCAATGCCGGAGCCGCTGAAGCCGCCGCCGCGTCACATCCAGCTGCTTCGGCGCGCTGGACCCCCACACTATGATTTTGGCAGGGGAACTTTGGCGGGGCGGGGGAACTTTGGCGCGGCGGCAGCACCCCCCCTGGGCAGCAGGGACGCGAGCGGGTGAGCGGCAGAAGAGAGGAGGGCTCCTGCACGCGCCAAAGTTCCCCCCCCCGCCAAAAACATAGCGCGGGGTCCAGCGTGTCGAGGGACCAGCGCGGCCGGCTCGCCGCGGAGAGCACAAGCAGGCGAGGAGGCAGGTAGGCCTTTGGCTATCCGGGCATGCTGGGAGTTGTAGTTGTGCAACAGCTAAAGAGCCCCAGGGTAGGGGGAAGTGCTCTGTTTCCCAATCAGGGTGCCTCCAGCTGTTGCAGCTGCCCCTTTTGCCCCACATTAAAGACAGGCCTGAGTAGCACCCTCATCATCCACCAGCAACACCCTCCCCCCAGCAGTAGCACCCCCATCATCCACCAGCAAATCCTGCTGATGGATGATGAGGGGTGCTATTACCACATGGAGGGTGTTTCTGGTGGATGATGAGGCTGCTACTGCTGGATGGTGCTGATGACGGGATGCTACTGCTTGCGGGGGGGGGATGTTGCTGGTGGCATCCCATCATCCACCAGCAACACCCCCATCATCCGTCAGCTGATAATTTCCCCTACCTATGCACCCAACATAATCCACCAGCTCTTGCTGGTGGATTATGTTGGGTGCATAGGTAGGGGAAATTATTACATTTTATATGTGGGGCACAATGTCACAATGGTTTTGCGGCTCCCAGTTTTTTTTTTTCTTTGGAAACGGGTCCAAGTGGCTCTTTTTGTCTTAAAGGTTGCAGACCCCTGGTTCAACCCAACCCAATATGTTTTGGACTGCAACTCCCATATGCCCCCCACCAGCATGGCCAATGGTCAGGGATTATGGGAGATGTAGTCCCAAACATCTGGAGGGCATCAGATTGCCTACCTCTGATATATGCAAATGCCAGTCTACTCATGTACATCTTAGTCATTCAATGGATTTCCTCCCCTTCCCTCGTGATCCCAGAGTGCATTTTAGCATCGGTTGAGTTTCTTAGCTCACCTCTTTTGGTTTTGATTCCAACTGGACAGTTGAATTCCCCTCCGCTTCTGTTCTCCGCTTTGACCATCTGGAGTGGGTCTGATGGAAAGATCAAATAAAATTCATAGACAGTGCATCTGTCAGGAAGTTCTGTCTGACGAAGGTCTCCTTGACATCACAGGATGCAGAACTCAGGCGGAAGATGATTAATGTACTGCGTTTTTTGCAACGGTCACTCCTGACAGTAAATAGCGTTGGTGATTGAGCAAGGGATGCATGTTCCTTCACAGTTGCCTAATTGGAAGGGCTAGAGGAATTGCAAATGCACCTTGAAAGGGACTAAATGTGTGTGGTTGATTTGTTTTTTTTGTTTTTTATACTATTCAATTTTGAAGGACCCACTCGCTGTGTGAGGAGGACACGTCTTCCGAATTGCAGGGAGTCATTTCCATGGAGACAGGCGGACTGTCTGAATCTCGAACAAGCTCATTCACAGGCAGTGGAGCAATGGCTAGGTAAGCCTCTTTTACAAGATACCAAGACAGAGGCCTTGCAAGAGGTTAGCAGAATCTTGTATTGGAAGGAAAGGGGTGGGATGAGGATGATGAACAATATTCTCCATGAAATCAATTCATTTTGGATTGACCGATGATAAAAGAAGTGAAATAAAGGGGAAGTTGACCTTGATCTAAACCATTATTATATGACAGTCCAGTTTTGAGGTGTGCTGCATTGGGTCATCAAGCTGAAATATGAAAGGACATTATTTTGAGTTCAAAAAGATGACGTAAAAGTGACAGAGACATCTTGATGTGGTTGGCAAAATGTCTTTCGGCTTTGTATTGGAGCTAGAAGGTCATATTTTATATTGAGCATAGCTAAACTGCCAATTCAAAGGTTTTCTAGGAGGTGGCAAACCACGATCTGGCGAGGTATCAAATCATGACAGAGTTTGCTTCATCACCACTGAAAAATGTGGCTGTGTGAAGCAGCACTAAGCTATGTTCTGTTCTCCTCAACATGTTGTGTATTGTGGGTAAGACTCTGTAATATATATGGGCTTGCAGATTTGTAAATATTGGCATGAAATAATGTATTTGGTCAAATACTGAACCAGTCACCTCTTATCATCACTGACGATTTCTTTCTACAAGAATATCTTTGGACAAAAGCAAAATGTTCACCATGCAACTTTGACAAAGAATTGCCCTGATCCTACAAGAAGCATAAGATCAGGTGAAAGAGAGAGTTTTGTTACTGTTGTTAAGGCATGAAGAACTTGGTCAGCAAAATAGCTTTGTCTCCGCATTAACGGTGGGGAGCAGAGACTGTGAAAGCTTTTTGTTGGCTTACTTTGGACTTAGTTCAGCTATGAACATACCAATGGCACAAAGCTCCTTCACACCATTACCTCATGGTGAGTCTGGGACTATCGTGCACCCGGTCACTTCACTAGCCCTGCCTCGAGCCCTGTCCCTTACTTGATATAATGTCTAGATGTGGCAAATGCACATATATCCTTATACACAAATATGTGGTCTCGATTTTTGAAATGTAAAGATGGTGCATATTGATGTATGCACACTCCCCACATCAAATGGGTGCATAAAATGGAAGGAATGAAGTGGATCAAGCAATCGGTTCACACTGAGAGCAAGTGTGGCAGAGAGCCAGTGTGGCCTAGCGGTTAGAGTGTTGGACTGACTCAGGAGATCCAGGTTCTAGTCCCCGCTTGGCCATGAAGCTCACTAGGTGACTTTGGGCCAGTCACTGACTCTCAGACTAACCTACCTCACAGGGCTGTTGTGAGGATAAAATGGAGAGGAAGAGGACCATGTAAGCTACCTTGGGTTCCTTGCAGGGGAAAAGGTGGGAAATAATAATAATAATAATAATAATAATAATAATAATAATAATAATAATAATAATCATCTCACCATGTGTTCAGTTTTGACATAGTGTGTTGAAATTAGGAATAAGCCAATGGTGAAACAATTATGATATTTTATTTATTTATTTATTATATTTATACCCCGCCTTTTTTCCTGCAAGGAACCCAAGGCGGCTCACATAATCCTCCTCCTCCTCCTCCTCTCCGTTTTATCCTCACAACAACCCTGTGAGGTAAGTTAGGCTGAGAGTCCGTGACTGGCCCAAAGTCACCCAGTGAGTTTCATGGCTGAGCGGGGACTAGAACCTGGATCTCCTGAGTCCCAGTCCAACACTCTCACAACAATATAGTTCAAGAATACATGGCCCTCCTGATGTTGTTGGACTGCAGCTCCCATCAGCCCTAGTCAGTGCAGCCAATGGTGAGGGATGATGGGAGTTACAGGCCAGCAGCATCTGGAGGGCCACAGTCGCCACACATTCCCCATTCCTGATAGCACTATTAACCTTGTCCTAGTCAGTTTGCACTGCATACCTGTCCCCCCTTTCCTTTCAGGTTGTCATGGTTCATCTTATCGCTGAGATCTTGGGCCAGGAGGCATTTGCATCATGAAGACCAAAGGCCTGATTCTTTTCTTGAGCGTATCCGAGGGCCAGAGCTCAAAGATTTTTCAAGCAGAGACAGTAATGCCCAGTTAAACTACGAAGAGACAGGCGGACTGAAAAAGTAAGAGTAACAGCTTCAGTGGGAGAATATTTGCTTTGGATGTCACGTTCAGATTCAGAAAGGAAGCATAAAATGGTTTCCAGTAGAGGCATACTTAGTGCAGTACTGAAGGGCCGGCACACTTAGGGTGCAATCCTCTGCGTGTTCTGATAGAAAAAAAGTCCTAAAACTTTGCATGCTGAGAGCTGTAGGACTTGTTTCTTTCTAAACATGCATAGGATTGTGCCTTCAGGGTCTCTCCTGATACTGTATGTCCACCTTTCCCAACCTGGTGCCCTCCAGATGTGTTTGACCACAACCTCCCCATCACCTGGCAATGCTCCCAAGATGATGCATGATCAACTTGATTCTCAAGGTGGCCTTCATCATCTATAGGGTTTCCAGCATAGGGATGGGAATCCTGACTGGCCAGGATTCCCGTTGGAAACCATATTCACCATATGATGAATATGGTGGCCACTTATGAATTGCCAAAAAAGAAGAAATGCATCATCAAAAAAAAGAGGACACGGATTTGCATAAAAAATGCATATGCTAATTTATATGTATTGCTGCACATTTAGACATCATTAGTATAATTTGAATAGAAATACAGTACATCTCAGTATAGTGTGGAAGATTGTGACCATGGGATTAACGATGGATTCAAACTTTGGGTTGTTCATCCCTGGGTTTGGACATCACGTGGGGCATCCCTGGGTTGTTTATAACAGCGGAAGTGGGTAGGAGCATGGGAACCAGGATGCATGCTCACTTGCACCTGCTGTATTTCCAGCAATAGTGACATGCAAACCAACTCCATATGTTACATTGGAAGCAGGGGATCAAAAGTGCTCATCACTTATGTTTCCACCAAGGGTGTACATCCTGTGGCCCCCTCAAGGCCTTAATTGCAGCCCCCAGAGGTCCCCTGAGCCTCCCCTGCCGCCACCACCGAATTCCCTCCTCCAGTGATCCTGATGCAGACTGTGCTTTCCTTTCTGGAAAAGCATCAACGAGGAAAAAACAACTTCTATCATCATCATTGGGGATGGGATGGAGCCACTCCCTTCCTCAGTGATCCTCATAGATCGCTCTTGACCAGCTGCTGCTAGCAGTGAAAAGGGAGATCTGTATCAGGATTGCGGGATGTGTGGGCACGTGTGTGTGTGGGGGCATGTGTGTTAGGGTGGCTATGTGTCCTCTTTTATAGTGGACAGTCCTCTATTTGAAGGGTTGCCAGAGGACTGTTTTCTATTTTGAAGGCATCCTGTATTTGAAGGGCTATCCAGTCCGAGTCCAGTTTAAAGATAAGGAACCATAAGCAGGGAGAGCTGGACCTTGAAGTGGCCCATCCACAGTGGGCACCTGGACAGCAGACTGAGCAGGCACACAGGTCACCTGGTCACAGTTTTCTACACTATCATGAGATGTACAATATTTCAATTTAAATGATGATACTTATTTCTGGATTTGCATCTACACATATAAATGAACATATGTGAATTTTATGCAAATCACTGTCCTCTTTTTTGGTGAGGCATGTCCTCTTTTTTGACAATTCATATGTGGCCACCCCAGTGTGCATGCATGCATGTGTGCGCATGCACATGCATGCAGCCTCCGACTCTCAAGCCAAGATCACATGCAGCCCTCGGGGCTGAAAAGGTTGTGCACCCCTGGTTTCTGTGAACCCCCCCCCAATCAACAAACATTCAAAGTGGGCTCTCAAATACCCAACATGCCCTCCCTTTTCCGAAAGTGACATATTTGTAGTGTTCCTGCTGTGTCTCTAATCTGCTGTGGTGTTCACCGCCACCGTCAACATTTCTGCTTACCATCCAGCAGTCTTGGCAATGCTCCTGTGAGGATGACCAGCGAGGCTTGAGAAACACTTAAGAATCACAGCCAAATGGAAGCTATAAATAGCCAGATCCTCAATTGTCAAGCATTAATACGCCTGAGAATAGGCTAAAGTGCTTCAGACACCGAGCATGGTCCCAAACGTGTATGGGCTGCACGTGAACAGGGGCAAATGGTGCCCTGGTTAGTTATGCAAAGGAGCTTAGTGTCATGGTCAAAGTTGACCTCCTTAATCTTTTCAGCATATGGGAAGTACTAACAATTCAGTCAATGATGGAGGTAAGGATATATGTGCATACAGTAGTCAAGAGTATTTTTAGTGTTGTTTTTCATATTCTGTGCCTATTCATTCATTCATTCATTCATTCATTCATTCATTCATTCCCTTTAACTCACTGTAGTCAATGGGCTCTGGCCAGATTTAATGTCAACTACTCCAACAACACCAATGAAGAGTAAGTACACCATGGACAACCTGTGTCTTGCCTAGTCCCTCCTAATCTCCCCTTCACAAACACTCTATTTCAGCTATAAATGCTTTTGCAGAAGGAAAAGCTCTTCCTTGTAAACAACAAGCTATCCCTTTCCTTCTTAGGAGGTTGCTAGTGATGCTAACTTGAAATTTCTCTGCCCCAGACTATGAACTCCTCTCCCACAACCTTCCATTTACAATTCCTTACTTTTAGTCCTGGTCCTTCTGGGTTAAGCTGGCTGATTTTGTGGAGTTTCTCCCAGATTTATTGTGCATGTTTACATTTATGGATATAATCCATACATTCTTTTAAGTCTCTCTCTCTCTCTCTCTCTCTCTCTCTCTCTCTCTCTCTCTCTCTCTCGTTTTAATATCTTGCAGAGTGCTTTCCCCAATGTTACATATTTCAGGATGTGTTTGAATCTACCTTTCCAAATGTTGCTAGTGTATTTCCATGTTAACTTAAATTATAAACTACTTCACATCTGTATGGTTTGCACTGCCAGTTCAGAGGGGAGTAAACTACAGCTGTTCTTCCTTCTCTAAGGCACAGCAAAAATATATTGACTATCCTGTACACCCCTGTCCTTGGTCTGAGTGATGGTGTATAGGTGACAGTGGTGCTGTTGGGGCAGACGTTCCAGTATCAGAGGCAGTATGTCTATGCACACTATTTGCCAGGGAACATGGGTGGGAGGGTGCTGTTGCACTCATGTCCTGCTTCTGGGCAGCTGGTTGGCCACTGTGTGAACAGAATGCTGGACTAGATGGATCCTTGGTCTGATCCAGCATGGCTCTTCTTATGTTCTTATGTAAATTCAGGGCCCCACTCAAAAGAATGAGCAGGAGGGCCCCAAACAAAACAGGGGTGACCTAACACATTTTGAAGTAAGTGGAGTAAAACTTGTTACAATCTAAAGAGCTCTCCCCCATTAGACTATTAAGTCCAGAGTCCACAATTACCTAACTGTACTACTGATAGGTGATTCTGCTTTTGAACAGGACACCCTGTCTAGAAGGACAGAACTAGATACATCCTAGTCCTGAATGTTCACATTGACTGGGTTCAGACAACACAATAACCCACACTCAAGGGTTGGATATGGGTTGAGTGTGGGTTGTCGAACCATGGGTAGTTGTCAAAATGTGGGTTATCGTGTTGTCTAAACCCAGCCACACTAGCAAGCCATGACTTGTGAACTACGAACAACCCATGAAGAGAACTCATGGCTTGGTGTTGGCTTGTGAACTGTGGGTTGCTCACCATGGTTTGTTATCTTGGCTGGGTTGAGACAACACGATAAACCACGTTTCAACAACAACCCACACTCAACCCATACTCAACCCTTGAGTGTGGGTTACCATGTTGGCTGAACACAGTCAGTGTCTCTTACCAGTAAGTAGCTCAGGGAAAAGAACAGTAAAACATGGAGTTGCCCCTGGTCAAGTGTGAACCATACAGTAGCAGGAGTTCTGTCAGTAAGCCTGTGGTAAAGTACCTGTGTTCATCATGTACCCTCAGTATCTTGAAAGATGACAATGCTCATTGTGAAGATTGCATGAAGATAATCATACGGTTGCTAAATATGCTGCATAGCCCCCTAGTTTTTCTTGCAAATACAGTAGTGTAATGGAGCCAGCACCCACACTTTTTTTATTGGCAGGGACCCTGATGTCATCTGCCACCCCCTCAGAATTCCCTGTTCCCTCTGACCTTATCAGTAATCCTCACAGCAGCTGGGGGAAAATGAATTTCCCCAACAAGAATGTATTCCCTGTTGTAATGAAAAGTCTTTTGGGGTGGCTTTGTCTTGAATGGGCAATTAAGAGGCATCAGTTTTACAGAAGATCTACTCCTGGTGGTGATAAAATTGCTAGAACTGGTTTGTTGATATGGATCAACCCAGCTGCCTGCATTTTTGGACTACACAACTGTGCAAATATGTGTAAAAAAAGGCCAAAGTCTGAAAGATCAGTTTCAGGAAGAGAATTTGGACTGAAGAAGCAGTGGGGTGGTGGTGAAAAAGAGATGAGTGTTTAACCCTTTCCCCGCCTGCCACTCCCCCATTCTAGGTTGCCTTGAAGTGTATCCCCCCCCCCACACACACACACTGCAGGGTTCCAGCTTCATGTTCCTCTCCCTATAAGCATGGAAGTTCTACAGTTATGGTGTCGTGCTTGAGCTTGCTGGAGTTTGTTTACCAGGATTGGCAGAGTGGGCCAAACCAGCATGACATAGGTCAGGATTTAGTAGGCTGGCCTCATCAATGAGGAAAACCTTAACATTTCACCAAGAAAATCACGAGTAGCAATAAATAGGTGCTAGCAAATTCATAGAGAGTGGACAACACTCTTGCAAAATCAGCCAACTGCTTTCGTGGTGTTGCTGCATTCCTGATATTTCCTGTCTATGTCATACAGACTCTTTTTTTGCGTTAAATGTGCGAGTGGTCCTTCTTGTGAACTTAGGCTGGCTTAGGCTGTGTGTTAGCTCCAGCCACTGATAAGCCAAGAACGATGCTAAGTTTATGACCCTGTGTTACACAGAAAGAAGGAAGAAAAGAAAGAGGTTATGGAGGAGAAAAAGGAGGAGGAAAAGAAAGAGGAGAAAAAAGAGGAAAAAAAGGAGGAAAAGAAAGAGGAGAAAAAAGATGACAAAAAAGATGATAAAAAGAAGGAAGAAGAGTAAGTATGAATTAGAATGATTGTATCTTTGCAACACACTTCCTGTACTATAGGGTATTGAACACAATAGATTGGATTGTTGGGGAATCAGCCCCTGCGAGCAGAGAGGCAGCACCGAACATCAGCCGCTGCGCGCCGCCTCGAACAGCTGAGAGGCGGCGCCCAGAATCAGCCCCCGCGCGCAGCTCAGCGAGCCCCCCCCCAGCCGAAACAAGTCGCCTGCACGCCTCCGGAAACAGCTGAGAGGTGGCGCTGAAAAAACGGCTGCGGGGCGGCCAGCCACGTGGCTCACGGGCAGGAAAGCCCCGACTAGGCACAAATGGTGCGGAGCAGACCACTGGGCTAGCTCAGCGAGCCCCCCCAAGCCAAAATCAAAGCAAATCGTTGCAGCAACGTGCTAGCTCAGCGAGCCCCTTCCCATCCAAAATAGAGGGAAATCGGCGCAGCTACGGGACCACGTGGCGCCGCAGCTACAAGCCCCCTCCAAGCCTAATTAAGGCGAGAGTCCCCGCCCCAAATCAACAGGGCAACCGCAGCAAAAGGGAGTCAACTGGACAGCAGCATCGCTGCAGATCCCAGTTATCGGATACAGCTGTGCAGCGCGGGGAAAGCGACAGTGGCAAAAGCCCAGCCCGCTGCCAGCCTCAAGGCACAGACAAGTCTGCCTTAAATAAACAATGCAGCCGGCTTAATGGAGGGGGAAAGAAGCTCTGCTGGCCGGGAGGGAAAAAAGCGGCCGCCAAAGCCCGTCCCGCCAGGGCCGGATTAAGAGCATTATGGGCCTGGTGCTGAGGATTTTGGTGGGCCTTTTTATGAAAATAAATAAAATGAAGACGCAATTTTATATTAAAACAAATTAAATATTTTAATTACCATTAAAGTGCCAAAACTCAAAAACTCCTGCAGCTCATCAGTAAGGGTCTCCCCAATTTCCCCCAAATTTATTTATTAAAAAAGAAAAAGCAGCCACAACAAAAAGCCAGGAAGCTTTGCTTGACCAAGAATAATTGTGTTGTTCTTGTTGCTTTGTTTCGTTTTCGTTTTTGTTTTTTTGTTAAACTAGCATTTGAACAATTGAGCTGCAAATCAGAAAGATCTTTTGCTCGAGGCTGGAGAGAGAGGTCCCTTCTAAATCTGAATATTACAGACCCTAGCAAGCCCCCATGTGCTTCAAAGAAATGTAGTAACAGTGATTGAAATGCAAAAACCTACCGAAATGCTAATTTGAGAACAACAGTTCTTGCTAGGTCTTGCCTCAAGCCTGTAATGCAGATGTGCTTAGAACACCTTTCTAATCTTGAAAAAATCATTAATTATGCTGAATGATAACGATCAGAGCTAACTCAAATCGTGCCGCGTGTCCCTATATTGTGGGCCTATTGTCTGTTATGGGCCTGGAGCGGCCGCTCCAATCGCCCCTATGTTAATCCGGCCCTGCGTCCCGCAGCAACCGAAAGTCCACTTTAAATAACAATACAGCTGCCAAAGCCCGCCTAGCAGCAACCGAAAGTCCGCTTTAAATAACAATGAAGCCGGCTTAATGGAGGGGAAGAGAAGTTGTGCTAAGGGAAAACCGCGGCGGCCAAAGCCCAGCCTGCAACAACAAAACTTAGTAACGGATTCTCCCTAATCCCCTCAATTAATTAAATTAAAGACACAATTAAGCTGATTAACATGAACAATTAATTTAAACGTAACTAGGTTTAACGTAACTATAAAGCAAACACACACACAGTACTCCCTCCCAGATTTAAACACACACACGCCCCAGGAACGATACCACGAGGAGATGAATCAGCAAGGACGATGGATGTGGGTTCAGCCGGAAAACAGCAGCAAAAGAGACCATGGGCGGGAACCCAGGTGCCTAAATAAGCCCTTACCTGTGTCCCCGCCCTAGTTGAGCCATTGGCTCAGTATCTGTGACCAACCTGGCCTGTTACCTGACTCCTCTCTCCTCCCCCACTCGCAAATCTTCTCCCTGGCCCCAGGTGAGGGGCCAGTGGAAGTCTGTTCCTGTACTATAGGGTATTGAACACAATGGATTGGATCCAGATTTATGCATGAGCAAAGTGGACTCCCCCCCTTCTCTGCAGCCCCCTGAAAATGCTACATAGAGAGTCAGGTGGCCCTGCTGAAAAGGGTTAGCAGTGGTGGTGGAGAGGAGGGGGGAACCCCAAAGATTAAGTGGAGGGACCTTCTGCGAGAAAATCCCTTCCTCTTGCAGGAGGCAGATCCTGGTTCCAACCCAATATATTTGACTAGTTACTACTTGTTAATGCTTTCAGATGAGGCTTTTATTTTGCAATCACCCTACCTCATTCACAGAATTTAACAGGAGGTCTAGACAACATGGTCTTCCATTTGTAACTCTCCTGTGTTTCCCCATTGTTTCTTCCACCTTTTTTTTCTTACCACAAAAAAAAAATATATTTAGCAGGGAAAGATGGAATAACTGCACAATGTAATTTGATTGGTAGAACTAGGAGTCCTCCGTCTGGAAGCACCCAGAGTCATCCAGCTCTTGAATGGCTGTCATCTCAAAGCCTATGATCAGTTTTCATCCTGGAATACTACAACTGTACATTCTAGAGTGCAGCAACTGCTTGGGAAACCTGCTACTAGATAGGGGAATTTAGGGCTCTCTTTCTCACTCACATAATCTTTTTTCCAAACATGGGATCACTCTGCTGGTTACACACATGCACGAACATCTCAGCCCCCATTTAGCACTGAGGTGCCTTTTACAAGCTATAGCAGCACCTCATGTGCTCCTTTTCAGTGGGCTAATTATTTCATGGTGCTCCTGTCTTGTGTAAACACAACCTATCCCAAACTGGTGCCCTCCAGATGTGTTGGACTACAACTCCCAGTATGCCCAAGCCAGCATGAGGGGCACCAGGTGGGGGAAGACTGGTGAAAACCACATAGATGGGGTTGATCATGTGAGTCTTCCCCTCCTCGTGTGAAAGACTACATCCATGTGTTTTACAGACCTTTCAAAGTTACAGAAGTGCCATGGGATGAATCCATGGAAACATAGCACCCAGAGTGCAGCTGTAATATGTAAAGAACATGAGTCAGGCATGCTTAAACCTAAACCCATGTTCTCTGATTGCTCCCTTAGAATGGTTTAAGAAGCCATAAGAAGTGATGGTTTATCCTCTGTTTCCCTGTGTCTGCTTTTCTTTCTGATTTCTTATTGCAGTGGCCATTTAGGGCAGCAAAAGGAGCTGGGAGTAGGAGTAGCAGCAGACAGTGTACTATGGGAAGTAAGATCCAGATAATCCAACTCTTTAGGCGTCTTGTGCTGACTGAACTGGCCACAGTGGCTGGAGGACTTGGCACATCATGCCACTGATGATCAGTGCTTTGCCAACCAACTTTGAATGCCAGGGATGATAGCTGAAGCGTCTAATACCAAGGCCACTTTTACTGCTAGCATGAACAGGTGGAACTCCGCTGATACCATCAGTAAACCAACTACAATCCTATGCCATACAAGCCTATGCATGTTTACTTAAATCCCACTGAGTTCAATGGGGCATACTCTGAAGTAAGTGTTCACAGGATTGCAGCCTTACAGTGCAACCCTAATTTACTCAGAGGCTCCACTTAGCTGGATGGGATTAACTCCTTTGTAAGCATGCTGAGGATGGCAGCCCTAGTCAAGGATCCTTAAGCTTGTGCCCATTGAGGAGGGTTTGTTTCCAAGCAATCTTATGAAAAGAAGAGATCAAAAGAAATAGAGTGCACTGAAAGCAAAGTGAATGTGAGTCCCAAGAAGTGTGTTGCAAAGATTACATCCCAGGTGTGTGTACTACACTACCAGTGCTAAAAATAAAAAAAGTATCAAATAATAGTGGCAGTAGTTTACGTTGTGTACTGGTAGTAAACTTGTAGTAATAGTAGTACTGTAGTACTGCAGTAGTAGTTAGTGCACTAGTAGTAAACTTGGTTAAGAACACTGGTTTCTGCCCTACCTTGCCTTTACTAGCAAGAGTGTAAAAAGCGCCTTGTGATATAGTGTTGTGTGATCTTGGTGAAAAAAAATGAAAGGAAGAAATAGAAACACCCTGTTTCCCATGTGGATCTCTATTTACTACAGCTACTATACTACTACAGTGATTTTAGGTCTGTGGTATTTAATGCTACAGCTACTCTCTTCTGCTATTTTAGGTCTGTAATATCTAATGCTGGCACTGATTTATGTAGCACTTTTTGAGGTAGGCTGGGTGTGAATTGATACTTTGATGAGGAAAGGCAACATCTGTATGGGCAACATGGATAGCAATCTATTTGATACCCTGATCAGTTCAAGCCTCAAGGTCCTGTGGAGCACTTCAGATTTAAATGCATGATTAAAGTACTTCAGTGGTCCCCGTGACTGACAATAAGGTAAACTTGCCAGTTTCAATTTAAGAATGTACATGTAGGTCAGCCTTCTCCAACATGGCACCCGCCAGAATAGTTGGACTGCAACTCCCATAATTCCCAGCCAGCGTGGCCATTGTCCATGCTTACTGGGAATTAGGTGAGTCACAGTCCAACACATCTGGAGGGTGCCATGTTGGAGAAGGTTGATATAGGTGTTGTGTTGGGCCAGACTAATACCAAGTCATCATGTGTTCCTGCAGCCGTCGCAGGCTGCTCCTGGGAGAGTGATCTCCCTGAAACATAGATTAATGGTCCTTCTTGTGTATATACACATCTGTATGTTTCTACTTTTCAGGAAGAAAAAAGAGGTCTTTGTGATGGATCCTTCAAGCAATATGTACTACAGGTGGCTGACAATCATTGCAACACCAGTATTCTATAACTGGTGCTTGTTAGTGTGTAGGTAAGGGCGAGACATTCATGGGTGATTAATTGCTGGTTTTGGTTTCAGTCTTTTCACTCTTCATCTTCCACATCTGACTGGAGGGCACCAAGTTGGGGAAGGCTGGGCTACAGCCTAAGCTGATAGAAGGTGCTCTCTGCCACCAAGGCCACCTGTGCCTCCAGTGACAATGCTGAATCCAAGAGTTCCTGCAAACTACGAACCCGATCCTTTAGGGAGAGTTCAACCCCCCTGCCCTGAACAGGTTGAACATCACTCAGCTGGGCAGACGAATCACCCACTAATAGTATCTCCATCTTGTTTGGATTGAGTGTCAGTTCATTGGCCCTCATCCAGTCCATTATAGCACCCAGGCATTAATTCAGAACACCCACTGCCTCACCTGGATTTGATGAAAAGGGGAGACAGAACTGAGTATCATCCACATATTGGTGACACCTCAGTCCACACCTCCAGCTAACCTCCCCCAGCAGTTTCCTGTAGACGTCGAACAGCATGGTGGATAAAATAGAGCCCTGTGGAACCCCATAGCATAGCAGCCAAGGCACAGAGCAATGAACTCTCAGTACCATCTTTTGGGATTGACCATCTAAGTATGAGCAGAACCACCACAACACAGTACAACCAACACCTGACCCAGATAGCCTATCCAGTAGTCTTGGCCCTCTCAGGAGCTTTCAAGTCCATTGACCATGGTATACCTCTGGATAGGCTATCTGGACTAGGGTCACATTTCCCCTGTCCTTCTCTTGACAAAGGTCATGTCATAGGGCAACTGAGGTAGTTTCCAATCCAAAACCAGGCCTGAAGCCCAACTGAAATAGATCCAGATAATCAGTTTCATTCAAAAGTGTCTGGAACTGACTGGCAACCACCCATGTGAGCACCTTGCTCAAGAAGGTGTCACATCATTACCTTGTTTTTCTCAATATATAATTTCAGTTCAAAATCTTCTATTAAATATTTTATTTATATTGGGGTAGTCATACTTAGAGTGTACCCATTGAGATCAATGGGATTTAGATTAGCCATGGCTAACTTAAGTTGCACTCACAACCTGTTCACTTTGTAAGGAAGCAGAACTAATTTTAAAAATTGTACACAGACACAGACACACACACACACACACACACACACACACACACGAGCTGTTGGGCTGGATCCAGCTGATGTCATACTTATAGTTATTGAAATCAATGAGACCTAATTTTGTCATGACTAACTTAACTCCCTTTGATTTCAATGAATCTACTCTAAGTATGACTAAATCTGGATCCAACCCATCATTTTAGAAATATGTCATTTTGCATATCACACATTCTCAAATTACTATGCAAACTGGAATGCCAGCCCTTTCCCGTCACACTAGTCCTCTTCCTTAGTGTAAGACAAAGAGTCTATTGCACTGTGTTGGAAAGATCATTATTATGACCTTTTAAATCGTAAATCTAAGGTGGATAATGAGATTTTTTCGCAAATCCTGCAAAAACAAATTAGAGAGGAACTTGCAATACTCCCCACTTTGGATGAAGTAAAAAAAGCCATTAATCAAATGAAGAATAACAAAGCTAGTGGACCAGATGGGATTCCTGCTGAAATCTTTAAAGAAGGGGGCCCTGAACTTGTACAACATCTTCATAAACTCATCGAAAAAATCTGGATAAGAGAAGAGATCCCAGAAGACTTCAGGGATGCCATAATTATCACCCTCTTTAAGAAAGGTGATAGAACAGACTGTGGAAACTATCGGGGCATTTCTCTCTTAGCTACCGCAGGTAAAATATTTGCCAGGATTCTCGCAAACCATCTTCTATCTATTTCAGAAGAGATCCTCCCTGAAACTCAATATGGTTTCCACCCCTCTAGAGGGACAGTAGACATGATTTTTACTGCACGTCAGCTCCAAGAAAAATGCCAGGAGCAAAATCAACCCCTTTATATGGCATTTATTGATCTTGCTAAGGCCTTTGATACTGTAGACCGTACAGCTCTCTGGACTATCCTTATGAAAATTGGATGCCCCAATAAATTTGTGAATATCTTGCGACTTCTCCATGACAACATGACGGCTACGGTCTTGGACAACAACGGCTCTCATGGTGCTCCATTTAAAGTAGGATCAGGTGTTAAACAGGGATGTGTTATTGCCCCAACATTATTTGCTATTTTCATTGCCATGATTTTACATCTTGTCGAGGGGAAACTTCCCGCTGGTGTGGGAATTATATATCGAACGGATGGAAAGCTTTTTAATCTCAGCAGGCTGAAAGCAAAAAGTAAGGTAATTACAACCTCCATTGTGGAACTTCAGTATGCTGATGATAATGTGGTCTCCGCACATTCAGAGGATGATCTCCAAACTATCCTAAATGCTTTTGCAGAAGCATACGGAAAACTTGGTCTCTCACTTAACATCAAAAAAACCAAAGTGCTTCATCAGCAAGTGCTTCATCAGCAAGTGCAAGCTAACCCTTTGGTGATGCCATCTATCCAGCTTGGCGGGACAATACTGGAAAATGTCGATCATTTTCTCTATCTTGGCAGCTATCTTTCTGTTACAGCTAACATCGACAGTGAAATCCAGCATCGTCTGAGCTCCGCAAGTGCTGCGTTTTCTCGAATGAAACATAGAGTGTTCGAGGATCGGGATATTTGTAAGAAGACCAAAACACTGGTTTATGAAGCCATTGTATTACCAACTTTATTGTATGTCTGCGAAACATGGACTATCTATAAACGTCACCTCCAACTCCTTGAAAGATTTCATCAACGTTGCCTCCGGAAAATCCTGCAAATTACTTGGGAAGATAGGCGAACAAATGTCAGTGTACTGGAAGAAGCAAAGACTACTAGCATTGAAAAAACGATCCTTCAACGCCAACTTCAGTGGACCGGTCATGTTGTTCGAATGCCTGACTGCCGTCTCCCAAAGCAGTTACTTTATTCCCAACTCAAGGATGGAAAGCGGAATATCGGTGGTCAATATAAGAGGTTTAAAGATGTTCTTAAGGCTACCGGTAATCTAAAAAAAAAAAAGCAATATAAACATCAAAAACTGGGAAGCTCTGGCCCATGAACGATCTAACTGGAGGTTGGCCTTTCACAAAGGTTCTATGGACTTTGAAGAAGCTCGAGTGCAAGGTGAAAGGGAGAAACGTGCTAAGTGAAAAGCACGTCAAATAAATCCTTTACAGGATCATCTTCCATCTGGTAACCTGTGTCCTCACTGTGGGAAGCTGTGTGGATCTAGAATTGGCCTCCACAGTCACTTACGGACCCATTGCTAGAGTCTACACAATTTTCTTTAGAATTTTCCTCCTTTTAAAATCTCCTTTTTGTAAATTTTTTTTTTTTTTTTAAATTATCCTGGAAGACAATCTTACTCGGTCACGAGTGATCGCCTGACTGACTGATGTGTGTATGTATGTATCATGGGCAAGTCTTTTGAGACAGTGGTTCATATTAGCCCTACAATTCTATGCATGTAGCAAACCAGTTTGATCCATACATAGATCTTTCTGAAGCAGGAACTACGTGCATTGTTTTTTCATCTCTGATTTGCAGCAATCTCTATGCTTGCTATGGCCTGTAGGCGCCATCTGGTGGGTTCAGGAAAGCAGCAATCCGCAGGCCATGAATAGTCTTTTTAATGGGCTGCAGTGAGCTTCAAACCATTCCACCCCGCCCCCAAATTAATCACTTAGTGCAGTTCAGCAGCTAAACTTGAATCTGTTCTTTGCATTCCCTACCATTCAGTACCAGGAAGACAAGCATAGGGACAATGCCAAATTCATAGTATAAATGTTGTGGCCAAAATCCAGGTAATGTTAAACACTCATAAGTCCTATTATTTTCAATGGAAAGATTAGCATGTGCTTAACTCTCCCATTGAAATCTGCCAAGGGTAGCCTTGGACCAGTTTGTTTGCCCTAATCAAATTTTCTATTCCTTTACGCTTGCTTAGAGCCTGCTTTGATGAGCTTCAAATGGAACACCTTACACTCTGGCTGATCTTGGACTATTCCTCTGATGCTGTGTACATCATGGACACAATTGTCAGATTCAGGACAGGTAAGTAATTTTCTAGCATGGAATTACACTGATGTCGAGTCAAGTTCTTAAGAATGTTGGACATACTGGATCCAAAGAGCAGAATCATAGCGGTGGATGTAATTGTTGAGATCCTGAGGTACAGCCTTCCCCCAACGTGTTGCCCTCCAGATGTTGTGGGCTCCAACTCCCATCAGCTCCAGCCAGCATGGCCAATGGTAAGAGATGATGGGAGTTTTCATCCAAAACATATGGGGGGGGGCAGCAGGTTGCAGAAGGCTGCTAGAGCACAACCTCCTAAGACAGCCTTTTATTTATTTATTATATTTTTTAATCGCCCATCTGGCCGGTCACCCGGCCAGCCTTCCTTCCTTCCTTTTATTAAAAATATTTCTAGGCCGCCTTTCAGGGCAGGAACTCTCCCAAGGTGGCTTACAGTAATACATTCCCACATAATAACCCCCCATGCAATGATAAAATAGCAAAAACTCATAAAAACAACAAATTCCAGCAATAAAACATCTGGCCCAGACAGTTCTAAAATCTACAACACAGTTGCTGCTACAAAGCGGATCAGTCCAATAACACATGATCAGGGGGAGGCCACAGAAAAACAAGCAAATCTTTCCCACTTAGAGAAGTGCTACCCAGTCCCAATGACCAGGTTTGGATGACATGCTGCAGCTCATCATGGGTTATTTAACTTATGACGAGTTGTGGCACCTGCGGGAGCCACATTGCATATGCAACTCCCACTCGACGTCTTGCAAACCTGGAGAGTGTAGGTTATGTGAGGGTTAAACAACCCTTGCATAACACTAAAACGGACCATGGATTGTTTAACAGGCCTGTGGCTCATGCTGGCTCGGCTTGTCTGAGTGTGGAAAGCTAAGCAGGGTCAGGCCTGGTTATTACTTGGATGGGAGACCCCTCCTCTAGTTTCCTGCATTGAGCAGGGGGTTGGACTCGATAGCCTTGTAGGCTCCTTCCAACTCTATCTATGAAAATCTATTAAACCCTCGCTTGCCGAGTTTGCACGACATGGTAACCCCTGAGCGGGGGTTGCATATTAAAAATGGCAGCCACACGCACCCTACATGCACCACAGCTTCTATGTGGGTTAAATAACTCACGGTGGGTTGTTGTGTCGTACAAACAAGCTCACTGTAAACAGTGGCACAGGTGACCACTGGTGATCTCTTCAAAGCACATCCATGTGGCACTGGCAAGCCATAGATGCAAAGTGCTCTCCACAGAGTTCTGAATATTTTTACTGTGCCGTTACAGGGGCTAACTATATGTTCTGCACAAATGCATGTATTAAAGCCCCAGCACTTTTTTTTCCCTTTTAAAAAGACAAGCCATTATGGCAGGGGATGGTTGAGAGTAGAGAAGCTATAGGGGAGGGGGTGCTTAACAGTCTCCCCACCCACTGTTTTTCTGTTTGAATCTCCTCCGCCAATGGCTTCCTTTCCCTAAAAGGTTTCAAATGCATATTTATGAGGGCAGACATGCACTCGAAACCCAGGGGTGTGGGATTAGGAGCAAGGAAGCAGTTGGCCAATAGGGAAAAGGTGAAGTTCTCCTCAGCTGCTTCTCCACTTTCAGTGGCTCTCTCCCAAAGCAATATGGGTTGAGTCCAGATGTAATCATACTTGGAGGAGACCCTTTGACATCAACAGAACTCAAGTTACTCATCAGTAACTTAGGTCCCATTGATTTCAATGGCTCTATTCTATCTGTTCTTTGCATTGGGGGTTACCAATGGCTGGGTTCTTAAAAAGAAACAGCACCCCACAGCTGTGCCCCAAGGTTCACAGTGTAGGCACCCAGGCAAGCTCCTTTGGGGTAGGGGACATTCCGTAGCTGGGAAACTAATGAAAACCATTCAGTAGTGTAATGTAACATAAGAGGAGCATGATGAGTAGTGCAATGTCTCTTGCCTTTGCAAATATATGACAAGCTTTCTGATATAAACATTTCTGCTTAGGAAATCTCTTGCCTTCTCCTTTTGTTTTGCTTTTTAAGGTTTCCTTGAACAAGGACTGCTAGTTCGAGATGAAAAGAAATTAAGACAAAATTATCAATCAATGAGACAGTTCAAGTTGGATCTACTCTCTCTTGTTCCAACAGACCTGGGTTATTTAAAATTTGGATTGAACTATCCTGAGCTGCGGTTTAACCGGTTGCTGAGGCTGGCCAGGCTATTTGAGTTCTTTGACCGTACAGAAACGAGAACGAACTACCCAAACATGTTTCGTATTGGGAACCTTGTCTTGTACATTCTTATCATTATTCACTGGAATGCATGTATATATTACGCCATTTCAAAGCAAATTGGATTTGGAACAGACACCTGGGTCTATCCCAACGTGTCCCATCCAGAACATGGACGTCTGTCTAGAAAGTATATTTACAGTTTGTACTGGTCAACGTTGACATTGACAACCATTGGAGAAACTCCACCTCCAGTGAAAGATGAAGAGTATCTATTTGTGGTCATTGATTTTCTAGTGGGCGTGCTTATCTTTGCTACCATTGTCGGTAATGTAGGGTCTATGATTTCTAACATGAATGCCTCTAGGGCAGAGTTCCAGGCCAAGGTTGATTCTATCAAACAGTACTTGCATTTCCGAAAGGTCACTAAAGACTTGGAAGCCAGGGTTATTAAATGGTTTGATTACCTTTGGACAAACAAGAAAACAGTAGAAGAGCAAGAAGTTCTTAAGTACCTTCCTGACAAACTGAAGGCTGAAATTGCCATAAATGTCCACTTAGACACACTACGGAAAGTGCGCATCTTCCAGGATTGTGAAGCTGGACTCCTTATTGAGCTGGTGTTGAAGCTAAGACCTACAGTCTTCAGTCCTGGAGATTATATTTGCAAGAAAGGTGACATTGGAAGAGAAATGTATATTATCAAAGAAGGGAAGTTGGCTGTGGTGGCTGATGATGGTGTGACACAGTTTGTGGTCCTAAGTGACGGCAGCTACTTTGGAGAAATCAGCATCTTAAACATCAAAGGCAGCAAATCTGGTAACAGGAGAACTGCCAACATCAGGAGTATCGGTTATTCTGATCTGTTCTGTTTGTCGAAAGATGACCTGATGGAAGCTCTCACAGAGTACCCTGATGCCAAAAAGGCACTGGAAGAAAAAGGACGGCAAATTTTGATGAAAGACAATCTCATTGACGAGGAAGCGGCAAAAGCAGGAGCAGACCCCAAAGACTTGGAGGAGAAAATGGATAAAATTGAATCAGCTCTAGACATTCTCCAGACCAGATTTGCACGGCTGCTAGCAGAATACACTGCAGCTCAAGCCAAAGTCAAGCAGAGACTTGTGAAAGTAGAGACCAAAGTGAAGAAATATGGAAGCGGTACCTTGTCAGATGCAGGGGATGAGGCTGAAAAAACAGGGGAAGAGAAGAAGAATTAGGTGTGCATTTTGATCTACAATCAGCACAGAAAATGGCACCATAAAAGATAAATATACATGCAAATATGTAAACACAGTTATTTTTATATGGACCAAAAGCAATGAGTTTCTAGAATTTTTAATTGTCTTGTAAATAGGAAATTCTTACGTTTTATGATATTTTTAGAAACAGATCTTCACTTCTCCATTTTTCTTTTTCTCATTTTTTATTGGTTACAGGTTTCTTATGAGTTATGAGCAGACCTCCTTGATAGTAGCTTATGAAGGTCAGACCACATTTGTTATCACTTTTCACCGTATATTTGATGCTGAGGGAATCTTGTGTAAATTAATAGTAAGTGGACTGATGAAACCGATGCTTACATATGATACTACTTGCACATTTTCTACCTTGAAATGATAGCAGCCGCCCAATGAATATACAGTCATGCCTTGGATTGAGAGCATAATTCGTTCCGGAAACGTGTTTGTAATCCAAAACATTCTTATATCAAAACGAAATCCCCCCAAAAAAATTTGTACAGAGATTTTTAATTTAAGCCGTACTACAGTACTTGTATTGCAAGACGTTGCTTGTATATCAAGTAAAAAAAATATTAAATAAATATTTTAAAATTTGCTTGTCTTTCAAAACGCTCTCAAACCAAGTTACTTGTAATCCAAGCTATTACTGTAATCTTCCACTTTCAGAGTAATTCATTCCACACATTTTAAAGAAACTTGATTAAAAGCGCACGCGCACACACACACACACACACACACACTTATTAGTACTTGCAGACTGTTGCACTGTGAATGAACTAACTGTATACTTACCCACCACAAATCTCAGAACTGTATATTTCTGCTTTGATATTCTCTGGTCATAGGAAAGGCCTGATGGAATACCAAGTGTTTTCTCTCAGGGTACGTACAAATATACATAATTTGAATAGTGGGACTGCTCTGGAAGTGCTATTACAGAGGTTTGCTCAGATGTACAATCTTTCCAGGATCAACTTCAATAGAAACTGGTTCTGCCGTTCACATCAGCAGCTGGCTGGGCACAGTGCTGATTGGCCAGTGTCTGTGATATTATGAACCCACTCCCTCCTTCTTTCTGAAGCATTTTTTCCACATTAAAAAACTGGTTGTTATTCTTTTTATAAACAAGGCACAGAATTATATTTTAATTGCACAAAGTGATGCTTCAAACAATTTAAAATAGGCAGACAGCTGGCCTATAAACACAGGGGAAGGGAGAAGACTGAATAAAGTATTCTTACTGGTTGCAGCCACATCTGTTGCTAGTAGTGTATGAAGGCAAGAGGAATTGGGCTTAGAGAGACACACAGAGAAAGACTCATACATACCCCTGTTTTTAGTTATGTCTGTAAGTACCCTCAAGATTACCATATGAGAGAACACTCTGTATCATGTAGAGTCAACTTTTGTGGTATTTCCTGCTTCCCCTAAGCATCTGCCAACTAGTGATATTGTGTCTTGACATTGGACTGCATCTGTCTCATTTAGGATTATGCCTTATGATCCCTGTGTATCATCATCTTGCAGTGTTTGCATACGCATATGTGCTGGGAGGTTATCCATTTTAGAATGGCACTGGTTATCTTAGCAAGAACCTTGCAGAGAAAGAAAAGAAGAATGAACGAACAGTCTTGGGGCATCCACCAATGTGTGTCTGTATTATGGGCTTGTGGTGTCTTTAAAAAATAAAAATTAATTCCCTCAATCCTCAGGGCCAATGTCAAGGGTTGGAATCATTGGGCCCCAGCTGAGGCCCCAACTGGAGCTGGAGCCTCTTGGCCCTGCTGCCCCTCCTCCATGCTGCTGCTGCTTGATCATCTGCCCTTTGCAAGCTAAGTGTGAGAGGAGCAAGGAGATGGAGCTGTAATCACTGCAGGCCTTGTCCCCACCCCCCTCTTTGGGAGGTGGTGCTGTTTGGGCCCAGAGAAAGAGGCAAGCAAATGAGCAGCAGCAACAACAGCAAATATGAGGATGTGGGACTACTTGTGGACCAAAGGCTACAGCCACCCCACCCCCCAAACCCTATAACCAGCACAGCCAGCTTTGCTTAAAGGTAGTCATTGTTGGGAGTCGTGGCCAGATCTCCTACTTTAGTTCTCCAAAACAGTTCTCTGTTTTGGAGAACTGGAGAAGCTAGCCTTCTACTTGAAGAGGTATCCTCTATCTCAGTGTTCTCCAACCTTGGGTCCCCAGATGTTTTTGGCCTACAACTCCCAGCATGCTGGGAGTTGTAGGCCAAAAACATCTGGGGACCCAAGGTTGGAGAACAGTGCTCTATCTGAAGAGGTGCCCAGTCCGAGTCTGGTTGAAAGTCAAAGAAGGAGACTTTCAAAAGTCAAAGGAGGGAGAGCAGTGGTCTTGGAAGTTGCCGATCCACAGTGAGCACCCAGGCAGCAGACTGAACAGGCCGGCACACAGGTCACCTGCTCACAGCCTTCTACATCACGGTGAGATGCACTGTATTTCTATTGAAATTATAGCGATTGTTTCTAAATTTGCACCTATACATATAAATTTGCCTGTGCAAATTGGTGCCCTCTGTTTTGGTGATACAAACAATTCCCCTTTTTTGGGCAATGTGTAAGTGGGCACCCTATTAGTAGCACTGGCCTTTTGTTCAGCTGCCCAGATCTTTCTGGCTTTTAAAGTAAATAATGGTTTTTAGTCTGTGGAGGATAAGTCCCACTGAGAGAGGACTCTCATTGATGCTTTCCATTCCTTGCTTCAGGTCCCCATCTGATAGTGGAGCATAACCCAGCTTGCAGTTTTATGAGGGTGGGGAGAATGTTCCAATTTTCCATGCTGGCTGGGGAATGCTGGGAGTTGTAAGACTTTTTTCCTGTCTAAACATGCATAGGATTGTGCCCTTACAGAACTAGAGTTCACATATATGCTGGAACCAACCCATTCAGTGCTTTATAGTTCAACATTAGCAACTTCAAATTATACCCAGTAGACAACAACATGCCAATTGCACTGGCTGTAATATCCCCCTATAACTCACCCCTGTAATGAGGTGTGTGGTTGTGTTCTATAGCAGCAGAAGCTTCAGAACAATGGCCAAGATCAACCCCACCTGAAGTGCATTGTGGTAGTTTGGCTCTGAGGTTACAAAGGCATGAAAGGCCGTCTCTGACAACAGCAGTTGCAGCCTTCCCACCAAGTGTCATGAAGGTTCCAAGAGTGTCCAAGGGCTGCAAACCTGTGTGACCAGGAGAAATTAAAACCCATCAGTCATAGGGACTGCTACCAACCCTATCCTCTCTAGGTCACGACGTCTAACAACCATCATGATCCAAAGCTTGTTCTTGTCTGGATTCAGCTCCAGTCAGTTTTCCTGTAACCTCTCCCAACATGTCCAATCACTGTAAGACAGGAGGTCCTGCATGAGATGACTATGAGAGGTAGAGCTGGGCAATATTAGCATTTCATGCCGAGACTTTATCGGAATTTGCCTACTGGCCTTTTATAGAGCCAATTCATATGTGCTGGTTCTTCATGTGGTATGGTCCTCTCATGTTCAAAATCTCTCTGCATGTGGGAAGTTTAGATATCTGGGAGAAAGCCAAGAAATGTGTGTGAACTTTTAAACAGTGCATGCCCTCTGAAGTGGTACAATAATAAGAGGGGACTATAGCCTACGTGCACATGTATGTTTTGGTCAACCCCTACACAGGGGTTGGGGCTGGATGAAACCTAGTGGGATCCTGCAGGCTACTGATGAGCACCGCATCATATCCATTATCCGGGACCTTCTACGAATGAGAACCATGCTACATTATTGTGTGTGGCTTTCTTCCCATATTGTGATATGATTTATTTGCCTAGCGAGGTGTACCTTGCTCTTAAATTTAAAACTAACTTTTGTTTTAACAAAATGGTTTATGTGCTTTTCTAGCTTTCTCTTGTTTTGGACACCAATTTGTAGAGTTCTTGCTATGTGTTTAATGTGCAATGAAAGTCAGGGGTTCCTACCATTTGTGCTTGCCTTGTCATTCTCTACTGACACTGCTATAAATTAGATCAGCCATGACAAACAAGTTCCTTTTTTAAAATTGGCTCCATCTCCACAACTAGGGAAACACCATTCCACTTATATGCTAATGCAGGGTACATTAGATTTCATAGATTTCATAGAGTTGGAAGGAGCCTACAAGGCTATCGAGTCCAACCCCCTGCTCAATGCAGGAAACTAGAGGGGTGTGTGTCTCCCATCCAAGTAACAACCAGGCCTGACCCTGCTTAGCTTTCCACGCTCAGACAAGCTGAGCCAGTGTGAGCCACAGGCCTTCTTCGTGAGCTGTTAAGTGGTTACATCTCAAGGCTTTATGAAGAGAGTTGGTATAGTGTAGTGGCAAAAGAGACTGAGGTATGAATCAGGAGGTTCCTGGTTTGAGTCTCGGCTCTGCCATGAACTCACAAACTGGCCTAGGTAAGCCTCTCTCTCTTTGACTCAGTCCCCCTCATCTGCAGTATTGAAGATAATGTTGACTTATCTTACAGAGTTGTTGTAAGGATTATCACTAGATAAGAAATGATGTGAAATGCTTTGAACCCTTGGAAGCACTCTACAGATGTTTATTATTATAACTATTATTATTATTTTGTAATCTTTGGGAAAGTTTATGGGAACATAAAATTTATTTATGTTCAGATATATCATGATTCTTTTTTAAAAACAACAAAAAATATATATCTGTATCTGTCATTTCATTTTATCTTCTGATATGTCTCTTCTGTACAGAGATTGCCAATTGAAACTAAAGTGACATAGAAAATCTGTTATATTAATGACTGTATGCGATGATCATGCATGTGCAGAACAACACAAGGCATCACTTTGATGTTTTCAATACACGCGGGAAAGTGAAAGAACCTGCTTGTGTCTTTTTTCTGAAATGAATGAGTCTTCACAGTGCTTAAAGACTGGAGCAAGTTGTTCACAGAATTGTATATTTGGTACAGGATTCAGCATCCAGAGAATCTCAGCTTTCATTTCAAGACAAACAAACAAGTTATAAAGATGGATTTGAAAAGATGTATGGTGCATATTTTGCAAGATCTCAGGTGGTTATAGAATGGGAGCTGAGAAAGCTTTCTGTTGGGCAGGGCTTCAGTGCCTTGCAGCTCTTCAAGCTTCCTCAGGAGAAGCAGATGCAATAAATTATGCAAAGTGGCTGAATTTGTATAATTTACCCAGTTTGCAGAGTTATACTTCTTTAGGCTGCAGAATTGAAATATGTTTCACACAGAGCACATGCAGCCCTGCTTATATACAGACTAACATCTGTAGGACATATCATATGACCATTAAAAAAAAAGTACAGGGCCCTTCGCCAAGTCCAATAAGAAGACACTTCTCCATTTATAATGTGGGACAGCCTTCCTCAAGCTAGTGTCCTCCAGATATGTTGGGCTACAACTCCCATCATCCCCAGCCAGCATGGGCATGCTGAGTGGGGGTGATGGGAATTGTAGCTCAAAACATCTGGACTGCACCAGGTTGGGGAAGGTTGATAAAGTGCATGGTTATTTTATTAATGCAATCATATCAGTGAATTCTGGTCATAACCTTATCACAGGAAAGTGTTTGTCTTTTACATCACAGCAACTGCTTACAACATAGTAAGCAACAAGAGAAGGGATGCAGACTGATTTAATAATGTAAGAAGCCACCAAATAAATTCAACCCATGGTGCTTCACTTTTAGCATATATTATACACTTCACATTTTTTGGAACAAAGGTTTTGGAACAAATTCCAAATTAAGACATAGACGCAAAACTGGTGTATACATCACAGCAGCCACATGGAAGGTGCGTGAAATAATGTGTGTGTGTCTGTATGAGAGAGAGAGAGAGAGAGATGATCTCATTGTGCCAATTTTGCAGCTTGTAAAAGAGTGGCTAACTGCATCTTTGTTCACATGGAGAGTTACCATCCTGGCGCCAACTACTGCTAGCAACATCCAGCAGTGAAGCTAAGACTCAGCATGTGATGTTGGGCAATTTCAAGTGTTAAACATCTCCATATGTTACAGCCACTGCATGGAAAGGTTATCATACAGAGGCGGTTTCAAATCCCTTTCACTTGGTCACTGCAACACATATGTCCAGTTCTAAGAGGTCGTCAGCAAAGAACATGGTGGAAAACCTGTCACATTAATGTGTTACAATCTCATTTTTAATGTTCTATTTAATGATCTGATATCTTTCATCCAGCTGTGCTTAAAGAATATCCTTGGACATCCCCCATCCTGGTTTCAGTGCTTCAGATCAGACTGGCATTGCTTTCAAATCCCTTGGGAGTCCTTTCTACAAATTGTATGACATCGGCAAATAAACTATCAGTGCAGAACTGAGCAACTCTAATTTCTTTGTCTCTTCAGATTCAACATATGATGAGCAGAAAACCTGACCCTTAAAATAGAAGATAGCTAAAGCATAACCCAGAGAATAGTCACGGTTGAGTCCCATGAAGCCAATGGAACCTGTGTACCCTCCTGCTCTCTCCTTCTCAAAAAGGGTTATTGCACAGCAGGAGGAGGTGTGGAAATGGGCAAGCGAGGGGGTGGGGCAACCCTCTTATGAGGAAAGATAGGATGTGTGGGGCTTTTTTTTTTTTTTTAAAGCAAGGCAAATAAGGGACATGATTAAGCAGCATCAGCTCCATGTTTTCACGTGTCATTGGGCTCCCCTTTCTGAAGGGGCTGCCCTCTCACCACTGTCTTTGCTGTACATTTACTTGCCCTGTCACCAATCCATACAAACACCCAGAGGGAGAGTGCAAGGCGAGCACAGGATGCCTCTCTGTCTTTTCACTCTGGTCGCTGCTTGCATGATCAAAGACAACAGATGAACAGGCAGTAATAACCAGGAGGAGCAGCGCCTCTGGGCTCCAGGACTCAACAGTGGGGCCCTTGCAAGGGTATGGGCCTCTGTAACAAAGGTGTATAACATTATGCTGTGCTGTGGAGGGGGAGAAGGGAGGTTTTTCTTCCTCTTTCATAACCCCAGGATCATCCCATGAAGCGGCTTGGCAGGAGCTTCAGGACAGACAAAAGGAAAGTCCTTCTTCACATAGCACAGGGTTAACACATGGAATTTGCTGCCACAAAGATGTGGGGATGGCTACGTCACTTCCACCTTCTTGAAAGTTTTAATCAACGTTGCCTCCAGAAAATCCTACGAATTACTTGGGAAGATAGGCGAACAAATGTCAGTGTACTGGAAGAAGCAAAGACTACTAGCATTGAAAAAATGATCCTTCAACGCCAACTTCAGTGGACCGGTCATGTTGTTCGAATGCCTGACTGCCGTCTCCCAAAGCAGTTACTTTATTCCCAACTCATGGATGGAAAGTGGAATATCGGTGGTCAATATAAGAGGTTTAAAGATGTTCTTAAGGCTAATCTAAAAAAATGCAATATAAACATCGAAAACTGGGAAGCTCTGGCCCATGAACGATCTAACTGGAGGTTGGCCTTTCACAAAGGTTCTATGGACTTTGAAGAAGCTCGAGTGCAAGATGAAAGGGAGAGACGTGCTAAGCGAAAAGCACTGTCAAATAAATCCTTTACAGGACCATCTTCCATCTGGTAACCTGTGTCCTCACTGTGGGAAGCTGTGTGGATCTAGAATTGGCCTCCACAGTCACTTACGGACCCATTGCTAGAGTCTACACAATTTTCTTTAGAATTTTCCTTTTAAAATCTCCTTTTTGTAAATTTCCTTTTTTTTTTTTTTTATCCTGGAAGACAATCTTACTCGGTCACGAGTGATCGCCTGACTGACTGACTACTAATGTGGATGGCTTTAAAAGGGGTTTAGACAAATTCACAGAGGAGAAGGCTACTCATCCCGATGGCTTGATGCTTACCTCCAGGATCAGAGGCAGTAGGCTTCTGAGCACCAGGTGCTGGGAAACAACAGTGGGAGGGTGCTGGTGCACTCATGCCCTGCTTGTCAGCGTCCCATAGGAACCTGGTTGTCCACTGTGGGAAACAGGATGCTGGACTAGACAGGCCTTTGGTCTGATCTGGAGGGGCACTTCTTATGTTCCTATACATAAAGCAAGGGTGGTGGGGAAGTGTTTGGGGGTCTGGATGCCCCCCTGGAGACTCCTGCAGGGTGGGTGACATCAGGGGTTGGGGCCTCACTGCAATGTCAGGGCAGGACCCAGACTCCTGACATAATCGGATCCCCAGCCGAAGCTCCACCAGCTAGTACTTTGGTCAGGAAGCCTCTCCACACTGCCTGGGCTTTCCCCAGTTAGGGAAAGATTGGGCAGAGCTTCACTCCTCCCTTGCATGGAACATAGGGGAGGAGCAAAGCTGAGTCGGTGCTTAGTCTGGAGGTTTCCCCACCCCTTACATGAAGGATTTCCCTGTGAGAAAATGCTTATAAGTCACATATCACGTGCAGAAAACAGGTTATCATTTTTGTTTTGTTCTTGCAAAATTGCCTCCGTGTGGCAGAAAGCACCACACATAGGAAGGATAAATTACTTTTGAGAACATTGTCATGCCTTTTTCTAAAGTATTTCTTTAACAGGAGTCCCTCCCCCCGCTTCATAACCATGCTCATGTGTATAGGTTGTCATATCCGCGTCTGTCCCATGAGTACACACATTAATAAATCTTTTTGACATTACAATTTTCATGAATGATAGTAAAATTTAATTTTACTAATCAATAGTAATTTAAGAGTCACATTGAGCACTGATGGTAAGTGGCAACTCACAAGAAAATGTTGCATATGGGAGCCAGGACACGGTGGCCTTTCTCCAATAAAAACAAGCTTAGATTCCCCAGCGGTGTTTTATTTGCTTGCCTTATCACCTGGTAATCATCTTTGTGGAACATCAGGGCAGAATATTTGCCCCATAGGCTGTCTTATATTAAGGCTACATGGCCCAGCTTTTCTGATTTTGTTAGAAATCCAGATAATACACACAGAAACAAACATGCAGCTATGAATTTTTTTTAAAAAGGCATTGAGTAGCCATAATTGTTGCTCATATTTGCAGTAGCAAGTAGTATACATTGGCATGATTTGTAAGCAGTACAGTAATGTGATTGTTCTTTGTGGTCCATCAAAGTGTCTTCAGGTACAATTAAACTCAGGCATCCGAATTAAACTCAGCTTCTTTAGCATACTTGCTTAATGGGAGTTGTACTCCAACAACATCTAGAGGGCCACGGGCCTAAATCTACATCAGCCGTCTCCAACCTGGTGCCCTCCAGATGTTTTCTATGATGATCCCTTGCTTTCCTGACCATTGGCCATTCTGGCTGGGAGTTGAAGATCCAAAGATCTGGAGGACATCAGGTGGGGGAAAGCTGTTCTATGTCATAGGTACCTAAAGTACCACCATATTGAGTGGGAAACAAGATTGGGGGGGGGGGGAGCACCGTGGCTACTTAAACTTGTGTGTATAGTGTTATATGCTCTGACTATGCTAACATCAACTTAGTTCAATAAAATGGTTCCAGTTCACATGGCATTTGGCTTTCCTCCTCCGACCAATTTTCTGCTTTAGAAATCTAGTGTTTATAGAAACGGTAGTATTCTTCTGCAAAATATATTTACACAGCTTAAGGCGGCCATTCATGGCAAGAACCAAACTATTCCCACCTTTGAATAGAAGGCTTTCATTTTTGCTTCCTTAACAACACAGATGAAGAACTTGATCTCACAACAAACCCAATCCTTGGTGTAGCATTTCAGGGCTTCATGAGATTGACAAACACCCCTGGAGTAAACTCAAAACCATCTTGCTCAGCAAGAGATACTGCTGAAAGCTAAATATGATCCACTGTGAAAAGGAGAAAGAACAGCCAGAGGAAAACATCTACACACTTGTTTGGCTTCACAATGGGCGAAAGAACTAAATTCAAAGATGGAGGGAAAACCCAGTTGGCTTTCTCTGGCAATGCAAAAGAAGAGATCCTGTTAAACAAGCAGCTTAGAATCCTGGAGTCCATGAAGAAACAGGCAGAAAACTGTATCACTCTTGATCAAAAGATCTTGTACAACAGATTCACCATGAAGCTGAGGAGATCAGAAGTGGCTCGTGCCAAACTGCTCGGCAATCAAGAACTCGTCAAATGGCTTTCCCGGAGCCTCTTTCCATGTTTGCATACAGTTGTGACTGATGGTAGTGAGAAAGCTGTGAGAGTTATATTACAGAATGCAGAAGCCTCCAGAGCTATTTCAGCTCCATGTCGAATCCAGACCCATCTGGCTCCAGTCTCCATTGCCAAGAATCACAGTTACAAATACTTGCAAGGTAGGGAAGCAGAGATTAGGGATCAACAGAAACCCCGCAGAGCCACAGAGCAAATAGATCGACAAACAGGGGATCAGAAGAGGTATACCTCGGGTGAAAAAAGGGTTCCAATTTCTGAAGGACAGACAGCCCCTAGTGAACCTGGCAGTGTTTTCACATACGGAAGACCCTACACTGCCTATCACCAGAAAAGTGTCAGGCTGTCCAATGTGAATTCTAGACATCAGAATCTCCTTGTGAACATCCCTTCACAGCCACAGCATCCAGCACCTCAGGCTACACAACCTAGTATGTCTTTGTCCCCTGAAGGACTTGTAGATAAAGAGCTGAAAGGCTACTTGGAGCAAAAATGTGAGAACAAAAGAAGACACAAATGGAGACCTAACTCTAGGAATCTTTTCTTGGGCTTGGACAACACACCATCAGGAATATACTCCAGCATGGACAACCACAGAACTGTAAACCATCAAGACCTTTTAAATAAGAAAGTCAAGCTCTTTATCCAGAAGGTCACAGCTTTAAAACAGGAGCAAGGCTCTCCTTTACAGGATTATTATTCTGAGCGACTGCTGGAAAAGTTAGGGAGGAAATGTCAGGTAAATAATTTCCTATGCAATACTGAACAGGAGCAGAGCAAATGGAATCCAGTCGGTCCAGAAACCAATCACCGAAGCATTACGATAAAGAAACTGGACAGAAATTTTATAGGAAATGACAATTCTTTAGAGATTCTGATATGGGAATATTATAATGAGATACTTACCAAAGAGAACCTAATAGAAAGGAACTGGCCTAACAATAACCCTTATCAACTGAGCACAAATTAAGGTTTGGACAGTTTTGTTTCTAGGGTGCTTCCAGTGGACTCCCAGCATTACCAATTAGAAGGCATAGTGCAGCTATTCTGTCCTTTTCTCCTTAACAGATTTGTGGCAAGAAAAAAAAGACAGAAGGGGTGGGAAAACGTGGATTATGAATAGTTGTCTGGACCCCCCCTCCCATAAATTCTGTGAATGAGGTGGGGTGATGGCGTGACAAAATCCCAAGTCTGGAAGCAGCCCAGACTAGAAACTGGGCTAGATGTTAACACTCCCTATAGGAACTGGTATCACTGCAGCAAGTTTCCCAACTTGTGTGTATTGTTTAGAAGAAAACACCCTGTAACTTGGGGCAATCATGTAGTGAATTTCTCCCTACCCTGGTGACTGCCAATAACATGGAACAGGGGCAGGGAAACGCACTACATGATAGTCCTGACTCAAAAGAGATGCCAACCCCACAACTGTTAATGTCTTCCCACGCTCCAAGAAACTTGATTACTGTACTTCTAGAAGCTGGTTTGCCAAACTTTAGAGATGCTTCTTAAATGTGACACTGGAATTCTTTTTACGTTAGTTATCTTGCAATATATCCCAATTGTCTTTTTAAAATGAGTTGTATGCAACTTACACACATCACATAGCCAAGGGAGCTCTGGAAGTCTGCATAACTGGGATGTTTAGAGTGAAAAGTGACATCTAATGTAGAATGCAGGTTGACCACATGCTCAAGTGTCTTTCATCTCCACTCCCCACTACAGTATTTAGCCGTCATAGTTTCAAAGAAATGCGTGTGTTGGTAGTATTTGTTAAAAACATGAGATCCTAATTCAAAGGGAAGTTCTAGGAGTTGGACATTATTCATAATACAATTAAATTAGGAATATTAAGCACCCATGTGGTTATATTTCGTACATTTGTTCCAACCCTTCTTTGGCAGTTTATCAAGGGGAGACAAATCTCAAACCCAATGTACATATTGATGTAAAAATAAATCATACTTACTGTGTATGCAGATCTGCTAATTTAGCATAATTTAATGCAATTATAGAACTTGTTTTTGTTGGGATTTGGGCCATACAAGCAACTTGAATACATATGGCTGAATATTTAATATACTAACCATCAAATCCCCTAATAGGAATCAAGGCAGTTAAGAATCAAAGTGACATGTTAATTAGAATAAAGACAACTCTTCTAAGGTGAGGTACATTGGCATAGGCCACCAGATGGAGATATTTCTTTTCCATTTGCCATTATCTGCACAGGACTATTGTGCCTTATTTCTCCTAACATGCCCGTCACCTTTCACTGCAATAGCACTTTCAGGATTCTGGGCACTCCTCCTCCTGGAGCTGTTGCCATTTGCTGTAGTCACGGTTGGGCTAACTGTAGTATTTCTGCTTCTGTTAATGCACAAGTGACAGGGAAAGCTAGACTTCCCCTTCTGGCCTTCAAGAGGAAGTGGCTATGGTCTCCAGCTCCCTCAATGATTTTAAAGAGCAGGTCGGTGAGCACTGCTTTTTTTCCCAACCTAATGGTAGCTTATGCTAGAACAATGTGCTAAAAATGGGAATGGCTCTTTCCTGGGCCTTCTCCAGTTAGAAATTTCCTTGTTATAAGTTTGCCCCTGGATAGGTCCTGCTATAGGAGTAAAATGCCCAAATCCTTTGATATGTAGGTCAAACTATTACCCTAGAAAGGGAAATTGAAAAAGCTCACCAGCTAAAAGGACTTTCTTGGTTGCTAATATAGTGTGTTTGCATGAAAAAGCAACACCCCAAGAATAAGATATGCAGTGTGGGTTGTTTGTGAAACAGCCAGTGTGCCCCACAGATGATCGGGCTCACTGTGGATTGTCTCCCCCTCGGGTATCCCAGGGGACGTGGATATCCCAGGGGACACCACAGCAGGCCTCATCTTGTCTCCTCTACCCGTGCCAATCGCAAATCCTTTTGCGGTCGCTGCAGCTTTCCCCACCCTTTTTTTGTTGATCGCTTTTCACGACCTCCAAAGTGATAGCAAGCGACAGCCCCTTCAAAGTGCTCAAGTGGCACATTGGAGCAGCTCTCACTAGTTCGCCACCCTTTAAAAAAAAATTGTACCCAAGATTTGCACAACTCTTTTCATTCTTTTTTGGTCAAATTTTCGGAGTTGCACAATCCCCACTATCTGAAATGCACAGCCTTGCCTCATCAATGCCCTGGATGGTGTCTCCTGTCAAAAAACAGGAGGCACCACCGATGGACATTGACAAAGCAAGGCTACAAACAGGTTATTTTGTTGCTTTGCTTTTGATTTGACAGCTATCAAATGGTGAGCTGTGAAATGAGAAGTGAAGCCATGAGGGGATCTTTGCTAGCAAAAGGGGGTGGCATCTAGCACCCCCTTCCCGGCAAGATCCTCTAGTTTTTTGGGTTGGATCTGACCGTGTCCTCAACCTCAGTGTCCTCCACCTTTTCCCTGAGACTCTAGGTGCTCAGAAAAGTGCAAGCCACCCCATTTACAGGAGCATGGAATTTTGACAGCTGTCAAAACTCAACTTCCTTTTAAAATGGGGTTTTTGACAGGGCTTATCGGGGTTTCTGCACAGGGACATATGCAGCCTTGAAATTTGTATATGTCCCTGTCAAAAAACCCTGATTAGCCCCGTCAAAACCCACATTTTAAAAGGAAGCCTGAGTTTTGACAGAATGCTGCCCATAGTTTTACATCAACTTTCTATTTAAAAAAGTCTGTATGCCACACAAAGGGGAGAATCTCTTTCTGATCCATTTTAACTGCTTCATATGACCAAGTCTGAACATTGGTCCATTTAGCTCATTACTGTGTGACTGGTAGCAGCTTACCAGAGTCTCAGACAAAACTCTTTCCCAGTTCCACTGCTGGAGATCCCAGGGACTGAGCCTGGGACCTTCTATATGTCAAGCATACAGTCCAACACTGACTTATAAACCCTCCCAAGTAACACTATATTGCCAAAAGTATAACATGAGAGATCAGAAACCATCTATCTGACTCAAGAATGGATTTTACATAACTAAAATCCAGTTAGAATTCCCATAACACAGTAATAGCTGTTTTAGTATACTGCAGGTTTGAGATGGGGCAACTGAAATGCTTGGTTTGTAAAAGAAAATAACAGATGTTTTTATTCTGTTAATATATTTACTGTAAACAATCCTAATTAAACAGCCCATCAAACAGGATTCCTCATCAATATGCGACTAACGTAAAAGTATTGTATTCTTTGAAAGTGTGAAGCTGGAAATGAAGGTAACTAGGATAGGTGCCCATGCTTAGTGACCAATGAGTGGTACTTGCGCAACAAAATGTTGCAGTGTGTCCTCCCTCCTAACAGGAGTGTACCTGTTCACGGATTTATGGTACTGGAAAAAGGCCTGGCATAAGGACTTAAAACCAATGATTGAAAAAGATGACTTCGGCTGCAATTTTAAATACACTTACTAGGAAGTAAGTTACATTGAACACAGCGGCACTTCTAAGTAAACCAGCATAGGGCAGTGTTAAGAGGAAATAGATCAATGCAACATATTTTACAGTTCCTTCTTAGAAGCATGCACTACTTCCACAAAAGAAAAGCACATTTAACCATTAACAGATATCTTTACTAGCAAAAAACAAAGGCGGCTGCGTTGGCCAATAGAAAAATTTCAAAATCCATCCAGTAATACCTTTATTAGGCCAACCCAAAGATCACAAAAAATATGCAAGCTTTTGAGATCTCCGGATATTTTCATCAGGCAAGATGTTACAAAAACCAGATTGGCAGAGTCCAATTCCATTGTCTGCAATCCCTCCTCCATATCATCTTAAGACTCTGACCATGCAGACATCACGACTACAACATCTAGCCAGCTTCTCTCCTCCCCACTATTCCCCCACCACACCTGCTTTTTGTAATATCTTGCAAGATGAAGGGATCTGGAGATCTTGGAGGGCTTGCATATTTTTTGTGATCTTTGAGTTGGCCTAATAAAGGTATTACACTATATGGACTTTACTAGCAAGCTATTCCAGCCATTTAGTTTCATCTCGTCAGCCTGTTTTAAAATTGTGCATGTCTCAAAATTATTAGCAAATAATCACGGAAACTGAATACTTAGCATTTTTCTGCTCTCATCTATAAGATGAGAAAGTCCCACTAATTTCAAGAAACCTTTGAATAGTAAATGGTCTGTATTTTTTGCATTTTAATTCCCTCAGACAGCACAGGTTACATCTCTCCCCACAACCCCCTAGCATCTGTACATATATCTGCAAATTTGAGGTTAACACTTCATGCATCTGATGAAGTAGACAGTGTCCACAAAAGTTTATGCCAGAATAAAATTGTTAGGTGCCACAAGACTCTTCGTTGAATGGTAAAATTTGTCATTCAGTTTCATATGAATTGTTAAGCAAGGCTTTATACTAATGCCATCATACAGTGTAGTTTAAATCAAAGTTCCTCATCAAGAAATTCCAATGATATCCAGGATTAACATCAAACTAAGAAAATCACTTTTCTTCTTTGTCACTGGACCATGGTGGAAAACATCACTATTTTATTTAGCATTATTATTACATAACAGTTGCCTGTTTCTATTACTAAAAAGAATTTAATAAAGTAATCCTGAAAGACATATTTTCTCCCTCCAATGATTTCAAAATTTTGCCTTTTAAATTAATACCAATTTTGCACAAATCAAGCTGATTTGTTGTGTAGTCGTCAGGCATAGCAATCACCAAGGCACAAGCTCAGTTCTGCACATCAGTCGTCACTTGCAGTTAAGAAGAGGTATGCCAATTACATTGTGTCGGTCAAAAATGTACAGTCCCTTTATTTTGTATTGTAATGGCAGCAATTGTCCCAGTGTGCAGGGACAATCTGTAGAAAGGTGAGCGACCCTCTGATGTGCGGTACAGATTTACATTCCAAACCTATGGTATGTTATGTAAAAGACAGAAGTGACTTATGATTTGCTTTCTATACATACAATGAATAGCTGGGAGTATTACAATGCAAACTTGTCGTTTAAATGTTTATTTCCCCCCTAAAGCTGGATGAGGAGGAAAAGAAGGCATCCTTTTGCTGCAGCACTGATCATATGCCTTGATAAAAGAATAATTCATTAAAACAACTTGCAGGGAAGACTGGATTGTCTATTTCAAATGTCAACATAATAGGCAATTAAAATTTCATTTTAAGTGCACTTCACATGCTTTTGTTTATAGACCCAACTTTTTTATTTCTCCCACAACACATTTCACCCTACTCTAAATGCTGTTTGGCTGAAAATGCACTTTCCCCAGTAAACTTTTTTAAAAAAGAAAAAGCCCAAACTAACTATGTTTACACTTTCATACAGCTAGAAACCTTGCTAATTAAAAACACAGTATGCTACAAGACATGTGAAAGACAACATATATAGTGAAATGAGTTTTTTTTTAATTGTTGTGCTGTGACTAAAGTAAAGTTCTCAAGGCTGCAGTTTAACATTCCAAGTTCTCCCTTCCATCTTTATTGATTTGAAAGATTTTCCACAAATTTCTTTGGGGGCTAGAACAGCAGTCATTGCATCACACCATTTTGTTTTCCAAGACTTCAAGTTTCAAAAGCAAAACTGTTCAAAAAAGTACAGTTCCTGATTTTGATTTGATAACTGGGACAAAAATATAGCACATACTTAAAGGTTACACAATCTACAAATGATGGCAATATTTTCCTTGGGAGAGTACAGTTTTGTTTTCTTGTAAATACTCAAAAAGGCTCAACTTCAAGCAGTAATAAACACAAGCAAAAGTGATTTAACCCTTTAAAATAAATATTCAGGAAAACCTCTCTGTACATACAAGTGAAAGAATATGTAACACTTTCACGCTAAAAGAAAATAATTTGTTCATAGAAGCAGCTGAAATCTGCTGTTCCAGCCCAATGTCCCCAAGTGAAGAAGGGAGGCACAAACACAGGTGACTACTGTAGCTCGCTATATCTTATGGCCTTTTGTGGGGATTTTATTTATTTACTTATTTATTTTTGGACAGGGACACCATCACCACAATCTCTTTATCCCTTTTGTTATTTTATTTATTTCATTACAGCATGCCAAATCCTTTGGCATATGTGATGGCCTTCAACAATCTCTCCTTAAGTTTTTCTTTGCTGGAATACTCCGGAAGCAACAGGACATTAAAGCATGTGTGAGATGTAGGTAACCTACGGAAAGAAAAACAGAGGAGAGAAGAATTAAGTCCCAGGAGAGCAGACCAAAATGCACAAACCGTAACTGATCTTGAAAAATACCCTGCTGTTTCATTAATTTTGAGATTGGTACCTTGAAGCAAAATTTAAGCTTTACTGTGCATTTTACTTTTCACCATTTAATGGACTGTTTTATCAAAATAGCAACATTAATTTTTTTGGTGGGGGGAATGCTATTTCAGAAAGAGGCTGAGAACATATTTACTTTACTACAATTCCAACTTATATGATTTTTTAAAATTACAATAAAGAAGTTTACCTTTCTGTGTCAGGACCATTTTTGGCTATAATCATCTTTAGTTTTCCAAGTCCACCTACTGGTGCTCTGTCTGTGCCTGTTGTAAACTGAAGGAATAGTCTTTTTTGCTCATCTGTAAATGAATGGACTATTTCCCAAAATTCCCTGTTGAAGAGAAAATTAAACATAAAAAAGCTGTACAAAGGACATCCTATACTGTCTATATATAGCCTGGATTAAGTTGTGCTTCTTGTCATTTGCCTCAGAACAAGCAAATATAAGCCCATTGTACCAAAATATTATTTTCTGTCACTTCAAATGCACAAACACCAGATACAGATATATACAGCTAGAGGCATATGGATGCTTCTGCATGTGTATTCCTAGCTGGATGAGGAACTGTGAGCACAGTTCCCAACGCCTACAAAGCGCCATCCAGCAGCAGGCAGCTGCATGTGCAGAGCCTTGGGTAGATCATCAGCAACAGTGAGAAACACAATCTTGGTTGCGCTAACAATTAAAACATGTTGATTTGCAACAAAATAGTGACCAAAAGGCATAATGCACAACCAGTAGCCATGTGGCCCACACACCTTCTGTACCATACAATTATGCCTGCTCATAGATAAGGCACGAATTCAAGGGTACTAAGCAAGATCACTTACTTGATGGCTAGTACTTTAATCCTGTGCACCATTATACTGAACAAAGTAGAACTTAGTCTGAACATGTGTATGTTATGACTGGACTGTAACAGATGTCCAGAACTTTTCAGAAGTTTGAGAGAGCAAAGGGGGTATCAAAGACCATTATCAGGAGAAGAAGCATTTAATCCATGCTTTATAGGACCTTAATATACTGTGACTGAAAGCTGGGGAAGAAGGAAATGTTTTGAGGGAAGCCCCCTATGCCACAATACCCTTGGAGTCAGTCCTCATACATGGCATTTCTTCACCTATGTCCATCACATCAGATTTCATGTTTTAAACATGGGGTGGATAAAAAAACAAGATATATAGGGTTAAATCCAGATCTTGTCATGACTAACTGAAGCCCCATTGATTTCAATAGATTGACTTTAAGTTTGACTAAGTCTGGATCCAACACACAGTAAATTTTGGAACTGGAAACTTTTAAGTTCTCTCTCTCTGACCCAGTTCACATGTAACAACTAACTCTGGGTTGTTTAACTAGCTATAGTTAGTGGCTGCGCAGTAGCAAGCGAATGTGCTCGTTCCTGTGTGCTCCCTTTTCCACTTTCCTGGATAATCCAGGAATGTCCAAAACTCTGGGTTGGTTAGGGGTTAAACAACCCAAAGTTAACCCAACAACAAACCCATGTGCTCGCAAACAACCCATGGCTTGTTAACCATGGGTTGTTTGATCATGCAAACTGGGTCTCTCTCCTTTAAGAATAACTGCATCCTATTTGGCTATTCATACTACTTGTTCTGAGGTGCACAGTTTTCGACATCCACATACAGTAAAGCTTAGATCCCATACCTAATAATAAGAGAGTCTCTGGTATAGCCGCCATCATACTCTGTAGTTTCTTCTAGAGCTTGAAAGTCTAGATTCTGTAAACAGAAGACATTGTATCACACCTCACACTTTATGATCAAGCAGCAAGAGCAATTTATTGCCTTCTGCACATGTGAGCTGCCTTACCCTACTTCCGCAAATAAGCAATTCAATCTCCTCAGGTCTAAATAAATATTTTAGAGGAGACTCGTTGGTTACCATGTGGAATCCTCTTCGAAAGGCCTTGAATTGCTTCTCCACTGATTTGTTGAGAATGTAGTCAGAATACAGATTGACAAATTCCTGTTCAATGAAAAGCAAACAATGCTAAGCTTCCTTAGTGGTCAAGCATGAACCATTGATTCAGTGAGCAATTAGCTACAGAAATGCGATGGGAAACCCTCCACCCCAAAGTCGATTCTGTCTTTTTCCTATTTAATAAGTAGATGTATTAAATAGATGCAGACCTTTATAGAAGATTAATTAACTTCACTCATTCCACAAAATCAAATAGTTTACTAAACAAGCAAATTAGTGATTTGCATTCATCATCCTCTTCTACAGGTTTGAAACTATTTCAAATACTAACCAAACCAACAGAACGTATCTCAAAATCATTAGCCACATCATGGTTGTTCCCAGGGTCTGGAATTCCTTGCCAAGGGAGGCCCATCTAGCTCTATCCTTGTTGATCTTCTGCCAGCAGACAGCGAAGTTTTTATTTAGACAGGTGTTTGGCCTCATAATTTGTTATGGCATTTCTGACTTGTTATGACATTTCTAATTTGCTGAACTTGGTTAAACTTGTGACTGCTTTATTCAGTTTTATTGATGTGTTTTATCTGTCTTTTTTGGTTTTGATTTGTTATTTTGTATTTTACTTTGTGTTTTACTGGTGTCAGCCACCTTGTATTTTATTGCTGTTTTATTTTATTATTTATTCTATTGTTAAAAAATTATAAGGATTTTGAAACACAGATGTGTCAGCTTCCCTTATTTTAATGGTACAGGAGAACCAGACCGAGCCTAAACACAGAGGATGAGTAGCAACCTATGCTGGCCTGTGCTCTTTCCCTGTTTCTATGTTGCCCTGTGTAGACTAGTCACACAGGGCAACATATATGCCATGGTTCCTCAGAAGTGCAGAAAAACAAGAAAATTCAGCTTCCTGTTAGTATCAGCTTTCAATTATTTGAAGCAAATTTTCTACCCCTTATGATTGTGAAGATATCTTTGTAAATGTGAGGGCAATACATGGAGAGGTCATGAATAAACAGGATTTCAAGTGGCCTGCAGTGAGACTTCAGTGCCCCAAATGGCTCGTCCCTCACCACGGTTTGGCTGAATTATGTAAGCAGAGACCATGAAAATATGAACTGAATTTGCATAATGCATACAGGCTGCAGAAGTGATAATCAATATGCTACCTCTGCAGTTCTAGAATATTGCTCATCTAATCACTGCACAATTGGAGGCATGCCCTATCAAATTACCTTTCTGTTTTCATTTGTAATAGGGATTTTATCTCCATTTTCCTTTAAATCGTGCATCATTGGATTACCAAAGAGATCTGTATGAGATATTTGGAAGGTTATCATCATATCATCTTCCACACTTCCCTCATACTGCAACAAGTCTCTTAAGCTCTGATAGAGAACCTAAAATGAAAAGAGAGATTTCACACAGCCTTAAAAACCCAGCAACAAAGCTGATAATTATATAGTATCAGTGAACACTAAGGGCCAAACTAGATGTTCTCGTTCTCTCTCTCTCATTTACCCACACACCCCTCCTGTAACAGTCAGATCTTTTAAATGAAAAGCAGCTATAGGAGGCTGTGAATTTGATCAGAACAGTGGTGGGGTGGGTGGGAGTGCTTTAATCCTTTCTTCAAAGCCTGTTTTTGGAAATTACTCTTCATAAGCTGCTTTTCCACATGCGGGGAAAAGATGCCTATTTTTCCCTGTAAGTGGCAATGGAATATGGGGAAGGCAATTTTGACTGAAAAAAGTCCTGTGGGGGAAGGCTTAAAGCATCCCTTACTCATTCCACAGACTCCTACAGCTTTTAAAAATCCACACAGTGGCAGACCGTTAGACGCATCTATACTTGTAACATTTACTGCAGCCCTAATTGTCCAAATAAATATTCAAGCTTTTGTGACAAAGCTCAACAATTGCTAAAAGCATAGTCCGGCAGTCATAAGCGTCAAGAGAAATCTTCATTTCCCCCCTCACAACTACACTGCTATTTTTCAAAAAGTTAGCTATGAACCCTTTGTGATCTTCTGCCATAAAGCTCAGCTCTAAATATAGCTTAACACCACCTATAAATTTAAACATTTGAGCGTGACTGTTTAGCTAAAGATGCAAACAGGTTATGTGAGCCTGCCCCTCCCCTTCCATGTTGTGATATGAATCACATTCACCAGCTGTGGCACAATGTTTACACATGGAAGGAACAGAATGGCGGTAAACAAGTTTGTTGTGTCTTTCTAGAATCTCGTGCTCTCGCAGGGGTTACTAAAGTGTGTGAAACAGTATGAGCTAGTCACATGGTTTAGATGTTCTGGTGACGTACTGACTTGTTTTTCTGTCTGGAGCCATTTTAGAGAGGAGCAGGACTGTTCTCTTTTTCACTCTTTTCTTCTGACTATTGCTTGCTGGACTTATGCAACAATGTAGCGTTTTTGCTTAGGTGGAGTAAAGCTCAACCTGCTCCACTGGAACTAATGCTTGCTATGCATTGTACTCTGCACATGGACTGTAACTAGGAATGTATACTCTGTAGAATATTACTTGCTAAAGTAAATAAACAGGTAGAAAAATAGACCTGTGGAGTTACAGAGTGTTTCCTTGCTACATGGAGTAATCTGCAACCGGGGGAAGCTGAGCTGGTGTCGGATTACAGGCAAGCTGGCTGGCAGCTGCAAACCAACACGCTGGAACGCTGCGCAGAGAGAGGGGGGTGAGATCTGGAAGATCTGTGTATAGAAAAATGGGCTTCTGACACACAGACAGGATTTTAATTCTCCCATCCAGCACACGCGTGTCTCTGCTTTCACACACGCACCTTCAGGGTTATGGGCCCAGACGGAACCAGGAGGATCCAGCAGGACCGTTGGACCAGAACCAGCAGAACCGAGCGGAACCAGTTCGGGACCAGGCTGACTTTCAGCGCCAGCAGCAGCAGCAGGACCTGTTTTCCAACAGCTGTGTCAACAGCTTCAACTCCAGGATTGCAGTGATTTATGGCAGAGAAGGAGGACGTCAAAACAGAAGAAAAATCTCCAGGGCCTTCGTCCGGTAAGGAGGGGCACAAAGTCACGGCCCCATACTCCCCATTTCAAAATGGCGTTGCTGAGAGAAGGAACAGAACACTCCAGGAAATGATGAGGGCTCAATTAGCTGATTCACAGGTGGGAAACAGTTTCTGGGGGGATGCACTGCCAAATGCCAATTACCTGCTGAACAGGTTACCCAACACCACAACTGTGAAAACTCCATATGAAATGTTTCATGGGAGGAAACCAAAGATAGCACACGTGCGCATTTTTGGGTGTAAATGTTTTGTTCATATACAGGCTCAAAACAGAACAAAGCTGTCTCCAAGAAGCTTTGAATGTTTTCTGCTGGGGTGTGATGCACAAACAAAAGGGTACAGGTTGTGGTCACCACACCACAACAAGGTAATTCTGAGCAGGGATGTGATTTTTCACGAGCAAACACATGAACAGAAACAGCTGGTGGAATTGCCAATGCATGCAATGTCTGAAACACAGCAGGAAGTTTCTGAAACAGAACAAGCCACTGGGCATTTATCTGGGGAACAGGAGGGAGGTGAACAATCTCTAAGGCGTTCAACCCGAGAACGCAAAACACCTGTTAGATATCAGGATGAATTCCAAAGTGGGCAAACTGTTGTACATAAAGCTCTCAAAATTTTGAGGAAATTCAGAGCATGGAACCAAAGGTGAAAAATGATTGGTTTGAGGCCATGCAGGATGAAATCAATGCAATGCATGTTAACAAAACATGGAGTCTGGTATCTTTGCCTGTAGGGCGCAAGGCAATCACCTGTAAATGGGTGTACAAGGTGAAAACAAATCACCAGGGGCAGGTGGAAAGATACAGAGCGAGACTCGTGGCAAGGGGGTTTGCACAAAAACATGGGATAGATTATGATTCCGTGTTTGCACCAACAACAAGGTATGCAACTGTCAGATTGTTGTTGAAATTGGCAGCACAAAGAAAAATGATGGCATTTCATTTTGATGTAAAAACTGCTTTCCTATATGGTGAATTACAAGAGGAAATCTACATGATGCAACCAAAAGGTTTTGTAGAAAATCCCAGTCTTGTATGTCGTCTGCACAAGTCCATATATGGGTTAAAGCAAGCAGCTAGATGCTGGAACCAAAAACTGGACAGAGTTTTGATTAGTTTGGGATTCAAACAAAGCAAGGCTGATCACTGTTTGTACACAAATTACACAGAACCAGGACATTGGGTGTATTTGTTGGTCTTTGTTGATGACATATTGCTGATAACTGAATCAGTAAGTCAGAAAGACAAAATTGCAAGCACACTTTGAACTGAAAGATCTAGGTTTGGTACAACATTATCTTGGAATGCAATTATCCCAGGATGAGGAAGGTTGTTCCACATTCCACAATGCAAAACATTGGTGCGTAAGTCCAGCAAGCAATAGTCAGAAGAGTGAAAAAGAGAACAGTCCTGCTCCTCTCTAAAATGGCTCCAGACAGAAAAACAAGTCAGTACGTCACCAGAACATCTAAACCATGTGACTAGCTCATACTGTTTCACACACTTTAGTAACCCCTGCGAGAGCACGAGATTCTAGAAAGACACAACAAACTTGTTTACCGCCATTCTGTTCCTTCCATGTGTAAACATTGTGCCACAGCACAACATTATCTTGGAATGCAATTATCCCAGGATGAGGAAGGTCATTCCACATGTCCTTCTCCAATACTGACATAGTACTGGTGTTAAGGCTACAGGGCCCTCAAGAAGTAACAGTATAGTGCAGGGCTATCTCCTTCAGTGCTGGACAGTGTGTTTTGCAGTATATTTACCAGGTGAGTCCAAGCATTGCTCGATACTGATATTTTAAAATCTACATTAAGTTAACTTTCACAGGACTGATTACTGGTGCAGGGTGAGGAGGCAAACAGCATGAGGTGCGAAGTCTCCAATTCAAAGCTTGTCTCAGCCATGAACCACTAGGTAAGCCACTCTCTCACAACCTCGGCCCCCATTATGAAACTGAGACTATAAGACAAATCCTCTTTTTACGGGGCTGTTGTCAGGATTACCAAGATAGCGTATGCTGAGCATTCAGAAAGTGCGATATTGTCAACAGATAAAATAATAAAATCAAAATTGAAGTACAGTCTTCCAAACTGTAGGAAAATTGAAAAAGGAATATTGAACTTACAGGGTGAGAGTCTGCCAGATCACGGAAAGTTCCTTTTTTGCCCATTAGTTTCCTGTAGACAACCATTGGAAAATGGACATCCAGAATACAGTTATTGTAAATGGCTAGACCCAGTACAATTCCAATCAGTGTAAACTGTCCCTCAGTTTCAAACGAGGATGGGTTAAACCAAAACAATTTTGTAGACTCATCGTAAGTGAACATTCCTATAAAAATGATTTTAAATGATTACTGATGTAATGAAAACTACACAATAGCAAGACATGAAAGCTTCAGTTTAGAAATCCATCTGTTAGGTAGTCATAGATTAATTCATAGAAAAGCTCAACACTTTCAATAGCTTCATCTGCATTTCATACAAAAGGTTCAATTTATACCACTGCTATCTTCCCCCAAAATCCACTTTCAATCAAGAGGGCTTCAAATAAATAGTGATTTCTTCTATTGGAAAGGCTCTGCTTCTAAGAGTTGAGATTCCTATCAACAATAACATAAGGCTCTGGCATGCATCTTAAAGGCACGCTACATTCAGAAAAGTCACATAGCACAACTCTCCTGGAACTTTTCTACCACTTCAGAAAGCATACTGGAAGGGAGTGTGAAGGGAAACTGCACGTTTGAATATTCCATGTCAAAAACTATGTGTGCAAGGAAACCTAGGGAACATTCAAACCTAATCATGGCTTGCATGCTAAAGTGGTGTAGAGTCCTGGAAGTGGTGTTATCATGTGATTTTGCTGAACGATCACAAGACTGTGTTGACAGGTGGGGAGCACAAAAGCTAGGAGTAAAAAACAAACAAGAACAAAACAAAAAATACTGAATAAGGAAACTTTCCTAAGGCAGTCTTGCTTGTGCTATCTCATCAAATACACAGTTAAGGACCAAGAAAGCCAGGTTCTCTCAGGACAGAACACTCAGGAAAAACATAGCTAGGATTAACAAGCAGACATAGAAACTATCTGCATAGAAAGTAAATTACGTACCGATATCTGGGTTGAAGATTTCCTCTACAACTAGCTGAAAAAACTCTTTGGAAACTCCTCCTTCATCAACCCCTTGTTCTCCTTCAAATTCCACATACAACTGCTTTTTCAAATCTGCTGGATTTTCCATGGCAATCATTTCTAACTATTGGATGAGAAACAAAATATTTCTTTAGTGTATCTATTTTATAGATCATCATACACTAGCTATAAAGAGCTTAACAAAAATGAAAGTCACTGTTTTACATCAGAAATATATTTTAATGGGCATATTAAGAATACTGAGATTCAGAAAAAGCAAGTAGCTTGTTAAAACTGATTCAAGGGGAACAGTCAAAACCAGTACTTGTCATAGAAATATTTATATTCTGAGAGAGAGAACAGCAGGGGGCATAATGAGGTTCACAGTGACAGCGTAGACAAGGCAACTGACAACTTTAAACCAAGAAAAGAGGAGGTGATGAAGTTAGCTGGGGCTGAAATTGATGGGCAGGGAGGCATGTTAGCACTGCTCAGTTCCCTGGAGAATCTTGTGGATGGGTGAAGACTCTGTGAGGCTGGGGTGGAGAAAGGATAGGAAGGAGGTAATAGGATTCAAGAACAATTTTAAAACTTAAGTTGCAACATAAAAATAACTCACAGGATCTTGCAGCAGCCTTATTGGGGGGGTTGTAGCCAATGTCAGTCCTATTTAGATTAGACCCATTGAAATGAATGGGTCAAGTTAGTCATGATGACTAACTTAAGTCCCATTCATTTTAATTAGTCTAATCTAAACAGAACATTGGATAGAACCCTGAATCTCCACAGATCATCATCTGAAGCCATGACTCAGGTGAAGTATCTAGTAACTATTTAAAATCCAATACAACTCTTGAATGTATGCGTAGACCAGGGAGGTTGCTGGTTTGTTTGCCACTCTGCTGCACAACGTGTGCCTAGTTAAGCTGAGCATGAAGACATTGTCACATGTATGAATTGGTAGTTTTCTGCCTTCACCAACATCCTGGGACTGAGGATCTGGCCAGAATATGCAGCGTAGAAGGCATAATGGGCAGAGGTAGGTCCGCATATCTGTGAAGTGTGTACAAGGAGGCAATCACTAAAGCTGATGTGTAGATTGCTAGGAGGCAGCTGAAAATTGCACCCGCACAGAAAGGTGGGTGGCAGTGCAGAATCCTTGAACATGGAGTTCAGCAGATGTCTGAAAGCCTGTACAATAAAAAAGAAGCCACAAATAGAGAGAGCACATGTGTGCGTCATAGTCGACATTCCAGAGAGTACACTCAAGACTAAATAAGAGATCACAGTACTGATGAACAATGGTCTGGACTGCAGCAGTGAAGGATGGAGGCTGAGAAAGCAGCCAGTCATTCCACAGCAGCACTTATACAAGTAAGAAGTAGAATTGCTCATCTTCTCACAGTGAATGAACATAAGGTTCCTGCCATCTCTGTGGTGAGGAGACACACACACACACACACCATATCATGATGAAAGAACAGATGCTCCATAGACGCAAGGTTCAAATTGACCTCCAGCAAATATAGCAGCAGGCAAGAGCCAAGCTATTTTGTGTTGAAAATGGCCAAAGGAAAATAGCAGAAGCCAAGGTAAGAACTGGGCCTGCTCGCATGATCATGGAGGGGGAAATAAGCCATGTGTTCTATGTGACTTGTTAACCACAGCAACAAGCCACCCTTGCTGGGTCTGCATGACACGGCAATCCACACGGGTGAGGGTAATTATGCAAATCCCCCTGGCACGCATGGCGGGGGAAATAAGCCATTGTGGCTTATTTCCCCCTCCATGATAATGCAAACCCAGTCACTAATTGTCCTGCTTCTGGTTCCATTCCAGTGAGCAGTTCTGCAGTATACGCAATATGGTAGGTAGGCACCAGTAAGACTGTTAGGCAGGTGCATCTACCTCTGACAACTGATGCAAATTGTCTAGCAAGATAATACATTACAGCAGTATAGTATGCTGAAATTGATGGGGACCTGTCCCTCAGCTCTAACATGAATGATGCAATATATGAGGCTGGTAAGAGCTCCAACATATTGGTGTATGCTCAGATAGTCAACAGGCTGCAATCTGTTGAATTAAGAGCAGTACTGCATTCACCCACTCAAGAAGGGCGTAGTCAGGCAGACAAACTGATGAAGGCAAAGAGTTGGCTAAAAAAAAATTCCAGGTAGAGGTTCGCTGATGGAATTCACTTGAAAGTGAAGCAAGAAAATAAATGCTTGAGAGAAGGAAGGTATAATCAACCAACCCGAAATAGTAAGGTTGAACCAGGATCAAAATGTGTATAATTATCTGCCTAAGAATATAGAAGCTAATGGCATCATGGTGAATGGCTCCCAGGCAGATATCATGGAGCATCTGAAATTGTTTTGATTGTTCCAGGTTGCATATTGAAGATTGCATTTTAAAGGCTCCATTTCTAGGATCTTGTGTTGTCTCATGGTAAGATGGCTGAAGCAAGCTAAGGAAGGACAGAGGGGTTGCAAGACCTGAAATGTGTTTGGAACCGTGGCGTAATACATGCTGGGCTGAATATATTTATTACTTGAATAAAAAGATTTCAGAAATAATATGTAGGCCTACACCCTGCTGGTTGATGAAGAGTGCGCCTCTGTTGGCGGCAAGTTGTTTTATTATTTTTTTATTTATTATCTTTATACCCCACCTTTTTTCCTGCAAGGAACCCAAGGTGGCTTACATAATCCTCCTCCTCTCCATTTTATCCTCACAACAACCCTGTGAGGTAGGTTAGGCTGAGAGTCAGTGACTGGCCCAAAGTCATCCAGTGAGTTTCATGGCCGAGCGGGGACTAGAACCAGGATCTCCTGAGTCCCAGTCCAACACTCTCACCACTACACCACACTGGCTCTCTGGCACTACTGGCACTACATCAATCAACAGAACTACCAGGGATGGATGACACACACACACACACACACAAACACTCAAATCAGTTCCAGTCTTGAGGGAATGGAAATAATACATCTATGTCTCCTTAACAAGTTGAAGACAAACTGGCAGAATTTAAAGCACCACTAGGGCAGACATGCTAGGTGTACAAAACATGGATGAGAACAAAGAAAATTACCAAATGCTGAAAACTATGCAGGATGAAAATGAAGTCAGCAGCATCACTGTGATGACTGTAGGAAAAAGACAAAGGCTCATGTGCACCAGCAGTGGTATGCGTCCAGAAATTATGAAGGTACCCCGGTAGTACAGTCAAATGTGAAAAACTGGTACCAGAGAGTGCTAAATACCAGTGCAGCCTACACAGCCCTAAGATATGCCAGGCACAAAAAGATGACCAAGCATGAGGCATGACTTGGGCCAGGCACTAAGACTAATTGTATGGAGGCACCATACTCAAGAACTGGAGCTAAGCTGCAAGACTACAGGCCATGTGTAGCAAAAACCAAGTCCACAGAATGCAAATCTTGTACCAAGAGTATAGACTCTCCAGGTACCAAGATTATCCACACAAAGAAACACTACCAAGGCAAAACTGTTTTTACCTGCATCCCAACCATATGTGCCATGCAGCAAGGGTTGGACTAAGTACAAAAACTATGTTAGGTACCAACTGCATCAGGAAACACTAGGCACCGAGGTACAGACTTGGAACAAATGCTATCAGTACGGCAGAATAATATTTTATTTTATTTTATTTATTTATTATATTTATACCCCGCCTTTTTTCCTGAAAGGAACCCAAGGCAGCTTACATCATCATCATCATCATCATCATAAAAAATAATAATAATCCTCCTCCTCCTCCTCCTCCCCCTACTACTACCACTACTACTACTAGGTACCTAGTCCATAAAATAAGAAAATGTCAGAGCTAGGCACCAAATTAGACCTAGGCACCAAAACTAACAAGTGCACCAGGTACTGAGGCATAGTCAGAGTGCTAAGACCATCAAGAACACCTTCAGGACAGATAGTCAACAGGCCACAGTTGAGATCGGAGTAGCAAACAAGGCAGGTGGAGCTAAGACACAGATCGGAAGGTCCAGAACTGTACTCCAGGAAGTTTATATGAGCACCTGCAGTTGGACATTGGATGAACTGGGGCTCTACCCTTGGAGGCTACTGCAATAGCACTGGGGTCAGACTGGGAAGATGGAGACATCAGATAGGTGGAGGCTTGAAGTCATTTAATGCCCATAGCCAGAGAAGCACACAGCCAAAAACCCAATCTTGACATACTTGGCTAAGAAGGCTCAAGCAGTGTGGGTGCAGAGTGTCATCAAAGGGAGGTAAAAAGAGATGGAAATTGAGGGGAGATAACTCCTTTTAAAAAGTAAGGAAAGTGACAAAAAGAGCCCAGCCCACAGTGAATTTTGAAGTAAAATATTTTTCAAGAAATTGTTATGAGGAGAAATTTTCTGAAGCTCTGCAGAAAGCTTCTTGTCATGTTGTTCAGGTGGAAGTAACAAAGAAGCTGGCCTCCACCTGCAAATCATGCAGGGGCACTGGGTTTCCCTGCTCAGGGGCTGCGGGCTCTTTGCTGTTCTGGGCAAGCGCAGATGCCAGATATATGAGACTCTGCAGAGACTACAAAGAACAATACTAACTTTCTTGGTCCCCCCAAGAAAAACACTGAAGACATGACAAGTACTGTATAAGTGAAAGTGGGACCAAGTTTTACATTTAGATTATAGGAAGGTCTCATTTAAATCAGCTACCAGGAACACAGTCATTAAATCAAAGACTAAGAATATGATAGGGGCAATTAAATAAAAAGAGGTGATAAATACTAGGTTTGCTTTAGTCATTTTTACTGAAGCAAGACCTATAAGAAGTTTTACGGAGTGCAAATCAAGCAGTTAGGCAAAATGTTTCAGAGAGACAATATAATATATATGCTTTAAGCCAGGGGTGGGCAACTTCTGGCCCTCCAGATATTTTGCTGTATAACTCCAATGATCCTTCCCCATTGGCTATGCTGGCTAGGGCTGAGGAGGGTTGTAGGCCAAAACATCTGGAGGGCCACAAGTTGCCCACTCCTGGTGTAAGTGAACATCTAGCCCCCTGCCCCCCCATTTTATTTTATTGACCTACTCAATCTATACAATTTAGAGAAAGATTACTTGACAGGGTTGCAAAAAATCATGATTTTTTTAATTTAATAAATCCCCCCCCCAATTTTTTTTAGTAAAATTAATTTCAAAGTTTCAGGCAACCACATGTACAAATAGCCTACACTTAATAGTTAAGAACACTAAATTATACAGCAAACACTTTCCTCATTTTTTTTTTAAGATACCAGTATTATTGGTTACTAGGCTACCTACACGACAGGGTTGCAAAAAATCACGATCTTTCTGCAAAAATGTGGGGAAAAAAATTTAATCATTGATTTAAATCATTCTGATTTAAATCATTGCAACCCTGCTTCTCAATGAAGTTACAAGGTTAGAGAATTCAAGACAACTGGCTATTCCTGAAGCATACATGAAACCAAATGTGCAAACAGAAATAAGACTGAGTCTGACCAAGGAGCCAGATTACAAGTGCGTAAGCATTAAAGTTTGTAAGACTGTTTTGTCGGCATCCAGAGCAATAAAGCAGTTGCATGACTGGAAAAGGCAATTGTTTAAGGATATATATTTGATACAGTAAGGTACACAATACATACTTGACAATTTAACTGCAGCACTCACTCACTATGCAAAAGCATTACATAAGAAAAGAAGACCTAACAAAAGGCAGCTGATTACTAAGACAGAGTAAACATTTATTTTCAGAACAGGAATAGAATTTCTGACAATGTATTTTCAACTTCATTCCTGAGCAATTAAATATTGAGAACATTAAGTCAGACTTCTAGTGTACTATATAATACAGTCATGCCTTGGATTGAGAGCATAATTCATTCTGGAAATGTGCTTGTAATCCAAAACACTCATATCAAAACGAAAAAAATTTGTACAGAGATTTTTAATTTAAGCCGTACTACAGTACTTGTATTGCAAGACGTCGCTTGTATATCAAGTAATAAATAAATAAATAAATATTTAAAAATTTGCTTGTCTTGCAAAATGCTCTCAAACCAAGTTACTTGCAATCCCAGGTATTACTGTAGAGTCAAACTAAACTGACACTTTCAACGTAACAGTCTTAAACTAGATTTTATAGAACACAATGCTCAATTTTATTTGCACAATTAATGTAAATAGTGAAAGCCGTGTCATAAGAGTTTGGAAACCTATTAACTGAAATGTAGAATTGGCAAGAATTGAATATTAGCTGTGTTCCAGTCGTACAGTGTTCTGATTCAGCTACAAATGGATGTGTTCCCGAAGTTGGGGAAAAGGATCCATAAATCATGGCGAGTCATGGCCAAGGCTGTTCTTTTGGCCACTGACAGAATCATCATGTAACATCTCCTACCAATATTTCTGGAATTCAAACACTAATGGAGGGCCAAACTAGCTCACTCATAGCAACATATGAAATTGAGAGACTGTCCACTTCTAATGAAATGGCACACACAATAAATTTAGATCAATAAATCTACACTTCCAAGCCAGTGCAAAGTTAGATTCAACTTGCTCACACATGTGGAAAGTTACAATTTCAGGCAGAACCAGAAATTTTCCCTCTTTACCTCAAAAGCACTGACTTCCTCCATTTCTCAGTTAGGATTTTACTGAGAACACGAGAGTCTGCAATCCATTCTGCACCCTTAGACTATCAAACTTGATCAAATTAACAAGTTTAAGATAGTGAAGAGTTTTCACTTTTGTATAAATAATAATGTAAAAGGCTCTTAAAAACATACTTAACTTAGTTATGGACCAATTAAATAATTAGAACACAACACAAATGCAGGGTACATAGAAGACACTAGCTTCACTACTGGAATTTCTGCGAAAGACTTTTCAACCTAGGTGAAAACAGGCCCAAGCAGATGAGCTTTATGGCTCCTTCCCCTATCTGGCAATACTCATTTTCTCTAACACAGAGTTTGGAACCTACTTATTAAATTATGACACAGCATGACACAATGAACCAAGTTTTCTGTTCCTCACACTGAACTCCAGAAATCACTGTTGGAAAGTTACTAAAAAACAAGTCACTATTGTGTTATTCTTGTATTTTGTTATATTTTGTTTTGAAAAGTAAATAAAATAAAAAAACAAACAAAAAACAAGTCACTAAGCTTTGGTATACAACAGATATCCAAAGTTCAGTACTGTATGCATTTCCCAGATGTCAGGCTGAGTTTACTTAAAAAGTGTGTGCAGATAACTTCAGGTTCTCTTACTACAGTCTGAAGCAGCTCACGGTTATCATATGGATCAGCTGTTTAAAGCTTAAGCCATATTAAACATGACTTGGGAGCTTTTTAATTGTTTTTTAAGGGTAGGTTAAGCTCCAAGTAGTCAAGATGAGAGGGGAAAACCCTTGCAATTAATGATTGAGTTTTACACTTACAGTGGAATGGGGCTCACTTTCCCTTCTGTAAGAGTATGGGCGCCATGGAGGTGGTAGAAATGGTCTTTGGGAATGAAGAACTAACAACCAGTCCCACGGAGGGGAGAAACAAAATATGGCTTTAATGAGAAGCTGTGGAGAGGGCTTACTTATAATGAAAGGGATAGTGTTCTTCATTTTATTTTTTACTCTTTATACACCATTAACTATTTTATGTGGAAATTGTCCATGAACATTCTAAGATTATGGTGAAGCTATGATGTTGGTAGCTAAACAAACATTCCCACTGTATACAGCTCAAACGCATACATGAAATAAAACCACTGTTTTCCCTCCCCATTTGCCTCGACAGGTAGTGCAATTCTTACATCAGTGAACGTCAAGAAACTCAAATGTCTTTTTGAAAGGCCATCTTTGGACAAAAGCCTAGGTGTACAAGGTCAAAATATTATAGAAACATTTGTGCAGAGATTAAAACTCTTAGTGAACTGCTCTGATTTTAGCAAAGAAAAGCCATATGCAGATGTTTTACATAGGTTTGAATCTGTTTGCAAAATAATAATTACAGAAACCATATACAGTAGGAGTACTTATTGGTGTATAGGGCCAATTATTCACACATTAGAGTACAAAGTCCCGAAGTAGAAGTAACCTCAATGAGTACTTACAATAATTCTATCAGATACCTATCATCCTGAATAAACCCAGGAGACCTAAGTGACAACGTAGTAATGTACTGGCTTCTAGCTATCTTATTTTCAGCAACGGATAGTAAAGCAGTAAACACTGTTATGCCACTTACCCGGACAAGTGCGTCATCTATGATGTGATCACGTCTCACTTTGAGTCGCAAATATGGATTTAATTGCTGTCCTTGAACTAAACTGTAGAGTACAGTAATACGACGTTCACTGTACATACGGATTCTGTTGTCATAATACAATCCCAGGTTCTTGGTAACAGCATTCAATATAAAAGGGCACGTCATAAAGGAGAATTTGTTTTCTGTTTCTACTTTGAAGAATGTATAATCTTTGTCCATTTCTAGAACATCATTCAGTGGTTCATTGATAAACTCTTCAAAGGGGATAAGTGGTTTCCGGCAATCTATAGTTTTTACACCAAGTTCAGTTTCCAGAGGGTCTACCCGAGGCCCTTTTTTATTTCTTCTTTCCTCACCCAGCAGTTCCTGCAGAGTTAGCTCACTGGATTCTGGGATAGGCTCTTCATCCTCCTCTTCATTGTGATCTGTGTCCACATCTCCTCCCACTACATTTGCATAGTAAACCATTTTTAAGCACTTTGAAGCAGCAACAATGGCATCATCATCATTCACTAAGTTACGGCTGTTGAATTCATTGCTTATGACTTTGTAGGTTATAAGCTGCTGAAATGTTTCCATCATTCGTCGAATCTGGTCTGCGCTGTACTTCGACCACAATCTGACCAGTTTTGCTTGAGCTGGGAGGGGTAGCTTACTCATTGCTTTGCAAAACAATGGCAGTGCCATTTCCAGGTACTCAGGACTATGAAGGTTACCATTTTCCATAACAATAATAAACAAGTTGAGATAGTTAGGATCTCGAGAGTACACATTATGGTAAGTCAAGTCACATTCCACATTGGGTGACAAGTACACAAGTGCATTTAAAAAGGCAGTTTCTATTTTTTCATTAGAAAGTAATCTATTGTAGACCCGTCTGACTGCATCAATGTCTACAGACACTTCATCTGGGCCTAACTTTTGTAGGTTGTTATCCCCCTGTGCGTTATCCCCCATTCTTGATGATGATGATGGCGCAACTAAATCTTCTTCCATGGCAGAAGAACATGCAGCCTTTTCCTTTTCATCTTCATCCTTATCTTCATCCTTTCCTTGAAGAGACTTCAGTTCTTCCTTAGTATGCTGCTTGGCTTTTCGAAAACTCTGTACCAATGCTTCAGCACTAGAAAATATCCTCCCAATGACACGGATTAAAGGAGAATAGTCCTCTTTTTCTCTACATAGTTCAAGGATTTCATATACCTTTTCTTCCGTCAAGAAAGTCACATCTAGAAATTTAAAAACAAAACCAGAAAAAAACATCTTGAAGTAAGATTAAATATATCTACTTAGAAGAAGGCATTAAAAGAACCATTATTTACCATCTTCAGATGGCACAGTGTTTGCACTTCACAAAAGAAATCAGAGACATGGATTCTAGAGCTCCTGCAGCAGCAAACAGAAATGGTCAGAGCCCACACTCTTGATTCCCTAGAGAAATGAAGCAACATGCTATCGCTGCTCTCAGTCTGGATTCCAAAGACAGAAAGATATTGCAGACAGGAGAGGGAGGGAGCGGGGGGGGGGGAGGGAGACCACAAAGGCAGCAGCCACAATGAGCCATAGCGGCTCCATGACTGGCTGCTAGGTAAAACCGGGGAACTTCAAGATCAGTCTAGGTAGTATACATCTCTCTCTTCTGGTAGACAAAGCAGCCACAGCACTCACCTGCATTTCCTTGCCTGGAAAAAACACAGTGGAGTATTGTGGCAGCTAGATGTACCACGGTAGGGTCAAACTGGATGTGACACCACTAAGCACATTTTTTTTGTCTTGCGTGCTTTTTTTTCTTTACAAAAAGCAGCTATGTAGGAACAAATCCTGATTGGGGCCACAGTATGGAAGAAGGAAGTTTAACCCTTTCCCCTGTGTTATTTTCCTGTCGTCGTCCCCCAATCCTTCCCAACCTGCTATTTGGCCCAATTTAAATAAAATTCAAATCAGAGCAAATATCAAGTAGAGATAGGGGTGGGAAAATGGTGTGGTGGTGGTGATGAAGAGTCAACTCCTTCCATCTGCAGTCCTAGTCCAGACTGGGGCCTCATGTGGCTTTTTTTTTAAAACAGAGACGTAGCCAGCCTAAGTTTAAAATAATGTCTAATTTGACTCTTCGGTCAGAAAATGGAATTACACTCTTACATGCTGGTAGGGGTACGCAGGGTAATCTGTAAGCATTTTTAAAGAACTTTCTATGGCTGAGCAAGCATGTTCTAATTAAAAGGCTTTGCAAGGTAACTTAGAAATTAACTATGATGAAGCTGGCAGTATTAACTGTCCCAGGAGAAAGAACCGTTTAACATGAAGACAAGGTCATGCACGCAGCTTAGCCTGCTGTTTTGCAGTCTTCCGCCAGAATTCTGATTACCAATTTTGAACAAAGGAGCAAGTATCTGACCCTAGCCTGTCACACAAGGCCTTCATTTTCCCCCCTACACTACCTGTCAAGTGGCACAAGCCACTGTACAAGGGCAGCAAGATTGGTTTTTTGTTACTCTTCGAAACATAGCCATGATTTCTGATATCCAGTTTCCAAACATTGTAACAGGTGTGCAAGATGGCAAATTACTTACTAAAGCAGTTGCTCTGTTATAACATAAATACAGACAGAACTCTAAAAGTTTCTAAACAATGTTGCACTATTGCTGGAAATCCTGTAATCCCTTACCTTTAAAGTCATCTCTTGGGCCTTGCATTTCCTTCTTGTTCATTTTTCTGTCAGTGCAGGAGTTGTTATGGGCACCTTTGGAATTGTTTTCTAAATAAGCCGAGCTTGTTCCTTTCTTGGAGGGATGAGGATCACAGAGTTTTGCATTAATCTTATAAAGCTCGAGGGCTTTAATGGCTGCTGCATTATTATCCATACGGAGAAAAGTTGGACAGGAAGCACAAAATTCATTCGTGCAGGCTTCATTTCCACAGCCCTCAGTTAACTGATGGTAGTAGCGTTCTATTAGATGCTTTGCAGCTGCTCGCTTCCTGTACCAAACATTCGAACAGTAAGCAGAAGGATTAGTATGGCTTTCATATACAAGCACATTCAAATGTTCAGCAAAGCACAGATTAGTGAGGCTCTGAAGTAATCTCTCTCAATTTAAGAGACATTACACATCAAGAGATCCTGAAATGCAAGATGCACCTATTAAATAAATATAAAAATATGATGCACAATTTACTTTGTGAATGTGTAAACTGGTCTTCCAGTTTGTGTACGTATAATATCTAAGAAATCAATATTACAGCTCTGGAGCAAGAGTTCGCCCAAATTAAGCATTAAAGGACCATTCATTTCAGTAGCAAAGATTTTAAGCAATGGAATTTCAAGCACATAACTAGGAAAGGGTCACATCCAATACTTGTAGTAGTTTGGTACAAATGTAAGTCATTGTGTTATTAGGCATACTAAGCTCTTATGCTAAATCTTAAATCCTATTCTTTTTGGATACTTTGGGTTAGATCCAGAGCTGCACAGAGCACATCCCCATGAACTGGGCATCCGTATGGGTGGAACGGGGAGGGGAGAAGAGGCAATCTTTGCTGATTCCCTCTCCTCCACGCAGTCCCCTGTGTCCTCCAAAAACTGCTCTGCAGGGTTGGGAGACCCCTCCAGAATAGTATGGAAGATGGCAGGAGGAGGAGAAATGGACAAAAATCACCTTTTTCCTTCACCTGTGGAGAGTGGAAAGCCTCGGATCTGACTCACTTCCCTGAACAGAATGAGCCCTTCCACTCATGGAACAGTAGGTGTGGATCCAACAAATCATACTGAGATGCACAATAAGGACATCCTGGATCCATCTGCGATATGTTTGCTAGGCACTTCCAGGAAACCTCTCTTGCATCCGCCGGGACTTGGACTCCAATGTTATGGCAGTTGAATCAGGTGAGGTTCCCAGAGTACAGCCTGGTCATGTTTTCTTGGATGAGTTTCAGTTGGTACAGCTTGAAGATGTTGACAAGGTGCTTGGATAGGTTCGTGCAACCACATCCGCACAGGATCCTTGCCCCTCTTGGCTTATAAAATCTAGCAGGGAAGGAACAGCCGGCTGGGCCAAGGAAGTGATCAATGCCTCCTTGTGAGAGGGAGTGGTCCCATGCCGCTTGAAAGAAGCAGTGGTGAGGCCACTCCTGAAGAAACACTCTTTGGACCCGGAAGATCTAAGCAGTATGTTCCTTTCCTGGGCAAGGTCCTTGAGCGGGTGGTGGCCAACCAGCTCCAGACGCTCTTGGATGAGACTGATTATCTAGATCCATTTCAGTCGGGGTTTAGGCCTGGTTTTGACATGGAAACAGCTTTGGTTGCCCTGTATGATGACCTATGTTGAGAGAGAGACAGGGGGAGTGTGACCCTATTGATACTCCTAGATCTCTCGGCAGCTTTCAATATCATCGACCATGGTATCCTTCCGGGGCGGCTATCTGAGTTGGGAGTGGGGGGTACTGCATTGCAGTGGTTTCGCTCCTACTTGGATGGCCAGCTTCAGCAGGTGGTGCTTGGGGAATACTGCTCGGCCCCGTGGATTCTTCAGTATGGAGCCCCACAGAGGTCGGTCTTATCCCCCATGCTATTCAACATCTACATGAAACCAATGAGTGGGTCATCTGGAGTTTTGGAGTGCGTTGCCATCAGTGTGCTGATGACACACGGCTCTATCTCTCCTTTTCATTTGCAGTAGGTGAGGCTGTGGATGTGCTAAACCAGTGTCTGACTGTGACAATAGACTGGACTGAAGCTCAATCCAGACAAAACTGAGATGCTGTTAGTGCAGGGCTCTCCAACCTTGGGTCCCCAGATGTTGCTGGCCTACAGCTCCCAGCATACCCAGCCAGCATGGCTAATGGCAAGGGATTCTGGGAGCTGTAGTCCAGCAACATTGGGGGACCCAAGGTTGGAGAGCCCTGTGTTAGTGGGTGATTCCTCTGACCAGATGGAGGGCGTTCAACCTGTTCTGGATGGGACTGCACTCCCCTTGAAGGAGCAGGTTCATAGCTTGGGGGTACTCCTTGAGCCATCTTTGTCACTTGAAGCTCAGGTGGCCTCAGTGGCACAGAGTGCCTTCTGCCAGCTCCGGCTGGTGGCCCAGCTACGCCCTCTGGACTGGGGTAGTCTGGTTTCAGTAATCTATGCTCTGGTACTCTCTAAGCTTGACTACTGCAATGCATTCTATGTGGGGCTGCTCTTGAAGACTGTTTGGAAGCTGCAGCTTGTGCAAAATGCAGCAGCCAGATTAATAACTGGGACCAGGAGGTCTGAACATCTAACATTTAAATATATACCCCCAGTTCTGGCCCGCTTGCACTGGCTGCCTCTGTATGCTTCCAAGCCCAATTCAAGGTGCTGGTTTTAATCTATAAAGCCCTACATGGCTTAGGACCGCAATACCTGTTGGAACACCTCTCCCAACCACCATCTACCCAGACACTACGCTCAGCATCTGGGGCCTTCCTCCAAGTGCCACCCCTGAGGGAGGCTCAGAAGGCAGCAACAAGGGGGAGGGCGTTTTCTGTGGTAGCCCCACAACTGTGTAACAGGCTCCCCACTGACCCCACCTGGCGCCAACTTTACTATCCTTTCGGTGCCAGATTAAGACTGCCCTGTATGTTGCGGCATTTAAAAGCTCCAATTAGTACACAGGGTGGTGGTTATGTCACCTTTTTTAACCAGTCTACTTTTTATAATCTTGTCTTAGCTATTTAAGTAATTTTAAAAGTGTTTTTAAAATGTCTAGTGAAATTCCCCCCCCCCCCCCGATGTTTTTATTGTTTGGATTTTTATATTGTGTTTTATAATTTTTGCCCAGAGAGCTTCGGCTATTGGGCGGCATAGAAATGAAAATAATAATAATAATACAGTAATACCTTGGATTGCAAGTAACTTGGTTTGAGAGCCTTTTGCAAGACAAGCAAATTTTAAAATATTTATTTAATTTTTTTTGACTTGATATACAAGTAATGTCTTGCAATACAAGTACTGTAGTACGGCTTAAATTAAAAATCTCTGTACAAATTTTTTTGGGGGGGATTTCGTTTTGATATTAAGAGTGTTTTGGATCACAAGCACGTTTCCGGAATGAATTATGCTCTGAATCCAAGGCATGACAATAATAATAATAATAATAATAATAATACCACCACCACCACCACCACCACCACCACTACTACTACTACTACTACAAATTCTAGGATGATAACTATATGACTATAAAATGAAATAGTTTAAAAGTGGGGTGGAGAACCTCCTTTGGTTTGAGGGCCAAATTCTGTTTTGGGGAAGCTCTCGGGGACTGCATTTCAGGGGTGAGTGGGACTGAAGGCAGCAGGGTCAAAAATACAAAAAAAAATACCAGCATGTTCTGGCTTAAAGGTCTTAGTGCCAGAAACTAAGTCTTAGCAGAGGCATTTCAACCTTTTAAACTGAGGGAAAAACTGCATAAAAGCCAAGAAACCACCAAACTATTGGTGGTTAGGGGAAAGGAGGTAGGTATAGGAGAAGAGGACATGGCCATCTGGAGAACCCCAAAGGGTTGGATTTGGCCCCCAAACCTGAGGTTCCCCATGCCTAGTTAAAAAAATTCAAGAACTATCCCATGCAGATCTTTATGGCATATAACAATTCACATGCAATGGACATGCAAAGGAGAGAATGTTAATTGTTATTAGCCATGCTGTAAGTATGTGTGGTTTAAAAAACAAAAGAGGGAAAAAAACCTTTAAGTGTTAGACTTACATAATACTTCCCACAAAAGTCCCTCAGTTTCCAAAAGTAGTTTTTCTTGAGGAATAGGGGGCTGCTGTTTTAAGAAAAACTAGTCTAAATCCCTCTTCTTTTAAGTCATGGTTACTATACAGATTTCTTTTTAAATCATACAAGGAAGGAAATATGCTAAGCCAAACATAATTTGTATGATTTATTTAATTGAGATGATGTATACCCTGCCATAGTGCAATACTCAGAGCAGTTCAGTATCAGTGTGCATTAATCATATCATGGCTATAAGTTTGTTCCTGGGCAGAATTCAAAGTGCTACTTATGATCCTTAAAACCCTTATCATTCTGGGACTGGCTATCTGAAGGATTGCCTGTTCTCATATGAACCAGCCTGGATATTGAGATCTTCTGCATGCCCCTACCTTCATAGGTAAAGCGGGGTGGGTATTTTACTGGGGACAGAGCTTTAAAAATATCATCCCTAGCTATATTTGTCAGGCACCAAATTTGTTAATATTTAGGCATCAAGAAAATCCATCTCTGTTTGCCCAAAATTTTTGTGGCACTTGACTAGTACTTATTTTATGTGTTGTCCCCCTGCCCCCCGGCTGCTAGATCTACTTGTTTTGTTTTAATTTATTGCTTTATTGTAATAAATTGTTTCATTATTGTTGTTGTTAGCCACACTGGATTTGGTAGTAAAGTGGAATATAAATGGCTTCTGGTGTCATATGTGACTCCATAATGCTACAATCAGTTAATATTCCAGAAAGTTACACTAAAATACACTGGAAGAACCACTTTCTGAAGAGAGCAAATAATAACAAAAATTAGTCGTCTAGTTTTAAGGAAAGCTAAGACATGCATTGGCAATGCAACATAAGATAACGTTATGGGACTGGCAATTATACAATTACACAGGTATTTTTTAGGCTTGATGAGTTGCAAATGTGAATTCTTTTATGATAATTCTTCAAGTGCACAAATTAGGAATCCTTACAAACTAATAAACCAGTGTTAGACAAAGTTAAGTGGTTTAATTATCATGTGCTTAGTCATTAATTGTTCATGTCAAACCTCTATTTTTTAGTTCTGAACTTTACAAAAATACACACTGAAGTAATATTCACAAAGGAAATTGGTTTTAAAAATGACAAATCTTTTTGACTTATTTTTCTCCTCAATCCTCTTCCTACTAGTGAACCAGGTTACACATCTACAATATTTACTGCCAATTGTTCCTATCCCATTAAATCTGTTAAAGCAGAAAGAGCTTTGTTTTCTTCCATTAAGTACTTTCTAGTGGATTCTTTCCCCCCTTTTTACAGTTTAATTCCATGTTGTTTGTTGTTAGTGTAGTTGCACCTTCAGCAAATAAAACAATCTGAACTAACAATGATTCAGACTCAATAAATAAGATGGAATTACTAAATTGTAGCTGTAACTTCAAAAATTAGATAACTTCCAAGTTACAATAATAAATATGGAAAGTGCAAGCATAACAAAGCAAATTTTCCACCCATGGCATGATCTAATATTTTCTGTATCACCAAACAATTAAGACACCACTGAATTTTACTTGAGCATAATGAGTCGTAGAAGACTCTGGCTGTAATCCACAGCAGA